>CM031243.1:816265384-817512884 GCA_018340775.1 Taxus wallichiana var. yunnanensis | reverse complement strand
GCTGTTTCCCTCTCGACTCTGGATCTTAGCACCCAAAGTCTGTCTGCTTACTGAAATGGCCTGTACTCGGAGTTTCCTTGGGGTTGGTCAAGCTTTGGGCCACCCTAGCCCATTGAGTGCTCTACCTCGGGCCATAAGCATGCACGCTCTACTGAAATGGATTTCGCAGAAAACCAGCTATATCCGATCTTGGTTGGCCTTTCACCCCTAGCCACAAGTCATCCCCGTATTTTGCCACATACGTGGGTTCGGTCCTCCAAGGCCTGTTGGAGCTCTCTTCAACCTGCTCATGGCTAGATCGATCGGTTTCGGGTCAAATAGGAACAACTGCCCTCTATAGAATCTATCCATAGTTCTAGAGCCCCATATCTGATTTTAGATATGGGGCTTCCCCTAGTTCAGGGGGGGGGGAGGGGGGCCGGGACCTCCCCCTCCCCCTCCCATCTAGACTATACGATAGCCTCTATATAGACTGTAAATTGTAGTCGCGCCTACACCTAATGGCTTAAGCCGCTGTTCCCATTTACTCGCTGACCCATTATGCAAAAGGTACGCCGTTCAGCGCTACACTGACCCCCGGAGACTATAGACTCTAGTGATGCGTGCCAGATATAGCCCCTCGCCGCGACCGACTGATTGTTTACGCGCATCGGATTCCAGGTCTGTTGCACTCCCTTTCCTAGGGTTCTTTTCACCTTTCCCTCACGGTACTTGTACGCTATCGGTCATTGAGGAATACTTGGGCTTAGAGGGTGGTCCCCCTGATTCAAACACTCCGCGTTTTACTTTACTGGGAAGAATCGAACAATACCGGCGATCGCCCTACTATAGCTATAGAAGTCAATGGGGGACTGACGCCCTCCTATCTCTATATGGGATAACCTCTATATCCAATCCCATATAGAATCGGGGCCATACCATAGAAATCTATTCTCTTTGTTCAGTATAGGGCGCCATACCATAGAAATCTCTTTGTTCGGCCGAGTTCGAGAGAAACTATATAGGCCGTCGGGGAGGGAGGAACCAATCTACAGGGCTATCACCTTCTTTGGCCAGATCTTCCAACCTTTTCACAGTTCCCCCCGGTTCTTCCATCATCCACATGCCGGTGAATGAATTGCACAGAGAAGAAGAGCCCCGGCCCCCCTGCCCCCTTAGATGATGGCTGATGGCGACAACATAGAGAGAGAGGGGAACGCCTATTAAGATAGGGCCCTCTCTCTCTAGCCGAACTAGAACTATCTAGAGGCCGTTAGAACTATAGCCATCTCCCGGGGCCCTATCTATATCTATCTGGGGGGGGTTGGCAGGTGGAATTCGATTATCTCGATTCTCTATATTGGGTGGGGGGGCTCCGCTGATGGATATTTGCCCAATCCGCTTTCGCTCGCCGCTACTAACGGGGTCTCGGTTGATTTCCTTTCCTCTAGCTACTTAGATGTTTCAGTTCGCTAAGTCTTGTTTGTGGACACGGTTTCCCGATCGGAGATCCATGGATCACGGACGGTATCTCCCCATGGCCTTTCGCCTTTGGAAGCGTCCTTCCCTCTCAATGCCCGGGCATCCATCCGATGCATTCCGATACAGTAGGCATTGAACCTACCAATATCGATATTGGCACAGCCCCCCCACCCAATATAGAGAATCGATAAATCAGGGGCTATCTACCTATCTATATATGGCAGGGCATAGATTTCTCCGCCCCACTCAGATATAGAGCAGAGCAGAGCATAGCATAGCATAGCATAGCATAGCATAGCATATATTTCTCTACTCTACAGATAGATACTCTAGGTTCTCTATTCTCTATGCCCTCTATATTGATCTGGCAACCAACCCGATACCCGCCCTATCTATAGATCTAGGGGCGCCCTATCTATATATCTGGTTAAGTTCTATACGATCGATCTATAGGGGAGGCCATATAGAATAGTCTCATTCAGGCCCTATCTATCTCTCTATTCTATGGGGGCCGATATATAGATAGAGAGAGAGAGGGATAGATAGGGGTGAAGGGGGCACCAAACAGAATAGAATAATGATCTATCAAATATGGATAGGTGGCCAGACGATCTATATTACATTAATATTCTGTATGGATAGGTGGCCAGACGATCTAGAAACCATATGCCCTACCCTAGAGTTCTCTCTATCCGGCAAACATACATCTATATATGGGCTGGGCGGCCCAACCCCCAACCATATATAGACTATACCATACTATACCGTCGCATCCCCTATATCGGGAGGGCGATAGGGGTGAGTATGATCCGATACCCATATATCTATTCTATTCTCTATTATATATGTAATACAAATAGATCTGATCTAGATGGATAGCTATCAGATCGCCTCCTCCAAAGGAGAGAATAAAGGGGTCGCCATAGACCATATAGTTCATGGCTATTAATCTATATCTATGTGGGTGGGGGTGGATAGATAGGGCAACTAGCCCTATGATTCTATGACTACGACTCGATTCTACTCCCTCTCTATCCTATCCTATATATAGAGATGGGAGATGGCTTCGACTAGACATAGATACGACTAGCATAGAGAGATAGGCCCCCATAAACTCTATAGGCTAGACCCTATATGTGTGACTATAATCTACAACTAGACATGTCCCCCATAGATATATCTCTATACATTAGAAACTAGCAACTAGATTCTCCGTAATTAGTTAGTCAAGTGTCTACCATCCCATATAGATAGGTGGTCAAGTGTCACTTGACTCTATTCTATGCCGGGTCACCCAGATATCTAATCATCCAGTGGCCATATACCTCTATAGGCATCAATGATGAGATCATCCTACCCGTCTCTCTATTCTAATTGGGGGTTGGGTAAAATAGCCTATAGTTTATGGGGGCATCATCTCGTGGCCCATATCTATTTCTCATCTCCCCTACCAGATAGGAATCAATGAATTAATGGTCCTACACACCTCTCTACCCCCTATAGATACGGCACAAGATCTATACATCCCTATCAAGCTTGGCATCTTGAGATCACGAATTCCCTCTCCCCTTTATTTCTCTATATGGCTCAGGTAAGATAGATATGGATATTCAAGATACGGTTACCCGATAGAACTATAGGCAAGATCAATATCAAGTATTCAAGAATCAATCTATATGGGTCGACACTTGGGCCATATAAATAGATGGTCTCGGTATTGTATTCAAGATATGGCTCAGTTACTAATCTATGGAAATCTATGGTATGGCTCAGGGAAGACAAGGAAGAAAGGCTCGGGTAAGAAAGGCTCGGGTAGCCCATAATACAAGTCTAGTCTAGTCTAGTCTAGTTTCGAGTCTAGTCTAGTCTAGTCTAGTCTAGTCTAGTTTAGTCCCAGACCCGGACCTTATCTATCTATATACAAAACCAAACCATATAGAGTCAAGGAGGCCAACCAATCTATATATCTTTGTATTTTTTGGTACTCTCCCACCCCTCTATTTTGTTCGGGTGAAGGGTAGGCATTTATGATAGTACCTCGGCCCCATATGTAGATAGGGGCCAACAGCCCCCCTCCCCCTTGAAATAAAATTCCTACTTGGCCCATAGATTTCAGGGGCCCAACGAAGAGGGGATACTTGGATCCATACGTAGATAGGGAACAACAGTTCTAGTTCTAGTTATGCGAGGGCCCCCACCGACCATCTATAGTTTCCTATATATCTATTCCATATGGAAGGCCCCTATTTGGTATGGCCCCTAGAAATGATATATGTGACTCGATATAAACAAACGAGAGATCGTATATCGTATAGGAGCTCTATAGATCTTATCTATGGGGGAAAGACTAGAATCTATATTCTCTCCCTCATACAGATCGAGATATAGGGCCATCTCTAGCTCGGCCCCTAGATAGATAGGTAATCGGACCTATATAGATTATAGTATCGGAGCCCTATATGGATGGGCCAAAAAGCATGCTATATAGATAGAGGGGCCCCTCTATAGATCTCGGCCATCCAAAGTTTCCAAATCCCAATTCTCTATATAGGATAGGATAGGATAGGATAGGATAGGGCCCAACTTCCTTTGAATTGATAGGGATATAGCCATAGACACAACTTGGCAAACCCCTATCTATATTACATAGATGGTGGTGGCTATATATAGATTCGAACTCGATCATAATTAGACCCTATCTAATCTAACTATATGGGTTGACTATCATAAGGAACCCCTTATACTCTATATCTAGGCCCCTACCCCTTCGGATAAGATGGAATAGATATATAGGGCCACAACCCCTCCAACCCCCTATGTAGATCGGGGGTGGTTGGGCATCCCATCCCATACAGATATTGATATCTTATCTAGTGGCCCCCACCCCCCACTATCTAGATGTATATAGATATCATGAGCATGCATAACTAGGAACTATATTCTAGATAGGTTCTGATATGAAGGGAGGATAAGATAAGGGCCCCGACCCAATAGTCTAGTAGATAGGTTGGCCCGTCCCAACCAACTAGTCGTTTGAGAATGGGTTGGTTGGCCCTATATCTCTAACTAATATAGGTAGGATCGGGATATTCATTTGGGTTTGGTTGACCCTATATCTATGTATGGCAATGGAAGGAATCAATCATAGATATCTTAGCATCACCCTCGGGAGTTGGATCAATAATGTCGACATAATGAGATTGATGGGTAGGGCGTTGAATCCTGAGAATGGGAAGGAACTCACTTTTGTATATTCCTTATGGCCACATGGCTGAATCTATTCCATAGAATTCCACATGGTTGAATCCCCATAGAATAGAGATTCTAGATGAGCTGAATCCCATTAGATCTAATCTTTATTTATTCTCTCCTATCTCTCTATGGGGGGCCTCGTATGTCCCTATCTTTTTATGGGGTTCATTTAACTTCTTTATTATCTATATAGACCCCATATAGATAGATATATGTTGTATTAGTTGGCCCGGATCTAAATATATATGCATTGGCCCAGATAGAGAGGGCCCCAACCCTCTATATAGATATTTGGGGCCATCTCTCTCTATAGAGGGCCATCCAGGTTGGGTTATAGTTAGAGGCCCCTAGAGTTCTATATGGTGGTAGGCCTATCTATATATGGGCGGGAACTTGATTGATATCTAGCTCCCATCGCTGCCTCGATGATTCTCTATCTATGGGGGCCGAAATACAATCTACATGGAGTATATGGGGAGGCTTCACTAGGAACTAAGGAACTAGGACAGTTGGCCTCCCCATCTATGACCGGACTATAGGATTCGGTGAGGGGTTGCTCCACCTACCATATAGAGTCTAAATTCCTTCCCATATATCGTGGGCCCTACCTCCCCTATCTTGGTAGCTAGCCCACCCATGCGGCCAGATATATGGGATAGAATCACCCCCACTATATAGATATATGATATATCTCCCCGAGATAACAAGCTATATAGATTCTACATCGTGTCACCCCCTTATATCTCTCTCTATATCTATATATATATATATATATATATATCTAGGATGGCCTCCCCATCTATGACTAGACTATAGGATTCGGTGAGGGTCGCCCTCCACCTACCATATAGAATCTAAATTCCTTCCCATATATCGGGGCCCCTCCTCCTATCTTGGTAGCTAGCCCACCCATGCGCCGAGATATATGGGATAGAATCTCCCCACTATATAGATATATGATATATCTCCCCGAGATAACAAGCTATATAGATTCTACATCGTGTCACCCCCTTATATATCTCTCTATATCTATATATATATATATATATATCTAAATATATCTAAATATATCTATATATATATATATATATCTCTATATCTAAATATATATGGCAAATGGAGAGCCCTATAATACAAATAGAAATATTCTATTGGAATATATAGATTCCAGTAGAATATTATAGGGCGTAGGGGGTCGATAGCCCAAGGGAGAGGGCATGTTCATGGCAAGGCACTTGGCCCCATAATTGATATAGGGGGCCAAGGGCATAATATCTAGATAGGGGTCATTGAGGAGGCCTACTCTGATCAAAATCTGGCCTACCCTGATTAATCGGGATTAGAACAATCCATCTCATTGATTGGTCGACATTGATCATAACATCATTCATCGATGTCTATGTTGCCCATCTTGAGGATGGATCTCTTAGTGTTATGATCTCTCCCACCACTCGCTATGATCTCTTTCCCTGGGATACAATTGAGTTGAATCCCACTTGAAAATATAGATATAGATATGATGCCTTTCCATATATATCTGTGACTCATCTAATCTATACCATAATTCACTTTGTCTATTCCCAATCTACTATATGCAGATAATATTGGTCCCCCTCTCTATTTGTTTGTTTGTTTTTTTGGTTGGTATTCTTTGCATCTAGTATCAACCTTCCCTATCCCGAAACATACATGATTTTGCATATATTCAATCGACCCATCCCAATTTGCTAGCCAACCCGAGATAGTTTAGATAGGCCCCCACCTTACCCAATCAACTACGATATATAGCATCCCAAGCGTACCTATAGATATATGGCAACCGCCCATCCCCAAAAGATAGAGAGAGTCCCCCTCTTTATTATATCTTATCTCGGCTCCCCGGCATCGAGGGGATAACATCTCTCTCTATTATATCTTATCTCACCATATAGATAGTTCAAGGTTCCCCTGGCTTAGTATTCTCTATATCTTGTTATATTTGGGATCTAATGGATCTATATGGTGAGTATCCCTCCAATCTCTCGGTATTTAGTCAATCTTCTATTGAAGTCATCTAGTAGCGTCCACTCCTCTATATAGATGAGAAGTACCCTTCCATTTATTCCATACATTCCTACCTCTATGGTCGGACCCATACCTATCAATCAATCGAGGGTCACCTCTATCTCATCTATATAGTATAACCACTATCATTCATATCTATATGGCGCCCCTCATCGAGAAACCATCTCATCTCAATTTAGGATGGGAAGAAACCATCTCATCCACCTGGTTGAAGACTATAACTCTGGTATCCCCCCCCCAATCGGGATATGGGCCCGGTGGTCGTAGGAGAGCCTCTCCTCGCCTCTACCTCTGCATGGGGTGGAGGCCCATATATCTCTAACTCGCATATATATAAATATAGGAAATTACAGGGGCCCCGAAGGAGATATGGGTAACCCTATAGAGAGAGAAATATCGTGTGGCATGGTTCCCCCAAGGATCTCTCCGATAGAGATGGGGGGCACTCCTCATCCTTCACTGACTGGGCACTCTGAATGAAGAATGACTGGGCACTCTGAAGCCGATAGAGATGGGGGGCACTCCTCATCCCCAATCCGGAGGGGGCTTCAACAATATATAGATTGGGGTCGAGCTCAGAAGGGAGGGTCGGGGCCCCATCTATCTATATGGCAATCCGGAGTACTCTATTCTCTATAGCTGGCCGGACGCCCCATCTATCCCCTATACTATATAGAGAAGGGGGGCCCCGAACTCTCCCGGGTCGGTCGAGCAGCTATATAGAGTCTGAGTATATAGAGTAGGGGAGTAGAATAGATATATCGAATTCTGCGGGCCGCCGGCCGGGCAGCCCCCTATCTATATAAGGCACTCGCCATATAGATAAGATAGGAAGATCTATAGGGGGTGGGGGGGGCCTCCCCAGATAGATATAGTTGGCTCCTCGACTATATAATCCATATCTAGTTGGCCCGCATGAATGCTATCTGGGGCGCCCCAATCTGTACCAATCTATACCAATCTGTACCAATCTGTAGGCCGTTGGTCGATAGCATCCCCATATAGAGATAGGGGTTGCCATATATCTAATCTGAACTATAGGGGTGGGGGGTGGCGGCTAGAGATAGAGGGCCATATAGATAGATGGGGCCGGGGATATGATATATAGGCATATAGAGAATCTATCTAGGGGGGGGCCGCATATATAGATAGGGCCTTCTCCCCCTCCTCTCTTCTCGATAGATCAGAATACAGAATCAGAATGGTTCAGGGTGGGGGGGGCCATATCTCATATCTGGGGCCCAATCTCAATCGGGGCGGGGGAGGTTGAATATAGAGAGAGGGGGGATCTCCCCCCATCTCTATTCTATCTGGGGAGGCCCAATCTCAATATAGGGTAGGGCCATCGGGATCGATATGGGGCCTGCTATATAGAGCCCCTCTATATGTAGATCTAGATAGGGGCCCGCCCATTATTCCATATTTGTTTGCGCCGCCCCTTATCTATATGGCATAACCATAGAGCCCCCTATATAGATTTTCGAGATAGATCAGTTGCCCATATGGCCATCAGTTGCTCGAGAGATAGATCAGTTGCCCTATAGATCTATATGGCCGACCCCCCTCTCAATCTAATCTACGATACAAAAGAAAGGGAAGCCTGTCTATCTCCGGCCGTATCAACTACATTACATTATTAGGCGATGGGGCTATCAAGATAAGGCCCAGATATAGCCCATATAGATAGAGAGGGGCCTAGCCTAATATAGTTGAGTTGGCTCCTCTCCCCCCGATTCTCTATCTATGGCTATCGATCCCCTATCTATATATGGCTCTCTCGATGGCCTGGGCCCTATCGGTCGGGGGCCTAAAGGAAGGTAAGGTCCTAACGTCGCCTATGATATAGGGAGGGGGGTGCCCCAGATCGGGCCGAGCGCAGAAATGACCCGGGCCCCGCATCATCTATCATCTATATACGTGATATGACTACCCATATCACGTATATAGATGATAGAGTAACGCCTCGGAGAGCTATATAGAGTAGGCCGCTCGAGTGTGGGATTGAGCCCATATAGAGAGATCTGGCGGTGATGGTTTGGTTTAATTCATAGTCGGTTCAGTCACAGTCGCGATATATCTATAGTAGAGAATGCGATTTGAAACAAACAAAAAAAAAGATTGGGTTTTGGCCCGGGGCGGTTGACGGTTGGGGCGGTTCATGCGACGTATATAATGTAATGCGTTTCAACAATCGACGAGTCGCAAGATTTATTTTATTAGATGGAGATGGCGGTTGAGAGATTCGGGATCGGGCCCCCTCTATATAGATGTATGTATGTATGTATGTATGTATGTATGTATGTGTGTGTGTGTATGTGTGTGTGTGTATGTGTATGTATGTATGTGTGTATGTATGTATGTATGTATGTATGTATGTGTGTGTGTGTGTGTGTGTCTATGTGTGTGTGTGTGTATGTATGTATGTATGTATGTCTTCGGTTGAATGAAGCGGTTGGAGTCACTATCTATGCTATGATATTGAGTGAGTCGTCACTCTCTATGATGTCTCAACCGATACGATATCGACCTCCCTCATCTCGCGTCACGTCGATCGGGGAGTTCGGTGCGGTGGTCGGGCCCCTATCTATATATTAAGAGCAAGCTGGAAGAATTCATTCTAGCTCTTTCAGAATTCCCGAGAGGGCTTTGATAATTCCCATGGGCCATGGGACCTATACCTGATCCAAGGGGGCAAGTGGGATTGGCCATACCTGTTCGGCCGGATCCGCTTCTATTCTATACGGTTCAATCGCGCCAAGCCAATATATAGATAGTTCAGGGCTGTCAATGGTTTCATTCACGAGCTGAGCTCCTTTCCGGTCTCCGGTCGTTTATGCAGGTACATAGGTAGGGCGGATTCCCTCCAGTTAGCATCCCGTCAGACAACTCAATAATCGTTCCGGCTGTCTTATCTTCTCTTCGGCCATCTTTTCCATTATTTGCAAGGGTAACGAGACGCTGGACTGGACAAATAGATCTGATCTAGTTGGGCCGATGGGATCACGAATCGAGCGTGATTGACCCCCGTTGGTTCATTCGCAACTCCCGGAGGGGAATTCCGGGAGAATTACAAGATCGTCCTCCGGCGAGGGTCACCCAGATCTCTATACATACCCCATGCGCGCAAGCCATATCTCTGGATCCATGAATTGATCGTCCTGCCCCCTATAGATCCTATGGTGCTCGGGTCACCCAGATATCTATACATACCCCATGTGCGCAAGACCATATATCTCTATAGGTCATCAATGAATCGATGGTCCTGCCCAAATCTATATATGTCGGGTCTACCCTATAGAGAGATATGGCGCAACGCCATATCTTAACAGATGGATGATGGATGATGAATTTAGACCCCGGTTGTATCACGTAGATAATGGATGGATACGTGCGTGACCTGACCATAGATCTCTATAGGGACAACATTGCATTGATATCACGTATATAATGGATGGAATAGATGATGTGTACCGGATGATTGATCCATCGTCTCTAGTGTAGGTGTAGGTGTGGGTGTGTTGCCCCCTCTATATATATGGCGATCTGATTCCATCCAGAATCTAGACATTTGTAGATCTAGATCTATTGATATAACCATAGAATACAGATCTTAGATCTGCCCCACCCTAACCCTGAACGTTCCATCTATCTGGCGATCTTAGATCTGATAGTCTGCCTATCCCTATCCCTTTTCTTTCTGATCGATCTGATAGCTATCCATCTAGATCTAGACTGGCGGGATGGAACGTTCAGGGTTAGGGTAGGGCAGTTCAGAATATTGATCGGTGCGGATCGTGGTTTTTCTCTATATCTGTATCCATCTAGATAGGGGATCATAGATCGAGGGCATATAGAATATAGATATGCATGTGAGGTGAGCGATAGATCTATAGAACGGGACCGACTCGACTCTGCCCAGACTAGATAGATGGATAGGTGGATTGGATAGAAGCGGGACGACTAGGAGAGCCGCCCTCCGAACAAACACGGAAACGAAGCGTGGTGAGCGCTATCGAAATATCTCATCTCGCCGGTCCACCATAGCCGGGATCGCCATATCTAGTTCTCTATCTGGGGTGGGGGGGGGCACACCCGATCTGAATTGTTCACCCGATCCATCTCTGCTCCGAGATGGACCTAGTAGCAGGCGAGCTTCCTTCCCCCTGCCGGGTCCAATCTAGATTCCGGCAGGTGCTTGCATGCTTTCGAATCGAGGCGGCTTCGTCCCTTCACGGCTCATGCGACGAAGTGCTCCGAGGAGCCTTGGACAAGACACGAAAGGGCCCTCGACCCCCCATCCCCTTCTCTCCATCCTACGGTAGGGCTGGTCTGGTCGCTTCGCTCTCGACCTCCCCCCTCGCCGTCTTCGTCTTCGAACCCGACGACTTCCAAGTCTATCCCGGGCCCTATATCTCATCTTAGACGGACGATCCGAGCCCGATCTTGCATCTCCCCCTTCACTTCACTCCCCTTCGCAAGCTCGCCCGGTCGGCCCCCCTATCCCCAAAGGTTAGTGGATGGAATGCACGATGACGATCATGACGAGTGCTCGCCTCATGTAAGGATTCCCCCTTATATCTTATCTCAACTCCCCCTCTCTCTATATGGGTGAGAGAGGGATTGACTCCCCATCCCCTCTCTCTATACGGAAAGAGAGGGGCTCGGCTCCCAGATCTATATATAGGGGGGGAGAGCCCAGGTAGATATCTGGGCATACCCCTGAACTCTAGATATGGCCAGTAGCCCATCCCAACTCCCCAAGCCCATAACCAAGTATTGACCGGCTTAAATCTATATGGCAAGAAGAGATCCACCCCCCAACTCTAAACTATCTTATCTATTCTATATCCACCAGCCCCAACCATATTGGGATATTAGGATTAGGGCTAGATAGATGGCCCCAACTCTCTAGCCAACCCCAACTCTATAGCCAACCCCAACTAGATAGGGGGAGGTTGGGTTGCTCCGAGGTCGGGGTGCCATATAGAGAAGATAGAATAGGGAGGGGGGAGGGGCCCACTTCTTCTCCGGCCCACTTCACCTCTATTAGGCTAGATGCTCGCTCTGGCCCGAACTGAAGCCGAGGGATATATAGCTGGTCCCCTATAGAGGGCCTAAGCTGGTCCCCATATAGAGAGAGGGCCGAGAAACCCATCCAATCAATCTATATAGAGGGGGCCCCCCCTCTCTCTATATGGCCCATCTAGATAGGTCGAGTGGGCTGAACGCTAGTCATAGTCATCGCCATATCTATCTAGGGTGAGGTGAGCGCTAGGCTTAGTCATCGCCATATCTATCTCTATCTATCTATCTATCTATATCCATACATAAATGAGAAATGTATATAGTCATAGTCGGGGTCCCTATACGAATAGCTCCATGAATCGAGCGGTTCCATTGATCCACCACCTAGATCCACCATAAAGCTCGGAGTAGCTCCCTCGGCCTCCCTATACCCTATAGTTCGCTCTCCTCATTTGATTGAGTCTATATAGAGAGAGAAGGGTTCGCTCTCCTCACTCTCTTCGCGCATCACCGTATAGATCAATCATTGATAGCTTCGCCCGCCTATCTATCTATTTATCTATCTCGGTAAGTGCCGCAAATTGGGGGACAAAAATGGGTCATAAGTGGAAGTCATATTGCAAATAACAACATAATATCAACTTGTAGGGATTATTAGCAATACATACACTCAAAATTAGAAATAATTATATTAATATGAATCATAGAATCCGGAATCTAGTTTCTAAAATACTAATTTTTTAAAAAATGGACAAGTTTAGCAATATTAAACACTCAAAATTCAATGACTTGATATTTTTTTAAAATGCCTATAAGATTGTAGTCCGTTTGCCCATGATTTGGATGACCAAAAATTGATATATATTTTTCTCCTTTGGTGAGAAGTTAGATGCCACTATCTATCTTGGGATAGATTTTATTTTGTATTTTTTGAGCAATATTTTATTTTTTATGATTTTTTTCGTGAAAGTGGTATGAAAACATAAAGAAAACAGAGCACTTTCCGTTTGCCCGCCATAACTTCATCAAAAAATATTTAAATCAAATAATTATTTTTTTGAACATGTATATAATTTCACCACAGTTGGGATGGTATAATTTTTATCACATTCTGATAAGTGAAACAAAATTTGCAATCTTAAATGTAGACATAAACATTCACGGGAAAAAGTGTCTTAAAGACCTACTATTAGTAAAAAATTAAAAATGACATTTATCCTATTATATTCACTTTAAAATCAATATTTCTAAAAATCTAACAATCTCCCCTACGCAATGGTACCATTTTTATGACATATTTTTGACTTTTCAAAGATGGTTCAAGTCCTAGAAGACTAAATTTGATGTTTTGTTGTTTTTAATGTAAAATTCAAGATTTGATGTCCACTTAATTGTCCCCCAACTTGGTGCACTTACCCATCTATCTATCTATCTACCTATCTAATCTATCTATATCTTGCAGAGATCTCGTGTGCTCAACCGGACTTTGGGCCTATATAGATAGGGGATGGCGATATGGCGACGCCCTACTGTTTAGAGGACGCCCTACTGTTTCGAGTATATCACTGGTCTATAGGATAGGCAGGTGGCCATATATAGATTCTTATCTACATTGGGGGGCCCAACTAGATACAATACATATAGACCCCTTTATCCCTTATCCCCTATCCCGTATGAGGGGGGGGCGACTCCTGCCGATATATAGCCTAGCTGCCCCCAGATAGAGATGGATAAGATAAGATATAGAGAGAGGGGAGAGGGGAGAGGGGGCCCGGGCTAGATGAGTAGGCCGTCGGGGCCTTTGATTGTATAATCTCTCCGAGGGGTCCTCAACCTCAAAGTAGCAATGCCCCATATATATAGATAGGGGGGGCGACTACATTACATATGCCCTTCCCTTATTTTCTTTAGCAAGGGCAAGGCCCTCTATAGAGAACTCGATGCGAGGCCCATCCCTCTCCCTCTCGCTTTGATCCCATCCCAGCTGCCATATAGAGAGAGAGCCCCCTATATCTATATGAGTATGAGCCGAGAGCCATATCCATATCCATATATATAGAGGGGCCAGCTGCCATGTATATAGAGAGGGGCCATATATTCTATAGAGAGAGGGGCGATCCGGTTGGCCATATATAGAGCCGCCATCGGCTCTCCCAGCCCAGATAGTAGGGCAGTCGAACTATATGATTTCTTGTCTTGATAGGCAAGGACCAACACGAACCCGATCGGAATACCTTCGCCAGTCATCAATCATCGAATGGATGGGAATCACTCAACCCTATCTAGTTTGTGAGGCATGGCATATTATATTATATTAGTTCGTGATGTTAGATTCGAGACTGGAATCGTCATCATATCACGTATATAATGGAATGGATGCCACCCCCAGATGATATATAGGGTATTCGTAATGGTGCTCAATATTCGGGCACTCAATTGATTCGAATGAGAGACAGAGCTAGCTAGTCCATAGTTCCCTATCCAGATATGGGGCACCCCCCCTCCCTACCCTATATATAGATGGGGGAGCCGAGATCTAATAGAGAGGGGGGGGCCATCTATTATGTAGCGTAGCTGGGATCGGTATATTCTGTGATCGGATGGGAGCCAACTAGAATCGGTGGGGTGGGGTTATCAATATATAGGATAGGGCTGAGGGGTTCCCACTCTACTGTTTCTGAGGCCCACTCTCTAGTTTCTGAGGGATGTGTCCCCGCGGGTTCATCGGTGGGTGTGTGGTTAGGCTAGTTTATGAGGGATGTGCTCCGATATCTAGAGAGGCCGAGGGATGGTTCCCACTCCCATACCATATAGGGGGTTGGGATGAAGCCGCCCTATCATTTATGGAAGGGGTGAACTCTCTATATAGATATATATACGGATGGCGTCTGATCGTCCCCTACTATATATAGCTACCCCACCTGCCTAACCACACCTATCAGAGACACCAAAATTGGGTCACACTCCCCTTGGTCCCTAGTCAAATAACCGGCTCAAACATACTCACCTAACCAAGGCCCCTTCCACCCCACACCACTATTAATTTAATTGATTTAATTAAATTAATATATATCCTCACAATATTTATTATCTAATTATCTTAATTTCTACCCCACCACCTCACCTAGACACCTCATCCAACCACCTCACCCTAGACCTATTCTTGGCATGTTTCCATAACTAACAATAACTAAGTCTTACTTGCCTTAATGAGCTAAGATTTGGTCTAACCCTAAAATCAATCCCTAAAATCTCTCTAACCACATTCTCGCCCATTAGAAGGGAAGTTTTCTGTTCTAATCCGCAAGAACAAACTAACTGGGCCCAAGAAATTAGAAATATCTTCCCATTTTAGTAAACCTAGGGAATCCCACCTTAACCGATGTCACCAGCCCTAAACCGCACTGGGCCAACCTAGAACCGCTATCGGTTACCATTTATTCACCTAAACAACCTTATTTTTGGGTTGGCATATTCTGAGAGGAAGAAAACGAGAAGAGATTTGCATGCAAGTGAAACCAGATTCTTTTCATGCACCCAGACATCCATAGCCAACACTAGGACAGATCCAAAAGCATTGGCACTCATAGTAACATTCCAGGAAGCGTCACTATTATACCAAGTTCCATTCCATCAACTGATCATAACCACTACCCAACCCTTAGACCTGTAACATTGGTAAGTGTTTTATCATTAATCATTTCCATTCCTATTATGTTCATAGAGTTGTTATCACCTATGTTACCATTCTTCTATTAACATTCCCATTCCTCCATAGCCATCTTTTTGACAAACCCAAAACCTCACCCACCCGCTTATCAGATTACCTATCCTGGCTCTTCCACCTCTCTCCACTATTTTCAGCATTCCCATAGACTTCGCCATCCCCTTCTTTAGCCTCATCCAACCTCACCTAGACTCTACAATAATTTTTTAGTGAACTATCACACCCTACTCTACCGACTCCTGTTATCCATAACCATCATCGGTTATACCCAACCAACATCGGTCTCGTGTTTTATATCTTTCCCAAGAACAAAGCCAAACAACCTTTTACCAAATAACCTAAACAATCCGTAACCTGACCCCCACCAATTCTAATACCCCGACACCTATCAACCCTTCGATCTAACTATAAGATAGCCTGTTATATTAGATTTTCTTATTTTGATCAATGAGATACCTAAATCATATCAATTACGAGAGGACTTTACTTATTTCTCACATTAATTTCTTTTGAACAATGGATCGACAACCATCTATGAAGTATCACACTTCCCTAAACTAGCATACGCTAGGCACCCACTACCATTTATCATTTAACTTCTCTTTTTGGTCTTGTTTTCATTACAGGTAGTTCCTCCTACCCAAAAGGAAGCTCTCACAATCAAAGATTGGATCAAGAAGTCGAACACACACAACCATCAACCAACTCATTTAATAGGTATTCCTCCTCGCCCTTACCCTTATTTGTTTTGTCATTCAAAAATGTAAAGAAAACGGTGAAACACCCATATCCCCTATATAGAGAAGGGGGGCCCACCTGCCCCAGATATAGATAGGCTCTTTTAATTGCAATCTAGATGACCGTACCGGTATCTATGAATGGTGTGTGTACCGTTCGCCCTATCGGCCCTATATCTAGATATATGGTATGTGTACCGTTCAGTGGGAAGCGGAAGGATATAGATATATGGCGGTCATTCAGTCGATTCCATTATATCCCTATCTGGCCCCCCCAGATATCTCATCTCGATCGAAACTTAACTGGAGGGATCGATGATATGAGTTGTGAGTGATTGCCCATATCCAGATCTCTATAGGGGATCGATCCCGTCCCGTCTATATAGAGTAGAGATGGGGATACCATCGCCGCAGATAGAGTATAGGGGAGTAGAGATCTGGGCGCCATATATAGATATAAAGACCCCCCAGATAGATAGCCAGATGGATAAGATAGTTCAGGGGGCCGCCCAGATCTGATCTCCCATAGAAGATAGAGAGCCGAGATATAATAGAATAGAATATAATATAGGGGAGGGGGCCATCTCTATAGATCTTTGGGGCCATCTCTCTATAGAGAGCCCTATCTCTATATGGGGAGGAGGGACCCCTATAGATATAGGCCCGACCCCCCCCCTTTCAATTTAGAGGGGCTATATCTGGAGGGGGAGGGCCCCAACTCTATCTGCACTCACCCGCCCCTATCTGAATGAGAGGAGGGCCCCCAATCTCTCTATCTGCCAGATCTGATCTATAGAGAGGGGAGGGCCCCCCCAACTAGAGATCTGGAGGGTGAGGGTCAGATAGAGATATAGGCGCCCAGATCGCCGGATAGATAAGATAGTTCAGGGGCCAGATCTCTTCTTCTTCTCGGGGGGCCATCTATCTATACTATAGAGAGGGCCCAACTAGATATATGTCGAGGGCGGCCCCCCCCCCTCTCTATTATATCTTATCTCGGCTCTATATCTTATCTATCTCTATGGGGAGTGCCCCCACCCCATAGAGAGTTCTAGTTATAGATAGGGCTTCACCCCTATCTCTATATGGGGTCGAGTGCCACCCACTACCCACTACTCCATAGGCTATAGCCACCCTCCCCCTCCCTGAACTATCTTATCAACTCTATCTTTCAAAGTTAAAACCCATTCCGTCGCACGAGCCATTCCGTCGCACGGGCTCCGGACCGAATCGAAAGAGATATAGGGCCAGCCGGACCGAATCGAAAGGCCAGCCCCTATGTAGATTCCTCTGCTAACTGAGGATTCTAGATAGGGGCCACAAACACAATCTCAATGGTTCATTGATATTGATCGGCACTGATATATAGATATATATACATATATAGGTATCGGCGTTCCTTCCTACTGAGATTCACTTCGTTCCCTCCTACTGAGATTCACTTCCTATTTCATCCGCTGATCTCTTTCGATGAAATCTGCCATGTTGCACTAAGTTACCTACGGGGGTGTGCATACGGTCCGGGAACACTTTGGGGTGAACACCCATCCGGACAAGTAGGGTCGATGGTTCGGCATTTAGGCTGTAACATTGAGCAAGCCGAGTGAACAAGTGCTCTCCGAACCGAGCTTGATAGTCCCTATCATATAGCCCCCTATAGGCCTATATCTATATAGGGGCGGGGGAGTCCCCCATAGAGAGATAGGGGGTCGGGGCCCCCATAGTCTCATTCAGGCCCCCCCCATCTATATAGATAGGGCCCCCATATAGAGAGAGGGGGGGATAGAGGGGGCCCGCCTAGGTCGTGTGGGGAAGTCACCTTTCTCCAAGTGCCTTGGATCGAGTACCGAGATAGCTTTCTCCTCAAGGGTTTAGTATCAAGTACAACCTCTATTGATCCTTCTAAACCCCTCGAAGGCCTTCCCCATTCTAAGGTAAGTTTGACGGATTCGCATTTGTTTCATCCCTATTCCCCGGGATCACCAGAAGGAGCGACATGTGTTGCTTTGTATCATTCGGGAGTTGTACTCCACCATACCCCATTAAAAACTCCTCAATATATATCTATTCAATCTAACCACTCAAACTCTAGTTGCATCGACCGGTGGAAATGCCCCGATTATTGATTGATAACTACGGGGTTACAAGTAGTTTTGTGAATAGTATCCACTCGAGTATGAGAAGACCGGACATGTAACTCTATATCTTGTCCATCTCTACTTCCAGCTTGTCTTCTTGATCTCTCTACCAGAGAATCGAACTCCCAACAAATAGGACATCCTATCTCGCGCTTCCCGCCTAACCACCTAGATATACACATCTCGTTATTCATCTATCAGAGGTGAAAATACAATCCCTATCTACCTACCTATCTCTATCCATCCGATCTTCTCTATCTATCTTTGAACTCTCTTCCCATCTTTCTCTCTATCTTAACTCTATTCTCTTTCTCTCTCTATCTATC
Organism: Taxus wallichiana var. yunnanensis; assembly: GCA_018340775.1. Taxonomy (NCBI): domain Eukaryota; kingdom Viridiplantae; phylum Streptophyta; class Pinopsida; order Cupressales; family Taxaceae; genus Taxus; species Taxus wallichiana. Next base: position 817,494,154 of record CM031243.1, on the reverse strand, counting down.
TTTATCTACAATTCCTCTCTCTCCGAACTCTCATCTATCTATCTATCTATCTATCAGAGGTAATGAACCTACCAACTCTATATCTATTTCTCTATCTTTATCTATCTATCTATTCTCTCTTTGTCTATCTTTCTATCTATCTATCTCCTATATCTCTTTCCATTTCTCTATCTATCTCTATTAGTTCTTTATCTCTCTATCTAGCTATTTGAACTCTATATCTATATTTTTATTCTCTATATATGGGGAGGCCCTCGATTTAGAAGAGTAGAGAGGGCCCACTCTCTAGATCTAAATGGAGAGGGGCTTCTTGATTTAGATGAAGGGATCCTCTCAATACGTAGTTGGCGAGGGCTCGAGGCTGGGGATTTACTCAGAGCTCGAGGGTGGGGGGTGTCCCCCAAAAGGGTAAGCCCCCACCCCAACCTCTCGAGCATACCCCCAAGACGAAGGGCCCGATAGAAAGCATAGGGGTAGGGCGATCTTTCTAGGACGATCTTGTCACCCCTACTAACCTTTGGTACCCTCGGAATGCATATTGGTATCAACCTAATCAATCTATCACAAATTTTCCAAAGGGTGCCCTTTCCTAAAGGGCATACCAATACCAGCCTAACCCTATGCATTATTAACCGTAGGTGGAACTACAATCTTGTTTTGTCTATTGTTTTGTCTCGTTGTTTTGTGTTTTGTCATCAATTAATAATAGGGCATTTCCACCACTGAGGAGCCGGACTTGGAGTGGGAACCCTTGAGAAACGAGAATCACAGATTTAACGTGAATTGAAAGTCGCACTTTCCTTAGACCGAATGTGAAAGGGGAAAAGAGTACTTCGGTCCTTAAGAGGGGACAGGAGACCCACCCAACCAAAAGAGTCTAGGCTATTTGGGAGAGGGAATTTATGTTAAGACGGTTGTGGTTCAACCTCAGGGGAGGTGGTGAGTAGGTACGAACAAAGGGCCCCCATGCTGGATATTGGTTTTTGCATGGAAAATTGGTTTTCAGGTATACGGTGACCCTGTCCCATGCTCACAAGGCCCTAGATAAAATGGAAGATAATTTGACTCAAGGGAGGCTCGGTAACCCTTGATTCGAGTTGAATTTCTTTTTGTTTTGTCTAGTAGTTTTACGAATAGGGAGGAGGGGTAAACGTATTAATGGGACCCATATCCCTTTCCAACTATAGAGATATTTAAGGAGTAAGTTCATATGAGTGTTTTTTGGGGGAAGGAGAGGAAAACTCTGATAAAGGGCGGATGGATATGTTCGATTTTCCAAAACTCTCCCTCTCTTTTTAGGGTTTTTCTGAATTGCACCCTCCCCGAAGAAGGACCTTCCTTCCTTAAATGGACGCTCATTCATGTCTTCTCTATATTATATCAGTCCCTCCACCTGGGGGCCCTCCAAAAAATTTCTCTATATAGATCTTCTAGAATGGTCCTTTAACCCATAGCCTCTCTCTCTCTAAGGACTCATTGTTTCCATATCTATATCTTTCAACCTCGAAGGTTTCTCTCTCTGTTGACTTGACCCATAAAGGGGCGCAGATAGATTTCTCTCGAACAACATTCCCGAGCTGAGTACTATCCCCCATGTAGAGATTAGATAGGGCTTTCTAACTCCATCTATACTCTTGCCTATGGAGAAACTATCTATAGTCTATAGTTCTAGTCGGCACCCTCCCCTCTAAGATTATATTATATTATATTATATTAGATATATTTTGACCCCTCTCCGACAGACTATAGAGATCTATATCTGCTGCTAAGCTGGCTTATCCGCCTATGCTGAAAGGAACCATCCAATCGTCCGGTCGAGACCGGTCGAGACTCTGCCTATCTCTCTGGACTCTATATAGTATATAGTAATACTCCGGTCGAGACTATAGACTCTATATAGTAATACTCCAGTCGAGACTATAGTAATACTCCGGTCGAGACTCTGCCTATCTGTCTGGACTATTAGACTCTATATATCATACCTAACTCCCCTCTCCCGACGGCCCCCTATCTATCCCATAGAGATCTGAGAAATCTAGAGGGGGCGCACACTCGATCGACAAATTGATTCATTCGGGTCAATTCCAATTCCCTCAACCCCGCCAACAAGATTCCTCTCGGTGATTGATGTTCGGATGCCTCTATCTATATGGTACAGTCCCCTCTCTATAACCACCCCCTCTCTCCCATATCTCTATAGGAAGGGGGGCCCATCTCGGATAGATGTGTCCCCGCCCTATATAGATATTTAGGGTCCTTATATCTCTATATGTGTTGCCATATCTATCTATCACCGTGGATATCCATGTATGGGTCGCGCCCTAATAGATATATCTATATCTATATGTTTGTGTGGCTCTAACGAATCAACATAGCCAATGGGTGCCTCTGGGGATACACTCGGATATCTATATGGCTACTCACTTAGCCATTAACGTACCATTCCTCTCTAACCAACCGTCGATTCACCATTGATTGATCTAATCAAATCAGTGGTCGAATTCCAATTTTTGATAAGCGAGAGCGGGTCATGACTATAGATGAGATAAAGGTGGATAGATGGGAGAACTCTAGATATAAATGTATGGGATATGGCCACAGACCGAACGTGGGTAGCTTGATCAATTCCGATCTATAGATAGGGCTCCACCGCACGATCGGGCGTGGGATCTCTCCTCACCCCCTCAACCGGGGCACTCAACCTGGGCACTCAAACCAGATAGAGAAAGGCCCGAATGAGACTATGGGGGTGGCTATAGAATGGAATATATAGTTGGATCAGCCTATCGTCAGTATATAGTCTAGTTGGAGCAACCTACTGTGGCAGCCTACCGAGAGGTCGGGTCATTTATGCACCCCTATACTCTCTATAGGCACCTCGGCCCGTGGTGCCTCTCCCCCTCTATAGATCTCGCTCTCACTCCGGCCTATCTATAGATTATAGAAATCGGGGGCTATATCTAAGTATATATGGGGTGAGGGGACCCTCTAGAAATTGATAGGTGATAAATAGGATAGGGGGCCAACTATATGATTGGTCAGTATCACATATATAATGGATGATGGTAAATGGATCCAAACTCTCTATTCTCTGGCCATCGACCCAAACTACCACCCGGCTAACCCCTATCTAGATCTCAAAGGGGCGGCCCCGCCATCAAGTCACCTATTCTATATCTATAAACACCCCTGGATAATATATAGGGTGCCTCTTCTCTCGCCGACTACCCCCAATAGAGAAGATAGTTCAGGGATGGGGAGGGGGTTCCCTCTATTCTCTAGAGGGGGACGTATCTAGCCGATCTAAGGTACTCCCCGATGCCCCTATAGATCTCTCCTGGGCCTATAGGCCCTAACCTAAAAGAGACTAAGGGGCCCTATCTATATATGGGGACCTCTCCCCTATATAGATATAGATTTCGAGATAGAGATAGGCCCCCTGGGTTGGGGGCCCTATCTCTAAATGGATCTAGTCCTGTGGGGAGCCCTATATCAAATGGTATCACGTAGATAATAGAGATGGGGGGCCGCCAATCTAATCTAGAGAATGGATGGGCACCTCCCCTCGCCTCTAGAGTATGGGCACATTGAGTATAATCTATATCTAGAATAGGAAGTAGATATAGAGGTGTATCTCTATTCTCTTATATAGGCCCTATCTATCTAGCAAGTGTTGGACCCCTATAGATAGATATGGCTAACCAATGCCATATAAAGAGATCTAGCCAATGTACTCCCCAGAGATATGGCCAATGTCTATCCAGATATGGCCAATGTCTATCCCTATAGAGGGACTCTTTGAGCCTATATCCGATCCGATCCGACCCATAGAGGCTCGACAAAGCAGAGCCTATATTACTCACTCTCTCTCGAAGAGCATAGAGCCTAGACTCTAGATTAGATCTAGACATACTAGAGAGCAATGTAGTGCAATATCTATAGATCTGGCCAATGATCTACCCAATAGAGAGAAGAGATATGGCCCTCCCCTCTAGATAGAGATAGATTAGATCTATAGCCCAGATTAGTAGCTAGCCCTAGCCATAGAGATGGATGGATTCATAGTTGGCCTGGCCATAGAGATTAGAGATGATTAGTAGCTAGCCCATACTAGCCATTAGAGATGGATGGATTCTTATCTCCCAGTAGGCCTAGCCATTAGATCGATTAGAAATGATTAGTATATCTCTAGATCCCATACTAGCCATTAGATAGATTGATCGAAAAACCGCCGATGACCTCATATCTTATCTCCCATAGTAGCTAGCCTACTATCCCTATCCATTAAATCGATCAATCGATTGATCGATGAGAGAATCCGCCCTGAGCTAACTCTTGCCCATATCTCGAATCAATCCCGTGGAGCGAGCTTAGCCTAGCTCCCGAAGCCAATACTCCCACCATTAGATCGATCGATCGATCTCTAGATCTATAGAGAAGAGAGATGGGCCTTCCCATATCTTATCTCTCAGAGATATGGCGCCCATAGATCTAGCAGATCTAAATGCCTATGCCATTAGATCGATCCCTATCAGAAAAGGTATGGCTGAATCTCCATATCTAATCTAGATTAGTCTAAGATAAATATATTAGTGTCCATAGAGATAGGTGGGATTATACAAAGTGCAGCCTCAAACGAGCCCATAGAGATGGATGGATTCGTAGCTAGCCTGGCCATAGAGATTAGAGATGAGATGAGAGAGTTGGAATGGTAGCATCCTCCTAACATTTGAGGCCGAGAAAACTCTTTATGGACTAATCCCTCAAACCGGGGTGAAAAACCTCCTCCCTTAGAGATCTAAGGCGAGATGCTAATGAATGGAGTCTTAGCTTCCCTTTGGTATAAGTGTGCTCGATCTTGAACCAACCGGATGAGTAGCAGTTTTGTAACTCATGCATTCCTATCTCGAACCCGAGAGAGAGATGAAGAATGCTCCCAGAGAGATCATGGATGTGAAGATCTAGATCTATAGAGAAGAGAGATGGGCCCTCTCCTCTAGATCTTATCTCTAGAGAGATATGGCGCCCATAGATCAAAAGCTGTAAGTCTATCATCCCGATCAGATCATGTTGGTTCTAGATGTCCAATGATATCCCCATAGATAGATATGGCCCTCTATATAGAGAAAGGTATGACCAATGAATCTCCTTATCTAATCTAGAGATCATTCGGGGAATCTTGAAAGCCCCGACCTATAGGTATAGAGATTTGGATGATACTCATAGAGAAGAGATTATATCTCGGAGATCAACACCTCCTCAATACAGAAAGGTTGATATGTAAAATAGAGATCTTTGATCTATCTCTAGTTTATGGCCAATGATCTAGCCTGCCATAGATATAGAGACACGGCCGATCCCTACGAAGAGGAGATCCTCTATATAGGCCATAGAGATCTATCTATCTCTAGTTCGGCCAATGATAGACCATAGAGCGTAGAGAGGGAGATATGGCCACTCTACAGAGCATGGCATGGCCTGACATAGATGGATAGAGAGATATTGGCGCCTCCCCTACAATATAGAGTAGAGTCAGGGCACATGATGGGGGCCTCCCCTCTAGAGTAGAGTCTGGGCACATAGATATAACGACTTCGTAGATAAGAGAGATATGAGATGGGGATCCGCCAATGGAATCGAATATTCAGCTCTATCTAGAGACAGAGATAGAGAGACCATACCCTCCCCTCTCCATTATATATGCCATGCCAATCAGCGGTAGATCTGGCCTAGCCCCTCTAAATAGAAGGGAAAAGGCGCCCCTCTATTCTCTAGAGATCTGGCCAAAGAAGTCTATATAGAAGGGAGAGAGAGATAGATAGGGAGATAAATAGAGAGATAGATGGGGCAGATAAGATATATAGGGCCCTAACTGCACCTTCCAGATGAACCATATCAACCAAAGTGTATAATGTACGGCTCCCCTATCCCCTTTGGGGTAAGGGCGTAGTCCTTCATCTAACTATAAAACCCGGCCTATATAACTATATCTAGCCAACTATCCTATCCCCTAGATCCCGACTCTCCCCTATCTATCCCAACCAAACCCGGTTGCATCTATATATAGAACCCAACCCCTTATCCTAGATAGATAGAGAAGAGTCTAGTTTCTCTTCCCGATTATTGGGGGCTCGGGTGGGGGGGGGCAGGTTGAACCCTGGTCTAGGGGCTCTGCTTGAGTGGGGGGCTAGAAGAAGCCCAACCCAACCCCCACTAGACTGGCTCAGCTCTAGTTGGGTGGGGGTTCTATTCTATATGCCACACCGCTCCCAAAGGATCGAATAGGGGCCTCCCCTATCTGATCTAGGCATAGATGGAGATGGGTAGCCCCTTCTCTCTCTATTCTCCCAGGGCTCCGCTCTCCCCACCAAGGTGGGGGTAGGTGGGGGTAGAGGGGATGGGGGTGTGGACAAGATGAGTTGTATGTAGCTATGAGTGGTATCTAGGGCTAGGGATGAGTGGTATAAGGGGAAGGGGGTGTGGGCAAGATGAGTGCTATGCAGGTATGAGTGGTGGGGTGGTATCTGGCCAGGAGGAGGGCCCCACCCGTGGCAAGGGATTAGAGGGGAAAAGGGGGAGAGGGGGAGCACCGACCACCGGCAAGGGGAGAGGAGAGGGGGAAGGTGACCCCGCACCCCGTGAACTCCACTCCATTCGGGGCCACCGACATTGGAGTAGGATGAGCCCAACCAAACCCAACTCACGATATGATATGGGCTCGGATCGGGTGGGGTGGGGGGCAGGCTAAACCTTAGTCTAAGGGGTCGGGTGGGGGCGGTGAACCCGAGTCTAAGGGCTCTGTCGGGGACTGGATGAAGCCCAACCCAAGTCTAAGGGCTCGGCTCTGGTCGGGGGGCAACCCCACTGGATTGAAAGGGGGTGGGCTAGAGGACCCCACTAGATGGAAAGGGGGTGGCTAGAGAAAGGCACGGCTCCCCTCTCCCCTTTCAAGGTCGGGGGAGATGGGGGTAGTCATTTGTCTTAATAGAGAGATGGATAGGGCATAGTCCATCTTGATAGATAGATAGATAGATCTATTAGGTCCTATCTATAGGTCCCAAGGCAAGGGGATATGGCACTTTAGAGGGCCTATCGCCTATCTATCTAGGGGGAGGGGCGCATATAGATAAGATAATGACCCCCGGCCCCAACCCCCTATCTATATATGATATATGGGGGAAAGGTCCATATATCTAGAGGGGGCCTATAGAGGGGTGCATTCCCCCATCTATATACTCTCTCTCTCTATATCTCTCCCTATATATCTATCTGGGCGGCCCCTCCCCCCCCCTATTCTATCTTATCTTATCTCATCTAATCTCTCTGGGGCGCCTATCTAGATATAGGGAGCCCCATATCGTCATAGGGGCTGGACTGGACTAGAGATTCCATTCACTCATTAATCTAGGTTTGCCCGGGCATATAGAATAGAGATCGTCTGACCCGGCCCATCTAGATATAGGGGATGCCTTTCGAGGGGATCTGATCTCTCCTCTAATTAACCAAACCAGGTTGAGCCCGACTTCACATGCCCTATATACAGATAGGCGGGCCCTAACCTATATAGGCCATTGTCGACTACCGCTCTGCCCCGGAGTCACGTCATCACGAGGTTTCGTTTCCGTATGGTCTGCATGCCGGGCGTATCTAGCTCGGACCCCTATCTATATATATGGCGAAGTGTGTGTTTCCTTTCCATCCTTTCTCTCATTCTACTCCACTCCCACTCCCTCCCCCCCTCTAATGGTGGTTGTGTTGTGGCTGTGGTTGTGGTTATGGTTGTGGCTGTGGCTGTGGCATGGTTGTGGTTGTGGTTGTGGCTTTGGCCGTTGTTGTGGTTGTGGCTGTGGTTGGGTGGCTCTGGAATATTTGTATTACATATATAATAGAATATAATAGAATATCCCATTTGTATCATATAGAATATCCTATCCTATTTGCCCTTCTGTTTCTATAGGGCATATGGAATATCATATTTGTATTACAGATCCAATTGTTACCCGCCTTTCTTGCTACTTAAATGAGACCCGGGGTCGGGTCGTCCAGGTTCTGCGGATTTCTCCCTGTGCCTTCTATTAGAACAGAACACGGAACTCACTACTCCATCGGAGAAAAGTGAATCCTGAGAATGAGAATGTGGGTATCGTTGTATTCGGTAACGACGTTGCCATAAAAGAGGGAGATCTGGTCAAGCGGACTGGATCTATTGTGGATGTTCCTGTGGGGAAGGCCCTGCTAGGTCGTGTGGTCGATGCGTTGGGAGTCCCTATTGATGGAAAAGGGGCACTACAGGCCCATATATCTGGAGGGGAGGGCGCCGAACGAAGACGTGTCGAAGCGAAAGCCCCTGGGATTATCGAACGTAAATCCGTGCACGAACCTCTGCAAACAGGGTTAAAAGCGGTGGATAGCCTGGTTCCTATAGGCCGTGGTCAACGAGAACTGATCATTGGGGACCGACAAACTGGGAAAACCGCTATAGCTATTGATATCATATCAAACCAAAAGCGCTCCCACCGCCCAACTGGATCTACGGCGGGCACCTCTGATAGTGTGTATCGCGTCCATGTAGCGATTGGGCAGAAACGCTCGACCGTGGCCCAATTGGTTCAAATTCCCCCGGAAGCGGATGCGTTGGAGTATTCCATAATCAATGCAGCCACCGCTCCGGATCCTGCTCCTCTGCAATTTCCGGCCCCATATCCCGGGTGTGCCATGGGAGAATATTCTCGTGATAATGGAATGCACGCATTAATCATCTATGATGATCCGAGTAAACAGGCGGTGGCATATCGACAAATGTCATTATCGCTTCGCCGCCCACCAGGCCGTGAGGCTTTCCCAGGGGATGTTTTCCATTCGCACTCCCGTCTATCGGAAAGAGCCGCAAAACGATCGGACCAGACAGGTGCGGGTAGCTTGACCGCGTTACCCGTCATTGAAACACAAGCTGGAGACGTGTCGGCCTATATCCCTACCAATGTGATCCCCATTACAGATGGACAGATTCGTCCGGAAACAGAGCCCTTCTATCGCGGAATTAGACCGGCTATTAACGTTGGCTTACCTGTCAGTCGCGTTGGGTCCGCCGCTCAGTTGAAAGCTATGAAACAAGTACGCGGTAGTTCAAAACCCGAATCGGCGCAATACCGTGAAGTGGCCGCCTCTGCTCAATCTGGGTCAGACCCTGATGCTGCGACTCAGGCACTATTAAATAGAGGTGCTAGGCTCACAGAAGTTCCGAAACAACCGCAATATTCACCACTTCCTATTGAAAAACAAATCCTAGTTCTTCATGCTGCTGTGAGAGGGTTCTGTGATCGAATGCCACTGGGCGAAATCTCCCGATATGAGAGAGCCATTTTGAGTAGTCCAGATAACCAACCTGAATTGCCACACGACATCATAGAAAAGGGGAAGTTAACCAACGAAATAGAGATGAAACCAGATGCTTCTTCAAAGGGCATTTCTTCATGACCCCTATATCCATAGGACCCCTATATCCATAGTTGGCCCCTCGGGTGAGGTAGGAAACATAACATGACATGACATTATTAGTGTAGTGCATGTGCATGTGCATGTGCATAGCACGTTGGATCTCAACCTATCTCTTGGTGGCAGCAAACTGGAATGGCCCGACTGCGTTGGATCCTTGGTGGCACCGGGAGGCCGCCCCGGAGATATAGAGAGAGATATAGAATCTAGGCGGGAGGCCGTGGCTTTCCCCGAACAAGCCATAGATAGGGGGCCGGGCCCCCAGAGAGATCTATAGGGTAGGGCTCCGATCTCTAGGGGACCCCTAGACAGATAGAGAGATAGATATTGGGCCCAGATAGATATAGAGGGGATAGATCCCATACATATGTACGTACGTACACATACATACATACATACATACATACATATATATATATACGGGCGTAGAGAGAGATCTATAGGGGCGGGCCCCCCCCCACCCCATAGAGAGTTCTAGATAGGGCCCCCCCTATAGAGATCTCTATGGGAGCCCTATCTAGAACTCTCTATGGGGGGGCCATATAGAGATAGGGGCCCGCCGGGCGGGCCTATAGGGGCCCCCTATAGAGAGATTGGAGATATTGGGCGGCTATATAGAGAGAGGGGGGCCCTCGATTTATCATTTATCAATCGAGTGCCCCCACCCCGAACTATCTTATCTTCTAGTTCTAGATAGGGGCCCCCCTATCTATATATGGGCGCCCTATCTATATATGGGGGGCCCCCTATATAGATAGATAGGGGCCCCCTAGACCTATAGGGGCGGGCCCCCAGATAGATTAATTCTCTCGGCCCCCCTCTCTCTGGATTATATGACTCCCCTATTCTCAGCGGCACTCCCAACCCCATCTCCCCGCCCAACGTGTGTGTGTGTGTGTGTGTGTGTGTGTGTGTGTGTGTGTGTGTGTGTGTGTGTGTGTGTGTGTGTGTGGATATATGGGGGCAGCGTATAGAATCTATAGGGGTCCTCGGCCCCCTATATATATATATATATATATAGAGAGAGAGAGAGAGAGAGAGAGAGAGAGATAGAGTTCAAAGTGAGATATAGAGAGAGACCGAAGAGTTCGTAGTTCGAGATAGAGATATAGAGAGAGAGAGAGAGATTGAAGAATGGGTCAAGATATAGAGAGATACAAATATAGATAGAGAGGGGGCCCTCTCTCTATATGGGGTCATTGGCGAACCATCCTCCATTGGTGATTACCATCCCTGCCCTACTCTCCAAACTGTGCTTACCATCACCATATCTAGATAGGGCCCCCTCTCTCTATTCAATCTAGGGGGCTATCCAAACTATGGATTTTTTTATAGATACCTATCCCACCGGATCTCGTATCTTTGAATCCCAATGGCTCATGAACCCGCTATCTCCCACTATAGAGAGATCTAGAATCTAGGTGAAAATGGGGATGTCGTGGCTTTCCCCGAACAAGTCATGATAGGGATCGGGGCCCCCGAGAGATCTATAGGGTAGGGCTCCAACATATAGGGGACCCTGCATGACAGAGAGATAGATATTGGACCCAGATAGATATAGAGGGATAGATCCCATACATACATATATATATATAAGAGAGAGATCTATAGGGGCGGCCCCACCCCATAGAGAGTTATAGATAGGGCCCCCCCTATAGAGATCTTTATGGGAGCCCTATCTAGAACTCTCTATGGGGGGGCCATATAGAGATGGGGCCCGTTGGGCGAGCCTATAGGGGCCCCTTATGAGAGATTGGAGCTATTGGGCGGCTATTTAGAGAGAGGGGGGGGCTCGATTTATCATTTATCAATCGAGTGCCCCCACCCCGAACTATCTTATCTTCTAGTTCTAGATAGGGGCCCCCCTATCTATATATGGGCGCCCTATCTATATATGGGGGGCCCCCTATATAGATAGATAGATATATAGGGCCCCCAGTATATAGATTAATTCCCTCGGCCCCCTCTCTCTGGGATTATATGGCTTTCTTATTCTCAACGACACTCCCAACCCCATCTTCCGCCCAACGTGTGTGTGTGTGTGTGTGTGTGTGTGTGTGTGTGGGCCGGATATATGGGGCAGATGTAGAATCTATAGGGGTCCTCGGCCCCCTATATAGATATAGAGAGAGAGAGAGAGATAGAGTTCGAGTGAGATATAGAGAGAGACTCAAGAGTTCAGAGAGTTCGGATAGAGATATAGAGAGAGAGAGAGACTGAAGAGTGAGTCGAGATAGAGAGAGATACAAATATAGATAGAGAGGGGGCCCTCTCTCTATATGGGGTCATTGGCGAACCATCCTACATTGGTGATTACCATCCCTGCCCTACTCTCCAAACTGTGCTTACCATCACCATATCGTCATAGGGGCCCCCTCTCTCTATTCAATCTAGGGGGGCCCCCTATCCAAACTATGGATTCCTTGATAGATACCAATCCCACCGGATCTATATCTCCCAATCCCAATGGCTCGTGAACCCACTATCTCCCACTATCTCTTCTGGCTGGGCTGGCCCTCGTGAACCCACTATCTCTTATGGCCCCCCCTACTCCAGATAGTTTGCCCACCCCCCCTCTCCCTCCTATCTGATAGGTGGATAGGGGTCGGACGAGTCAAAAGGTGTCCTCCCCCGCCCCGATGGGGATGGATAGTTCGTTCCGTTCTCGCTCTGGAATGTCAACCCCCCCTCTACTATAGATATAGAAAGGGCCCCTACCTATATAAGGCCGGTAGGGGGTAGGGGCCCACTCTATGTAAAGGTAGGGCATCGCCCTATATGAATATGGCGCCGAGATGATGAAAGCGGGCCAACGACTACCTTCGAACTGCGACCTGCCTCCGGGGCTTCGAATGAGGTGGGATCCATCGATCCCGGACGTGGCCGCCACGCCACCGGGTAGGGAGGTGGAGGGTAGGCGAACAAGCGATTGATTTCTTGAACAAAACCCCATCTAGTTCAGCTGCCGTCTATGGCATAGGACAGCGGAGACACCGGAATTCCCTACTCTCTATAGGGGCGAGGGCGCGCAGCTATATGGGTAGGGAGCCCCCCCCCCTCCCCCCCTCTATATAGAAATATAACAACTGGCAGGATAAGATAGATCGATAGCTCTCTGTATTCTCACTCACTACGTAGTAGCGGGGCAGGTCGTCGTAGCTTCAATCTATCTCTATAATAGACAAGGCAGGCTTCTTTATGTGGTGGCTGGGCGAACCTGTAGAGCTGTGAGGAAGCAGAAAGCGCTCTACCGGACAGCGGGACCTATACGATCAATCCCAAGCTCACCCTATAGAGATATATGTGATATCTTCCATGCATAGCATAGAGGAGGAGTTAAAAAACCCGATTCTTCCACTCACCCAGGAGTTGTGTGATGCCCTAGTAGGCCCCCTTCCATATTCCAAAGGCATCTGTCAAGCCAAAATCACAAACATCATTGGGCATGACCAAATCTCTCTATAGGGGGCACCCACAAATCCATCGGAGGTGCAATCGAGACACATGGCCCCGCAACATAGACATATATTTGGTTGGGTAGCCCTCCGATTTGGCATTTGGGGATATGTTAGCATCGTAGCACCCAGAGTTTTTGTATATATAGATCGATCTTGGAAAGTGAGTTCGAGTGGACCCGCCGTGTTCACCGAGCCATAGAGAAAGGGGGCAACGGTTGATCACGGCCGATTGGACTCGAGTAGTTTATAGTTCATCGCTCCATGCGAGATATATAGAGAAGGGTGGACGATCAGCGATAGGAGCCGAGATCGAGGAGAGGAACCTTGTCTAGAATTCGATATGATCCACCCTAGCCATCCCTATCTATATATGGGGGTCTAGATAGGGGTCGACTATAAAGAGTCTCCCTCCATATATAGACAAGGGGCCAACCAGCCTCTCTATATAGGGCCGCCCAAACTCTCTCTCTCTCTCTATAGATCTTTTGGGAATGGGCCTTCAACCCATAGACTCTCTCTCTCTAAGGACTCGTTGCCATATCTATATCCTTCAACCTCGAAGGTTTCTCTCTATTGACTTGACCCATAGGGGCGGATAGATTTCTCTTAACAACATTCCCGAGGTGAGTACCACGCCCATAGAGAGATTAGATAGGGATTTCTAACATAACAATACTTCTCCATACCACGCCTCATAGAGAGATTAGATATGGCTTTCTAACATAACAATACTTCTCTGTACCACCACCCCCATAGAGAGATTAGATAGGGCTTGACATCGGGACCTAACCAGATATATAGAACCTAACCTAGAGAGAGGGGGGGTCGGAGATTGTTTTGAGTCCTCGGTCCCCAGTCATCCGTTGCCATATATCTATATAGGGGTGCCCCCCCCCTCTCTATAGATCTCGGAGATAGGGCCGAGTATAGATAGGGAGACCATCCGGCGCATAGCATAAATGGATTGGGATTCTCCGTTTCTTATCCGAGTGCTGCACCCATATATTCTATCTGATCTCCGCCCATGGCGAGTGCCGACTATATACTATATAGAGCTGGGAGCTGGGCCCCTGGAGATATAGGCCAACCATAACTATAGAGAGGCCCTCCAGCCCGGAGCCCGAGGTAGATATAGAGAGTGGGCCAACCCTAATTGTAGCTATAGCTACATAGAGAGGGGGAGGGGAGGGCCGATAGGCGCCCCGGCCATCGGATTCTCTACTCCACGTAGGGGACCGACGGGCAAACCTATACGTAGGGGACCGCTCTCCCGACGGCCTACTCTCTATATGGGGGAGAGGAACGCCCCTCTACTCTCTAGATCAGTGAGCGACAGACCTCGATCTATCTGTGATGCTGCGGTGGCCAACCAGTGAGAGCAATCCGCCCGCCCCCGCCCTATTGATAGTAATAGTGATAGTGACAGAGCCCATCCCCCCCCCGAGGCACCCCAAAGAAAAGAAAATAGAGGGCGGGCCATCTCTCTATACTATAGAGAGGCCATCTATCCCATCTCTCTATATGGGGGGGCCGGCCAACTAAACTATATACAGGCCATCCCATCTCTCTATATAGCCCGCCCTATCTATATATGGGGCGACTCTCTAGAGTCGGCTATAGTATAGTCGGCACCCCCGCCCCGCCTCCCACCCCTTTCAATTTAGAGGGGATAGGGAGGCCTACTCTCTCTAGCTAGGGGCCCTATCTATATGGGGATGGGGCTCCCTATAGAGTAATATTATCTTATCTCCCACGTCAGGGCGAGTTTCAGACCCAGACACTCCCTGGATATGTGGTATAGGTCACGTATGGAATATACAGTTTTCGTCTCCGCCCCCAAGGGTCTCCAGATATGGATATAGAGAGTGAGAGTGAGAGTGAGAGTGAGAGTGAGAGTGAGAGCGAGAGAGATAGAGAGAGAGATACAGAGTGAGATATAGAGAGATAGAGAGAGAGATACAGAGTGAGAGAGAGAGAGTTCAAATATAAGGGCCTCGGCCTCTCTCAGTAGCTGCATTTAGTCTATAGACAAATAGACGGTAGTGGCCCCTCTATATAGATATAGAACTAGTTCTATCACCCGTTGGGGCTCTAATGGTGATACAATTGAGGAACTAGAAATTCCCTTTGTCCTTTACTTCACTTGTTTGAAATCTATATAGTTGTGGATTCTTTATTCATATTTGTCCATTTCATGCCCAAAAAAACCAAATATGTTTTTTGGGCTATTTCTATGGGATCCTAGTACATTCTACTAGCACATTCCCTGAGAATAATTCTTCATTTCTTTATAGAGTCTTAATATCAATAATACTTCATTTCTTTATAGAGTCTTAATATGCCCGCAATATCCACAAGCCTAATTTCAAATATGATCAGATAATGAATATAATTATCTTTTAATTGTTTTCTGCAAATATTCAACCATGAACATCGGTGCACTGGCAATCTAACACCACGAAGAGCAACATATCGCTTGGAAATATTTTATGGTAAATTTGTATGGTTTTCTGACAAACCCTCAAAGAATTATTATCTAACCTTCTCCAAGGCTATCAACATCTAAAATTCAAGAAGGGTCCTCGAACGATTTTCGTTTTTGTAAATTGGAAAGAGGAAATGATAATTAATCATGTGGCAAAGCCCACTTTTGTTTGGATAGGTTCACTTGCATTAGAAAACATAATATGATCCTTGCAGGCCAACAAGGGAAAGAACCCAATGTCTTGAATAGCATTTAATGGGGAATGCGTAATTATTTGAACCTCATCAAATTTGCATTGAAGTTGGAAAACACAAAACAATACGTCATACATGAAAGGTTGGAATTTGTGATTATCTCCCTCTGATTGTTAAATTTGACGGCCACCTATGCCTGTCAAACAATTTTTAGCTGATGGATATTTTCAAATATTGCCCTTTAAAAAAGTAAAATAGTGTTCTTTTACAATGTTAATAATATATATATGAAATTATTCTTAATATATAATTATTTTTAATATAGTTTATACATAAATCTATAGAAAAATGACAGTCATACTTAAAATATACACGTTGCATGCAACAGTAGTTTCAAATATTTGCAAGTATTTTATGATTAAAATCATGAAAAACATCTAAACGTCAAAATTTAACCCGCTCCCTCCAAAGAGGAAAGTTTCCTGATTTTTAACCCGTCTCCTCCAAAGCTTCACTGAGGAAAGTTTCCTGACTTATCATCAAACTTATCATGAAAAACGTGGGCAGACTCCGACTTTGACCAGATGTTCTGAGCATGCAATTTGAAAATATTGGTTAAGTCCTAGGAATTCGAGTCACACAATACCTGCCTGTGAGGGTAAAAAGGAAGTCTCATGCTTTCATACAAAGTTGTAGCACAATCCATAACTTGGTCTGGATAGTTTTTAGAATGATAGTTGCATGAATCAAGACTGACTGGTGTGAAGTGTTGCTACTAGGTTATTATCTCTTCCTCTGCTCTTCAAATAGGGACTACGAAGCAAGAGGATCTTCAACTTAACTCTTTAAGAAAAATAATTGACTTCAGGTTATCAAATGCACCATCTGAACAGCTCATCAGGCAATAATGTCTCTATTTGCAGACAAGATACCCTATGACATATGGTATGCTAGTAACCTGAAGCTTGCCAATTTTTGGTTTTCAAACCAAATTGTCACTTGAAGCTTGCCAGTTTTTTATTTTGAAACCCAAATTGTCAAATTGTGGGAATACTATTGTGTAATTGAATTTATCAGAAAAATTTTGTCAAGAGCCATCCGATATATGGAAATGGTAGCATTCTGCATTTGATTGTTGCAATTTGACAGAATATTTTCTGCTCTATCAAATATAGTATATTCTAGACATGTTTAGAGGGCATAAATTCACTCGTGTTTTCCTTGACCTTACGTGGACTTTGTCCATAGTAGAACCTAATCACAACTTCACAATCTCTGGCACTAGCCCTCGGATCAATCTCCTACTTTACTTTCTTCTGGTATTTTCTCATTATTCTCAGCAGCTTGCCATCTTACTTCTAGTTTTAGGAATTACACAATCATTTTCCCATTCGAGTGGCATCATTCCCTAAGTATTTTCTGTCCATATGAAGAGCATGGATTTCTATGTTTATGGGAAAAATGGATTCTTTCCCATATACCAAACTATAGTGAGATGCCTTCCGACTAGCTTTAACAGTTATTTTGTCTATAGAAAGATCATAACTGGGCTGAGTATGTCAATTCCTTTGACTAGCATCCGTAGTTCTTTTAAAAATTATTTCCAGATTCTTATTAGTTGTCTCAGCTTAACCATAACCTTTGGGCAAAAGTTGGAAGCCTATGCCAAGACAATACCATACTCGGTACAAAAGTATAACACCTGTATAGATCTAAATGACTTTGCATTTGCTTGCAACAGGCTTGAGAGGGACTCGAATCAAGTGAGAATATTTTCTTCCCAAAATGCCTTGACCAAAGTTTGAAAACTCGGACTCGGCATATAGCATACCTCGGCAGCCCAGAATTTTGACTCAGACTTGGCAAAATGCGGCCCAAAAAAAAACACATAAAAAAAAAAGAAATTAATGCATTTAGAGAACACATAAGTCTATTCTGATCATCAATTTGTCATAATTTACAGATTACATATGTCATATGACCCTCAAATGCTAAAAATTTGAAATTTCAAAGTCATACAACATATTGTATTACAACAAAATTATAGATGATAATTGTATAACGGTACTGTTACAGTTAACTGTTTACATATGTCAAAAAACAGCCAAATACTATCTGCATCCACCTCTTTCCCCTCCTACTGTAACTTAAATTTCCGGGCCTCGAACTAGAGGGTAAGTCAATAATATCAACCTGAGGACTGAATGTTTCCTCAATAATGTCTCCGTCTTCCTCCAATGCATTGACCTCTGCTGCTGCTGCCACTGCTACTGCTCTCGCCATTTCAGCGATATCTTCATCAGGGAATACCATATCATTATGTTCTTCTTTGACAGTCCAATCAGCAAATGGAATTGTGTCATCCAAGTCAACGGCGTCAAGAGAAGGACCCTCAACCTTTTTGGTTTGAAGGCAAAGTTTGTACTAGATGAAGACAAGGTCATTGAGGCACTCCTGGGTCAACCTGTTTCTCTTCTTGGTGTGAATGCTCTCAAGTAGACTCCAAATGTGTTCAAACACATAAGCACTACAGAACTGGCTTAAAACACGCACAGCTAGCCGCTTAAGATTTAGCATGCCAGCACCATAATCCTCCAAGCACAAATCTACAAATAAAACAATTTAAAATATAATTAAGTAAAAAACTCAGAACTTACCACTTCCAAGTTTCTACTTTCTAGTGTTACGCTAAAAATTAAAAGGATTATTATTTTTACCTGGTTGTTAGTTGCCCCTACTTCAAATGGCTCGAGTTGAGGAAAAGGGCCTCCCCTACACACCCTTATAGACATCCAACTCATCAAAAAATTGTCTCTAATCTCATCATCTGTTACTGTCCTATCCGTGCATGAAATAACCCCTGCCATGACCCCCTCATCAGCCCTAAATGTATCAGAGAAGTAGAATTTTGGCTTTAGGTAGTAGGCCAAGGCATGTATCGGCTGGTGAAATTGGTCCGTCCCTATGTGATCAGTGATGCGCCAAATGATCTCTTTTTTTTTTTTGTTTCCACCATAGTAATGCAAAATGGCCTCTTTGGCTCTATCCGTGGCCTCATAGAGGTAACCCATCTGCATGCCATCCCCATACAACAAACGTAGGAACCTTGACCAAAGGTTTGGTCACCTCAATAATTGAAAATATATTTTAAATTATTAGAAAATATATTCCCTATGAAATTTATGTTTGTAATTGTTACTTACCCTGATTTACTCCTATGTATTTTTGATAAACAGCTCATCAAAGACAGTTCTTGCCACCTTTTTCCCTTCCATTTTTTTGGAATATGGACAGTCCATGCAGGCATTGCTCACAAAACATCTGCTTGAGAAAAGGAATTGCAGCTACAATGCTCTGCAAAGTGAGGAAGTTGGTGGCAGATCATGTGGATAAATTTGGTAATTTGTAATCTCTTATTAAAGAAAGGATCCAAGTATGGTTGTAGATAAATTTGGTAATTTGTCTAGCATCTTCAACCACACTTTTGACCCATCCAATCCTCCCAATGTCCTCTAGCATCAAATCCAAGCAATGTGCAACAAGGACTCCAAGAAATAGTGGGATGCCTCTCCATAATAAGTCTCCCATGCAGCGACATATGTTGATGCATTGTCTGTGACAATTTTTGCAACACTCTCAACCCCAACCTCCTGGATCACCCTGTCCAACAGATTGCACAAAGTCTCAACATTTTTGACTTCATGTGAGTCATCAACAGACTTCAAGAACACCATGTGCCACTCGAAGCCACTAAAACGTTAAAAGGAGAGTCCTATTCCAGCCATCTATCCATTCATCTAATAAGATTCTGCAGCCTTTTCTCCGTCGTGCTTTCTTCTGATGATCAACCACAAGATGTGTATTTTTTACGGCTTCCTCTAGCAATGGCCCACTCAAATCCTTAGCTGTTGGAGTCTTAAACCCTTTACCAGCAACTATCAATGCATTCACCTACCCTTCCCGATATGGGTTGTCCGCCACATTGTAGGGTATATTATTTTAGTGCCAAAACTTTACTGCTGCCATCCTAGCCTCATGGTGTTTCTCTTTATTCCAAGCAGTACCTTCAAGCGAAGGTTGTGCTCCTGGAACATTGCAAGGAATAAAGAAATTGGGTGAAAAAGAAAGATGGCTAGAAGACTCGTGAGTCTCACAAGTAAAGGAAAGCGGATGACGAATGTGTGGGCAAATAAAAGAATCTGTAGATGACTTGGGATTGGCACCACTGTCATTGATTCCCTTATCCTCTTCCTTCCCATTTTTTTCATATCAAAACTGGTGAATAGGGCATCCATTTCTTTCCTAATCTCAGTAGGCGTGTCAGGACACACCTTCACATCATGTCTAGGTATCATTGCAAGGTGGTATCTTAACCTATTGATTCCTCTTGTCATTAAATGTTGGCAAAAATTACAGCTGACCCTGCCCTTGGCATCACCCAACGTGCCATGCTTCCATACAGCGTCATCCCTGCCACTGCCTTGCTTTGAACTTGCCATTACTGATTTAACATAGGAAAAAATATCAGTATGGTTTCGAAAAAAATTGTTATGCCAATCATTTATAAGATAAAATAGAATGAAACACTACAAAGTAGGGTTGGCAAATGAGGAGGGGGAAAAAAATCAGGATGCTTAACACCAAGGTTTTCAACATTTGTCATTTCAAATTTGAAAACCAAATTGGGCAGAATAATCCCTGGGTTTTCAGCATTTGTCATTTTAAATTTGAAAAACAAAAAATGGGCAACATAACACCTAGGTTTTAAGCATACGCCTTTGTAAAATCCACTCAAAGCTCATCTGAATCTTCAAATACACCTTCCAAACGTGTTCCAAACTCTTCTCTTACGTTGTTCTACATCTCTGCTAGTCGAAAATTGCAGGAAAATAAATTGAAGCACTTGTATTTTATGTTTTGGCCGCAGAAAAGTTCAATGCGAAAAATTGCAAGTCTGAAAAGAGGTGCGGCAGCATTTTTGGAAAAAAATCAGGCAATTTCTGGGAAAACGGTCGTCTGGACTCTGAGTCTTCAAACTATGGTCTTGACTACTTCATAAGTAGCAACCTTTGTTGGAATGATTTCACCCAAATTCATAAAGTAGTTTGTTGTTTTAGAGATATGTTGATGACCTTTGTCAGATGTTGGGTTAATCACACCCATAAAATCAAAGTCCCCATTGTCCAAAAGATCCATCAACTCTAACTGGATTGAGAGGCATTGCTGCTAGTTATTGTCCTGCACTTCTAACATGGCACATAAAACCTGACCATGAAAAATGCATCCTTGAACATTGATGACCAATAGAATCTTAATATGATTATAAGTTCACTTGTGGAGAGAAATATCCGCCACTTGCCATGAAGATATGCTTGTGACCGTAGTCAAATGTTGGGTTAATCACACCCAAAAATCGAGTCCCCATTGTCCAAATGGTCCATCAAATATAAAAAGGATTAAGAGGTATTGCTGCTAGTTTTTGTCCTCCACTTCTAACATTGCACACAAAACCTGACAATGGAAAATGCATCCTTGAACATTGAAGGCCAGTACAATCTAGATATGATTATAAGTTGTGACTTGTGGAGAGAGATGTCCACCACATGCCCTAGCATCAACTTCATTCGGGAGAGATTATAGGATACTGATGATATACATCGACAAAACTCTTTATATTCTTTTCTTTTAAGTGTTTTTTCCTAAAACACCATTCAAGATGTATTACTGGGTAGACATGAGTTTCAATGTTCTTTAAAATTTTCTAGGACTTGGATGGGAAGAACAAAAGCCATTGGTAAGAAAAATACTAAATCTCCATGCCAAGATGCACTATTAGGTAGACCTGAGCTTCAATGTTCTTTAATTATTGCTCATCAGGATGATCTTCTTACAGTCCCCGTTCAATGAACTTGCAACCGCTTGACCTTCGAATAGGGTTGTATCATTCATGCCAATGTTATAGTCCTAGATATTTAGAATCTAATTCCCAAGTCTTCACGTACACTCTTGTTAAGTAATGATGGATTGGACAGTTGGATCTGTGTGCCATAAACAGTGACAAGAGAGTTCAAGTTATAGACCTTAAACTTCGAAACTACTTTAACTAGAATGTTCAATTCATGACTTTTAAGATCTTGACCCTTGAAAGCTACTGAGTATGAGAAATAAAATGTTCTAAAGCATACGCGAAATAAAGAAATCCTTCCGATCATCAGTGCTTGTTATGACTGGAGCTATTGTGATTCTCCTTTCGTCTGCGCAAAAGTGCATCTGACTTTTGGAGTGTTTAATTTCCACAATATTTTTTAGTATTGATAAAATTGACCTCCATATCTCATCAAAATGTGGACAAATCTCCACATAAAAACTGATATTTGCGAATAAAGAGTGCACTGCCATATTGCTTTGAGGCAAAGATAAATCATTAATTTCCTCAACTTTGTCAAGATCAATTCTAGTACCTTCTTTTCACACAATGTGTATGAAAAGTTTTCCTTTTGTAACCTTGAATACCAACTCAGAAATTAAAGATACTCCCTACTCTTGACATCATTCAAAGTTGTCCCAAACACAAACATAAGATGTTTAACTTGGATCTTTTTTGCATTTTTAAAACACAATAAAACCATTGAGATAAATGACCATTACCTTGTTCCTAAGGTCCTAAAAAGCATGGTTTATTACTCTCTAAAATGTTTCTTCAGCATTGACTAAACCAAATGATATCCATGGATATGCAAAAGCTCCCCATATTGGTTTCAGTCAGTAACAAGAACTTGATTATATCCAAAAAATGTGTCTACTATAGACATAATTTCTGGACCAGTCACTTGTTATAAGAGATGGTCCATAAGTGGCAAAGGATAAATACTCTTTAAGGAAGACTAAATCAAATTGTGGAAGTCTATAGGCAACTCTGTTTCTCCATTTTTCTTCTGAATAGGGTTAAGGTTTGCAGCCAAGAGGAATAACTTATACAAATTTATGATCCTGATAAAAAGCAGAGTATCAATCTACTTCTTAATTGTTGCTTCCAATGCAAGATTTTACAGGGCCGTGTTTTCTCATAATGGGCTTTAGTATTTGTCTTCTGAATGCTAGATTCTATCCGATATGTAATTTTTCTGAGTCCAATTGACCTATTTTGGTCAATTGCAGACATTAATATAATTTATTTCTTTGTTCTTTCTTTATGAGTCATTGTAGGACAAAGCAAAACCATCATTGAATTATTGAAACATCTCTAAAAGACTTTTTATTTCTTGTTCAGTGCAGATTACTTCCAGAATTAAGCTTTTAGACTCTTATTGTGAGCCAATATTCATTTGAAAGACTTCTTTCTTATCAATCTGGAAGAAGATATCGTAGGATTCTTTTTACATGATATTCAAAATCAGACATCCTTTCTGATGAGACCAGGCCCTTCAAGCTATTGTTTGGTTTCAAGTGATGTAATTTTATGTCATTTTAATCTTCTTCTGCTACATTAGTTCTTTCATCAGTACCATATTAATCGATCATCAATATCAAAATAGTTCCCTTCAACTTCTTGTCTTCCTCGCAAGAATCAGGGATTTGTCAATCATCTTTTTGCACTCTCCAATTCTTGATATTGTTAGAAATTGAGGACTTCAAAACCATCTAGATCATGAAATTCTTATCATCTATATCAGCTTGAGAATAAGATAATGTATCTGCTTTCTAATTTAGCACTCTTAGGACATTCTCCATATTGAAAGAATCAAATAATATTATTTGACCCGCACAACATTTCAATAATTCTTCAGTACATCATTCTTTGATGCACCTGACTTGCATAGTTCTGCATCTTCAGAAATGCACGACATTTTAACTCTAATTTTCTGATCAGTGTCGATATCTAAAAGAAAAGCTTCATATTCTGCCATGTTGTTTGTACAATAACATTGCAAATGAAATTAACATAGAATTAGATCACACATTCCAGACTGCAAAATGATTCCAACTACATCTCTAATATAGTTCCATATTAATACTTTTGCCCCAAACCACTCAGAATTTAATCTGAAATGTGTTTTTCTTGTGATTTAGGTTTCTCCTCAGGCTGAGCCAACATCAACATAAGTACTTAATCAGTACCTTCATACTAGATCTCATTATTATAACCATAAGGGTCGCCAACATGATACTTGTAAATAATATCTTCGATAAAACTTCATAGTTATTTTATGAGCTGTGTTTTGAGTCTTCTATAAAACTCGTCATCCAGGTTTCAATGAGCTTAAGGAATTAATCAGTTCTAAATAATATGGCTCTTAAGTATTGACACCATTTCTTAAGGCTATGGGTAAGGGGTCTCCAAGTGTGACTGAGGCATTAACCCTTCATCATGGTTCAAGTTAATTGTGACGAAATTTTTTCAAACCCTGCAGCTTCCCTCAGTCATATTTTCATGTGATGTTTCTCTATTGCAATTATTTTTGTTTCTTCAAAACAAATGTGTTGTTTTGACTTGTCAGAATGTTTAACTGAGGCAGTTAGGTTGGTTCTATTATAGGATAGATGACAGCAATGCTATGTAATCCTAGATTTCAAGAATTTACCAGTCCCGCCTATATAATTTAAACCAAATGCGCACAGGCTCATGTCAACACCAGTGTATTAATGTTTGAAATCGATTTGGTAACTTTTTAGTATGTTCTTCAGGAGTCAGGATATTGGAGGAAAAAAGATTGTCTTGATGTCTCTTTTTGTAAGAATTAGATATGTTATCAGGAGTACCTCTTATGTTGGAAAGAAAGGCTTCTCATTGATCTTTACTACAATTGGATGCTTGCCTAGGTTCCTTTCTAGTCTTCCGAATGCCCCTTTTATTTTCCATTTTCTATAACAATTCATTTGCAATGATTTTAAGGTGGTGTTCCTTTTTCTGTTCAATGTAATCATCATCCACAATTCTTATTGCTCTAGTAGAGAAAGTATTGTCAGTACACCACATTAACATTATGGTATTTTCAGACAGCTTTATATAATCCTCCATACTAATGGATTTGTTATATGTTGGGTCTAATATCTGTATTCTCAACTCCTGTATTGTAAACTCCTTGAGAATGAATTGAACTACAGGAGTCGAGGCATTATTAAAGAAACACAATGGTGTTGCTTCCATAGAATCAGTATTATCAGGGATTTGATAGTAAATCTTGTCGAACCCTACAAAAAGATCATGGTTCTTTTTCACCACTGTTCATAGTACTGATCTCAAAAAGTTGAGCTACGGAAGCTCCAAAGGTAGCTCCAAGTAAGGAAAACCTTCTGAAAAAGTAATTTTCCGGCCATGATGAAGGGAAACAAACAAAGTGACAACAACTACAATTAGGGGTCTTAACTAAGAGACAAATATATTCATCCTTATCTTCCACAGCTAAGACTCCACATACATGGATAAAGATTAGATATTTTCTTAAAGTGTAATAGTTCCATGAGTGACGGGCCCTAAGTCACAAGGTTCGCGGATATTATGAAAAAGTTCGAAGATCAGCGAATTTTATTGAGGAATATAAAGTTCGTTGAAATTCAAGAAGTTCGGTGCATTATTTTTAAGGTTAGGCTAAAGTATTTCTTGTCATGCGTTTCCTCTTCGTTTTTTGTTTATTTTGTTTTTTAGTTTATTTTGTTTGTTTTTTATTCTTTTGTTTTTAGTTTATTTTGTTTGTTTTTATTCTTTTGTTTTTTAAGTTTATTTTGTTTTTTATTCTTTTTATTATTCCGTTAAATGTTGTTTCATTTTTTAATTATAATTCTTTTTTGTTTTTTTTTTTAATTTATTTTATTAAAGTTTTGATATTTTTAATTTTATAAACCTTTATGTTATTTTTCTAAGTGAATTTATTTTAGTAATTTTATTCAATATTTAATTTTTAATTTTTTAATATGAATATTAATTTTATTTTGAATATATATATATATATATATATATATATATATATTAATCGAATTTAATGGCGAATTTTTTTCGAACTTTATCTATTGAACGAACTTGAACCGAATTTTATCCTCGTCGAACTCCAACTCGAACTGGAACCTTGTGACTTAACATCACCACTAAGCTTCGTAAACGTTTCAAGAGCTAATAGGAAGGGCATGCAAAGCCTGAGGAAAAGCCAGAGGACCGATTTGGTTGCCCCATGGTATGGATACTTTCTGAGCCATCAGGATATAAAATTTCAATATTTGTCAAACTGGTTAAACATTGAAAGGAAATTGAGCAGAAATATCAAGAGCTTCAATAACACTAGTTCTTAGAATAGGTTGAGCAAGTAGACTAGATCATGCAGTGCAAAGATTGAAACCTTTCCATCTAGGCTTGGAGAGAGCTTTGAACTGAGAGGCTTTGAGATTTTTAAAACAACTCGTTCGTAAAGCCCTTGGCTCTCTATGATATGGTACATCTTCCTTCTATGACCTTGTCCTTACAAGGAAAAGGAACTAATGCTCTTCCACTCACCACTAATCACTGCTGCTCTGATTTGTCACTCAATACTTCGAGAAATGAAATGACAGTCACAAGAGTAGTTCCTCCACTTCAAATTGCATTGGCTTTTAGATATATTTGTAAAGTAGGAACAAAGCAATGTAAATAATGTTAAAATGAATTCCATTGAAATTAAATAACTAATGCCACTGAAAGTGAAGTAAGCAATTAAGAACAGACTAAAAGAAAGACTACAGCTAGTAATATGATTTATGCCCCACCATGGAGGTTTCAACTAATTTTATACGTGTATGAGTACAATGATTTGACAAGAGAAATCCCTGGTATACATATTTTCTATATCTACTGAAAATCGGATTTCAGGCATTCAACTAAATAAATATTATATTCTATACACACAAAAGAATAATGATACATGCATTTTTAGTGTTACTGCAAATGAACACAGAAGAGCAATTAAGATTTATCAGCTATACATGAAAATTTTGAAAAAAATGTTTTGGTCCTTTTTGCACAAGTCCAAATTCAAGCTGCAGAGCTAAGATTCTATGTAGGAAGTGCTTGAACTGCTAGACTTTGGCTGCGCTTTACAACTATGCTAAACAGAATCAGGCCATCATTGATAAAATCCGATGTATGCTTCCAGTAAAGTATACTGATTGGCAACAATTTAGTTGTCAAAGAAAAGCTTTCCTGCATGCAACAGTACCAAAAGTGTGATCCAAAACCCACTGTCACCAAAGTTTCAGAATGACAAAAAGGTAGGCTCAAATGCCCAATAAAACTTACTTCTAAGCTTCAAGGGAACAGGAGAATCATTTATTTCAAAATATGGAGTGGTGTAAGATTCTCCATCTAGTGGTCGAGTTGTCCACAGTCTGTGCTTCATATGGTATACCGTATGCTATGACAGAGTTGTGACCTATTGTGAACCATACTACACCACCACTTGCAGCTACCAGCCAGGAATCCTGAATCTCAGCTGATAAATCCAAATCCCATTCTCTTTTTCAAAGTCTCTCTTCAAAACCCAATTTCCAGAATACAAAATGCCCATCACCCTCATTATTGGTATACCTGATTTTCTGATTGTGGTCGACGGTGGAAGTTGCTGCCAAGAGTAATCCAATTTTCCTCGTGGATGAAATTAATTGCCACTACTAATAGGTTTCCCTCAAACTCAATAAGGTAATATGGATAGCCTACTGCTACAGGAAAGAAAATACCGAAACCCCATTGGTCTTGATTCACGGTTATCTTGTAGTGAAGTTCCTGTTCATCTCCAAACATGGGCTCTCCATCTTTAGGCTCATCCTCCTCCTGATCCTCTGTGTGAGAGGTTCTAACTTCTAATAATGAAATAAATGACACCATTCAGATACAGTGGATGACATGTATTCTTACTGGTATGCATATAATATTCCTCTGGAGGTGGATTGTCATACCATGAATTTGATTGAGAATCAAATACCAGGATAGTTGTCCTCCCCAAAGTTGAGGACAGTTCCCTACCATGATGAAGGGAAACAGACAAAGTGACAACAATTACAAATAGGGTTTCAAAAACGAAATAAATATATTCATCCTCATCTTCCACACCTAAGACACCACATGCATGGATAAAGATTAGATATTCTCTTAAGGTGTAACAGTTCCATCACAACTAAGCTTCAGTAAATGTTTTCAAGAACCAATAAGAAGGGCATGCAAAGGCTAAGGAAATGCCAGAGCCGATTTGGTTGCCATGGGTGTTTTCTGAGCCATGGGGCTATGAAAATTCAATATTTGTCAAGTGGTTGAAAGGAATTTGGGCAGAAAGATCAAGAGCTTCAATAACACTAATCCTTGGAGCAGGTTGAGCGACTAGACTACATCATGCAGTACAAAAATCGGAACCTTTCCATCGTCTATGCTTAGAGATAGCTTTGAACTGAGAGGCTTTGAGATTTTTGAAAGAGCTCATCTGTAACACACTTGGCTCACTTTGTGGTTAAAGGGAAAAAGAAATAATGTTCTTCCCTGCAGAGTTGCCACTAATCACTACTACCCCAATTTGTCACTATATACTTCAATCAATGAAATGACAGTCGCAAGAGAAGTTCCTCCACTTCAAATTGTGGTGGCTTTTAAAACTATTTGCAAAGTAAGAAAAAGCAATAAAAATAATGTTTAATGAATTCCATTGAAAATAAATAACTGATGGCACTGAAAGTGAATCAAGCAATTAAGGACGGACTGAAAGAGAGACTGCAGCAAGAAATATGACTCATGCCATGCAATGGAGGTTTCAACTAATTTTAAACTTTTAAGAGTACAATGAAGTGACAAGAGAATCCCTGGTATATAATATTTTCCATATCTACTTTAAATCAGATTTCAGTCATTCAACTAGATAAAAATTATATTCTAAACACACCAGAATAATGATACATGTATATTTTTGTTGGTGCAAATGAACACAGAAGAGTTATTAAACGTTGTCAGCTATAGATGAAAATTTTGAATACAGTGTTTTGGTCCTTTTGCATAAGTCCAAGTTCAAGGTGCAGAGCTAAGATTCTATCTAGGAGGTGCTTGCACCACTAGAATTTGACTATGCTTTACAACTATGCTAAACAGAATCAGGCCATCATTAATAAAACCTAAAGTATGTTTCCAGTAAAGTATACAAATTTACAAGATTTTCTTTGTCAAAGAAAAGCTTTCCTGTATGCAACAGTACAGAAAGTGTAATCCAAACACTCACTGTCACACAAGTTTCAGAATGACAAAAATGTAGGCTCAAAAGCCACATATAACTTATCTCTAAGCTTCAGGGGAAAAGGAGTGTTATTTATCTCAAAATACGGAGTGGTGTAAGATTCTCCATCTAGTGGTCGAGCCGTCCACAGTCTGTGCTTCATATGGTATACTATGACAGAGTTGTGACCTGTTGCGAACCATACTACACCACCACTTGCAGCTACCAGCCAGGAATCATGAATCTCAGATGATAAATCCAAATCCCATTCTCTTGTCCAAAATCTCCTCCTATATCCAATGTCCAGAAAACAAAATGCCCATCACCCTCACTATTGGTATACCTGATTTGCCGATTGCGGTCAAGTGTGGAAGTTGCTGCCAAGACTAATAGATTTTCCTCATGGGTGGAATTAGCTGCCACCACTAATAGGTTTCCTTCAAACTCAATAAGGCAATACGGGTAGCCTACTGATATTGGAAGGAAAATAGAAAAACACCATTGGTCTTGATTCACGTTATAACCTATTATCTTGTAGTGAAGTTCCTCTTCATCAGCAAACAAGGGCTCTCCATCTTTAGGCTCATCCTCCTCCTGATCCTCTGTGTGTGAGGTTCTAATAATGAAATAAATGACACCATTCAGATATAGTGGATGGCCTGTATTGTTACTGGTATGCATATAATATTCCTCTGGAGGTGGACTGTCATACCATGAATTTGATTGAGAGTCAAATACCAGGGTAATTGTGTCCTCCCCAAGCTGCGGACAGTTCCCTACCATGACCAATTTTCCATAATTGTGAGGAGAACAAATAGCAACCAACCATGGGTAGGGCATTCTGAGGTCAGGAGAGGTAGGAGGCGGGGGCAAATTTCTGAAAATTTAGTAACAGGATTGTATACCACAAACCCTGTGACGTCTCCTATGGGTAGATAATAAGAAAAACAGAGTAACCCATGGGATGCAGCCACAAGAGATGAACTAGTATTGAAAAATGAAATTTCACGAAAGACGGGAATGGGCATGCACCGAAGAGAAAAGGAAACTGTGGAAAGATTACCCGTTTTGGGACTGTGGCAGACGAAGTGAAATTTATGCCGCATCTGTTGCTGCAGTTCCGGTTGCTCATGAACCACGTATATTGATTCCGTAGGACTCTTTCTGTGGTGGTTAGGGGCGAAAGCCGGGTCAAAAATTAGCTTGTGCCATCTCTTCAGAACCGTGGCCATCTTAGCCACGTCTCTCGTTGACATACATGAAAAAATATCAGTGATCGCCTTATCAGAGCTTTCCACCTTCTCTGCACCGATTTTGTCAATATCAAGCTCCTCCATGTTCACCTCCTTCAAACAAACTCTTTGCATTGCATTGTTTTTGTTTTATACATCTTCTTCTCCAACTTGGAGCAACTCCAATGGCGGTTACAGTAAAATTTCGGATCGTGCAGCATAGAAATTGTTATGGGCATAACCATGTTGCAGGGTACAAATTTTGCCACGTTGGCTCTCGCAAGTACGAGAGGGATGCGCGAATTTTGTTGTTGCAAACATAATGATAGTAGTGTTGCAGACATGTCTCCCTGTTTATAGCTTGCTGAAATCTGAAATCTGTTTCTTCTGCTATCTAGGGCACACCCTGCTCCACATCAATTTGTTTTGCAAAACCTTATAGATTAATATGGTGGGGAAGTTTATTTTTAAAATATCTGAATTTTAAAAATATCTGAATTTTAAAATATCTGGAAAAGAAAAGGTAAAGACAGGTTTTTAGGTTACCCGTAAAGTTAAAAACAAACATCTTCTAGGTATATGCTGCTGATTTTTATAAAAAGAAATATCAGTAAAAAAGTAAAAGAAGCTTTTTTATTAAGTTACACGAGGATGGATTATAGAAGAATGTCATTTCTAGCTGGAATAAATCAGAGTACAAATCATTCACTTTCAAGTTAGTTAAAGATTATATTATTGTCCTTACAAACAAAAGATTGTTAAATTATATTTGATAAATATTAGTGTTGCTCTTTATTTTTTTGTATTTAATGGGTTGTTCTTCTCGTGGTATTTATATGAAATTGATTTTGAGCAAGTGACATTTAGGGATGTTACTTGCACTAATTTATTTATCTTCCGAGTTTGATCTTTGATCATTTAATACTTATCCCAAATTATACGAAATTGATTTTGAGCAAGTGACATTTAGGGATGTTACTTGCACTAATTTATTCATCTTCCGAGTTTGATCTTCGATCATTTAATACTTATCCCAAATGTGTGTTATTCTTGCGGTCGTGTTTCAACTACTCATGATCCCATTCTTCTAGAAATGTTATAATGCACTGGACAGGGTTAAAGGGCATCCACATCATTGCCCCAAACATATACCAAATAACAATTATAACTACCGTCACCTCTACATACTCAACAAGAGGGTTTGCTCTAACAAGGTGTGTAATCTTGAGATAGGTTCTATTATGGTTGGTTTTTAACTCCTTAACTCTTTATTTCTTTTTCTTATATACACTTGTTTAATATGCAATTGCACCCAAGGTGTAATGGACACATTGATAAAGCGCAGACAAAAAGAAAAGTGAGTAGCAGCAGAAGGAAACAGAAAATGAATGAGTAACATTGTGAAATGTGAATTTATTTGACGAGTTGAAATAGTTTTTTATTGTCGAGTAGTAATGCGAGTCAAAGGAAATGACACATTGTTTTTTTTTCAATGTAAGTTTAGAAAACAACACATACAACAACATCAATATGTGTTTAGAGATGCACACTTTGAACAACAGGGAAGAAAATGCCATGCATATAGATAGTTGAAAGTGTTAAATTGTTTGAGTTTTGTTTCGCAATGAAGGAACTATTTACTTAACAAAAGGATTGTATTCCCTCATTTGAATTTAGGAAGCTTGTTGTACTCAATGATGATACATTTCCAAAGACAAAGGAATATCTTTTCTAGCGAAGGTGATGTGTTGCCTACATATACCAAAGAATTATCAAGCACAAATATAATATTTCTTACTCATAATACAAAACTTATAACTGCTAAAAAGCGAGGCTTTCCGTCATTAAACAAAGAACCAAGATAAAAATTTATTACAAAGCTTTTTTGAATCAACACGACCATCTATATCAACATTCAAGCCCTTCGACATTTCTTCATCCGAGTAATGAGCACAATGTAGTCATATTTTCCGCAGCCATATTTCTTGCATGATGCATCCAAACATTGCATTTAGCATGAAAGAAAATGATATTGTTATAAATATACGGTAAACAAAGCATGGCTAAATTGTTAATTACTCTTCCACGAAAGAATAAAAAGAGTGATAACCTACAAGTAGGTTTCTAGATATATAAGTCAAATAGATTAAATGTGATTGTAAACAAGTGGATGTAATTATATAAAATGAAATCTAGTAAGATACAAATATTCCTTTTAAGGCATGTTGATAGGAATCTTGGATAGAAGAAGTAAGTAAAGCAAGGCACAAGGAAATTGTGCACCAAACCAAATCAAGCCCAACTTTTGGGAATACAATATGTTGATAAAGAATGGTTAATAGTGGGAGAAATCGGTTTGAGTGTAAAGCATAGATTTCAAAAAAGCTAGAGCAATCACATGATTAGAGGTGTCATAGCTTGTCAAACAAATAAAAGTCTATGAAATGACTCACCAAAAATGTTTTGATTCCTTCATTGTCAATTGTGTTGCCACTTCAATGTTTTGATTCCTTCAATGGCTCGCGTAGAAGCATGGGAGAGCTCAAAGATGGAAGCAAGGTTCATTGGCAAAATTGCTCAAAAATAGTCACATCCACAAGAACCAAAGTGCGGTTGATGGATTCGAATGGAGACAGGACTCGCATGGCTAAATTTCCGAGACACAACAGTAGAGAGAGCATGTAAAATATACAACTTTGCTTTGATTGATGTTTTCTTTGGAATCGCCAAATATCAATCGTGTAAGAAGTCAAGGTTAAGAAGAAATGGATGACTTTGACGTAAGTCAATACCCTTGCCCTCTTTGAAAAAAGCTTCTGTTGTTTTTTCTCTTGAAGAAGATCTTGAAAATGTTATGCGGGGGTTCATGGTTCTATGGTAGAACTACACTCTCCATCGCAAGATGGAAGTCTAGAGCTAAAACACACACTCCAACAAAGATGTCCGGTTCTGCTTCAAGCTTCCTGATCGCCATTGGAGTTCTAGGAAATGGATTTTTGATGGGTATAACAAAAGCAATCGGTGAACTGTTAGCACTAGACCCGACTACTATTTCCAAGGCAAGATTCACCGCAACCGCATCGTAAATGTCCTAGTTGACTCAACACCTCCCGATGTCATTAACTTGCTAACCAAGGATGGTGTATGGAAACAAAAAATGTGCTATGAAGATTCACATGTATATTACAAAGAATCGTGGGTGTGTGGGCCATGGAAGCTATGGATGCAAGGGACATATCCCAACAAAGGGACACAACCCAACAAATCAAGGAAGATATATCAAATGCAATGTAATGATTACGTGAGTGGCTCGAATGCGACTCGATGGAGCACGAGGGGTCACAACAAGATTCGCAAAAGAAATACTTCAAATTTGTGCTAATGAGATAGTTGGATTTGAGAACTCGCAGGATGGGAAAATAAGGTAGAATCGAAGACGGAAGGGGATAATACCCTGAAACTGGAAAACCATTGTCGCAATAGGCTACAATGGGAAACAACAATGAAGATAGAGACTGTGGTTTTGGATGACAATAGTTTGGGAGAGGTGGATATACTACTCATTTCAAATTCACTGGAGAAAATACCATCCAGACCTAATTTGAATCCTCTAAAGAATGGTGGACCGAATCCTAAGGACGAAGTTGGTAGGATTCAATGCACTATCCGTAGTGACAACTCAACCATGGAGAAAACTAAGATTTTGGGGGAAGCTACTAATTATCAAGAATTTATGGTTGATTCGTTGATTTATGATTTGGAGAGGAAATATGAGGAACTAGAAAAAGTGGAAATATAAGTTGGTACCACCGTTATTACTACCAAGGTGGTGGGTCCCCTCCCCAAGGATGACAAAGTATTCACTGTTCATAATGATAATATGGCGAAGGTGACATCTTTTTCCCAAATGAAGGAGATGACGAATGGACAAGTGTTAAGAAGAAAGCTCTGCATTTGGTTCATTCCGTCATGACCCATAGTTGGGGAAAATGATTCTAGTAGTGTATCCTTCTCTTGGCTAACTCAGGGTTTCAACTATTTTTGGTGGTTTTTAGGCCATCCCTGTTTTAGTCTTTGTTTTATAGTTGTTTTGTGGTTGTTTGTTGTGTTGTGGGTTAGTGCCTATCATTGGGAGCCGCTTTCGGGTTGTCTTTGAGCTTCTTGTGGCGCTTTTCCATTGCCTTTGTGCTTCATTATCCTTCCTAGGTTCTAGGCATTTTTATCTATACTCCTCGTGTTGCATCCAGATTTTGATCCTTTGTCTTTCGGTATGGCCCCCTTCAAAACCAT
Source organism: Taxus wallichiana var. yunnanensis (assembly GCA_018340775.1). NCBI lineage: Eukaryota > Viridiplantae > Streptophyta > Pinopsida > Cupressales > Taxaceae > Taxus > Taxus wallichiana. Next base: position 817,459,786 of record CM031243.1, on the reverse strand, counting down.
CTCGGGGTATGGTCCCCCCTCAAAAAACCCTTTACCAATAATTAAAAAATTGTGTTGCCACTTTTACGTACAAAAGTCAAGGAGAGATAAAATGAATTGAATTATATAAGCATTAAGTATATGGTTCTTGTTAGTGCAAAATCACAGCACCCCCGAATGGCCTTCGTGTGTGAGCGGGGCATTCGGTGTGATTGCACAACATGGGACCATCTCTCAAGTTATGGGACTTGCAAACCTAAGATGGACCTCTGGATAAAGTTGGTTCTTGCTTCCTAATCTACCTGCCACAAGCTACTCCAGTGTAGGCAAAGCTTAACTAATCCTAATCTAACCGTTCTAAGGAGACAAAGAGAAAGAGAGAGGGTGAAAGAGCCTACACTAAGTAGTGATACACCAGAAAAGGAAGTGTGAGATACTTTGTTGAGGGAGAATGAAATAGGGAAAAGGGGACTAAGGGAGGTCAGACAGAAGTGACATAGACCCAGATCTAGATCCGCCATAGAAACTCCATGAAGCACAACGTCCTGCACCTGCAAACATGAAATACATGCATAGGGAGAAAACACGAGATAGAGAGGCACAAAGAAACAATAGAACAATGCCAAGGGTTGAAAGACGCCACGAAACAAGATTTTATTGCTCTGTAAGGTGCATAGACTATTACATGCGGTGCTCAGAGGCACAAATACACTCTCCAGGCGTAGGAGAAGGCCTACAGCTCAAATGGAGTCGGGAAATGACTTTGATAGAGTTTCCCTACACCCAGAATGTCCCTCCTTCTCAAATGAGAAGTGTTGCAATATAAAGAAAGAATAAGAGAGAGAAGAGGGAAAAGTCGAATCCTGCTTCAACCACCTTGAGATACGCACTGAATCCTGCTTTGAAAGATCAACCACCATCAATCAATGCCCCTTTCAAATTTTCCCACGATCTATCGATTCTAGTTCCCTCCGACTATTCGACGTGTCAAGAAGGAAAAATGGTGGATCGAATCGAATCGATCCGGTAGTTGAAGAAATCAGATTCTGCATTAATGGCCTGGAAGATGTTTTCCCATTTTTCACCCACAAAGGCTCGCTAAGAATGATATTTTATGTTTTCATGGCATAGAGAGGGTCAAGATGCTTCCAAAAAGTCTTCTCTCACCCAAATCTAAGTTTTCGGTCAAAAGATATGGTCATTTGAATTTTTGGGTCGTGGGTGCGCAATATTTAAATGAGTTTGTCTCATACTGTGCCACGTGGCAACCCCGTGCTCATTTGAGTCTTGCCCCCTTCCCTCGCTCTTAAAATTGCATGCATGAGACATGTGGTGTCGTCATGCGGGTTTCCTATTTCCTTTGTATTCTTCCTGAGTCTTTTCCGCAGGTGGAGGCACTATGTATGACCTAAGACACGTGGAGGCTTTGCGCATGTTTAGAAACTGCCCCCAGACTTTACCTTTGGATTAACATGGATACGACACGTGGAGACCTCTGCGGGCCTTTGGACTTTTCAACTGACATCACCTTTTTGGGCTCGGGGATACGTGGTGAGTCAAGCGCTCATTTGAGATTTTCTTTTGGGCCACGCCTTTGAAATTGCCTCATGCTAACACTTGGCTCCTTCCCGTGGCCTACCTGCTGCTTTGACCATTCAACGCCCGACTCTCCCCTTTTTGTACCTGGGACATGTGGAAGGTCCGCGCTCGTTTGGGGACAGGCTCAGGATTGTACCTTTGAAGGAGTGTCGTTAAGACACGTGGCACCTTCCGCCTACACTCTATACTTAGTTGTTTTGGGCCCAATCTCCTTTTTGACCTCTCACACCATTGGCCATGTGGAGGCTTAGCGCAAGTTTGAGTCTCCGCCTTGGGCTCCTATCTTGAAATTACGCCGAGTTGACACTTGGCACCTCCTATTGAGTCGAAGAATTTTCAACGGTGGTGCAACTTTTTAGGCTCTTTACGCGTGGAAACTCTATGCTCGTCTAGGAATCACCTTTTGCTTTGCCCTTTGAAGGTGCACCATTTGAACACATGGAGGCTTCTACCGAATCTCTATACTTAGCCATTTTAGCTCATTTGAGATTTTATTTTCGAGCCTGACGACTTTGAGCCTTCGTCATTTCTTTTCCTTTGAGCTTCGGTTCCTTTAACACTACTCGGCCTCCTTCCCCACCCTATTACTCCATCAGAGAGGTTGTCGAACTTGTTTTGCTTTGGATTTGAAGCACGTGCTCATTCGATGGGGTAGTTTATCGAAGTTCTTCTTGCACATGGTTGTTTGATCTTTCGCAGCCCTACCACTCCATCAGTAGCATCCCTTTGTTGCATGATTGTAGGATTTGAACATGATTTCTCCGGGTTTCTTTTATGCGGGTTTGTGGTGACCTATTTTACCCTGGGAAAAATATGGATAACAATTTGGCGACTCACAAGGGGCATCTTCCTGCTAGATGAAGGGACCAGTAGCCTTGAAGCATCCATTGGGCATGGAGTCACAATTAATGGCTTGATATTGACCCTTGTTTCAAAATGGACTCTCGATTGCAGCTTTTGAACTTTTGCTTCGACCACGAGCTCCGCCTCTCAATTTTCATAAGAAATCTTGAAACAAGGCTTTTGAGAGTACAAAATTGTTTTGACCTAGGGATTTCATTTGTCCTTGAATTGACCGACTTGAAAACGCCCTTTAGTTGCTCTACATTTGTTTCATTTTTAGAACTAAAGCAATCTACATGAGATAGGTATGGGTCTTTCATGCCATGAATACCGAAGATCCCGGCCTTGGTCTCTGTCATGAGAATGGACTCTACAATGTTTACTCAAGTTCACATTGACATAACCTTGAAGTAATAAAACACAACAACAACGCTATGTACAAAAAATAAATCATACATGCCTCAAATGAGACATGCAAAGTGTGCAAAAGCACTTCTTTTGCTGGAAACAAAGTCTACTCCTACTCCTAAACTAACTAGAGAGAAAAGGGGCTAAACAAATCTTGCTACAGGAAGGGAGAAGTAGCTTCCCTTTCTCAAGAGGGGAAACCATGCAAATGATTTGACATTGAATATGGCTGCTTGTATGAGTGAAAAACTAACTATAAGCGGTCCTCCACCCAAATCATCAAGGTATCTACATCAACCAAAAATACCTCCTCAAGTTGATTGGCATTGGACTCCTGGAGGTGTTGATGATGACCCTTGGTACTTTGATGCTCGTCCTCATGCCCTGAAGTAGGCATGACTGGTTTTGGCTTCTCTCCTGGCTCTAATGAAGCCAAGTACCTGATTGGGCACGGTCTGATCCTTTAGATGTGCCCATTGCTATGAAATTTAACTTCAAAATGGAGTCTTTTTGTGGACCTTCTTGGATGGATGGTGTGAGAGAGATGATGAAATCTCCTTGCCTTTTCTCTTCCTTCTCCTGTGAAGAACATGGAAGACTCATACCTTCCAACCTTGGTTCCAAAGAGCTGTAATGAAGAGCAGGTTGTTGTCCTTGAATGCTCTCCTTCATGTCAGCAGAGCTCATATGCTTGGAATGTGGAAGATGGAGGAGAAAATGATGTAATCCCCTCAGGCTCTTCTCCATCAAAGCACTCCTCCAAGTCTGATAGGTAATCTGTCTCCTTGTTGTCCTATCGTATACGCTCAACCTCCTCCATGGTGTCCTCCTAATTTGCAACTAGCTCACCATGGTTCCCTTCTTCTTTCAACATGAAGTTTGAAAGCTCAAACTCCTCTTCAACATTAGAGATTAAAGGGGATGAAGTGGGACGAAGAACTGAAGGTTCTTCTATAGCTTGCTCCACACTTGGAGCCTCTGAAACTGTATGGTCCTCCTCTATCATGGGTTCATCAATCAAATCAGGCCCTTGGAATGAAAGCAAAAATCTTTAATGATGCTTTCTTCATTGATTGGCTTCAACTCTAATTTGATCTCTCCCATCTGCTCCTCTTCAATGGGACTTGGAGCTGATTTTTCCTCCTCCTCAACTGGTTGTGCAACTTGGATCGATTAGCATCCTCTTCAGACAAAGTGCCATCATGGACACTGCATTCGGAGCAAACAGATTGTGATCTTCTTCTTCTTGTTTTTGTTCTTCTTCTGCTGCAAACTCAGCCTTAGCCACCACTGGTTCTTCAACCCTGACCTCCTCTATTGGCTTGACCATCAAGGGGATCTTTGTAAACCCAAATTTGGCAGCCCAACTCTTTAGATTGTCTGTCATTTCTTCTTTGTTGGGCTCCCCTTCTTGCTATTTTCCTTGACTGGATTCTTGAGTCTCTTCCCAACATGGAATGAGAAAGCAAGAGGAGTGATAGGTTGGGGTTCAACCAGCTTTGCAATTGTTTTTGGTGGGGAGGGAGGTGGAACTTCTTGTTTCTTTAGAGGGAATGACTACTTGGGAAAGAAAAGGGGAGAAGAATTGAAATGGGGTGGAAGATTAGGAGATGGAGAAGAGAAATCAACACTTGGGGCAACAATTGAGGGGCTTGATTCATGACACTGCTGAAATGATAAAGATTGAGGAAGAGGAAAATAAAATCTAGGAGGTGGTGGAATTACCTATTGACAAGGTTGTCTTGTGTCTAGCTCATAGGCCTCAATCTCCTCAATCCACTGTGTAATTTGAGGCAACACTTCAACCATGAAGTCAAGCTTCTCTTGAGGGTTGTAATGTCTTAGAAAAGGGCCTCCCCATGGACAAGGTGCCCTGCAACCAATCTTGAATGCCTTCATTTGTGCTATGGCCCTTGACTGAACCATGTCAACCTCCATTTTTTGAATCTTCTCCAGTAAACCAACATTCTCCACATAGTTGTCACCATTGTATGCATCCCCTTATTCTTGATAAGCTCCATGGCCAAACTGACTTTGACCCTGCTCATATGGGTAAGCATAATGATCTTGGATCTGATTATAATACTGATTTGGAGGAGTTGGGAAATGCAATGGAGGTGAACTGCATTGCTGCTGTAAGTGTGAGTTTCATGAAGGGAATGAAGTCATGATTGCACAACTTCATGGAATGGGAGAAAATGAAAGAGATGGAAGAAGAAAATGGGTGAAAACGAGTGGAAATGGATGGAAAAGGTCTCAACTCGTAGAATGGGTTATTAACCTAGTGGAATTGCCGGATGTGCTTTGTATGTGCCTTAAAAGGCTGAATCTCACCAAGAACACATATACTTGATGAAATGAAGTGGTAAGGTACTTCAAATTGGGCCCACCGTGCGTGCCAAAAATTGTTAGTGCGGTTGCACAAAGGCTTATGATTTACTTGTTTGTAATTAGACACCTTGGAAAGATGGAAGATCTAACCTCAATGTCCCACCGAGCATGCCAAAACTATGAGTGCAGGATCACATCACCCCGAATGGCCTTCGTATGTGAGCAAAGGTGCATTCGGTGTGATTGCACAACATGGGACCATCTCTCAAGTTGTGGGACTTGCAAACCTGAGATGGCCCTCCGGAAAATCCGGTACTTGTTTCCTAATGTACCTGCCACAAACTACTCTAGTGCAGGAAAATCCTAACTAATCCTAATCTAACCGTTCCAAGGAGACAGAGAGAAAGAGAGAGGGTGAAAGAGCCTACACTAAGCGGTGATACACCAAAAAGGAAGTGCGAGATACTCTATTGAGGGAGAAAGAAACAGGGAAAAGGGGACTGAGGGAGGTTAGGCATGTAAGTGACACGAGACTGCATCCGCATCCGCCATAAAAACTCCATGAAGCACAACGTCCTGCACCTACAAATGTGAAATACATGCACAAGGAGCAAACACGAGAGAGAGAGAGAGAGAGGCACACCGAAACAATAGAACAATGCCAAGGGTCAAAAGACGCCACAAAACAAGATTTTATTGCTCTGTAAGGTGCACAGACTATTACATGCGGTGCTCAGAGGCACAAATACACTCTCTAGGCATAGGAGAAGGCCTATAGCTCAAATGGAGTTGGGAAATGACTTTGTGAGTTTCCTATACCCAAATGTCTCTCCTTCTCAAATGAGAAGCGTTACAATATATAGAAAGAATAAGAGAGAGAAGAGGGAAAATTTGAATCCTGCGCTCAACCACCTTGAGATACACACTAAATCCTACTTTGAAAGCTCAGCCACCATCAATCAATTCCCCTTTCAAATCCACCCACGATCTATCGATTAAGGTTCCCTCCGATCGCTCAAAGATGTTGAAGAAGGAAAAACGACGGATCGAATCGAATCGAATCAGATCTGGTAGTTGAAGAAATCATATATTCTACATTAATGGCCTCGGAAGACATTTTCCCATTTTTCACCCACCAAGGCCCACTAATAATGATATTTTATGTTTCCATGGTGTAGAGAGGGTCGAGACGCTTCTAAAAGTCTTCTCCTGCCCAAATTTGAGTTTTCAGTCAAAAGATATGGCCATTTGAATTTTTAGGTCATGAACGCGTAATATTTAAATGAGTCTATCTCAGACTTGACCATGTGGCGCCCTGCGCTCATTTGAGTCTTGCCTCCTACCCCCACTCTTAAAATTGCACCCATGAGACATGTGGCATCATTCGCAGTTTCCTATTTCCTTTATATTCTTCTTGAGTCTTTTCCACGGGCAGAGGCACTATATCCGACTCGAGACACATGGAGGCTTTGCGCATGTTTAGAAACTACCCCCAAAATTTACCTTTGGAGTAGTGTAGATACAACATGTGGAGACCTCTGCGGGCCTTTGGAATTTTTAACGGCCACCCTCACCTTTCGTGGCTGGGACACGTGGCGAGCTAGCGCTCGTTTGAGATTTTCTTTTGGGCCGAGCCTTTGAAATTGCACCGTGCTAACACTTGGCTCCTTTCATTGGCTTGCCTCTACTTTGACTATTCAACCCCGACTCTATCCCTTTTGGACCTGGGACACGTGGAAGGTCCTTGCTCATCTGGGACCCGCTCAGGATTTTACCTTTGAAGGAGCATCGTTAAGACACGTGGAGCCTTCCACCTGCACTCTATACTTAGTCGTTTTGGGCCCGCTCTCCTTTTTTACCTCTATCGACCATTGGCCATGCGAAGGCTTAGCGCAAGTTTGAGTCTCCACCTTGGGCTCCTATATTGAAATTGCACCGAGCTGATCACACTTGGCACCTCCCGCCGAGTCAAAGACTTTTCAATGGCCGGTACAACTTTTGGGGCTCTTGATGCATGGAAACTTTGTGCTCATTTGGGAATCACCTTTTACTTTTCCCTTTGAAGGTGCACCATTTGAACAAATGGAGGCTTCCGCTGAATCTCTATACTTAGCCATTTTTTGGAGCTCATTTGAGATTTTATTTTCGTGAGCTCCTGACGACTTCGAGCCTTCACTGTTTCTTTTCCTTTGAGCTTCTAGTTCCTTTGACACTACTTGGCCTCCTTCCCAACCTCAAGTTACTCCATTGTAGAGAGCTCGCTAGTGACTTGTTTGCTAGATTCAAGCACGTGCTCTGCTCGACAAGGTCGTTTCTTGAATTTCTTCTTGCACAAGGTCGTTTGATCTTTTGTAGGCCCTACCACTCCATTGTAAAGTCCCTTTGTTGCCTGATTATAGGATGTGAACGTGATTTCTCTAGTTTCTTCGTAGGGGTCATGGTGACCTATTTTACCCGGGGCAAAATATGGATAACATTCTAACATATAAATCAATATGTTGTGGGTTGGATTGGTCTCAAACTCATGTGTCTATTTTAAATCAATGTCGTAGTAGAAGGTACAATGAAAGAAGGGTCTATAGTATCCACAAAATGAATTAGTCTAGGAAATATATTACCATTTAACCTTTGGAGGCTACTTTCATGTAAATAAATGTCAAGAAGCATAAAGAAAATAGTTCTAAAACTTAACACCGAAGAGAAAATAACGGAAGTTAAAAACTTAAAACATAATTTTGTTTGACCACTTTGATTTAATTTAATTTATATTAAAGATCTAATTGAGAGTAATCATTTGGAGCTCAAAATTGCACCCTACCTCGAGTCATAGACAACCCAATATTTTGAGGCAACATGGGATTGTCTCTCATTTGTGGGACTTGCGAATTGAGATAGACCTCCAGAGAAGGCCGTTTCCTCTACCTATTCTAATGCTAACACTACTCCTAATACTGAAAGAAAATCCTAACCTAAACATGCCAAGGGACCAGGGATAGAAGGAGATGCAGAAAGGGGAAATCCTAAGCTAAGAGGGGCGGTGATAACACTAGGGAAAGGTTCCCGATCACCCTCCACAAAGGTGAAGGAAAGAAGGAAGACACGGGGAGAGAGTGAACAAGTGCGTAACATTCAAGAACCACACGCACCATGCATTCCCAGTGCGAACAACACATGAAATGGAGCCTGCAAGTAAGGAGAACACACAACATGCCAAGAAATACAAATAAAGAGGCAAGGAGAAATAAAATGTGAGACCAGGGCTAGAGAGATAGCCACAAAATCTCGATTTTATTGCTTAAGGGATGCACAATTGTTTACATTCATGACAAAAGGTGAAAATACATTACAAAGACCAAGTCCAAGGTTTAAAACCCGTGGGAAGTCGGCCACCATTTTGGCATGGTGTCGTTACAACAAAGAGAGATCTTTTTATTGAGAATAACTCTACAATTTATAGAAGAAGGAGAAAAGAGGGGGAAAGAGAGGGAAACTTGAAATCAAATTTCCAACCACCAACAACAAGCAATAAATACCTCGAAATATCCGGTGCCTCTTCGATTATCCACTACCACATGCCTTTTGCCTTGTTGGGTGCCCATGCTGCATTAAAACTGGTGGTTGTGTTTCTCGTGATAGTACCTATTGCGTGTTGGATAATTCTTCCCCCTTTACACATATCCGACATTGAGACCTTTACATCGATATAAGGTTTGCAAAATTTGGTCATTAGATCGAAAGATATGGTGATTTTAGTCTCTTTCGGAAAACTGTCATTTTCCTTTGATACACAACTTTCTCCTTCTAGTCTTGCATGGCTTTTGAATTTTGCGGATCTTCCTTGTGCTACTTACTTTTTTCCAAGCTTACGTGGCTTTCACAAATCCTTTGTGGTTTACTCTTTATAGCGTGGTTTGTCTTTTTAATGCCGCGGCTTTCTAGCTCCTCTCAGTATCGACCCACGCCTTCGTCCACTGTCATGCGCGACTTTAAATTATCACATGTGGATTTCGAGATTCCTTCCTTCATTTCTTGCAATTCCATTTGCATCCGCAACCTTGTTCCTTTTACCCATGGCTATGTTCCATTGCCCGCAACTTTCTCATATCTTCCGCACTTTTCTTTAGACTTCAACGGATGCATGTTTTTGGTCGTGACTCTTCAATTTTCTTCCTTAGAGCCCCCAAACCGCGCTAAGCTCATTTTATCAAGTTGTCCAATGTTTGCAACGGTGCGTAAATGGACAACAATAACTACTGAAATAAATGATGTATAAATATTGATATATAGTAATGACACAAGAAAACTAAGATGTAAAGTATAAAACCCTAAGAAAGGAAGAGAGATAGAGGACTTAGATAATTCTTGAATGGACAGGAAGTGGTCTCAGGTGAGTGCAACCGATGAACAAACCGCAAATAGGTCGTCATTGGTCATTGAAAATCTGGAGTCCGAAACAGAGTTGACATGAGTGCCCGTAGCAAGATAGAGGCGCACGGCACCGGTGACCACTCCCGGCACTAGTAACTTTGTAGGGGGCTCGAATTTGCTTTTTGTTGGTCGCAAGGGTTTCACAATTTTTCTCTGTTGATCACCTGATATTCACACTATGATCACCAAAGGTACCTGTAACCTATAAAAGAGAAGTTCACTTGCACAAGCCCACAAACCGCATCAAACCTAAAAAGGAAAATGCATAATGGGGAGTTGGACTAACCCCGATGGTCACCCTAAGAGCAAGCTTACAACCGAGTGCTACACTACATCTCAGACTCCATGTAGTTTTTGTGTGTGTGTAGAAATTGTGCCCTTGTGCAAGTTACACTTGATAATGGGTTGTAGTTAGAATGTAGCAATGTAGTAGAATGTGTGGATGAAATAGAATGAACTTCCCCTTCGTATGCAGGTGCATGTATGTAGTTGATACAACCCTTGTCCCTCGAATGGATGCTAGATGGTTTCCCATAGAGTACTTTAGTGCCTTTGGAATGCAAGCTTAGGTGATGATAGTAATGCTTAGTGTTTGGTCCTTGATTTTGAACACATAACTATGTATTTATATGATTCCCTTATTTGAATTTTGTAATTGACAACTGGAAAACCGACCCATAAGTGAAAAAGATGACCAAAAGATAAAAGAGACCCAAAAAGAGCGAGTGAGGTAGAAAAGGGTCGGGGTGCCCAAAGGGACAGAGCGCCTGAGTGTTGTTGTCCTAGTTGGTCGCTTGTGTGTGAAGCCATGAAATATAAATGAGTTAAGTTATGATCGGGCTGTAGGGTGTGTAAGACCAAATAGAAAACAAGAGACAAAAAAAAGAGGCCAAATACAGTTGTCAACCACTAGTTTTCTTGCTTAGGAATCATGTAAATTCTAGCATACTTTTATGACTTAAAAATGTACCCAAGTGCATGATTTAATGTCTACACAAAACAAATCTCACAAGTCAATATGACTAACACGAGGACAAAATATTTAAACTAATAGGTTAAAAGCACCATCTTAATCATTATCCATTTCTTTTCGAAGAGACACACTTTCAATTTTTGAGTACTATCTAAACCACAATTATTCATTGTTTAATTAATTATTACTCATAACATAGGAACTAAAACAACTTATTGCATTTAATGCCTTGTATTTTGTCATTAATATCTTAAGTAGTCTGTCATTGTTACAGGGAATTCAACTTCCCTCTCAATAAATGTCTCCGCAGAACATGTACAGACATAAATTACACTAATAGATGAATAGAAGTAGGTCATTTGAGTTTGAAAAGTACATTCCGTTAACTGAGAAGTATCAGATAATATTAAGCAAGAATATGCCCACAAATGCCAATCTTATAGTCTGATTAGAGATATCTTAAATCCTGGGTAACAATAAAAACAAATATGAGAAACGTGAACAACTCATGGTTATTATGAAATTTTTCAATAAATACTTACATGAGTATTAGTCAAGATTTTCAACCGTCTTCTGGAATCGTTTGTTTCTGTCCGGCAACCTATAAGTCATGCCACAAAGTTACACCTCTAGAAAACAATAAAGAAAAAACACATGATCAACAACAAACACCGACGAGAACAACAAAGAATACCTTTGACAATTGTTTTTCTGATCAACAAATGCCAAAATAGTATAGAGCCTTCTTGTATTTTGTTAATCTCATCTTGTAACCCCCTCTCTGAAAAAAATTCAAATATAATGTGAAACTCCAGCTTCTGCAGCAAATAAGGCCTTGCAAAATTGAAAATAATATTAAAACAATATTAAAAGAAAGGGACAAACCAACAAACGTAGTCTATGTCAAAAAAGAAGCCATTCGTATAACATATTTACTTACATGTATCGATTGGGCATTCACATATGCGTACATGAACAGGTTGTTATACGTACAAGAAACTTTCAAGCAATGCATCTGGTGACAACGAGAACGTGAAGATCTCAATTCAGGAACACACAGGTAATGCTTTTTAAAATATGTAAAATACATAACAATGAGTAATTGAAATAAACAAAGCATGTGTAATTATATGGCTGCTACCATTATTCTCCACTCGGGCAAATGCAATCTGAAGTCTCTGTAAGGACAACATATGCAAGAGACCTACAATAGCAAATGCTTCTAGAAACACTAAATTTGTGCCATGTCACAACAGAGCAAGCCATATATTGTCCCACTATCTAGTGTAAAAGGAAGAACATATATTTGTTTTCATTGCAGCCTGTCACGTTCATAGATTCATATTTTAAGCAATGAGTATGTAATTAAAATATACAACTAGTTGAAATCGAGAACGTAAATTGAAATCATATGTTGGAAAGATTCACATGACCAACAATCACATCACCTGAATTTTGTTAAACATGTTTAAATCATCATGCACGACGATAAAAAAACATACAATCAACAAAAGTTTGATTAATTCATTATATGTCTAGTAATAAACATTTCGTAATTTTTTACATTGTTTTCTAAAACAAAATTACTAGAGGCATTTTGGATGTTTTTTAATATCAAAGAAACGCGCAAATAACTATGCAAAAGAATTGCAGCGCGCCTCAAAAAACAACCCTCTAATAGTTGCAACACATAACACAAAACAAAACAATATGGACATAAGGGTAGTTTTTTGCAATAAAGGTCTGAAAAACAAAGGTGAATAACACAAGTCATCCTGATTTGAAAACGAGTCTCATCGTCCATTCCAACTTCATCAGGATCTCCCTCTTCTGATTATTTTTGGTTTTTTATGGTTAATTATTATTGTTTAGGATTTTTACCTCGAAGAGGCATTAAAGAATGAAAATCATGGTTTTCTAATAAACTTGTGTATTGGGTACAACATTTCCACCTAAATTATCATCTATCTAAACAAATTATTGCCTAGGGTTAGTAAAAGAATAACCAGAGTAAGGGCATACATATTTGTAAGGTTACTTACTATAAGTACTTCGAGGGTGCTAGTCCAAGAGGAACCAAATTTTAAGACATGATAGGGGAATGCCTAGTTGTAAATGTGAACTAGTTTGTATATTTCACTATCCGAGTTGCTAGCGGGAAGGTGCTCTACTAGCGATTGAATCACCACTTTTACATTTTAAGGTTTTTACCCTTTTTCTCATTGCATGAAAAAGGAGAAGAGGAAATTCTCTTAAAAACTTTTTGCTCAATGTTGGCAAAGTGTGATGGAATAACCTATGTGATATGGAGCAAATGTTGACTTCATAATCCTATGAGTAATGAGGTAGAATTTTTTTGGGATCTAATCATAAAACAAAAGTTTAATTTCCATTGTTGATGACAGAGTAAATATATGGAGTGCTCTCCTGAGGATTGAATTTTATCTTATTTTTCAAGCTCACAAACATAATTCACCTTTTTTTGTGGTTGCAGGAGGAAGAAGTCTCTAGTGAAATCAAAGATATTTCGCACTTCCTTATTAATGGTCTTAACTTTGAAGCCATGGTTCATCCTCTCAGTACAATTGAAATATAATTATGTTATTTATGATCCATCAATGAAAAAATGGCACACCATCATAAGGCCTTCTAACATCCATCTTTCTAATATTTCAAACTTTTGCAATTATTTTAACTACTAGGGATTTTTCCATTAAATTGATTGAATTTTAGTACTAAAATTTGAAGACCATGCAAGCTTTAACCTAATATCTAATTTTCTAACACATGAGCATCCGTGTTCATAGGCTATCATGTAGAAACAAAAAAATAGAGTAGTTTGTATTGCATTTTGTTTCATTCTATGTTGAGGGTGTTTTGTACAAGCCTATTGTGTAATCCAAGTTTATTGCACAACCGCACAATCCTATCACACAAGCCTAGTTTATTACATAATTGCACAAGTCTACTAATTAAGTATATGTAGAAACTACATAAGCCTAAGGGTGTGTTTGAAGCTTAAAAATAACCACAAAGTCAAGATGACATCATGAAGATCTTGGATAAGTCGATTGGTTATGTTTCAAGTCATGTAATGGGTCATTTGGGACTTGTCTCTGTGTTAGTCTATAATTTTAGGAGTCTAAATGGGGGGCTTGTATGCTAATATAAACAAATCAGTAATTCCTTAGAAGAGAATGTTTCATAGTAGATCATTTGTAACTCTTAGAAAAAGCATAGAGTGATGTGAGATTAAATCTAAATTAGATTAATAAATGTATAAACAAGTTAAAAATATGATCTCAATAAATCATTGATAATCAATTTATATGAGGTATTACTCTAAGTAATTGAATAAATATTGTGTCTACCATTTATTTCCTATTTATGTTCAACTATATATATTTTTGTGTATATTTTATATGTATAATTTTAAGGGTTATGTGGTCTATAGTATATCTTTATTAGGAACCCTAATCGTGTGTGTGTTACTTAGTATTAGAGAAAGGTTTTCTTTCCTTTTTGATTTAACAAATATTGATTTATTAAACCCTAGATATTGTAGAGTCACAACGCAATGATATAGAAATAACATACAAATTTGACCTAAGCAATAAGCTATAAAAAAATGAAAATCTAGGTACAAAGGAAGGGATAAAATACTTAGCTAAGTTTGCAATTGGTCTTGGATTATGCCAAACTAGAAAACTAATAAACAAGAGGAGGAAATTGTCAAAATTGTGCCTTCAAAATTATGCGACTCTCGGATCTTCCCGACCGGGACGCCTGGATTGGGGTCAGGGGCCGACACCTTCTTTGGGCGCATGTGATTGCGAAGATGGCTGAAAAGTGATTTCTTCTGCGTTGCTTCAATGTCACCGCCCTTCATTGTTGATCACTTGTGTGTCACACTATGCCCGTAGAATTCACCTGTAACCTGCAAAGAGAAAGAGCACCTGTAAAACCACAAAACACATCAAATCCTAAAAAGAAAAATATGCAAATGGGGAGTCAAACTGTCCTTGTGGTCACCTGACCGAGTAAACTTACAATTTGGGTGCCACACTACATTTTAGACTCCATGTAGTTTTGTATGTGTGTAGAATCATGCCCTAGGTGGCTCTTGTGCAAGATGCACTAAATAACGAGCAATAGCTAGAATGTACCGATGTAAGTAGATGTGTGCATGGAAAAATGAACTTCCCCTCCTATGAAGTGTATGTAGAAGAATGCAGTCCTTGTCCCTTGAATGAAGCTAGATGGATGCTTTGATGCTCTTAAAATGCCTTTAGATGCAACCTTAGGTGATATTAGTATATGCTTAGAGCATGGTCATTTATTATGGTCACATAGTTTTGTATTTATATGATTCCCTTCTTTGAATTTCGTAATCAACCACTAAAATTCCGACCACCAAGAAAACAAGATGCCCAATAGCTAGAAAATACCCAAAAGATGCGAGCAAGATATAAAAAGGTCAGAGGTGCCTAGAGGGGATGAGGGCACCTAGGTGCCGACATCCTGGCCGGACACTGGTGTCTAGACTCGATTTAACCCGAAGTATCAAAAATCGATTGAGTAATAGGTGTGTAAGGCCAATAAAAAAGGTAAAAAACAATGAGGTGAAAGACAAAGGTAAATTAGTAATTTTCTCACTTAGGAATCATATGAATGCAAGTATGTGATTAGGACCTAGAAATGTACCCAAAGTGCATGTTTTATTGTCTACATTTGCCCCCACTTTATGTTGTTGAGTGAATAATTGATAACATAAAGTAGATAAGAGATGTGTACCTGATAACCATGTAGATCGATGGCGAAAGTGTGCCGAGAGATAAGAAAAAATGTGGAGTGATAAAAATGAAGCATGGAAGCTAGAGAAGAGGAAGTGAACCTAGGGGTGAAAGTGTATGTGTATATGTCGCGTTGTACCTATTGTTGATGTCGTTTGATGTGTTCGATGATGTGACTGTTGCTTCCCATAAGGACAGACCTATAAAAGAGAAGAGCAAAAGAGTAGTCAAATATGTGTATATGAAAAATTTGATCCAAATATGTAAAAAGTGTGTAAAAAGTATGTAAAAATGTGAAAAGGAACATGTGCACCTGATCCGTGATGAGTGAAAAGGATAGAAAATATCCTGAAAATGTTGTAGAAGAATGAGTTTTTGGGCAATCTCACACCAAGAACGAGTTTTTGGGCGATCTCACACCAAGTGCGAGTTTTTGGGTGATCTCATGCCACGATAGAAGAAGTGTAGGGAGAAAGGTCTAGTTTTATTCTCCATCCTTTGACTACTTCCCAAAATTTATACACCACTGCAGATGGTGTGATCCTATCTTGTTCAAGTTCGATCCATTTCGATCCAATTTGATCCAACATGAATATAAAAAGGAGATAACATGCATGTTGATTGTTGGAGGATTGTGCGTCTTCTCGTGAAAGCCATGGTGTAAACTCATCAGAATTTTGATAATATGATAAACCATTATAACCGCCCATTGGTCATAGGTGTTCAAGAAGGGTCAAGAATGCCCAGGTGCTCATGTCTATATTTAGGCACTGGCGTATGTGTTGTGTTAAGGACCTAGTTTAGATTTTAAGCCCTTCTACAATCAAGAAGATTGTGTTGTGCTTATACTGTGTAGGTTTGAATTGTGACTGTACTACCGAAATGGGGTGATTGATTGACCAAATGTATGCCCCCTTATTTGGGGTGCATGCGACATCTTTATTAGGAGTATACACCCCAAAGGAGAGGACCAGATGTCGAATTGAAACTAATGCCCTATAGGGGAGGGAATGTGATTGGTAGAGACCAAATAACATGTAAACAAAGTGTTCGAAAAACATGTGTTAGTAAAAATAAGACAAATACACATATAGAAGACAAAATGTGTAATCTAGTAAACATGGTGTTGCACAAGGAAAATAAAAGGCTACAAACAAGGTGGTGGCGGGGAACTCTATACATCATAAAGGTGAGGCTAATTCGACACTCGCAAAATGAAGGAGAAGATAGAGGAGGAGGAAATACATCTAGGGGAAGATGATCCTTTGGACATGAAAGAGATCATGGATTCAACACACATGTTATAGACATGGAGAGATAGGGCATAGATATCTCAAGTGCATGCATGCCTAAAATGATAATAAAAGGAACATCACATGTGAACACATAGTGAAAACTCGATATAGTGTGCAAGGAAGTGGAGAAGACCCATAGATAAGAGATGTAATTATGTTCAAATGTGTTTTGTTGAAAACAACAAATAAGGAAGTTGGTATTGAGAAGTGGAATAATTTGTTCAGATCGACATGTAAGTTAAGAGGTAAAGTTTGCAAGTCAATAATGGACAATGGAAGCACCGATAATTTGGTTTTTCAAGAGATAGTAGATAAGACAAGGCCGATGAGTATCCAACATCCTAATCCCTACAAGGTTTTTGGTTGTAGAAGGGACACTAATGGTTCATGACTAAGCAATGTTTGGTTAAATTCTAGATTGGGAGATATAAAGGTAAAGCCCCGTGTGATATAATTCCCATGGATGCATGTCATGTGCTACTTGAAAGGCCATGGTATTCTAATATGAATGTGAAACATGATATACATGCAAACAAATAAAAGGTGGTGAAAGATGGAAAGGAGTACATTTTGAATTTAATGAAGGATAAGGATGAAGGAGAAGAAAAGGGACCAATAGTCATATTAATTTCAAGAAATAACATGTTGAGTGAGGTGAAGTAGAACAATGGATGTTTTGTGATGGTAGTGAAACCCACACAAAGAGGCAACACGGTATAATAAAAGAGAGAGAGATGAATCAATGTTATACAAAGTAAAGGGAATGCTGGGAGATTTTTTTATCTAAGTAGTTTTGAGCTAATTTCTTGAAGGGTTACTACTCTATGAGGAACAAAATTCACCACATGGATCTAATCCCAAGATCGATTTTGTCGAACAAGGACGCATATAAGATGACACCATAAGAGAATACACGAGATAGAGAGGAAATTTTGGGAGCTATTAGATAGAGGAATGATCAAAGAGAGTGTGATCCTATGGGAAGTACTAAGTAATATTATGCTGAAAAGGGTGGTGAATAACCTATGTGTACATATTCAAAATCCATAAATAAGATCGCCATAAAGTATATGATTCCATTACTTCGCACTTGGATGACATCATGGATTTTATAAGTGGAAAAAGTATTTTATCAAGGTTGATTTGAAGAGCGAGATATCATCAAGTTCATATAAGAAAGGGTGAGAATGGAAGACAACATTCAATATACAATAATGATTGTATTAGTGATTAGTATTGTCATTTCGATTGAACAATACATTAAGTTCTTTCATGATGTTGAAGAATGAAGTAATGAAACCATATTTGGGAAAGTTTGTGACTTTTTACTTTCTTGAGATTATGATATTCAAAAGGACATGTGAAGAACATTTGTTTCATACAAGGAAAGTATTGTAGGGGTTGTGTGAGGAGAATTTTTTGATTAATTCAAAAAGTGTAGTTTATGTAGAACGAGATTGTGTATTTTGGATTCATGGATTCCCGTGAAGGTTTGAAGATGGATCCAAATAAATTCCTTTCAATAGTGGAGTGGTCATCATTGCACAATGCTTTATGCAATTTTCTTGTGTTGGTAAAATTTTATTATAATTTCATTATGAATTTTATTAGAATGTGTTCTTATTATAGAGGCCATGCAAGAAGACATGAATACTTTTATTTGGAGCCCATATGTAGGAACTAGTTTTCAAGTGTGAAGTAGAAAGTGATTGAATAGCCAATGTTAGCGTTAGTTACTTTTTTTTGAAGGTATTCAAGGTTCATTATGATGCTATAGGTATATCCATTGACATAGTGTTGATTTAAGAGGGAAGGACACAATTTAATTTCAGTGAGAAGTTAAATGATGCAAAGAAGAAGTATATTGTGTATGATTGAGAATTATATGCAATTGTGCAAGCACTTAAGAAGTGCAAGCAATACGTATTGCCAAAGGACTTTGTGCTTTTTACTGATCATGAAGTATTGCAATTTATAAATATTCAAGAAAAGATAAACTAGAGACATATGAAGTGGTTAGGGTAATATAGGGATACAATATTTTGTTGAAGCATAGAATTGGAAGATCTAAAAGGTTAATGATGCATTGAGTAGAACTAATAGTTTTTGACATAAATGAAAGTGGAGGTTTGTTACTTTTGAATACATCAAGGAGCTATATGTGTAAGATGAATTAATTAGGGGAGTATGAGTAGAATGTGCAACACCTATGAGTGTTGATAGGACACCTTGGTTGGACTATTTTGTGTAAGGAGGCCTATTCTTTAGAGGCGAGATAGTTATGCTTCTCAAGGAGATCAATGTGGGAGAATTTGATGAGAGAGAAGCACAACGGGGATTAATAGAGACCTTTGGTTTATATACAATGTTAGTGTAGCTATCAGAGAGTTACTTTTGGTTGTAGATGTCTAGATATGTGCAAATATTTGCATAGGAATGTATGACGTGTCGGTAGGATTAGAGGATATCTTAGAAAACATGGTTATAATAACCATTACCCATTCCAAAGAAGCCTCGAGAAGATATAAGCATGGATTTTATTCTAGGTTTACATGGGATACAAAGAGGAGTTGATTCCATCTATGTTGTGGTGGACATATTTTTGAAGATGGCACATTTTATTGCTTGCAGGATGACTAGTGATGTGACTCATATCACAAATCTTTTCTTTAGGCGCATTGAGGTCAGTATGGATTGTTGTGCTATATTATATCTAATAGGAAACAAAGTTCACTAGTCATTTTTATAAACAATTTGGAAGAAGTTGAATGCCAGGTTACAATTTAGTTCAACGTATCATCTCCAAATTGATTGACAGACAAAGGTTGTGAATACATGTCTTAGATATTTACTAAGATGTTTGATAGAGATAAACTAGGAACATAGGAATTGGTATCAACACAAGTGGCATACGATATAATAGGTAAATTAAAAGGATTACATGGGAAAAAATAATATAGATTGTGTATGGGAATAACCCATGGGGAGTTGCGAGACTTGCCACACAAAGGATAAAAGAGTGCGAAGTGGAGGATTTCTCATAATGCATGGAAGATGTGCACCGAGAAAGTATGCAAATAGTTTAAGAAGATGAATGCATAAGTACAAACAATGTGCGATGAAATGAGAAATGAAGTGGAATCTCAAGTTGGAGATATGGTATTTGTCCATTTATGGAAGGAATGGTTTCCTAAGTGCACCTATAATAAGCTCAAATGGAAGAAAACAAGACCATGTAAGGTGTTGAATAATTTTATGAAGAATACGTATGAGATTGAGTTGGTCAAGGCATTGATATCTCAAATACATTCAATGTGTCATATTTGTATCTATGTCATACAAGTTAGGAAAGTTTAGAGGATTCACACACATAGGATGACAAGGTGGATTGGAGACAATAAATGTTGTATAAAAAGTGTGTGCAAAGAAGTAGAAAGGGTGATTAACACTAGAATTAAAAAAATGTGCAACAAGGAGTATCCATTCAAATGGAAAGGAAACAATGTTGAGGATGCAATTTGATTGAGTTCCATTGATGTTGCAAAGACATGGCATTTTGATCACTTGAGAAGGAGCTCAAATCTTCAAAATCACCTAAGGTGTATGACGTAGGAGCATTCGAGTTCGCAGCTATCATGTATCAACCAAAAATAGTTAAAGTAGTTTGTGTTGCTTTGTATGTTGAGGGTGTTTTTGCAATCCTATTACACCATTTAAGTCTATTTTAGCAACTACATAATCCTATTAAGGAAGTATATGTGGAAGTTGTAAAACACTATGAACAGGTTTTGAAGCTACAAAGTACTATATGAAGCTATGGAATATTATGAGTATATTTTAAAGCGTAAAAGTACTATTTGAATTTGCGTAATACTACAAGTCTGCTTGGAAGTCACGAAGTATTGAATGATGTGTTTAAAGTTGCGAATAACCATGAAGTCGAATTGACATCGGAAAGATCTTGGAGAATCCAAATAGTTATGATTTAAGTCATGTAATGGGTCCTTTGGGCCTTGTATTTGTTTTAGTGACTCCTAGTTGGGTGGCTTGTATGCATATATAAATTTAAAGCTCATTTTCCTTAAGAGAGACTATTTCATAAGAGCTCAATTATAGCTCCTATAGATAGATAAGAGAGTGATACAAGCTTAAATCTTGGAGTAAAGTAATGAATGCCTAAGTGGGTTTATTATTTATGATTTGACTACATCGTTGGCGATTGGTTTATGTGTACTATTCCTCCGAGTAATTGAATATAGCTTGTTTATGTTATTTCTTTCCAAATTATGTTGAAATCTATGTCTTTTGTGTTTTTTTTTTTCTATGACTAATTTTGAGGGTTACATGTTCTAAGGTGACTCTTCATTGGACACCTTAATCGTATCTACGCCGTGTTCCTTTCATGGTGTTATTCCTTAAATCAAGGATTTTAAAGACCTACACTTTGTAACTCATGCAAAAATATTCCCTTCTAGTCAATTATCTACTTGTTTCAATATTTAAAACATATTTAATCTCCCAAAAACATTAACATCACATCCCTTAAATTAGTCTAAACTAAAGTTGAATTAAAAACCAATAGCACTTCTTGAAAGAAAAGCCTATCTATCACATACATTTAGGTAGAGCAATTATGGAAACATGTGAAATCCTATTATTTAAAAAGTCTAACAAATCCAAATTCTTCTCAAAGTAAATATCCCATTCCAAAACTAAAGAATCATAAATTACTAAAAGGGACTTATCTTTATGGATTCAATAAAAAAATAAAGAATACACATTCCCATCTTTCAATCATATGAAAAACTAATTAATCTAAAATTTAGTACCCAAATTAATAAATAAATAAAGACTTTAGTGGCAATAAATTTGACATCGAAAATACATATAACGGTGCGGCCGCCATTTCATCATCCGTGACTCGCGAGACTGAGCCTTGAGGGCTCACCAACCCTAAAAAGAATCCATTAAAGTAGTCAATCCTTTCACCAGAAGCATTATGGCAAAAACAGAACTGATACATTTTGAGCTTCACTCCATACGAAGCAGATTATGGCAAAAACAGAACTGATACATTTTGAGCTTCACTCCATACGAAGCAGTCGATTCTCATTCACAGGTACAACTTACAACTGTAGGATCGATATTTTTCTGTCCAATCTGACTGCAAGTAAGTATACTTTCCTTCGTTTACCGACGGTTTTCACAGATGGTGCAGAAGAAGCGAATGTATTTGTAAGATACAAGTAGTTTCTGTCATTATCATTTCTGATGGTTGGTGATTTATATATATATTTTTGGTAAACGTGAATACGTGCGGCTCAAATAACTAGTTTATGGCGGGCGACATTTCAGAAACCGCTGATAAGAATATTATGTTGGGGACGTGGCGAGTCCAACTTGTGGAATGTGGGTAAGTATTGAACCCAAATAAGTTTGACGACCTTTTCAAACAGCAAATTTGAGGACGGCTACACATTTTAAGTTGGTCATTTTTATAATTTTTAAATATTAGAATTTGTATAGAAAAGAGGTGTAATGGTTAACATACCCACAAGATAGGGGCTTTCCTTCCATTGGGGTGTCGCCACTATTGACACAAGGACCATGATATATTGGGGTTTATATATTACCACATGTTAGTCCATTCAACCAAAGGTGGGATTAGTTTGTTGATTGAACAATGATTTTTAGAGTCGTAGAAGCAATTCCAAGATGTTTTGAAGAAGTATATCTAACTTGGGTAGCAAGGCAAGAAGCATACTTAACTCACAACTTATCAACTATTATGTTAGTGAGAGGGCACTTACATTGTGGCGTCACCCTTGTTGGTATAAGGGTCATGATATATTCAAGTTTATATGTTATTGCAAACTAATCCCACCAATTAAACAAAGCATAAATCTCCACTTGAGAGAGGTTGTACCAAGTCAAAATTTTGAAGTTCCTTATAAGGCACCCCAAGTTTGTATATGTGTCTCATGTCGTGAATTGTTGGACTCCGGGGTGAACAATAAATTTTGACCTAGAATAGTGCATGTCAATTCTCTTTGAAATTCTTACATGGCAATGGGGAAAGGCGCACCGTTGAACACCCTATGTTCAACAATGTCTCGACAAAATTTGTGAGCAGGAGGCAATCCAAAATTTTATTGACACGTCAAAAATTTCCTCCCGATTTTGTAAAAATGTGGATGCCACCTTGCTACGTTAATCGCCACGTGGTAGGCCCACAACACGAAACCCATTAAAAAATTTAAATTTGCATAACGGACCGACAAATAATTTTTCCTGCAAAAAAGTTACATGTAACCACGTGCAGCAAGCGGATAAATTTCCTTCTAATCCGAAAATGCATTCAATTCACTTCACACATCCCCTACCACTTTGCCAACCTCCATTGTCAATTTGCAATGTGCACCAATAACGCGCTCAATGTGATTATTTACTACCTACTTTTTCATTTGGTAGTGAGCATTTGGGGACGAGAAGATGAACATTCCTAACCCTTTCCAACTCCGCAATGGAGTCAAGACCGATGCTTACCAAGAGCCACCGACCCTTTCCACTCTGAACTAACCCAAAGACTAGTCAAAACCAACTTCAAATTGCCATGTGGGTCACGAGGTGAGCCCATTTCCATAGTTATTTGGATATTTTCTCTCTGGATTTCATGCAATGAGCACATTGGAAAACAATGCCAATTTTACAAACATATATTCATCCTATATTGAGTTATTTCTATGCATGTTCTTGTTTAATCTTCTATTCGACATGAACTCTGCTGATTCATCTTATTTCAACCATTTGTACACATTTCTACACAAGGTTATTAATTTTACTTCCCCATTACCCAAAAAATCTACTAACACGGTTTAATAAATGTACAAAAATAGTGTTTTTCACACATGCGTCTTATAGTTTCAAATATAGTGTTGTTATTGAATATACACTGTTGTTATTGAATGCACACTTACATGTTTGAATATATATTTTCAGTTCAGTTATCATATCAAGTAAGTAACGAGGTTTCTTCAGGCGTTTGGGTTTTTCACACATACACGCTTTACTAGTGTTTTTTAGTTTATTTTTGTGTTCTTTTTTATTTTTTCCCCCTTTGCCATGAATCTAGCTAATGGGATGTAGTAAATGTACAAAAAGGTTTTTTTCATGCATGCGTCTTTTAGTTTAAAAAATAGTGTTGTTATTGAATATACAATGATGCTATTGAATATACAATGCTATTATTGAATATACACTTACATTTTTGGATCTACTTTTTCAGTTTAGTTACCATATCAACTCGACTCATGGGTTTTATTTTGACCTATTTTTTTTTCAAGCATGCACACTTTGAACTATTGTTTTTAGTGTATATTCACTTATTTTAGTGCATTTTGTTTAATCCTTTGTTCTCCACGAACTCTGCTAATACAATGTAGTAAATGTCCAAAAACAAGGTTTTTTCACACATTCATCTTACATTTTTAAATTTCATGTTGTTATTGAATATATAATGCTATTATTGAATATACATTGTTGTTGTTGAACATACAATGGTGTTATTGAATATATAGTGTTGTTATTGAATATAACATATGAAGAGTATATTAATACATTACAATGGTATGTTTTTTCCAGATTTAAAACTGATAAAAATAAGTGTTGTGTTTGTTTGTGCAATTAATAATTGAATATTCGTGGTTAACTTTATATTGACTTCTTCAATATATATTGGAATTATTGAACATACATTGAATATACTATGGTTTAGAACTTTGTCATTTTCTACTATGCATTCAAACTTTTAATGTTCATTGAAATTATTGAATATACATTGAATATGTTAGAGTTAGTTCAGTACATGTTCTTATTACACTACTATTATTGAATAAATACTTATATTTCTAAGGAGCCCACATATTCGGAGGTAAATGATAGTTATCTTTTTAATATTCAAAGTATTCAAAGAATGTTTGAATATGTGAAGAATGTTAGAAAATAGACATAATGTTAAATACGTGAAGAATGTTTACATATGCAATGAATATGTGAATCACTTACCTTAACATCTGAGGAATATCTGAATATAAATAAGTGTTGTCTTTGTTTATGCAGTAGTTTAAATACAACCCACCCTGACATAAATTAGTTCATCGACTACTTCGTGCTCACCAAATGTTGCTTCTCCCATAAGTGCGTGAAAGACTGTATATAAATTGAATATACAGTTGTAATTATGTCATTAAAATGTATGCGTTCAAAGGAAAAATTTACACACATTTATTCAATGTACATTCCTTAGTTTCAGTGTATGTTGATAGTTTGTAGCTATTGTGCAATCTTTTTACTTATGTCACTCTGCATTCCTCCTCTGTCATTTCTAATTGTGCATGAATGCCCCATTCAAAGATGCCATTAACTACTAACACCTATTCATAACACTTGTTGATCCCTTCCAGCTTGCAATAACACCAATGGGAATCAAAAGCAACGTGTCTTGGAGGGTTTCACCATTATTTCTTGTTCTACTTTTATCTTTGTTTCAAAATTCCAAGTGATTCATGAGGTTGGCCCAAATATAATTGGTTCTTTGATTTCTTCTTTATTTTCTTCATGCATTGAGCACATTCATTAGAAGCACTAGGATTCCATCCATATTTTCAACATGTATTCAAAAATCTCGGTTTGTTAATATGCAAAGAAAAAAAGTATGGACATGTAAAAAATGTCATTGTATACATTAAATATATGTAAATAATGTCCATTTTTACATTGAGTATCATTTAACATAAGGTGAACATGGTTCTTATTTTAGTATTTGTTTGAATATACATTGGAATTATTGAAGATAGATTGAATATACAAGTGTAATTTTGCCTTTTTCAACTACGAATGTTGATATTGGTGTTGCTTGCAAGTGTGCTAATTCCTCATGGGTTCATTTTTTTGTATAAAACCTTGTCAAAAGAAGGTTTATGAAGGATTGTCCTATTGGGAGGATAGAAGAGAATGTCACAACTATGTCTTTTGACACCATTAATCTACAAGAAATCATAATGCTTCTTTCTACAGGTAAGGTCATTTATGATCTTAGATAGTGGAATGTTTTCCTTTATTGTCATTATTTTAGAAAAAAATGAAAAAATAGACACCTATAGGAAGATAATTCATGCTTGTACACATTACAAAAACTTATGCTTTTATATCTATATTAGGAAATAAAATACAAATACTTATGCGTAATGATAAGATGTAAAAACTAAATATTACTTGCATGTTTTCCCAAAAAAACTACATAACTAAGTTCGATCTTCTACATGAAGGTTATAACTTCTTACATTCCAATAAGGTTATATTTATGGATACCACTCATATAATAAGGTAGCATAATTCAATTACACATATTTCATGCATCTAAATTGTACCAAAACTAAATTCTTCTTCATTTTCATCAATGGTTTCACTTCTTTTGTTATTTTCTATTGTTCCATTCTCCATTTGGGGTGTCATTGACATGTTGGTTGTGCTTGGTGATGGAATTTGTGGATTGCTTGCATGGCTTGATTGCATTTGGCTAATAAAATTGACATGCATGGGACTGGAAGTAGGAAATTGCATATTTATTATACTTATTGGAGAAAATTACATATTACATGTGTGAGAAAATTACATTTGTGCAATTGGAAATTGCATTGATGTTGTTGAAGGAAACTACATTTGATTTGTAGAAGTAGATGTGTTGTTGACTTGGTAATTGACCACATTTGGAAAATATGGAGTGTAAATGTTGTAGAAATCCATCATAATTGGATATTGTGAAGGAATATGATTTTTTGGACTACTCAATCATCTTTTCCTTTGCATTTCTTTTTCTATCCTCTCCTTCTCCCATTGTAGCTTCTCATGTTCCTTTTTTCTCCTTTTCCTATTGTTGTTTTATCTTTCCTAATCACTCACTTCTTAAGTTTTTGTTCGAGCTTGTTTGCTTCCCTTTTTTCATCCGCAATTATTTTTTTCCTTCCTCTCATTGAGCTACTCTTTCTTACTCGATTATAACTCCTCTAGTTCCTTCCTCTATGCTTCTTGTTCATCAAGAATTTTCAAGTAGTTGGTCGATGTGAGAATTTTTTACTTCTTTCTCAACCTTAGAGTCCCTTTATTTGCACATTCTGATCTCTCATTAATCCTTTCAATTATAAGCTTAAGAACGTTCGTAGTCAACCGAACTGGTTTCTTGATTCTATAATACATGGTTGTTCTCTTGTGTCTTGTATAAATGTTTGTGAGTACCCCAAATTTGCAACATCCAACTGACTATCATCTTAATTTTTCCATGCATTACTTTTTGCGTAGTAGTTCACTATTCCAATTGGTATGTTAGGTGAAGAGGATGACATGGAAAGAGAAATTTCCTCATTGGGAAGCTTGATTAGAATCCACAAGTTTGTAGCGGATTATTTTAACCATTTAGGTTAGATAGCTAGTGTTTCCATACTCATCGCGTCATTAGTTGTGACGGGTTCTTGTGTCTGACCCACATGAATTGGTGTGTGTTGGTTTTCAAATAGGACTTTTTAGAAGAGAAATAGTCAGGGGACAAGAAGTCCCTCCTCTTTAATGGGAGAGGTTCCCTTATTCAGAAACGAACTTATTTACAAATGTACAAAATATTATTTTATGGTTGAACTTGGATATTACGAAAGCGTTTTCCACAAGGATCATCAGTTACAAAAGGACTGAGGAAAGGGAATAAGAGGATGAGCAGAATAGCAACATTCAGAATTATAGATAGCAGAATAATTCTTTATGTATGCGGAGTTTCAAGGAATTTAAGACAAGATCATTTGCATTGGCTGAATAGGATTAAATTTAAAGACACAAAGTTCTGTAAATAACCTTCTTCAGATTCATTAATCAAGGACACAAAGTTCCTTCTTGGTTATACAAGATCGCTGTATTTGCAAAACCGGACAGTATGCAATCAGAGAGACTAACAAATTAGAGACAAAATGATCTTCACAATATTAAATGGAAAACACAGAAATAGCAGAGATCAGATAGACAATGAATAGAAAGCCCTTTTGTATTGATTTCTTTAAGATCTATTTACACTTTCAGAAAATATGCCAAGTTCTTCCTCCTTTCAAAATGGCGCAAAGAAGGCCATTATATAGCTTACAATTCGGTTACTCCTCGTAACCGTTTCTTTTAACTAGAGAATAGTTAAGGAATGCCAAACGCAATTTCTTAACTAATTACATGGAATACGAAAGGAATGGCGAGAAGAGAGAAGGAAGGGGAAAGAGACAGGTGGCCAGTTCTGAGAGGGACCCACTGTCTTTGGAAACCGCTGCTTGAGTTTCTTCCACGTCTCAGCCATGTCCTTGCCACGAGGGACACGCTAGAATTTTTATCTTGAGAATGACAATGAATATCTTTGGAAACCGATGTAACCGACGTCTTGAGAGCTTCGTCCTTCTCCACTGTTGTCCTTGAAATTTGATCTTCAGATTGATAGCATCGAGTGAGCCGCAACTTAAATTCATATTTTAGCATATTCGGGTAGAGCGGGAAAAACTAAGCATGAATTGCATTAGGTTCGCTTGGGACATGTGAGACGCAAATGCGCGAAACACGCGGTTCGGCCGATTCGGGTGAAACAGGGAGAAGACGCACAAATGCATTTTGGGACATTTGGGGCCAGCGCGAAGGACGCGGTTCGGGTGTTTCAGCCGAAATTGGAACAATTTGCATTTTTTTGATTTGGGACAAAGAGCTCTGAGGTACGCGACTCGGGAGTTTCGGCCGATCGGGGAACATAGAGCAATTTGGAACTCGGGACAGTTGGGACAAAATTGCGCGAAGGACGCGGTTCGGGCGAATCGGCCGAAAATGGAACAAAAGGCCCATTTGAACTTGGGATATTTGAGACAAAAATTTCGGAGTCACGCGGCTCACCGGTTCAGGTGAAAATGGAACAACTCGCACTTTTTGATTTGGGACATTTGGAACAAGAAAGTGCGAAGTACGCGGTTCGGGTGATTTGACCGAAATTGAAACAACTTGCACAATAAGTTCAGGACACTTGGGACAAAAAATTCCGACGGGCCCGAAAATGGGACAAATTCAGAGGTTTCGTCCGATCGGAGAACAGAAGACCCGTTTGCACTTGGGACAGTTGGGACAAAAATGTCCGACAGGCCCGAAATACTTACAGAATGACCCAGAACTTAGATTTTTTCGACTTCAAGACTTTTTTCACACCACCAACTCGACAGAAAAGACATTTAAACTCAAAATTTTGAAATTTTTACTTTTGACAGAGCGGGGAATTTTGAGTGGACAACAAGTGTGTTCTCTTTAACTTGAACATAAATTCTAGTTTGAATTCCTTTCTCAATCTGACTTAAACATGTTCTCATGTCTTGCTAATTTAACTTCGCACCTCCACCTCGATTGTTGAATGATATCATCTTGTTGCATCCTTTATTTATTATATTTGATCAATATTATATTGGATTTATTATACATTATCTTTGATAAACTATTAAATTTCATCTTTGTTATTACTTGACCATCTCCATAATGCTCGAGCCACAATTGTTTCCTCCTTTGTTATCTTGACATTGAATGCATCACTAGGGATCATGTCATTGACCAATGTATCTCTATTCGTGAGGCCATATTCTAGTACACATAAAACCAACTTTAATATTCTATGGAGTTAATGCTCTCTTAAAATCCTTTTCTCTAAGATTTACCAATTCGAGATCTTCTCACATCTAATTTTTAATGCGTGACCATCCATTTGGATCTCTCATCCTTGAATTAGGTTTTAAATGGTAAAAAACACTAACATCTAAAGGTTATAACATGTGGGTGGTGTACATTGGAAATGTGATTAGATCTATAACCAATGCTCTTGCTTCTTAGATTATCCTATGCACCACGTGGCTACCATGACCATAAAAAGAGTAGATGTCTATTTGATGGGGATATACCACCCAAAAATGATCTAGAAAATAGGTGAAGCTAATTCAAAAATAATTCCTTTATCATCCATGTGTGTGGTTGGGATGCCATACATGCACTATGATCAAAATTGGAAATGTAGTTAGCTAATTGCCGTTGTGATTTAAAAAGATAGAAGTATGGTATACTCTACCCTGCTGCATTAAAACAACAAAATATTATGATCCACTCTCTACTCTTTGGGAGTATGTGGGTACCCTTCTACTGCTCGTCTTTGTAATCACCCTCTCCTCAAAACTCCTAACAGATTGCACACCAGTTTCATTGTAGTTCCATATCTTTTTGGTCCATATTGCTTAGTTTTATACATTTGATCCAAGTTTTCATAAAATGTAGCAACTATGTCGGCGTAAACATAAATTCCCTATAAAATCAAGGCCTTCTGTGGTCCTTAAAGACAAATATTTGTGCCTCTTTTTGATCCTTCCCACCAAGATATGCCAAGCATACCATCAATGAATGGAGTAGTCCTTGTCTCACATATGTGTGCCATGTGATATTTTAATGAGTTTATTTGTAGACCATGACCCATATCAGCCACATGTTTACAATATTATACAATTTTAGACTCTTCTTGAGACGTTAAAATGGTTGGGGGACCTTTGCGTTTCATAGTTTTGATACCATTCAACCAGTTTGATAATGAACCCATTGATACACCCCACTTTTCTATAGCTGACCTAATGGAATACCCATTCTCTTCAACATCTCTTATTGCTCCAATGATGTCTTCAGTCATCCACTCGCTTATGAATAATTTTAATTAGATGTTGTTGTGTGCTTCCCACTAACATTATTAGTTACCTCTAGCTATGGTGTTGGTTTTAGCTCTATTTTGTGATTTGAACTGGTCTAAAATTTGTGTATTTGATTAGCTTTAGATAACTGTTCCTTTGAGTAAGGTATATAATCAATTTTGAATCCCTTTTTTAGGGTTCATTTGTCACTTCATCCATCTTGCTATCCTCTTGAATACCATGTTGGCCTACAATTATTTAGGACAAAGTAAAATAAATAACCCTGTGTAGAAATGTGTACAAATTACCAAAATACGATGAATCATGATAGTTCGTGTTGGAAAAAATATTAAACAAGAACACACACTAAAACAACTCAATATATAATGAATATACATTTGTAATTCTAGTATTGCTTGCCAATGCAATCGTTTCTTAAAACCCACAAAGAAAATATCCAAACAACTATGGAAATGAGATATCCAAATTGTCAATGTTAAGAATTATAGAATATTATTTGATAATCTATTTCCATTTTGACCTGAAATAAATAATTTTGAGATGTTGGCTTTTGTAGGGCTTAATTTTGATAAGACTCTTTGTTTAAAGATGGGGGTTTATCTCACCTAATGACCTCCTTGGCGATTTGAAGTGGTGGTTTTCTATTAGGAATTCTATGGTTTAATGCTTCTCATATGGTTTTATATTTATGCATTGTAGAATGTAAATGTTAGTGGTAAAATAAAATAGAATGAAAAGTGAGTGTATTAGTAAATAATAATAATTACACGAGTACTTATTATCTTGTTATTGTAAGTTATTATATATCGTTATAATGTCGTTATATAAAACAACATATAAAAATGATTTGTTATGGTGTTTCAACCACTCACGATTATAATACTTGAGAGAGATTAATGGAGAAAATTGAATATCTTTCTTGATAATTTACCATATGTATCTCGATATTTACAAATCTATTGTATTTTCATCATCCGTATCGGAGAAAGTCCAAAAAGGATTTATTCATCTGGTTTCTTGCTGCCATTTTTGTTTGTGCTTCTGATTGAGTGCCCAACCTTGAGAAGAAAGGAGGACGTGTGGTCTACCATAGTAGGAAAGAGACTACAATAGATCTTTACAATCAAGAACCGACCTAAATCAGACTCGTCAACATTCTGATCATCTCCCTATACAAATTCGGATATGATTTGATTGAAATTTGGCTCGAAATATACGTTATCGTGTTTTTTACAGTGATCACCAATGATTTTGATAATCGTCAACGATTTTGTTACAATTGCCAATGATTACGGACTTGCATGACGACTTCGCAAGTGATTAGAAACTCACCAATGAATATGTTGAATCGATAGCAATTCCTCATAAATCACCAACAATTATCTATACCATTGGAAATATCTTGAAACCAACTTTCCGATGCATTTTACGGTTTGTAAAACAGAGCTACGGCTTCGCCAAAAATCGAGGTTGGTTTTTTGTTAGATTCGAGCCTCATCATCATAAATTTTTGCATCATGAGCCTCAAAGATAAATCAGGATGATTTAGCAACATGATATTGGAGGCTGGAGGAAATGGAGGATGGAGGACAAACAACATCCTCTCATCAGTCACCTACGACAGGGCCACATCACTAGTTTGGTGACATGTGTGTGTTTTTTTTTGTTTTCAGCATGGTGTGTTGATTTTAGATTTTTTTGTTGTGTTATGGAAACTTAAAATTGCTGGGGGAATGACACATTATCTCAATTTTTGTGAGTGATGAATTTATGCACTATCATGGATTCTGATATGTAATCTCTCAAGAGCAAAGAATGATGAGAGACGACCAATGTACTTTGCAAAATTGTGATTGCTAGTAATCCAATGGAAAAACTATCTTTGGTGAGGTTATTGGTTAACCACTTGGAAAACCATCATAGGTTGTTGGTATTGTCCTTGAAACCATCCAGATCATGAGCAAGCTATGAAGCGACACATTGCAGTATGCATACGTGTTTTCCCCATGTTCACACTAAGGGGGAATGTTAGGAATTCTATGGTTTAGTGCTTCTCATATGGTTTTATATTTATGCATTGTAAAATGTAAATGTTAGTGGTAAAATTAAATAGAGTGAAAAGTGAGTGTATTAGTAGATAATAATAATTACATGAGTAAATATAAGCTTACTTCTATTGTTCTTAGTGAACAATTAAAAAATGTAAATGAAAGATGCTTGTCCATGGAGAATGAAATGCTAAAGATGAAGGGGATTATTCTCCAGATCAAAGATGTTCACATCCTCAATTTAAAAAGTAATATCCACCATCTTAAACTATTTGCTAAGATGATCCACTCCATGGAAATTATAAAGAAAAAAGAAAAAGATGGGTCTGGACCTAAAGTGGAGATAACTAAACCAAATTACCAGTTCCGGAAATCAACTATTGCTAGCCTAGTTAAGGAATGGAATGGATGCATGCACATGGTTGATGAACTGATCAATGAATGATGGTGGTTTCCTATTTGGAGGATGGTTACATGCTATTTGGGTCTTGTTCTTAATTCCTTGTTTTTGTTGTTAGTTATTTTACTTCAAGCTTTTAGGCTCTTGTATCTTGTGTTGGTTTTTTGTGTGGGTCTATGGCACTGAGGGGGTTTCAATGGTCATCCCCTTGACCCTTCTCTTTTGATCTATCAAAATTTGTATGGGGTAGGGCCCCTCAACCCTCCTTTACCTATTATAAAAAAATAAATTACATGAGTAATTATTATCTTGTTATTGTAAGTTAGTATATATTGTTATAATGTTGTTATATTAAACAACATATACCAATTATTTGCTATGGTGTTTCAACCACTCACGATTATGATACGTGAGAGAGATTAATGGAGAAAATTGAATATATATCTTGAAAATTTATCGTTTGTATCTTTGATCTCTGCAAATCAATTGTATTTTCATCATTTACATTATTTTTGTCTCCATTGTAGGGTGGAAAGGGTATGGAATGTTCATTTTCCCATCCCCTAGTGCACATTGCCAAATGCAAAAATGAGCACTAAATGGATGCGTTGAATGTGGTATTAGTGCAAACTACGTAATGACAAAGGAGGTGACAAAGTGGTAACCAGGGTGATATGAAGTGAATTGAATGTTTTTTTTATTAGAGGGAATTTTTTCCACGCATCATGTGGTTGCATGAAACTTTTCATGTAGGAAAAATTATTTTCCAGTTCACCGTAAAAATTATTTTGACCTTTAGACGGGGTAGTTTCACTGGGTATTCAAGTGTTCACATCACCGCAAACTCATACTTGCATTCACATATTACATATATAATGAAATTACTAAATATACATTGAATATATGGTTTGAAGGCTAAAAGTAAATATGTTGAATTGAGAGAGTTTGTGGTGATATGAATATTGAGTATGTACACATACACATCAAAATTACTTGAATATACATTGTTTATATGCCTATAAATTTGTGATTTAATGCATTGTTTGAAATTACAAACTTATCATTCCCTAAATATTCTTCGCTTGTAAAGATATAGGTCATCGTGCTTCATCTTGTCCCTTTAATCTTCATCCTAAACCCAACTCGCTTTTAAAAGGATCCCCTACATTTGCTTTCTCCTAAAGGAAAGGACATCTTTTCAATCTATCTCGGAGGTATGTACTTCTAATCCCTTTACTTTGCCATGTCATTAGATGAATCTCCTCTCCTCTCTCCCTTAGATCTAGTCTTGGACCCGTTACCCCAAACTCGGTGTCAACCTCTTTTTCTCCACATCTTTTGAAATAAGGTGAGTTTCTTTCCTTTGGCCTCCTATTCTTCCCCGTAGTTTCTATTGGATTTTATGAACTTTCTCCACCCCCTTCCAGATCCTTCTCTTTATCCCACACCACGCCTCTTGCTCATGTTGAAGAAGTAAAAATATGGCAATCCTTCTGGGATGATTCTAGCTAAAGAATAATTAGAAGTGCCATCAAGAGTATTGATCTAGGATTCTCTAAGCCCAAAGGTAGACCCCCAAATTCCTCGAAGATGCATTAAGAATCTGATCAAGGGATGGAAAATGGTACACAAACAGTCTTAATGATATCAAGTGTACCTAAACTAAAAGGTTCAAAATGAAATTTTTATCTTGGAACATCAAAGGCATAAATGCCTCCCAAAAAATTAGAATTTTCAAAGACATTCACCTGTCACATAAGCCAAATATTATAATGCTGTAAGAAACCAAGTGAAGGATGATAATAACATTCATAGACTATGGCTGAAAGCTAACTTTATTGATCAATTCTATTTGGGAAACTTGGGAGGGCTCTATACTATCTAGGACCCTATAGTGCTCTATGAGGAATGCCTCTTCAAATCTAGCTCTTTTATGGTGGTCTTTTTCCAAGAGATAGGTTCAAACTTTGGCTAGATTGCCCTAAATATCTATGCTCCTAACTCTTAATTGCAAAGATAAAATGTTTGGCATGACATTTTTTCTATGAAGCAAAATCGAGGGACCTTTCCATGGTTCATTACGAGAGAATTCAACACCCTCATGCTCAATGATGAAAAACAAGGAGGTATTCTTGTAGGCATGAGAAACTTTGAAGCCCTTAAAAATTTCATCAATGAAATCTCCCTCTTTGACTTGGAGCTTCATGGAAACAAATTCACTTGGTCAAATAAAAGGTTGGGAAAAAATCATATTCAAACGAGACTTGATAGGATTTTGGGTTCTTTGGACTAGATCTCTCACTTCAAAGAAGTGTCTCTTTAGTCTCTCCTGAAAGTTTCCTCCAATCATTTTCCCCTCCTTCTAATTTTGACAAAGGATGGTGGCATTAGATCTCCCCCTTTCCACTTTGAGTTAACTTGGCTAGTCAACCATGATCTCCAAGATCTAATTGATAAATGGTGGTGTTTGGAAATTGAGGGAACTAAAATTCCTATTTCACCAAAAATTACAGGAGGTTAAAGGCATGTAGGGTTCACTTAGTAAAAGTATGGTATAGCACGTGCGTTCGAAGAGTATTAAAGAATACCCTTAATTCTAGTTTCTACCTCTAATTATTCAATTGATAATACCCCTCCTGTTATATTATTAGAATGAAAATACCCCCTATTTTTCCATGTACCATACTTACCCATTTTTCAATTACAATTTTATTTACCCCTTTTTATTTCTACCCTAATATATTAGACAAAAATATATTATATTTCTCACTCAAATTTTTAATATGCATTTCCTCTCGAAAGATAGTTTGAAGCCATTGAAGACCTATTAAAAATCACCTTATATATGTTAAGATTTAATCATTTATCAATAGTTATTCAAATAATTAAGATGGTGAAATAATATCACTTGTGTTGAAAAGCATACTCAATCCTAGTTTTCTACCATCTTATTATTTCTTGGTTAAGAATCTAGATTTCTTTATTAAAAAGAGATTATAATTTAATTTATGACCACACTCATTTTGCAATTTTAAGGTATTTACTTTTAAAAACTAGGGTTCAAATGTTTTAGTTTTATATTAAAATTAAACCTCCCTTTCCTTTGGCCCACCTCTCTAACCTACCCCCAATAACCGATTCAAAACATCAATAAATTAAACCCTTTCACCCCCTCATGTCTACTGGTATATTGAATTTAATTTTATTAATTTTAATTACCTCAATATGAACCCATGTGTTAGGATATTTCATAGCTAATGAAGCCCCCATGGTTAAAGGACAACTCAAGATATGGAAGATGGAAACTTTTAGTAATATCGGAGAAAGAAAAAATCACATCTCCTAGGAGCTTTGGTGGTGGCTAGAGAGATTGAAGATAAGGGTAGGATTCCAATAACACTCAAAGGAATTGAATTTTATGACACATCTCCATAAAAACATTAGGGAGAAAGAGACTCGCATGGTGGAAACAATCAAGAACCCTTTGGATAAAAGAAGGAAATAGGAATACCAAGCTTTCCCACTTAACTTCCTAAAAACACAAAACTAGAAATAAGATAATTGAGTTGATCCAAGCTAATGGGATAGTCATAAAAAAGGAAAAGGAAATTATTGATGAGGTCACACTTTTATACAAAATCCTTTTGGGTTCTATGGAAGATGGCTCCTCAAAAAATGGATGAAATGTTGGCTTTCATTCTAGAGGATGTCCCTGAGGAGATCAATGACACCTCACCCACCTTTTGAGATGGAGGAGATGAAAAAAGATACTTTTGATATGAATGGGGAGAAATCTCCGGTCTCGATAGATTCTCGACCACCTTTTTCAACATTTTTGGGAGATTATTAAGCAAGATATTCTTTTGGCTGTCAGAATCTACAAAATAATGATGTTCTCCTTAAAGAATGAAAATCCACCTTTGTCACCCTCACCCCCAAGTTTGCTGAGGCAAAAATATTACTGATTTTAGACCTATAAGTTTGTGTAATACTTCTTACAAAATCATTACCAAAATGATGGTCAATAGATTAAAACCCTTTATTTTCAAGATGGATTTATCTTTCAACAATATGAATTCATCCAAGGGTGGTTGATTCAAGGAGGCATCATTGCAATGTCCATGAAGCTATCCAATCTTAACACCTCATTAAATCTATGGGTTATGTGCTCAACTTGATATGTAGAAATCCTTTGATAGAGTTAGTTGGAGCTTCCTTCTCAAAGTTTAGAGAAAATTTGGCTTCTACGAAAAATAGATAAGGTGGGTGCATTTATGTATCTCCACTCCCCACTTATCTATTTTAGTTAGTGGTTACCTTGAAGGCTACTTACCAAGTAAGAGAGGTATCTCCAAGGAGATCCAATTTCCCCCTTCTTGTTTATCTTAATGATAGAATCCCTTAGTAGAGCTCTTAGTGTGGCCATGACTTCGTCCTCTATCTCGGGCCTTTACATAACTAAATACTTCTTGCTACTACTCATAATCAATTTTCTAATGAAACCATCCTCCTTAGATCTACCTCTGTTGTGGAAGCCATAACTACTATGAAATTCTAGATGCATATCAAG
The DNA here is from genome assembly GCA_018340775.1 of Taxus wallichiana var. yunnanensis. NCBI lineage: Eukaryota > Viridiplantae > Streptophyta > Pinopsida > Cupressales > Taxaceae > Taxus > Taxus wallichiana. Next base: position 817,422,326 of record CM031243.1, on the reverse strand, counting down.
AAGCTTATGGACAAAAAGTTAACCTAGCTAAGTGCTACATCTCCTTCATCAATAACCCCATAGAAGGTAGAGGATAATTGTGAATATCTTTGAATTCAAGGTGGTGGTGGATTTAACTTCATTTTACCTTGGTATTCCTCTTTTCAAAGGTAGGTAGGTTAAGGGGTTATGGAACTCTGTCCTTGACATGATTCAAAGGAAACTTGTGGGTTGGAAGGGCTCTCTCCTTATCCAAGATGGAAAACTCCAGCTTGTCAAATCCACTCTCCAAAGTATGCTGATCTAATTTCTCTCCCTCTTGAAAATCACCTCTGTGGCTGCCTCCAAGATCAAGATTTTTTTTTTTTTTTATGGTCAGAATTGAGGAGAAGAAGAGAACTCGCCTCATCTCTTGGAACCCTATTTATAAGCTTAAAATATTGGGTGGTATGGGTTTGAGAAGAATATGTGATATGAATAAAGATGTGTTGGCTAAAATTTTTGGGGCTATTTCCATGGGATCCATGGATCCTTGGGAAATAATTTTAAGTGATAAATACTTGAGTCTTGATGCCAACTTTCTATCTACAAACCTACTCCCTTATGGATCGATTTTTTGGAACTCCATCATCAATAGATACTTTTACGTAAAGGCGACAAATAGAACTGGATGATGGTAGTAAAATTGATTTCTAGGATGACCGATGGATCTCGAACCAACCTCTCTCAAAGGGCCCTATCTCGGAACCCTATCAAGCCTCACTTGATTTGTCTTGTGGGTATAACGAACACTAGCTACATCGAAAACAACTCCTATCCACCAAACGATTTGCTAATCAAATGACAAGGGTGCAAAAATAATCAAGCCATGTTAATTGGCTCTTTGGAACATCTCATGTCTCTTCATGGAACATTGTCTTATAGCCTCCTATGAAACTATGATCTAGCCTTGGACTTATTTTGGTCTTTTCTTTGTTAGCTTGGTGTACAAATATTTATTTTTTTATTAAGGATGAATTTCCCCTCAAACACTTCGGTTGGCTCATATTATCCCCAAAAGTGACATGTTTGCCTGGCTTATTTAGAAGGATGTTATTCTTACGGGTTTGAACTTACGGAAAGAGGTCACTCCCCACCCTTAATATGTAGCCTATGTTTAGATAACATCAAAGACTCTTTCCATCTCTTTGTGTAGTGTCCTTTCTCTTCTAAAATATGGTCCTATATCTTAAGCTCTTTTGGGATGCTCTAGACCTTCCCAAGATCTATATATATTTTTTGATCAATGGTTTTTTCCCTTCCAGAACAAAGGCCTATCTCTAGCCTGGAAATATCTTCTTCCCCATATGGTTTGGGGTATCTAGAAGGAACAAAACAAGCGCATATTCAAAGAATCTTCCCAAAATGAGGGGGAAGTCACTAGATTTATTGTTAGGATGCTTTAAGAGGATTTGAGCTATTAATTTCTTAGAAAAGGAAGATCTAAGATAGATCTTATTATCATTGTAATTTGTCTAAAAGAGATATTCTCTAAGCCCGTCCCGTAGTAATCGATGCTTCCAGAGATGTTACTCATTGGAAAGCTCCACCTTCTAACTGGTGGAAGTTAAATATTGATGGAGCCTCTAGAGGAACCCTACCCTTTAGGTCAGGCAAAGGTGCTCTCAGGGACAACAAAAGTAATCTTATAGTGAATTTTGCCACAAATTTGGGTTTTTGAAACAACCATAAAGCACAAAATCTTTAGCTATTCTCAAAGGCATGGAAATGGATAGAAATATTGAGACCGATAAAATCATTGTTGAGAGCATTCCCTAAATCTCATCAAAATCATGAAAGAGACTAGCTCCCCCTTCTAGACTATATGCAACATTTTTTGGGATGCTAGAGATATTCAACATGATTTTGTTGAAGTTTCTTACCAAAATGTGTATCGGGAAGGGAGTGATCTTGCGAGATGCTCTTGTTAATAAATGTGTTGATGGTAATGGATACACCTCCTAACATGTTTTATTCCCGGAAGATCTCTCCATTCTTGTAAAAATTGATGGAGCCTTGGAAGCAAGATAACCCATTAAGGTTTGATGTGACACAACTTATTGTAGAGCTTCATCCTTTACAAATACATCTCCTTTGCTTCACCTGTTTTGGGTATTACCCCAAAACCCTTATTATATCCATTCTCATAATAGCTTCCTTGGCTAAAGGGGATGCATCCGTTCTAATAATTATTACTTCGTCATCCTAGATCCTCCATATCTCCACACGTGGTAGCCATCGATTGAGATGTTGATTGTTTTAATTTATCACATGTCAGCATGGGTTGAGGAAGATCATTTTATCTCTTCATATCCCACCTTCGTGAGTATGGAAATGTGAAATCCTTAAATGATCGTGACATTTTAAATGATATTTGGGCTATTATGTTTCACAGAGAAATTCTCTCTTTCTTTGGTTTCTTGATCATGAGTGGGAAAATTGTGCGCATTGAACCTATAGAATGTCATGAGGTTAAAGAGGACAAGGAAATTTGGGACATTCTAGTCAAGGGTGGGGTCTCAGTCTTATTGGAATATTTGTGAAACCACTCCCTTATGATTTCTAGTTGTATTCTTTCTTTTTGAAATGAGGGAAATGTTAGAGTGATTGATTTTATTTTCTCCTTCTCGCCTAACAACATTGCTTTGAAGCAAAGAGCCTTTTAAATAGTGGGGCTAGTTATGTTAAGCATACGCTTGCTAATGAAATTGTTTCCTGCATGGAAGACTCTAAAGAAATTCAAAAGTATCAATCTAGCTTTGAGAGAAATTCTCTTAAGAATCCTTGAAACAAGGTGATATGATGTATCATGCGCTTCTTTACTGTTATCGATGGCCGATATAAGGTGATTCATAGTGTTCACGTTTTCCTCCTAGCCCACTTTTGGCATGGAAGAAAGGTAAATTTCTCCCACTTTCTTTTCAATTATTTATCGACTCTATTACTTCTTGCTAGGAAGGGCTTGGGCCCTATCCTTCATTAAGGTTTTATCTACCCGATATTCACTAAACCCCCTTTCCCGACTCTTATTCCCTGCTACACGGTCTTACCTCCCAAGGGTAAACACAAACTATCACCCTTATCCTCCCTTGCACATCCGCTCCCTCTGTATCCCTCGGTGTTTCTTCTCTTTTCTCTGTCCCTCAAACATTGCTCCTCACAAGACTCCTTCACCTTCGGTGTTTCATTCTTTACTGAGATCTAACCATTCCCTAGAGATTATATCACCTCCCCTTCACCCATTTAGTCTCTTCTTATGCAGTGCACCACATGATTCTCTATTTTTTCTCTCCTCCTTTTCTCCTATTTCTTCACAAGCCCCGCCTTATCCTGTTTCGGTATCTTCCTACTATGCATTTCTTGCCTTTGGTTTATGCTTTCCTGGTCTTTGTTACAAATACAACCTCTATGGATGCTTCTTCTCTCGTTCTTCCAAAGATGGTGCCTAATTATCTCGTGGAGTTGGTGGTTGCTTATGGTCTCTCATACTCTAATGACTTTGAAGAACCCAATGATGTGGGTAAGTTTTCTCATGTTATCAATTTTCCCTCACCTTACTCTCAACCTCCAGAATTCGACCACATAGCAGAAGATGAAGATCCTGACACTTCCTCTATCAACCATATTCTCTGGAAAATTCAGAGAGTGTTCAATGTCATCAAAAATTTGTGGGATCATACTAATATTTTGAAGGATGTATTTCTTAATGCTTGAGGAGATTAAAATCTCCATTGACATTGTGGTAAACTCAGCTAGGTATAACTCTAAGGTTGATAAGGAAGTAGCCAATATTCTCAATGAGATTCAAAATATGCGAGTTTCTTTTTTCATCATCTTTTGGGGATCCTCTTCTTGATCTTTTTCTACAAGGACGAGGATCCTTTAAAATCCTAAATTTCACCCTTTGTCCAAAAATATAATTTGAGTGTACATTTAGTTATTTCAACGTGTTTGCAATGTTTAGCATTGAATATGCATATATTCACTATATATTCAGACCTTTAAGTGTTTATGATAGAGATAATAGTTAGTGAGTATGGAGAAATTGTTGAATTAACTTATGTTAGGATGGGGTGTATTTTGATTATAATAGTATGGAAAAATTACAACACTTTTGTATATTCATATATGCTTCATCTATTATGTCTATTGAGACTCAATCTATTCTCATATATTTAATGAATATTTAGGTGTTATTAAGAAGAAACCACATTAGTCAGTTATGGTAACTAAAATGATAAGTATATCTAAAAATGTAAATGTATATTTAATTAAAAACTGTATATTTAATAACAACACTATATTTTTGAAATTGTAAGATGCATGCATGAAAAAACCCTAGTTTTTTAGGACATTTACTACATTGTATTAGCGAGTTTGTGATGAATGGAGGATCAAACAAAACTCAATGAAATATGTGAATACACAATGGAAAACAATAGCTCAATATGCATGCTTGAAAAAACATTAGTTTAGAACAAAATACATTTGTTAAGGTAAGTGATTCACATATTCATTGCATATGCAGACATTATTTATGTATTTAACATTATGTCTATTTTATGAAATTCTTCATATATTTAAACATTATTTTAATACTTTTAATATTAAAACAATAACTTTCATTTACCTCATGAATATGTGGGCTCCCGATAATATAAGTATTTATTCAATAATAACAGTGTAATAAGAACATGCATTGAACTAACTCTAACATATTCAATGTATATTCAATAATTTCAGTGCACATTAAAAGTTTAAATGTGTAGTAGAAACCGATAAAGTTACAACCATATATTCGTCCATTATATATTCATCCATTCAATATAAAGTTAATCATGTGATACTCAAATAAACAAAGATAACACTTATTTATATTCAAATATTCCCTAGATGTTAAGGTAAGTGATTCACATAATCATTGCATATGCAAACATTCTTCACGTATTTAACATTCTGTCTATTTTCTGACATTCTTCAATATTCAACCAATCAATATAAAGTTAACTATGGATATTCAAACATTAACTACATAAACATAGACACCACTTATTTATATTCAGATATTCCTTAGATGTTAAGGTAAGTGACTCACATATTCATTGCATATGCATACATTCTTCACATATTTAAGATTATATCTATTTTCTAACATTCTTCAAATATTCAAAGATTGAAAAGGTAAGTGTCATTTATCTCTCTTGTATATGTGGTCTCTCTAAATACAAATTTGGAATATGTTCACTCTACTAGTTATGTGATCTGTGAATTATTTCCACAAAAGGATTTTTGACTATTCATATATTATATAATACTACATCCCACTTGAATTCAAATTATGATATTTTGGAGGGATTATTCAAATTTTGGAGGGATAGTTATTACTTGGCATTAATTTTGTTTTTTTAGAAAAACAAAGTGAGTCTAATACAAATCTGTTTATAGATGTAGCATTTAATGAGGTGAAGGTGGCAAAAGGAAGGGCAGTTATGACCAAAAATATGGAGAACTTTGTTTGTTTTAAAATTAAAATTGCTTTTAATTTCATCTTGACAACTTGAGAGGTTGTGCATTTAAGTGCATAAATGTGGACTTATGGTACTTCAATAGCTATGAAATGGGGTAAATGTGAACAAGTTTGTTCCTATACATAAACTGGTGCACTTATGATTATGTACACTGAAGTACTTATGTTATTGATGTTGACACTTTTAATGTTCCCAATGTATCACATCAGATATGTTTGGAAATAAATATTGTACTAATTATGTAATTTTTAAAAAGATTTTGTAAGATATCAATTTTTTGCAAATATATACATTTATTGGGTCCCCTCAACTATATTAATTTATAAATATTAGTCCACTTAGTAGACCTTAGCATCACCCATTGGTCCCTTTCCCTAGTAACATCCTTCATTGACAAAATAGTCAACAAAAAAACCAAAGGATAACTCGTCTAAGTGCCCAATTGATGAAAATTTGTGTTGGTGATAAATTTTATGGGAATCAATCTACAGGCCCTCCCATTTCAAATGCGTCAAGTCCTCCTTTTGAGTGCAAAACAACACCATAAATACACTCATGCATTCCTTCAAAAATTTCTCTACATTGGATCTCGTGGATAAAGGTGTGGACGAAGGGGGAAAGGAAGAGGAAGCATGCCCTCATTTTCTTGCTCATGCAACATAACTCGATTTCTTGTACTTGTTGGCTCAAATATTATTTATTTAGGTTCTTGCGTTCACTCCATCATTGTCTAGGAGATGAAGGAAAGTGTGCATCATTAGACTATGGGAGGTGCCTAATTTAACAACAAAAATCATATTCAAAGAAGTGGAGATTAATCAAATATATCGAAACATATAAGTACAAACATGCATTGACAAGAAAACACAAAAAAATGATGAGAGTGAGCTAATATCCGGTAGTTTGTACTAAACTTAGGGCTGGAATAATGGCATAACAAGCTTAATCTTTAATGTGCATGCTTTGTCTAGAGACAATGATCTACAAGTATGCCAAACAATATTAATTGGGTATGGACATGATCACCATAGGTGCTAGTGTCTAAACCGGGTACTAGTGTTTTGGTGGTGAGTGTGGATCTGTAATGTCACCTTCACTTTGTTCTATATTACATCCACTTCACTATAGGGTTTCCTTATTACACAAGTGTAGCTACAAAATAAACTCTAACTATCTACACAAGGCTCAAGCACACATTATATAGAATAAAATATGCATATTATTGATTTAAAATGACCTCGATAGTCACCCCGATGTGATTCTCATTTAACGATGCACTACATTTTAGACTCAATGTAGTTATTGTTTATGTGTGTGATAGAATCATGTCCCTTAAAGCTAGTTACTCTTATGCAAGATACACCAAGATCATGGGCTACAACTAATTTTCCCCCAAGATCATGTGTGTGATGGAATTCGAAGTTTTCCTTCCTATGTAGTGAATAATTTAGCCTAAATGTAGGACCCTCAAGTGTTCTTTTTTTCCCAAACAAGTAGATATAAGTAGTAACCCAATCTCCCATTTGAGTAGTTAGTAGGTTGTGTATATATATGACTCTATTTGAATTTTGATATTAACAACACTAGAATCCAAACCATAGTGATAATTTTTTTTTTTGAAAAATATGAATAAATGAAGTATAACTTAAAAATGTAAAGACCAATTGAGAGGAAAAAAGTTCCTATACGGGGACAATAACATTGGCCAATCTTGTCCCCTACTCGGCACTTACGTCCAAAATAATCTAGAGATAAATTAGAAAATACTCAAGTGAGTAAAACATTGTGAGATTTCTAAAAGTAACACGATAATTCCAGAAAATTAGAGATCGAAGGCATGGAAAGATAAAATAATGTCAAAGTAAAGAAAAACACGTGTTATCAATGCCTAGTTTTCTCACTTAAGAATCATGCATGTAATGAAATACTAGAGGTGTAATGTAATAGTAGTAAGTGCATATTTTTTGTCTATATTTTCCCCACTTTATGTTGATGAATGAATATTTGGTAGCATAAAGTAGATAGGAAGAATGTACCTTGTGGAGAGATGAAGAAGGTTGTAATGGATAACGTGTTGAATGGAGATTGAGTGTGTTGAATTGAGATTGTAGGATGTGTATCATGGAGTTTAAGAGGGGATAAAACCATACGGGTGACTTGTGTGATTAGTGAAAAGAAAACATGTTCTTGTAACCGAATATTGTCTTTTCTCGAGCATTTTATACTTGAGATTGCTCCTTGTTCCATTTATGTTTCCTTTGTTGGGATAAGGACATACCTGTAAAATAAGAAAAGTACAGTCAATGCTCATAGTATATGAAATTAAACTTTAACTCGTAGAATTTTTTTATGTATCTATAAAATAAAAAAGTGAGTCAAGGATAGAGTACACTTGAATGCCGAGAGAGAAAGGATAAAATGTCCATGTGTATTATTGCCTTGGAGAATTTTCACTAGGAGATGATTGAAGGGTTTAAGAGTGATCAATCCTTGAAATGATGTGGATACTATGAAGATTTAGGTGTCTTGTTCTCCATGATGCTTTCCCATGGATAAGTGCAACTGCAGATGGTCACCAACCCAAAAGTAACTAGTCAAAAATGACACATTGTTCTAGGTATATCACTGTCCCTACATACACCCTAGGTTTCACTTCTTATTAGATATCGGTAAGAAATATGTGAATTGAGAAAGAAGAGTAATTAGACACTTTTCTCAAAGTATGAAACATGTTACTGATTTTTTTCCTTTATTTTGAATAGTAAGTTGAATCAATATATGTTACTACATTTTGTGAAAATCTATCATAACTATCAAGTACTTATTTTTGTCCCTAGGAAAAAAACACCTAGTGGGACACTAACACCCAACGTTATTGTTTACTTTAGGAACTTCTTCCATTTTTATTTCTCGCCCATGTCCGATTCTCGATCCATTATCCGATTTTTTGTTCTTGCCCAATTCTACTATGCACTATTCTCGTTCTTGGCTTCTAAACTTCCAAGAGGGTGAAATAATCACATGATGGTTCCCCCCCCTCATTTAGGGTGTGTGAGCTGGATATAATGCAAGTGTGACCCAAAAATGAGATCCCGATGCTAAGGCTCACATATCAAAGAAGGATTCATGCATGGAGTAATGAGAATGTACATGGCAACAACCATAACACATGCAAAACAATGGAAAGAAAGCTAGCAAGAAGTGTTAGTAACAAACAATCGTGGTAGAGTGTAAAAGAGACTTGAGTCAACCATGTAATAACACATCAAAAGAAATACGTAGTAGTTGGTGGAAAACATGGGACACCACTCAAATTTCATAAGACACTCAAGGAAATTCAATGCCATGTAAGTAACTAAACAAGAAATCATAGGAAATAGCTTGGAAATAGTGGTAAAAAAGTCACAATCATAGAAGACAAGAAACAAATACACTATAAATGGATAACCATGGTTGGCAGTAATCCTGCAAGATAAATGGTACACATGAAGTACCCATTAACATGCTAGGATAATAAATAGTATGTCATAATGTATTTATTTGAATAAAATAGAAATGAAAGTAGTAGATATTGTAATGATAACACTTGAATGTGAAAAGGTATGGAAGGTAGATGCCCCTAGGAGCCTTGATGGGACTGTAGAGAACAATGTCAAACATCATGCATCATGTGATAACCTATGTATAGCCTAAATTCACCTCAAAGTACCATGTGAACACACATGTGTATATGTAAAAGGATAGAACATATTATGAATCAAGCTAACATGATAGAAAAAGTGCAACATAGAATAGTATAAGCAAGCAAAGATACATCCAACCAAGATCTAAGCTATTGTTTTTGTATTTTTTAAATATCTAAATGTTTTTATATTATTATAATATGAGATCATATGATTGGGGAAGGGATGTAAGGTTTCCCAAAGGTGTGTATGTGTGCAAAGTGAGGTTCATGTAGGTAAGTGCACCCTCAACATTCATGTTTGAACCTAAAATAAGAGTGCGTCATTGGATAACAAGGGAGATAAAAATAGATTCCAAAGAACATTGTCAACATAGTGAGGGGAGAATCCTATGGAATCTAATATCCAAACTTCATGAGTAGCAAGTGTAATGCTATAAACAATAAGAGTGTGGTCATTAGAAAAAACTATAATAGGTGGAACATTGGTAAACAATAAGTGCAATTTGGGAAGAGTGGAAGCATACAAGTCAGTATGTACTATAAACAATAAACAATAAGAGTGTGGTCATTAGAAAAAACTATAATAGGTGGAACATTGGTAAGCAATAAGTGCAATTTGGGAAGAGTGGAAGCATACAAGTTGTATGTACTATAAACAATAAACAATAAGAGTGTGGTCATTAGAAAAAACTATAATAGGTGGAACATTAGTAAGCAATAAGTGCAATTTGGGAAGAGTGGAAGCATACAAGTTGTATGTACTATCCCATATGATCATAGACATAAATGTAGAAAGAGGGGAATTGATTATTCCCATCAATGCAATAAGATGAGGAATAATATATGACTTAGGCATATAAGTTTGAAAAGAGAGTGAGTTAAGAGTATCGAGAATCATTATTAAATCAACACATTGTGCATTTACATGTTTGATTCGCGTGTGGTTCACCAAATTATTAAAAAAATCTTAGTTAGAGAACGATGATCAATCATATATATTAGAAACATGTAATGAAAGAAAAGTATAAGCTATAAGAGGGTGAGAATGATTTAGCTAATATTTGGAAGTTTGTGCTTAATCTAGGCTGGAATAATGGTAAAATAGGATTAATATAGACTGTGCATGATTTGTCCGGGAGATTGTAATCTTGAAGTGTGCTGCATAACAGAGTGCACCTGGTATAAACATGATCACCTCAGTGCTAGTGTCCGAAATGGGCACTATTTTCATGGTAGTGATTGTGAATTTGGTTCTTCTAGGGTTTGATATTATCACCTTTACTTCACTATGTGTCTCATCCAATTTGCTGTAGGGTTTTCTTGTCACACTTGTACCTATAAAACAAACCCTAACTACCTACACAAGGCTCAAGCACACATTATATGGAATAAAACATGCATATGCTTGAGTCAAATTTACCTCGCATTCACTCTAATGTGATTGTCACCAGTGTTGCACTACATTTCAAACTCAATGTAGTACTTGTGTGTATGTGATTGATTAATTAAAATTAAACTAACTTATAGAAAGATATAATAATAGTTAATCTAATATAGGTGGACTAAAATGTCAGAAACTATGCTAAGAAAATATACAATATTTATAAATAATTATACTAAGTGATATAAAACCCTAAATGTGCAAATATTTAAAAGGAAAGGACTTAGCTGATTGCTGGAGACTGTCACAAGTTGTCGTAGGTTTGACTGTGGATTCCGTAAGTAGGAATAATCACTCGGGTCCCGTAAAGGTCATATCTGGAAGATATCAAGAGACCGAACTACCCAGAAGGTACTTGGAGCACCTTGGGGTGCCCCGGTCTCTGTAAAATCTCAAAATCTAATTTTGGCAGTGTCACAAGATGCCCTGAAATATTCATTATCTATCACACTGGATCTTCCAAACTAGCACTGAGATATATGAAATAATGTAAGATGAAGGAATGACCTACAAAAGACAAAGAAGTATCAAAACCCTAAAAATAAAAGATGTAAAATGAATGGGTCAGACTGACCTTAGCTGCCATAATAGTGGGATTATTAATCTTAGGGCTGCACTACATTTTGGACCCAACTGTAGTTATGGTGTGTGTGTGTGCATATCATTCCCTAGGTGCTCTTGTGCAAGTCGTACTTTGTGAAGTAGTGAACAATAATAACTATAAAAAAATGTAATAGTATATGTGCATGGAATAGAATAGAATCCCCCTATGTTGTGTGTGTGGATGTAGATCTCCTAGCCTTGATGCATGACACTATGTAAATGTAAGTAATGCATTAGATCCAACTCTAGATGGAGTGATAGTAGTATGTGATGCTTTAGGACCCTCATTATGGTCTCATAACTTTATATTTATAGGGTTATCTTGCTCTAATTTCATAATTAACCCCGACATGACATGGCCGACTAGGAAGAAGATAAGGATGAAAAACAACTATAAGAGGCCCAAAAAGAGGCGGGAAAGTAGAACATGGATCGGGGTGCCCCAGGTGGGACCAGGGCACCCTGGGGTGCCCCAAGATGGCAAGCATGGATGCCCGATTTAGGCTAAAATGATGGGACAATTATGAAATAGGTGGGCATGCATAGGAAAATATGCGGGAATGATGAAATAAAAGGTAAAAATAAGATGGCCAAAAGGTGGGATTAATTAGTACTTTCTTCACTTGAGAACCCTCTAAATAGTAGTATAAGACCAGCTAAATAATGCCTAAAGTGCATGATTTTGTGACTACATTTTGCCCCCACTTTATGTTGGTGAGAAAAACACTCAGTAACATAAAGTAGATAGAGATGCGTACTGATATCCATGTAGAGTGTAGTAGAAGACGTGCAAATGGACTAGACTCAAGCGTGGAATGCAAAAAAATAAAAAGGTGGAGGAGCATGGATTATAAAGATGAAAAATGGGCATAAAATGTGATGACAAAGTGGAATTAGGGAGAAACATGTGTGTAGATATTATGGTGTGTAGTGCACCTGCATGGTTAGTAAAGGAAAGTGACGCGTCACTTTGTGTTTTTGTAGTCTTTGTTGTCATCTTTATTGCTGTTGTTGCCCCCAATTTGACTGCTTGTTTCTCATACGACTGGACCTGCAAGGAGAAAATGATCAAGTAGTCAAATATATATGTATGTAAAAATGTTGTGTAAAATACACATGTATATAGAAATGTGTAAAGTATGCAAATGTAAAATAGATGAAAAGAAAAGTGTAAATAGAACATGTGCACCTGATCCATGTCGAAAAAAATGGTGTAGAAGGATATCTTGTACTACCGTGAGTTTTTTGGGTGATCTCACACCACCCTAGCTAAAGAAGTGTAGGGAGGAAATGCTCTGTGTCCTCCAACTCTAACCAGTTTTTATGAAATGTGTGAAGATATCTCTATATCCTCCTAGTTTTTCAGTGATCCGACACCAATTGATTGAAGTAGTGTAGAGAGGCACATCTTCTCGTAACCCCCAATCCTGCAACTACTTCCCGAAATGCCAAAGGACACCATGTCCTGTAAAGGCCACTTGTGTATGGAGTTCGTAGACTAGTCTGAACTCACTCGCTATATGTAAACCCACAATGCCAAGGGTGGAAAGTGCACTATACTAAACTAGTGTAAATACATTGTTTTAGTATGTAAAATCCTCAATGATGCCCCCTCTTTAGGGGCACATGTGACGTCATTGAAAGGAGAATGTGGCCCAAAAGAGGACTTACCGCACTCGACATGTAGAACTTTGCCCCGTAGGGGAAAGGGAAAGCGCTTTGGTAAAACCAAGGTGCAGAAAAGGGGATGGCTAGCCAAACAAGTGTTAGTTCAAAAACACATGCATGCAATAAGACAAGTGTAAAATACGTAGACAATGTAGTAAATACCGAGCAAAGTGGTGTAAACATGTAAGACAATAAGTAAGCCGCACAAAGCGGGTTGCAAACATGGGATATCACTCATAATGTTGTAAGAAATGCACGACCAAAAAAATAAATAAGTGCACACACAAGCAAAGGGTGAAACTCACATGCAATGACAAAAACAATGGAAGATAAGTAAAAAAAAAAACAAGGAGTCGTGGTGATGTATAATCCTGTAAAACAAGTGCTGCACATGAAACACCCGTTAGCATGTTAGAGTGATAACCAATATGTCAAAGCATGTATGAACAAGTAATATAAGATGCTAAGTACAAAATGAAACAATAGCACCTGGATAAGATGAATGTGGATTCTCCCAATGACTAGTTTATGAAGGGTAAAATGTGAGCATCCACGTCACATGTAGAGTCTTGTATCTCGTGATCACACTAAAAAAGTCGTGAACACACATGTGTGTATAATAGAGATAATGAAATAGGAGAAATCAATATAAATGTGCAGTAAAGTGATCATGCAAAACACTATCAAGAAAAAGTAAATGTCCCTAAGATAATGCAAAGATGTTGTGGATGAATGAAATGGAATGATAGAGCCACGTGCCCCTTGAGTAAATGGAAGTGTATACAATGAGGTTCATTTTGTTTTCCCCCTCAATAGTCAAGAATGAATTGTAAACAAGAGTATGTCATCAGGAAATGGTTAAGTAGTGTTGGTTGTGTCTAGCGTGTAGTGATGAGTGTGTATGTAGGAGTGATGATATGCGACATGTAGAGAGGATGTGTGTGAACCATATAGCCAAACGTATATCACAACTTGTTGAATGGGTGAGTGATGATTTAGCACTAAGCATATATCACTATAATATGAAAGGATGAGTGATGATTTAGCACTAAGCATATATCACTATGGGATGGAAGGATGAGTGATGATTTATCCCTAAGCGTATATCACTACATGATGATAGAAAATAGGTGATGATTTATCCTAAAGCGTATGCCACTACAAGATGAAAGGAGGGAGTGGTGATGTAACCTAAGGTGTATACCACTACAAGATGATAGAATAGGTGATGATTTAGCCTAAAGTGTATGTCACTAAGTTGGAAATTTTGCATGGTGAGTGTAAGGTCCATTTGATTAGTAAACCCTTGGCAATAAAGTATAAACCGAGGAATTAAAGTGCGTCATAGGGTGGCGAGCGCAATGCATAGAACATGTAGTGTATGATGAAATTAGATGAACATGTGATGAGTAGGGTGCATATATGTGCGGTGTGGGAAATGTAATATATGATGTGTAGGATGTATAATGCGTAGTGTGTAAAATTCAATAGTAGGTGTAGATAGAAATGGAATATGTAATGATAAAATGTAAAGCTAGACCCATATGTAATGTAATCTAGCATAGTATGTAAAATGTATGTGGGAATGCATAGTGTATGATAGTACTATGTATAGGTTATGCAAAGATAGCCTAATAGTGTATGTGGTGTGTAGGGTAATGACTAGTAAAATGTCAAATGTAGGAATGAAATGTATAAACTAAATGCATAGGTGATGATGACTAGTAAAGTATATGGGAAATGTATGATATGAAAATGCATAGTGTATAATATGACAAAGTGTGTAGATATCAAAATGAATGTAATGCAGAGGCGAGGACTAGTATAATGTGTAATAAGTGTAGAAAGAATAATGTATGACACATAATATATGGTGGGATGCAATGTACAATTCCTAAGGTGCAGTGTGTGGGGTTCAATGTAATGGTAATCCCTCAATAGTTAAGTGTGAACCAAAGCACAAGAGTGCGTCCTAGGGTAATGATGGTTCTATGATGTGTGATATGATATGATTATATTAAATAAGGGAAACAAATGATGATGTGATGATGTTAGAATGGGAGGGGCGAGATACCATACCCCCCAAATGTGTATGAAAGAGAAATTAACCAATGAGAGTGAAGAATGAGGGTACCTTAACCGATTCTCCGTGATAATGAAAGCATAAGACCATGCTCGAGTAATGGTAGTATGGTAGAAAAACGTTGCATGGGGAATGAAAATGATACACATCTTATGGATGGACATAAGACAAATATTGTGGCGTAGTAAAGTGTGTTTGAGATGGATATCGACGAAATTTCATGTGCGAAGGGGAGAACAATCACATGGAATAAAGCAAAGTGGTGATAGACTTTAGGAGGTAGTGATTGTCATAGGAATAGGCCTATGCTGGTGTTTAGGACTAATGGAGTGAAGCGGTCGCATAGCAGAGAGTTAAGTAGGTGAACTAGGAGTAGAGTGTATTTTGGGAAACATCATAGGATATATGCGAGAAAGAGTAGAGGATGTACGAGTGACTGTATTAGAGGGTGTCAATAATTGAGGTGATGGAGGGATGCCATTAATGGAAATAACTTGATTTTTGTGAATGAATTTAAGGCACAAGTGATTCATGGAGTTAATAGATTGGGATCGACAAATCTAATTAAGGCCAAGAAGCATGTCACATCCCTCGTAGCACAACCAATGAGGAAAGGAATAAGGAGAGTTAGGGGACCAATCGTGACATGTAACTTGACGATACCATAAGGTATATTGAACGGATAGTTGATTTTCAATAGGGGATAACCGATAGACTATAAGAGGGATAAAAATATGCAATAATGGGTGAGGATGGATCAACCTTAGTGTTCTTAATAGAAGTCAAGCCAATATATGCCTGAATATGTAAATGATTGGATGTGAACATAACGTGATAATCAAGTTGGAAAAAGAGATGAAGGGTGATGTAGCTTCAATGTTAGCAACTAAGAAATCAAGCACTCCTGATTCTAGACATGACCCAACATGTTATGTATGATTAGCGGAAGAATCTACGGTCTTTTTGTCGGGTGGTTGGGAGTTATTATTAAAAAGTTTGAGTTTACCCTTGTCCTTAGTGGGAGAAGAGCTAGTAGATTCTGGGAATTTGAGCTGATCATTGTCAATTAGGTCTTGGATAATTGTTCAAAGTTTTAGGCATCAATTTTTAGAATGTCCCACACAACGATGATAATCACAATAAAAGTTTTCATTATAGTTTCATCCTTTGGGTCATGATGGGTCTAACTCAAGTGGTGGAGGAAGGGTAATGAGATTGTTGTCAAGGAGTTGCTTTAATATAAGATGTGGTGCCATGGGAAGGTTGGTAAACATTCACCTAGGTTGTTGGGACTGAACTTCCTTAGATGGGGTAATTGTGTTAACGGTGAGTTTAGTGTCAGTTGGCTTAGATGTAGATGGCTTGAATGGTGTCTTGTTTTGAAAATGAGTGGAGGATGAAGGTTTCTCCTGATACTTAAGATTTTTGATGGATAAAAGTTTAGATTCATGTAGCTTAAGAGTATGAAAAAGTTGATCAAAAGAAGAAAAGGTCTCAAAGAGAACACTTTCTTGGAGAGGTGGTAAAAGACTCGGATAAATAGATCTTACAACTCAAAATCGACAAGTACATTAGTCATTTTAGTGAGATTATTCTTATATCGTAAAACATAGTTAGCGAATTGTTCATTAGATCCCTATTTAAGTTGTGCTAGTTGGGCATAAGACATCTTAGAACCTATGTTGATGGAGAAATGTGTAAGGAAGGCATCAACTAGATGGGTGAATGAAGTAATTGAATGGATAGGTAAATCATAGAACCAATGCATGGCATAGTCATGGAGACTACGAGGAAATATTTTAGCTAAGAGAGTATGATCGTCAACAAAATCTAGACAAGAAACATGAAAGGCCCAAAGATGCTCTTGCGGGTCACCATGCCCATTGAAAATGGGCAACTTAGGGGTAACAAAATTAGAAGGAAGGGGATAAGTAGAGATGGTAGGTGCAAATGGAGTATGCAATAACAAGGTAGAATATAAATATGGAGATGTAGTAGCTCTTAAGCAGCTTACGAATTTGATCCTGGAGATCGTGATACAAAGAGGTTAAATCTTGATTGCCAACAGAGGAGATTTTCCTTTCATGTAAAAATAAAGGAGGTGTAAAATGATTAGTAGGAGTGGGGACATAAACTAGAACAATAGAGATAGGTGGAAGTGTAGAAGATGACAATTGAGTGGCCACACCAAATTGTAGAGCCACAGAAGAATTGAGTTTGGAAAAAGTTGGTAGCTTCCTCACGAGCCACATGTAGAAGTAAATCTAGATCCTGGGGATGCACAACAAGGTGATCATTGATGGATTTAAGGTGAGCTTCAGTAAATTCCTCATGAGATTGAGCCATGGGAAAGGGAAGAAGGAAACCCTAGCAAAGTGAGAAAGATGAGTCTAGAAGCGTATATGGTCGGGTTCACCAAAATGATTAACTAAAATTAAACTAACTTATAGAAATATATAATAATAGTTAATCTAATATAGGAGGACTAAAATGTTGTAAACTACACTAAGACAATATAGAATATTTGTAAATAATTATACTAAGTGAAATAAAACCCTAAATGTGTAAAGATGTAAAAGGAAAGGACTTAGTTGATTGTTGGAGACTGTCACAGTATGTTGTCACCATCACGAATGTGGATTCTAGAGCAAGAACGATCACTAAGAGGTCCTAGAAATGTGAGATCTAGAAGATATAAGGAGACAAAAGCACCTGAAAGGTACTGAGGCACCCCGGGGTGCCCCCTGGTCTCTGTAAAAGCTCAAAATCTGATTTTGGAAGTGTTGTAAGATACCTTGAAATATTCAATGTATTTTGCACTAGATCTGCTGAATTTTACCGGATATATGAAATAATGCAAGATGAAGGAATGACCTGTAAAAGAAAAATAAGTATCAAAACCCTAAAAATAAAAGATGCAAAATGAATGGGTTAGACTAACCTCAGCTGCCATAACAATGGGCTTACTAAGCTAAGTGCTACACTACATTTCATACCTAAATGTAGTTTTGGTGTGTATGTGTGCATGTCGTGCCCTAGGTTATCGTGGTGCCACCATATTTTGTGAAGTAGTGAGCAATAATAACTATAGAAAAATGTAATAGTATGTGTGCATGGAATAAAATAGAATCCCCTCTATGTTGTGTGTGTTGATGTAGATCTCCTAGCCTTGATGTATGACACTATGTGGATGCAAGTGATGTAACTCTAGATGGAGTGATAGTAGTATGTAATGCTAGGACCCTCATTAGGGTATCATACCTTTATATTTATAGGGTTCTCTTGCTCAAATTTCATAAGTAATCCCGACACGTATGATTAGGAAGAAGATAAGGATGAAAATTAGCTAAAAGAGGCCCAAAAGAGGTGGGAAAATAGAACATGGATTGGGGTGCCTAGGTGGGACTAGAGTGACCCAGTTTAGGCTAAAATGATGGGATAATTACAAAAAAGGTGGGCATGCATAGGCAAATAAGTGGGAATGACAAAATAAAAGGTAAAAATAAGATGTCCAAAAGGTGGGATTAATTAGTATTTTCTTCACTTCACAACCCTCTAAATAGTAGTGTAAGATTAGGCTAAATAATACCTAAAGTGCATGATTTTGTGACTACGGTGATAGAATTGTCCTTGAAGCTAGGTTTCCTTGTGTAAGTTATAACAAGATAACGGGCTATAAATGATTTTCCCCAAGATCATGTTTGTGATGGAATTTAATTTTTTTCTTCCTATGCAGTGAATAATGCAGCTCACAAGCAGTCCTCAAGTGTTCCCTTTTGTCCAACTAACATATATAAGAGTTAAACCAATTGACATTCCGTAGAGTAGTTAGTTTGTGTATATATGACTCCTTTGTTTGAATTTTGACATTAGAAACACTAGAAGATGACTCATATTGATAAATGCAAGTTAAAAAAGATGAACAAGAAGTGTGGAACTTGAAAATGTAAATACCAATTGAGAGGACAAAAGTGCCCACATGGGGATAGTAGAGTCACCACACTCTTGAACCCTACTAGGTGTGGATGTCCAAAAGACTTTAAAGATAAATCAATCACCATGCGTAAAATCATTGCGAGATGTCCCAAAATAACAGTCAATTCTAGAAAATAAGAGGACAAAATCATGGAAAGATAATATAATGTAAAAGTAAAACAAAAAAGTGTTATCAATGTCTATTTTTCTCACATAAGGATCATGCATATAACGAAATAATATAGGAATAATGTACTAGTAATAAGTGTATAATTTTTATGTCTCAGTAGTGCCCTAAGGATTCATAGGAACCTCATTCTCTCCCTCACAATTGTTGTGGATTTATTGTGAAATGTATCTACCGATAAGACCATGTAATTTTGCACAAGAGGGGAAGTGATTTTACATTCCTATTTACTTTGGTTCTAGAGGGCCATAATTCTCTCTTCAAGTTTATTTTTACCTCTCTTAATGCCTCTCTCACCATGGTATATCTCATCTACAATATCATCCTCAAATAAAATTATATTGGGCAACTATGATTGTGAATTTGTAGGGGTTTAACGGAAGAGGGGTTGCATACGTGGATTCCTACCTCCCGTTATATTTAATAGTGATATCATGTGTGAATTTAATAAGTCGATGAATCCTAGGTATATCTATAGCCAAAATATCAACACAAACTACAATGTTTTTCTTTTATGTGAAAAAATATGCCCAACATTAGGCATTTTTCTTAATGTTAGGAAATTTTCTTGGCATCCGACAATTCTGCGGTATTGAATGCCCCGAATGGCCTTTTGCATGTAAATAGCCCATACAATAAAAAATATATATTTTTAAGGAGATAATATTTTTGAAATACCTAGACTTTAAGTTTACTCACTTAGAAGGTAACCGTATGCACCCAAATTTACACGTGCTACATTGATGAAAGATGGTTATAAAGTCCTCGATGATGATTCATGTCCTTTCAGAAGGTGTTCAAGATCCTAAAACCTACTTGCAGTTTATATTTGTAGCCTAGTATGTATTACTTAGCCTCTACATGCTTTGTTGCAGCTTCTGCTTCATTTTCTTTTTTTTTGGCCTTTAGTGTCAAAAGCACCGCTCTGCCTAGGCGGTGGTTTTGTAACCACTGCCCAGGTAGGGCAGTGGTCCTGTAACCACCGCCCAAGCAGGGCAATGGTCCTGTAGTCACCGCTCTACATTGGGCAACGATCTTGTGTGAATTTTCCAAAATATTTCACTCGTCCTTTGAACATGTGTAACTCAACTCTAGTTCGCTTTTGAACGCGTTGACAAATTTCCTAAATTTAGGCTTGATTTTTTCATGCTTAACTCCTCTTTCACTTATGATTGTTGATTACATAGTTAACTACCTCTTCATGTAATG
Organism: Taxus wallichiana var. yunnanensis; assembly: GCA_018340775.1. Lineage (NCBI taxonomy): Eukaryota > Viridiplantae > Streptophyta > Pinopsida > Cupressales > Taxaceae > Taxus > Taxus wallichiana. The sequence goes on along the minus strand of CM031243.1, from coordinate 817,401,929 downwards.
ATTTGGCATCCCATTGCTACCAAGTGTGCTTGTGCACTCTATAGCTAAATTTCTATAAATTGATCACTTGTTTTCAAGCAAATGGTCAAAGAATTATTTTGTGCTTCCCATTAATTGTTAAGTTGCTTTCTTTCTTGTTGGAAACTACATAACCAATCACAATTCTATTGTGCTATATTTCTTCCACTTGCATTGTTTCATACTGCCAATTCAAGTTTCCCATTGCTCCAGTGTTTTCCTTCTATTATTGTCAGTGCATTCCCAACCTCTGGACTCACGTGGACACGAAGAACTGAAAGGATAAACTAAGGGAACACATCATCACATAGCTAGATTTACCTCTATTATGTAAATTCCAGGTTGGATTTTTTTTTTTGATTTCATTCATTGTTGCAATTTATTGTTGTTACATCATAGCAAATAGAGTAGAAATCAATGCTCTTTCATTATAAATAGTTAAGTAATTTCCAAGAGGGTTACGTCTTTCATAGCAGCTCCCGGTGATGGATTTTGTTCTCCCTATCTGTGTGGATTTGAAGAGAAGAACATCTGGAGGAATTTTCCTACATATCATAGATTGATTAGAAAATTTCTTTCTTTATGTTAGCATTAATTAGAATACACTCAACACAGGTGAATGACCATACCGGGTTATTTTGCTTGTTTAGTTTTAGTGTAGAAGTAGTTTAATTGTTTAGAATAAAAGTAATTTGTTGTCTGTGATTATAATATTTCAGATTTATGAGTTGTTTGGATTAATTTCCCTTTCAGCAGTAGTTTAGATTGTTAATTTCATTTTTTTAAATGGACAATTTGAACTAGTTTAGCATTTAGAATCAACTAGGTAATTGAGCCATAGGGAATTTACACTACCCACTCATAGCCACTAAATCTCCCCTTTACCGACTCAACTACTAGGAATTCACACTACTAGGTCTTAGTCAAATACTTTCTTATAGTTACTGTCCACATTTCCACATCACCACTACCCCGACACGACCTTGGGGGTAAAGTTAGGGTTGAAGGTTGCAGTGTTGATTTTCATCCGCACAAGAACCATTTATTTTATTTTAAGTTCTATTGAAATTTCTATGACACAACCATTTATAAAATGGTATGAATATTGTAGACACAAAATCACGCACTTGGGTACATCTCTAGGTCTTAAAAGCATGCTATCATTTACATGGTTCCTAAGCAAGAAAACTAGTAATTGATAATTCCCCTTATCCCGTCTCTTTGTCTTTTGCACTTTCATTGGCTTCATACATTTGTTACTCTTACCAACATTTGATTGTTTTATCTTTCTATGGCTTTAGACACTAACACCTAGTTGAGATAGTAACGTTAGTCACTCCTTTCCTCATGGGAACTCCTATCCCTCTTTCTCTTTTTCCTACCCCCTTTGGCCCCCTTTCACTTCTTGATTGTATTTTATTACCTTGGGTAAGCCTTTCAGTTGTCAATTATGAGATTTAAACAAGGGAATCATATAAATACATAGTTATGTTTTTAAAATGAAGGACCAAACACTAAACATTATGATACCACCTAAGATTGAATTCAAAAGGCACCTAAAGCACTCCAAAGAATTCATCTAACATCAATTCAAGGGACAAGTGACTACATAATCTGCATACACTACATAGAAAGGGGATGTTTATTCTATTCCATCCATACATTTGCATCTTTTAGAAAATATAGCCCGCTATCTAGTGTATTTTTCAAGGGAATCTTAGAGCACAATTTCTAAACACACTCACAAAAACTACATGGATCCTGAGATGTAGTGCAACACTCATTTGTAAGTTCACTCTATCAGGTGACCATCGGTGTCATTCTGACTCCCCATTCTACATTTTCCTTTTTAGATTTGATGTGGTTTGTGGGCTTGTACATGTAAACTTCTCTTTTACAAGTTACAGTACCTTTGGTGATAAAAGAGTAACTATTAGATGATCAATAGGGAACAACTACGACATCTTTGTGACATATCAGAAATTAGATACTAAGATTTTACGTTGTCATGGGTGCCCAGATCTAGTCATCAGCACCCAAGTGCCCTTGTCTTGGAGAGGATGCCCTTATTTAGCATTGCTTGTGAGCTTTTAAATTTACTGAGAGATAAATTACGACACTATTTTCATCATGTTCAACACTTTATTGTGCATAAATCACTTCCATATTATGCTTAAATCAGCTAAGTCTCTTAATCCATCTCTCTTGCTTACCGCTTTTAGATTTTGCATGCTTATTTGCTTGTGTCTTTCTATATGTTAGTAATTGTACATCATTATTTACAATATTTACTTTACTGCAACAAGGTTTAATAATTTGGTTTTTATTAAATCATTTAGTGAACCCTACTCATGATCATACACTTGGATCCTCATTTTTCTTATTCTATCCAATCTTATTTCATGGATCCTAAAATTCCTTAAATATCTTTGCATAACTTACTTCAAATGTATCCACATTATGAAGATATTCTCCAAAAATCCCTAGACACTATGTATCTCCCTCACAATATGCCACCCACTCAAGTAAGTGCCATTTTTGATCATCTATCTGATGAATCTATCGGTCTTAATCCTCCATCCAATCAACCCATCTTAGAGTCAATTCAAGCTTTACATTGTTTATTTCAAGACAAAATTCAAGCTATGGAAATAACAATTATATCTCTTAAATATGAAATCAAACATCTCAAGGATGCTTCTCAAGCCCATGTTAGTTATTCTTCTACATCTCATCCTACTTCTATGTCTTCTACATGTGCTCATATCAATGAACCTCAAGTCTTACCTCTACCAACACCTCTCAAGTTTGATTTAAATGCTAAGAAACATGATATTCTTCCTTAGCTTCTCACTCACCAATTGATCAACTTGCCAACTACTCATTTCTACCCCCTATCGGCTTGTCAAGTACCTAGGTATCCCGTTTTTCAATTATCATAGATCTAATGGACATCATGGCAATGATTGTTATGCTTTATAATGACAAATTAAGAACCTTGAGCATAAAATATTTATTTCATTCACTTCACAACATTCAACTACTTTCACATCTTCAATGGCTAAATACCAATGGGCTCCTAAATCTGGTTCTTCCATGTCTAATGAGCACCATTCCATAGTTACTAATGTTCCTCCTTTGATCAGACAAAAGTGGCCTGTCTAACCCATTCCAGCTAAGAAAACTCCTCTAAAATTCAGTCCATACCCTCCTCCTCTCAAGCCTTCAACACCATCACTTTGATTCCAACTAAGTAACCTCCTCTAAAAATAAGTTCATCCCCTCCACCCTCAAGTATTTTACAACGTCATAAATCCTAAATAAGCTACTACCATTTAAGATCCCTCCCCACCCTACTTCACTTCCGTGTCTAATTCTATTTGTCAAACAAGATAATACTTACATTGATGGTCGGGACACATCTCAAACTCCATCACCACCACAATATCTCTTTAGAATAATCACATAGATCTCCATCAACGACACATTAGGGGGAATCACAACTTCTTCCCCTTCATTAATCTCAAAGTGTCTACTTCTACATTTCACGCTCCACACTTAATGTATAAATATTTCCTAGATGTTGAGTGGAAAATAGTATGATATGAAGGAGAGGGCACACAGAAGATTCACGTGTAGGAGTAAAGCAAAGTCAAAGGCATAGAAGGATAGGGAAGGACACACGCGCAAAAGACAAGGGAAGATTCGAGACTTATCCATTTTCACATGTACGAGATATTTTTGGAGATAGTGTGTAGAGCACACAAACCAGATAAAGACTTGCATGCGACACGCATGGGCTATTATTGGAAGAGTGGCTACTAAGTGCTTTACATGGGTTCGGAAGCTAATAATAGAATTGCTACTGCCAGTTAACTAGAAGAGATCTATTATTAGCGCACTTACATGTGTGGCTATTATTGTAAAGGCACATAGCTATTTTTCAGCATGTGACCTATTTTAGGAATTATGCAAGTGGTGAAGGGCAAGTCCCCACCCTTATAAATATGTAGTGATCTGCGTAGTATAATAGAACTAAATATGAGTCATTATGAAGTTATGCTACCAGATCTGATGCGTGCATGAGCTTATGGTATTACTTATTGTAATAATATTTTTGTATTTATTGTGTGTAATATAATGGAGTGTATTGGATGAATCAACATATTAATCATGAGTATAACTAGTTATTACATGATTGACTTCATTATGACTATTTTTAAATCTATTACTCTTTAGATCTAGATCTGGAACATGCTCTGTAGAATGTTATATTAATTATGGATCTAAATGCATTAAGTCTTCATCATGCTAACATCCTACACAAGAAACCCTAAAGAGGGGCCTAGTACCTTTGCGTGCTTCGGGTGAGCACTTAGTCTAGGCTGAGTGATGTGCCAACGCACCTGGGTTATTACTAGTAAATTCTAGGCTACACCATTGGTTCCATTTCCAGGACCTCTTTTCAGTTGTTTTTAGGATGGTTCATGATGAAGACATACCAGTTGACCCTAACAAGTGTTGAGGAGTGGATACATGATCTAGAAGAAGAATACACATGAAGGTTCAACACTGGATCTAAGTTTAACACACGTGCATGGGTGGAACAAAATCTATATGACAGTTTGTATGAGAGCTTCTTCACTATTTTTCTAGTAGAACTATACGAGTGGTTATTACTTATGTGTCTAAAAGGGATTGGAGGTATCGTACACTTGTTTGGATGTAGAAAGAATTTCAGGCCCTCTATGATGCTGATTTGATTTGGACATGCACTTTGTGGATACTTGGTTTCATGGTGTTTTGAACAACTATATTCTAGAGTACTCAATTTCCACTTATTCTTACCCAGAGGTAGAAGAATTAAATTTTTATGGTATCCCCAGGGGGTACTTTATTGCAAGGCATTCCACCGGTGATCAAAATCTTGATGGTGACCTTGAACTTGGAAAGTAAACCAATGAAAAATAAACCCCACCATGCGCGGGGATAGGAGTAGGTTTGGTGAAAGATGGCAGACCTAGTGATAGAAAGGAAGAGAGAAGAAAGGTAGCTTAAGTATAATGAGGCACGTGAGATGGAGATAGAGAAGCAACATGATGTTGCAGAGTGAATGACATTGAGGAGAGAGATGGCTCATGAAGGATTTGAAGCTCACATAGAAGGCATGGAGCTAGAGCATCGGAACTCCCCCATTTGGGAAAGCATGATAGGGAACCCCCTCGGCCTCATGTGGAAGTGCGTCAAGAGAGACGACCTGGGCCATGGTTGTGCATCTGAATCTACCTAACAACCTTGCCATTGCACTTGGTTTCCCAATATCTAGTACGAGAACTAGTCAACAAGCTAATTTAGGTAGTGGGAGAGTAAGAGTAAGTCATATAGCAAGTACATCGATGGTAGGGAAAATGTCTTTGTTGTTGTTTGGAGGTACCTTTTTAGGTGCATCATCCACACAAAATTCAAGTGCACAAAATTTTGGACTCACTTTTGGGAGTGGTAACACTTCACAAACTATAGGGGTGCATTTCAATACTACTATTGGGACATAAGGAAGTACATCTTTTGGTACGTCTCAGCTCAGGTGGAGGATTAGGAGGTATAGGTGGTTCTAGTTCTGGTGGATTTGGTGGTTCTAGTTTCGATGGATTTGGTGGTTCTAGAGGTAAAGGAAACACAAGTTCGATTAGGTGGGCAAGGTCCACACCAACCCCAAAATATTTACATGGAGATGTCTTGTCATCTTCCAGATTATAGGGGCATAAAATATGCTTGCTAAACATGTGCACATGTGTGAAATACCATGGCAATCAAAGGGAATCACAACTTCGAGTGCAGGGCAAGTCTATTTTCCACTACGTTACAAGGGCATGCACACACTGGAACAAAAGTTTGACCCCGATTAGACTTGTGTAGACTATGCAGCCTTAAAAGATGCTTTCCTTAAAGAGTTTCACATCCTTGCGTTCGAGAAAAGAGTATAAGTGTGCTCAAGGATATCAATCAAGGCACTACTAAGAGTTTCAAAGAGTATGATTCCCATTTCAAAACTCTTTTATCTAATATTTCTAATGATATTCATGTAAGCTAGTGTGCTCAATGGTTCATTAGAGGCCTGATTACACCTTTTAGAAGGGCGCTATCACATAAGACATACATTGATCTATGTGAAGCACTTGAAGTAGCTTTACATGCTGAGGCAGTCAGTATAAACACTAGGGTGAGCCCATTTTTGGAAGCACAAATCGTAGCTATGGCGAAGCAGATTGGAGAAGCTATCGAAAAATTCAACACATGAGATGCGCGAGGATTTGGTGTATAGATTGTGAAGTGGAAGGTCACACCAAGGATAGTTGTCCCCATAGATTAGTATGTTCATTGCTGCTAGACTATGAGATATGTCATTTAAACCATGATGCTAGCCACTACCCATTATTATAATGCACAATAAGAAATAATGTCTCTTACTATAGTTAAATTTGTAGGTTCATGAATCACGATACGGAAGACTGCCGATGATCGTGTCGAGATCCATGATGTTATAGATATTGGTGTGCGATAGACAGGAGTATCAGATAACTCTAAAGGCAAGAACGAGCATCAAGATCGGGATCACAATCAAGTGCGCTATGATCTGAATGAAGGACATTTTGAAGGAGGTCGTGGCGGAGGTCAAGGAGGCCATGGTTGTGGACGAGGTGAGTTTCCTCGCGAAACATGTTATACTGCGGATCTCCCGACCATTACATGCATGAATTTCCTCGAGAATATTACATGTTCTTTCTGTGGAAAGAATCATAGTTATGAAGAATGCCCGTACTTATATGAGCATCTTAGTAAGAAGCATAAACAAGAAAACAAAGGTGTAAGGATGGTTAGGATATAACGCATTTTGGAAAATCAGTGGATGCCCAAGTTAGAACCGGAATCCTAGGTATTTCTTGTAAAGATCACTACCCATGCTAAAGCGGCATGTGCCAAAGAAGCATTGCAGCAGAATCCTACCATCACTAAGGAGGAGGTTCTACATGCACGGTACCCAGATCCTATCCATTAGAAGGAGGTTTATTAGGAAACCATGGAGGTACTCAGAAATATTCAGGGTGAAATACAATGTTTAAAGGAGCAATCACAGAAGATGGAGCAAAAGAAAGCAACAAAGACAATCCAATATGATATGGATGACTTGAAAGAGGTGTGCAAGATGTTGCTTGGGAGAATATCATTCCATTGTTAGGGAGTTGGCTAAAGGGAAACACTCTATGCGCAAGTATTGAGACTGGACGACAAATCCTGCATGCAAATCTTCCCCCTCATAGCTTAGACTATGACAAGGAAATCACTTTGAATGCTATTATGGATGGATGGCTTTTGAGTAATATATTGATTGATACAGGCATGAAAGTCAATGTTATTACTTTAGATACATGGGTATAGATGGGGAGACCTCCATTGTAGCCATCTTTGAATGTACTATTCATGGCTAACCAAACTAAGGCCACTCCCATCAGAGTTTTAAAAGATGCATCCATTACCATACAAGGAGCCAAGTTCATTGGGGATTTTGAGGTTTTAGTGCTTGCAGAGGCAGATAGCTTCCTAGCTCTACTTGGGCACCCTTGGTGCTATGCAAATAATGCTGATCTTCGGTTCAACAAAGGTTATATCAGTTTTGAAAACAAGGAGGAAAGAGTTATTATCCCTTCAACAGATGGAAAATCTGCACCCTATGTTGAGCCTTTAAGTGAGGAAGATCTGAATAGGATTTATGTACACACCATCCAAAGGAATCCTTTAGTGGGAAGATGCACAGTATATTAGTGATAGTACAAGTGTTTCTTATGATAATTGGGCTCATAGTACTTATGAGTCGATAGGGCGCGAAGTAAAGATCACATTTGTGTGGAATAACAGACCTTGTTGTATTAGGAGAATAAGTAACAAATCGGTACCTTGATACACTGGAGAAGGAGATCCTATGGTATTTTTGCGTGCCATGGAGGAATAGTTGATAGATCAGTTGGAGAGATGGAATATGCTATCATATACCCTACATGGGACAACACCGTGTTGGTGGGTAGTTCACAAGGATAATCTTGTAGGATGGAATGAAATTAGGATTTCTCTTTCTACTTGGTTTTTTAGGAGAAATGCACCTACTCAAATCTGCACTTATCATGGTAATCAACCTATTCAACCACGTTCAATAGTGTGAGAGACTCTAGACAGAGGGGAAAGAAGATTTACCACCTTCACTCTGGGTGCACAAATTTTATTCCACTTTATAAGGTTACACGCATGCTTGGTATGTATATGCGGAACTCCATAGAGACTGGAAATTGGTAGGATTTTATTGCTTTGGAATGATCCAAATGTTTGAATATTTCTCTACTAAACCTCTAGTAGAAGAGGCATTAAGGGTTATAAAGTGCTTAACTATGGGAGATAGTGCCAAGGTGGAAGAACTCATTCAGGAGTTATTTGATGGAAAAGATTTAGGAGCGCATTTTGTTGAAGAAACAAAGACATATGCCACACTACTTAAGCGCGCTTGCCTTGAGAAGGAAAAAGGAAATATGGTCTACTTAGTGGATGATGAAGAAGTAGAAAATCTGGATGTAGACCATTCAATAGGTAGGCATGAGGTTTTAGACAATGCTTATAAGACCATCTGCGCACTATCATGAACCTATGAAAACAAAGAAAGTGAATATTGGATCGATGCGAGCCTAAGGAGGCCATAATTGGGGACTATTGGTCTGACCACTGAAGTGGAAAAAATCATTGAGTTACTTATGAGATTATCGGGACTTATTTCTAGGGAATACCATGAACTCAAAGGCATGCATGAATCATTAGGAGAAATGAAAATAAATATTAAGGAAGGTGCGCGCCAAATCGGAAAGAGACCCTAAAGGTTGAACCCCAACTTACGTGAAAAGGTCAAAGAAAAAATTGACAAAATGTTTAAGTCTGGAATCATCAAGTCCCTGGACGAGGTAGAATGGGTTAACCCAATGGTGATCAATATCAAGAAAGATGGTCAGATTAGGATCTGTGTGGACTACAATGAGCTGAATGTTGCATGTGTGACTGATCCCTTTCCTACGCCATTCACCGAGGAAATACTAGAAGGCATTGTAGGGCACAAAATGTATTCATTTGCAGATGGATTCTCTGGGTATCATCAGGTTAGGATTGCACAAGAGGATCAGGAAAATACTACTTTTACTATTGAATGGGGCAGTTTTTCCTATACTATGATGCCTTTTGGTCTGAAAAAAATGTGCCTACTGTATTTTTGTGCATAGTTGTCCAAGCATTCAAAGATTTTATTCACAACTTCTTGCAGGTTTATTTAGATGACTAGATGGTGTATGGACTTGTTAAGGATCATTGTGACAATTTATGCTTAATGTTTGAAATATGTCGACAATTAAGCATCTCTTTGAACATCAAGAAATTTGTCTTTGCTACACCATTTGGCACATTATTAGGGCACACCATCTGCAAGGAAGGTTTTTTGGTTGATCCAGCTAAGGATGCAATCATTATCGGCCTAGAAGAGCCTACTACAAAGTGAGGTGTCACAATGGTTATTATAGAAAATTTATAAAAGGGTATGCTAAGGTTTCCACACCCTTGGAGGAGTTATTTAAAGGAAAAGGGATGTTCTCTTTGGGGAGAACCACAACAATGCTTATTCGAGACATTGAAGGGGAAACTTACTATAATGCCTATTCTATGTTTTCCCTCGTGGGACCAACCATTTTATGTACATGTGGACGCCTTTGCACGGCCATTGGCGCGATGTTGGCTTAGCCTCTTGAAAAGGTATTATAGATCATCCTATCTATTTTTCTAGTAGAAAGTTGACTCTTGTAGAGAAAAATTATACAACTACAGAGCATGAAGCTTTGTCAATGATTTATGTGCTACATAAATTCAGACAGTACCTACTAGCAACACCATTTGTATTCTATACCGATCACATGGAATTGAAGTATTTGGTAAACAAGCCCATTTTATAGGGGTGCATATGCTGATGGGTACTCTTATTCTAAGAATTTGATTTCACAGTTGTGGTAAAACCATGGAAAAGTAATTTTGGACTGGACCATCTATCCAAAATACAGTCGGGAGAAGATGCGTATGCAATTGAAGATACCATGCCCAATGCATAGTTATACAGGTTACAATGCATGCCATCAGAATTAGAGGAAATTGTTGTCTTTCTACCGATAAGTATGGTGCCAAAAGGGATGAAATACTTAGAGAAAAAACAAATAGCCATTCACGCGGTACCATTTATGTTGATTAGTGGTGACCTATACAAGTTAGGCCGGGATGAAGTATTGCGCCGCTATGGACTGGAACATGAGTGCACGATATCATGGAAGAGGCTCATGGTGGTATTGCAGGTGGGCATTATACAGTGGTGCCCACTACACGCAAGATTCTACTTACTTTGGATTATGGTGTGAGACCCTTTATAAAGATTTTAAGGTATATTGCAAGGCTTGTGATCACTTTCAGCCTTGGAAAACCAAGAAAAAGAGATGAAATGCCTGTAAGACTTATTATTAGTGCAGAACCGTTTGAGAAATAAGATATAGATTTTGTGGGTCCTATTTCACCAGCCAAGCATAGGACTAGATCACTCTATATCATAACTTGCACAAATTATCTGACAAAGTGGGTAAAAGAAGCACCTACAAAGGATTGTACAACAGCTACAACAACCAAGTTTCTATGGGAAAATATTATTACAAGGTATGGATGCCCCTTGAGTTTGACTAATGATAGGGGCACACATTTTCTGAATGAGACAATCATAATTCTATTGGATGAGTTCATGATTGCACACCATAAGACTACACCATATCATCCTCAGGAAAATGAGACAAATTGAGGGTTTCATAATATTTTGATCTAGACATTGACAAAAATGTGATGTTGGAAAAAGGATTGGGATGATAAAGTCTTTGTAGTACTTTAGGCGTGTAGTCATTTTTATATCCTTAGAATAACAACCTAATCCTATGCACACCAGACCCATCACCCAAAGGCGATGGGAGCTCACCCGAGGAATGCATGGGTGCCGAGCCCCTCCTTTATGTGAGTCTTATGAGAATACATAATCTATGACATATACTTAGGTGTAAAAGAATAGAAACGAACCATGCATTCACTTAGAATATAAAAGGGAAACATTGAACATAATGCAAAATCCTGCTTCATAACACAAAGGAATTACATTGGGACTTATGCTCATGAACACATATTACTATTAGAACAGAGCCTTATATTCATATTCATTAGTTCAAGAACCACATTAAATTCATTGAAGCCATAACAGACCCATATGATAATGCAGAGAGAAGGTCATGCATGAAGAACTAAACAATGTTCTTCACATTACAAGGATAAAGACAAAGCCATCCTTCTAAATATGCCATCACTCCTATATTTCCTCTAATCCCAACCCATTGAATCCTCCATAATATTTCTGCAGAGCTTTGTCTCTCTTCCACCACCTCTTCTCTCTTATCACACCCCCTTCGGATATCTCTTCTACTACCCGCACATCTCTATATATAGCTTTTTACCTTCACTATCATGCCTTTTGAGGTAACAGATCGGCTGCCAAGTGTCCAAGTGGTCCTCCAATGGAGCATGCCTCCTTTGATCCGAGCTCTCCACTCTTTGCAATGATGTCCTTCTGGATCCTTCCATCACATGCATGGAATATTCCATTCTTGATCCTACAACTACTAGGTTGACACCTTATCCACTCCACATGCTAGATGGGTCATGCTTTTCTCATGTCTGTATCTGAACTCCAAATATTGGTAAGTAACAACACTATCTTGTCTTACATGCACACACCATGTGTTCTGCTAAACCTTGCTAGAACCCTACCTTGCGCACCTTCAACCCGCATGCCCTTCTTCAAATAGGCCCCACACGCCCACACGCCTTCTTGTACTTAGCCAATATTTTGGGGCCCAACATCACCCCACACTACACTTGTTCTCCATCCTCGGAAACACTTCTCTTCAATGAATAAAGAATGGTGGGTTCGAGAATAGGGGAAAATAATGAAGGAATGAAGAATTGGGAGAAAGAATGAAAGAATGGGGAGAATGAAGGAGAACAAATGCTTATTTTGAAGGAGGAGAGGTAAATCCTTCCCTATTTTTGCCTCTAGGTTTTCCCAAGTGTCAACCTCATTCTCGTAGCTTGGACAAAGGTCTCCGACTAAGGTGCTCACCTCCTCAAAATTTAGTTCCTATCCTTTGGCACTCGTTGTTTCAACAATACTCTCCAACCGCTTTCCCAAGTCCTCAAGTGCATCCATCCTGCTGGTGATTTGGGGGTATAACTCCTTTAGTCGAATTTTGATCAAACCTCACAAGATCTTGATAGCTTCTAACTTCTTTAACACCTCGGCTAGGATTTTATCTCTTTCTTCCCTATCCCCTTCATTCTTTTCTTAAAACTCCTTAAGTCCCATTTCATGAGTGGTGAATAGGATGCTTACCACTCTATCTCTATCATCGCAGTTTTCATATGTAGCTTCATGAATTGTGCGGTGGTCCTTACCTCTGCAAGGAGTTTAGTATATCGAGCAACAATATCGACAACCTTCAATTTTTCTTATTTCTCAAGGCACATTAGCGATTCTTCTGGACTCTAAGGAAAATGGTCGACTTTTCATCGTGAGGATGCGTGTCAAGTCTTAGGCACTATAAGGTTGATTCATATTTATGCTCGGTGACATTAGGTCGGGATTCTAAAACAATAAAGCACCCATAATCATTTCAATTTTCTTATGTGGCTCATACACCCTTGCCTTCTCCTCTTTCAGTTCACAACTTAACTGCATGCACCGATAATATCTTCTTTCTTCAAGTCCTTTTTCTTCTCAGGGAGCTCCTTCTTTTCCTTCTCAAATTTCTCCGAGCTAGGAATCTCACTCTATCATTCCTTCCGAACAGTCTGGCCTCAATCTCAACTAAAAATTTGTTGAGCACATTGCAGACCTGCTCATTTGATAATTGTTGAGAATTCACTAAGGAATTTACTCCTTTCATTTTGGCACCTTCATCAGCGCTCTCTAGACTTACTTTGAACTCAGGTTCATCTACATGGGACTCAAATGCCCAAGATAAAATCTTCTGGTTCAGGGATATGTACCTTCTTCATCAAATGAAGACATAGCCAGGGATTTTCTCCATTAGTAAGATGCTTTGGAAGCACACATGTAGCACATTGCTAGGATCATTAATGTACCCCATTCATTTCTCTTGTGCTACCACTACACCCTTCCCACTGTTTGTAATTTTTTTGGGAAACTTCTTTGCCAAATTGGGATTCCCACCCATGCTGCCATATTCTTTCCCAATGCTTTCTTCTTCCATCTCCTTCAAAATTTCATCCACGCTTTACTCTAACTCCTATGCTCCACCAAATCCTTAATGATGCCCACCACTTCTCTCTCCACGGCTTTCTCCACTTGTTCCTTGGTGAGGCTTGGGGTTCCTTGGTTTTTTGTGCTTACCTCTTCACTCACCCCCTTGCCTTGATCCTCTACTTCCTCCTTGTCATTCTTCTCCTCTTCATCTTCCTTGTCATACTTCTCTTCACCTTCCTCCTCCTCTCGAGTCATGTATATCATACACTAGATGGTCTTCACCTCCTTCACGCTCATCATCATCTTTTTCACCAATGTAGGCATCTAAGATTTTTGTCTCCTCCGAGTCTGCCTCTTCTTCTACCTTCTTGCTTCTTCCTAACTGGTGATTTCAGTATAGGAGATTCTTCCTTCTCCTTTTCCTTAATAGGTGACATCTTCTTTGGTGATTATTCATGTGTGAGGGCTCTTCATGCTTTGGTGCCTCTTCTTCTGGGGTCTTTTCCTTGATTGGGGACTTCTTTCTATGCATGTAAGTGCTAGGATTCGCGATTGCTTCCAGCGTGCCCATCGATTGTGTGGTCTGCACACTTGGTGCCTTTTTATCTTGTACTTCTTCCTTTCCCTCTTCTTTGGCGTGACATTTTGCTTACCCGTGGGGTCTTCTGGAATGGATAAATCACTCTCTATATAAGAAAATTTCTCAAACTTAGGCCTTATGTGAAGATATACCCTCGTTGTATCCCTTCGAGTGATTGTTAGTGTTATTGGCTTCATTATTTGTACTTCGTGAGAGACATACTTCTCCACATACGTGTGATTCTTAGGGTACGTGTAGCTCACAAAGTGGTCTATTTCTACCTCACTATGGTTGAACCTTAGCCTTTTGGCCTCCTTGAACCGGTTGACCCTTGCTTGGATGTATTGCTTGGTGAAGGAGAAGGGCAACTTGCACCATGGGCTCTTAGTCCCATTTGTCAAAGTAAACTTGCCAATGCAAAAATGTTGGTAAACTCAAAATCTTCCTCTCCATCCATGAGCGCGGGTAACTAGTCTGGGATCCTCCATTCTACCCCAAATGCGTCACACATTTTTTTACCACTTCTCTAGGCATGCCTTATGAGTGACCGTCATGGTTTCACAAGTATACTTCTCAACCTTTTTGCGGGTGAGGAGTTCTCTTCTGGATACTCCCAAACAAAATTTTCTAGCCCATATGGTACTCCAATCTCTGAGAAGATAATGGTGAGGAGGACATTGCCAAATAAAATATTTTCTCCTTCCTATGTGCTGCTTATGATCTCATCCGCAATAAAGGCGGATAAGTTATAGATGGTCCCTTATGATATTTTCTCGACATACATTCAGCCATGCCTTGTTCACTTGCGTCCATCTTTCTTGATCATTAAGATTGGTGACCAAGTGCACGACCATTCTCATAATAGGGTCTAGAATTTATGTGATGTCAAAGTACCACGAACCCTTTTTGTAGTCATAAGCTGCTACTATCTCCTTGATGGCCTCCTTATCACTTAAATCGTCATCTATGGATTCCCCTTCACAATTTAGGCCAGTGAACTTAGATATCAACTATGGTGTTATGTGCATATTGTGGCTTGCAAAGTAGAAATTGTCTTCATGCATGCGTGACATCAACCATTGATAAAGCCGCTCAGGCTTGCCAAAGTAAGGTAACTCATACAGCTGCGATAGCCCTTCCTTTTCAACTTTACTTTCACCTCATCGCTATAAATTGGCATTCCATCTGGTGTCCTCTTGTTAGTTTGACAAAACAGCTCCAACACCATTTATTTCTCTGTAGTGCTCATGTGATGGTTGTAATCACTCACGGTCATTTGTCTCAAGTGCAATACCCACTTGTTTCCTAGCAACACTCCATCTGGGTACTACATTTCTGCATACCATTCCTCATTAGAGATCGCGATGGTAGCAGTTTGTTTTCCTTTTCCCTTGCCATTTTGTTTCTTTAGTGAAACGATTGCCTTTTTGGTGCCATTCTTTGTGTTGGTTTGAATTTTTAAAACTCCTTACTCTACTCTACTACTCTGCTCAATCTCAAAACTCAACTCCTGGAAGAAATCCTTTTATCTTCGTGCCTAGTGTGAAACCCTAACTAGGAAAACCCTTCCATGAGACAACGCACTTCAAATTTTTTTCCTCATGCCCATGTACTCCTTCCTCTTGGTTTGCAGATCTATTCTAATCACTCACTTAGATTTCTAGGATTCTTCTTCCTTCGCACAAATCTCTCTAGATTCCCTAGTTTGCAAGAGCGCTTCAACTTTGTAATAGCAAGGTAGAATAATGACTTGCTCGACCTCATATTTATAGTTTTTTCCTCTCTAGAAATAAATGCTATACCACCTACCAACGTACTTAACATTAAATGTGAATTTTTCCATTAGGCCGACTTTCAACGCCCTTAACCACACACTCAATCCTGTGTGAAAAACCTTCAATAACATTTTGGCATGCAAAAATCCACTTTAACCGAAGACTCTTACGCCTGCGTCTACAGTGCCGAAGGAACTTCTTATGTCATTTACTTGATTTTTGTCCTCAGCTACCTCATGTTGTTCCCGCACTCTTTATCCTTTGTACCTAGTTTTTGTTTACGACCCTTTTGGAACCATAATTAATTATCCACCATTTCCCCACACACTTTCTCAATCTTATGTGCTTCCTTCTACTGGGCCACTCAAATTTTACTATTGGCTTATACTTTCCTTTGCATTACTCCACCCCACACTAAAATAGATGTGCGGTCCTCTTCATATACACAACCTTAAAAATAATGTGGTTACCATCATACAAGGCGTAAAACAAAACAAAAAGAAAGAAAACAACAATGAGAAAGCGAAACACAAGAAAGGAAAAAGCATCAAAGGAAATCCTAAACTAACTGGAAATACTGGCTTATTTACAAACACCATGTAGACACTAAAGTTGGGTCACACTCCCTTTGGTCACTTGTCGAAGAACCAACTTAAACACATTCACCTAACCATGACCCTTATACCCCACATTAATATTAATGTAATTATTTAAAATTTAATTAATGCCCCTCCTCACCCCATTATTAATTTAATTATTTTAATTAAATGGATGCACATCTCACCATAGACCTATTCATAGCATGTTTCCATAAATGAATAAGACTTGGTTCAACCCTAAAAATCAAGGCCTATTATTCCTCTAACCACCTTCCCAGCTCATAAAAACATAACGTCCATTCGATCCATGAATAAATGAACAAACCTGACCCAAATGATGGGAGATCTGTCATTTTTAGTAAACCTAGGGAATCCTACCTTAACCGACACTTTGTTATCCCGAAACCGATGCCAGGTTCATTTTAAGAGATCTCTTAGAAATTAGAGGTGGAAAATACCCGTGAATATCATCGAACTAGTTTTGCGAGAAAGGCAAATTTTTGGTGGTTCGACAACAAAATTTTTGCCTAATTTTTAAGTGGTGTGAAAGAAGATTGTAGACATGTGACAAGATATTTTCTGCATCGCGTGTCAACAAGGAAGTTGACGCGTGTCAACGCGAACCTCACCGACGCACGTCAATGAGGTTCATTGACGTCGCGTTAACCACCTTGTTGATGTGCATCATGAGGGTGTCGCTGCTTTGTTGACACACATCAACGAGGGTGTAACACCCTCATTGATGCGTGTCAACAAGCGCAGCTGATTGACGTCGTCAACAAATCTCATTGATGTGCATCAACAGGGGTTGTTGACACATGTTAGTGAGGTTCGTTGATGTGCATCAACCACCTTGTTGATGTGTGATAGCAAATCTCCTGTCGTGCGTCAACAGCGGCGGTTGACACACGCCAATGAACCTCGGCCGACGTGTGTCAACAACCCTGCTTGAATGAGGTTAGTTGACGCGTGTCAACTGACTTGTTGACACGCGTCGGTGAGGTTGGTTGATGCGCGTCAACCTCCTTGTTGAAGTGCGACAGAGATAATCTTCTGCCGCGCCGCCGCTCGCCTTTGCCCTCTCGCTCGTGCGACAATTAAATCTTTGTGTTGTACATCAACAAAGTCTCTATCACACGTGTACTTCCTCCGCACTCCTGTCACACATCAATAAACTCTCCATGTCATGCGTTAATAAACTCTCCATATCGCACGTCAACAAACTCTCCCTGTTGTGCGTCAACAAAATCTTTATCACGCATCTCGTAGCCTCTACCCTCTTATCACGCATCTCGTAGCCTCTTGCCCTCATTTAGCACATTTATTGTACTCAATAATACATATACTCCGTGGTATGAGTGATCTAGTAGTGTTCTACAGGTGAATAATCTAGGATTATATAGGGGATAATTTAAATGGGTAGGTGAAGATGACCCCTAAAAATTTAAACTGTAATTTTTAGGCGAATAGGTCACTGACCCGCGCTAGAAAATTCACCTTTTCCAATTTTTCAAAATGGAATATTCACCATATTACGAATATTCGCCACTAAAATTATCCTCGATCGACACCGTCAACCAGAACCGAACGTCGTCGGTTACCATTTATTCATTTTGGTAACCTTGTTTCTGGGTTGACATATTCTGGAATAGAGGAGAAGAGAAGAGAGCTACATGCAAGTAGAACCAGAGCCTTTTCATACCTACAAACATCCATAGCCAACACCAAGACAAATCTAGAGGTATTGCACTCACGGTAACATTTTGGGAAGAATTGTCACAAGACCAAACATCATTCCTTTGATCAACCATCACCACCCTCCAACCATTTGAACCTATACCATATTAAGTATACTTTTTACCTGCATCATCTATTTCTATTTCAGTCTATTGGGTTCTTCTATTGCTGTTATTAGTTTCCACTTACACCCTCATTCCCCTACCATTTACTTGCCTGTAAACTCAACCATTCCTCCACCCACACCATTAAATCACCTATATATGATTGTTACACATCTCTGAGTATAACTAAGATTCCCATAGACCTCTCCACCCCCCTTTTGTCTTTGTTTAACCTTAGATCAACCTCTACAACTAGATCCTTTTGAGTTTTATCATCCCGCCTCTACCGACGCTTGAGTTACCCATGACCGTTGTCAGTTTTCCTAACCATGATCGGTCATACCCGACCGACTCTAGTCTCTGTGCCTGCCAACACTATGTAAACCAACAACCACCTACCTACCAAAACAACCTAAACACCTTACCCAACCTTGCTAAGACCCTATTTGTGACTGCACACAACTTGAACAACTGCAATGTTGTACCCAAGACCTTGACCCGCATAGTTTTTAGTATTTAATTGGATCAATGTTGATAGTGATCTGAGGTACCCAAATCAGAATACTAGCACTATATTTGTTTATGTACTTATTCTAGTTATTTCATATTTGTTTTTATAAAAACAGTGGATTGACAACCTTCTAGGGAGTATCACACTTCCTAGGTTTCACATACGCTAGGGAGTCCATTGTCATATATTATTTAACTCATTTTTGGTGGTCTTGTTTTCTATTTTAGGTAGTTCCTCCTGACCAAAATGAATCTCTCATAGAAAACATCAGATCGAGAAATCAAAATGTGTGCATAAACCTCCAACCGACCAACACAATAGGTATTCCTCCTCAGCCCATAACCTTATCTATTTTGTAACATTCAAAAACGTAAAGAAAATGATGAAACATTTTGGCATGCCCAGTGGGACCCACCTGGGTTCCTTGCATTTTATTCATTCCTAGGTAAAGTTGTGTGTTTCTTTCCCTTCAAAAAATCTTACACATTAATTTTTCTTCTCTAGGAATCATTCTTCCTCTCTTTATTGTCTAAAAACAATCGTGTTTTTGGTGCTTTAAAAAGAACACATTATTCTTTCTTTTGCATTGCATTAGTGAAAGATCATTCCTCTTCCTATTCATCACTTGCTACATCGAAAATAATATTTAGATTTGGGTTTTTAAAACACTTGTATTACATTCTAATTTGCTTTGCATTTTTAGTTCACATTAAAATGAGGGAAACCTATATCTTGGAAGTCATGCCCAGCTGATGGTTGACACAATTGAACCATAGAAAGAACTCTCTTTCTTCTTCTACCAACTCACGCAAAATCTGAATATACACATTTTCTTAAATGACATCTTACCTAGGAACGCCTGTCAACGATCACATGATCAGAGGATTGGCAGGTACTCCCCAGTTGGTTATCTCTGTCTAGTACCCCATCAGAGAGCACCCCCTGCCATAACATAACCTGAAACCTCACCTTTTAGATATCCTTCTTCATAAGACGCCTTCCCAACCAAAAATTCTATTCTAAATTCACATGGTCAGTTCTAAATAGCATAAGCTAAACAAACATAAGACTTTTAGGATTGTCTTTTTCCTAGCGTTCCTCTTGACTTGTGTTTTGAGGTGTGAGACTATGAATCTACATTTTTTTTCTTCCTTGCACACTCCACCATCGTAGTTGGAGTATTATGACTTTTTCTGAGTGCACCAGGACCCCATCTTCTCATTCTTAGATTTTTGAGTTTGATTCTTCACCAAATTTAATTCAAAAATCCCAGTTTCTTCATTGCTCTCTCATTTCACAATAATCGGTGTTAGTCTAACAACCATCATCACCACATCACATCGACCATCATTGGTTAAACCTAACCAGTGTCAGCTTCTGGCTTTCTAGTTATTTTTCTTGGAATAGCCTTCATCACTCCTTCATTATGTTTTTGGCACTCAGGGGAACCATCCTATTCCCATATATTGATATTTCTATCATACACAGTTTCTCCATTACATATTCATCATTCCCGATTCACCTCCCGAAATGGTGTTTTTCCATAGTAATCGCATCTGTTTTACGTGACCGAAATTGGTTCCTTATTAACCATCATCAGTTTTCAAAATTCAAACCTTGACCAAATTCACCCTCCCAGCCTCATTTTTCCTTTGTTCCTGTTGTTTTCTATGTCATTTATAGAATAAAGTCTTTCTAGGCCAATACTTATTCGCATGGTGTTGAGTCACATCGAACTAGCACTCTTATATTCCACGCCAGTCGTCAGTCACTCCCACCTAGTCCTTCACCACCTTCTATCCTGTCACCCATGGATTCAACCCCACCTACCACCATTACTACAGGTGATGAGGAGTTCACATGACTCCTCGATCAGAATCCCGCAACCTTACAATTTTATCTTTCCCACTCATCCACACAGATTCCTCAGGTCAATTGATATATGGCATGCTTGTATCCATCTCTCCGGCTCTTATCCCCACTTTTACATCAGCTCCTACTAGTTTGGCATTAATTTCACCTACTTTACCCTAGTGGTTTTACAGCTAGGCCCCACACCCGCTTATGACCATGACATTTGCAACATCAGGTCGTACTCCATAGTATCTGTTGTTCCTTCATTGACCACTCAAAGCTACCACACCCATTATCTCACATATACCAATTGCAACACAACCACCCATGGTGTCGGTGACCCCTACCCCATTCCAAAATCTTTTCCTCTCCATCCCGCAGTCTTTGCCCCCAATCGCTACTAGAGTCACTGCAACTGCCCCACCTACATATACATATTATCAACAACCCCTATCTTATCTGTCATTCATTCTGGATATATGCCCTCCATGTCGGTCCCCTATTCTCAACCTTCCTATTCGGCATCACCATACACTAGAATGCCACCCACATCACATGTTCAACACCAACCCTCTTACGCCACAGGAGGCACCCTTCTATCACAACCTACCAATGACCTCATCAAATTAATGATGGAAAGGATGCAAACACTAGAAGCATCGGTTTCTGGCTCACACAATTCTCTCACCTATGATGAAATATGTAATGAGCCCATTCATCCATCCATTCCTATTCGCCCATACCATGTACATTGGGAAATGTCAAAATTCAACCGTTTCAATAGTAAAGAAGATCCATAGCAGCATTTGCGGTCTTTTAAACATGGGTGTTACTTGATCGCCCATGATGACACTTTACTCCTACGAACCTTCCCGATGTCCCTCAAGGAACCTGCATTAGATTGGTATAGTGGGCTACCCAGACATTCCATCTACTCATTTAATCAAGTAGCCCAAGCCTTCTTAGATCACTTCTCAATCAACATTGTCAAGAAAGTCACCATGACTGATCTTTACTCCACACAACAAGTATGACAAAAGTCTATCGTTGAATTTTTGCTCGTTGGTGCAACCTAATTAACCACTCACATTTCAACTACCCCAAACCGAGCTCATAGAGTTATTTACTTAGGCCTATACTAGACACATTTCACCAACCTTGCAGTGCAAACCTTCCACACCTTTGACAAGGCATTCACCATGGCATGAAAATTGGAGATTCATGCTTTGTCGAAGAGAAGAAAATTCAGCTACGCACTAAGAACACTATGTTCAAATCGAATGATGCTTATTCATATTTGAAATCCTAGAATAACTATTCTAAACCCAAAATATTTACCAATGTTTGTGGTTCTCAAATTTGGACTCATTATCACCAATCCAAAGACTATGATAATTCTTCACCGGGAACTCCTCAGGCTATGATTATTTACTAATGCATAGCCTTTAGTTTGGTGGATGTAATTTGGAAACACAACAACAAACATAACATAAGAATACCATCGACTATGATAAGAAGGAATGATGATAAATCTGAAAAATCGAGTAAATCATAATATTAACATGAAATTGTTACAATCTCACCCATGAGGTACTTCAAGTGTTATTGACTTGACTTGCCTTCCACCAATACTATGGGAGAAACTTTACAATTACACCTCTTAATGGCTTCTTCAACACACCTTTAAACCGATGGCTTCCTTTACACACTTCATGCAATATTTCTCACTACTTCCTTCTATGCTAAATGAGGGGGGTGGCCTCTTTATTTATAGAACTTCCAGGCTTATCCATCTTATCTCTAAGATAAGATAAGAAATCCACTCTGACGAATCATATTCCATACCTTAACTCTTATCTGTACATGTAAGCTTATCTTTTAAGATAAGATAAACCTTATCATTTCACATGGGTTCCACATTTTTAGAATTTTTACAAATAAAATACACAAAATATTTATGACATCACTCCTTGTCCTTATTACAAATATAATATTTCTAATTCCTAATCATGTAGACCCTACTTCTCTACTTACCCAAACTTTGACATTTTAACATTACCCGACAAATATTTACTTTTTACCACAACATTCCTATTGTACTTTTGACTATTACCGTACTATACATTATTAGTGGCGTCGTCGCAACGCCGTTATCTTCTATCAGATGCTACTAATAATTATACTTAACAACATCCTATTCCTAATACATACATTAATGAAATAGAAATTACGGAGGAAAATTTTAGTGTCGATGAGATCCTCTCACCCATCAAACCAAACCAAACCTTCTACTAACCTCTCACTGAGTCACACTTTCTAGTTCGGATGAGAACAATGAAAGTACACCCCAATAGGAGAACCATATTATTTTGTTTTGGAAAAGCTTTTTAAGGATGATGCCATTAACCTTCCACCTATAAAACCACACATTGGTTTTGATCCTAATTTCCTATGCTGCGTGGTATAAAGAACATGAGCTTTGTACTTATCATTGTGTCAAAGGTCATAGCGACAATAACTTCACATCACCTTCAAGAATATCATCCAAGAAATGTTAGACAATGAATATCTAGTCTTGGATAATCCAAATGCACCTACTAACCAAAACCTACATATCTTCAAAAACCATTCCCTAATCGTGTCCCATCTTCCAACCAAACCGGTGACACTTCAACTAATTGTAGCAATGCCCGTGAGGTCCATGCTATTTTTGAGGATGTACTAGTTTCTTCTCAATTGCCCCATGTTCCTTCCATAGAATAAATCCTAGCCCGAGTTCCCCTACCTACATAGGAACCTATTACTTCTACTCCTCTACCCATAGAGGAACCCCGATCATTTTTTCCTTCACCCATAAAAGAGCCCATAATTAGCGCTCCGCCTCGACCCCTCAAATTACCGAGCAATCGTTAGTATTACCTCTCCTACTCATAGGGGACACATGTCCATTCGCTATACCATCACAAGGAGAGTCCACCTCAACTGTCCCATCATCTCCTCTACACATAGAGGATCATGTACAAACACCATTGCCTTATTATGACCATTCTTCATCGAATTCCAAGATCATGCTTTGATATGCCTTCGGATCTCTTACCCACGTAGTCCGAGCTAGCCATTTCCTATTTCTCAAACACATTTTATGGGGACATCTACTCGATCCACATCGTCCCCACTTATAGCGAGTACTTTTCACGCTTGGCCAATTGCGTGGACTATGTTGATAGAGCCTTACTTTGGGGAGGTATTCTACTTATTGCTTGACCAAAATGCACTGTCACTCACCGACATCTCCACAATCTATCCAAAAGTGTTTCAAGAAACCAAATCAAACACAACCATCACTATTAGAACATCTTCCATGTAATCACCCACAACCCAACACACACCTCTACACAAAACCCAACACACATCTATACCCAAACACTTACCAATGCCTATATCATCTCCCTTGCCTAAACCCATCACTACCTTAGGGGTCATGTCGACATCGAACCTTACTCACCCACCCGTCACATTAGATTTAGCCACATCTTCCCAGACCAACACTAAACTTATTCCTACCCCTAAAAGCAAGACCCAACCTTCTGAGCCTCATACACCAACATCGCCTACCACACTATTATCACCTTCACCCCTTCCGTCCATCCTAGGACCTCATCCCTCAACCCTGGCCAAGAAACCTTCTTCCATCGGTAAAAAAAGAACACAACATCTCACCTCCTCATCACAACCCTCTAATATACCCAAGTGATCCACACAACCCCCACTGTCACCCATGACCTTCTTACCACCCATACCACCACTACCTTCCATAACTTCTTCACTACCCATGACACTCTCCTCTCTTCCACTCACACCTTCTACCCAACCTCTACCAACCACCTCCACCATAACTCTTGCCCCCATGGGTAACCCGTCCTCTTCCACCATCTTCTTTTTCCTTCTACATCCCGTACTCCCATGTCACCTTTACCCAAGAAAGTGCAACCTAAAGCTAAGAATTCGCTACCCTCTAATAAAGTAGTCAAACCAACCAAACCTTCCATTGCTAACTCTTCTACCCCACCTTTACCCAAACAGATGCCCACAAGACCTAAGACCACTCCACATACTAAATTAGTGGACCAACCCATTCCCCTCCTATAAAGCCTCTTCCTTCATAATTTGTCACAACTGTACCCAAACCCACACTTACCTCCCATTGCGATCCATTAGCAGGGTCCTATGCTAAGATCTTAACCAATCTCCTTCAAACCTCTGTCATCATATTACCACCTCTTAGAACTTACGACCTCGCAAACCCAAACCAAAAGGGTTTGATGAAACTAAAATTTGTGCCTACCATCGTGTGCCAGACACGATGTAGAGAAGTGAAAGGATTTAAAAACTACTCTTGTCCAATTATGTCCTCTGGAAGAAAATTTTGACAAAGATGATCTTCTTTATGAGGAGCCCATTTCACCTTCACCGATCTCCCCATACCTTATTCCATTACCTACTCCGTGACCGGTATCTCCACCCCCACAACTCTTTTATCCACCCCCAAAATTCAAAATCAACATGATCAACATTACTACCCATGCCTAGAAAGACAAAGGCAAGGAAAATGAAACTAGCCCATCCACCAACCCTATACCTAACATACCATTGGCACCCACACCCAAAGTCACCATTTGAGGTCCCGTATCCTATTTCTGATGGGGTCACACATCACACAATGCTAAAACAATTGCACCAATCCTCCCTCAAAATGTCTTTATATGATCTCATCCAAACCTCTGAGTCACATCATCAAGCCCTCATGGAGGTCCTTCAATCTATTGAGGTTTTACCAAATGACCCCATGCCCGTAGCCTCCATCATTACCCCTCATCACGTAGCCTCTCTCACTAAGTCATCGCCTTCCTCTACACCTCCACCTACTCACCAAGTAGCCTCCTTCAAATTTTTAGACAAAGAGATCACCCCTTTCCAAAGATTTACGACTCCGATCCCACTCTTTTCATCTCCATCTTTATCAATAATATACACATACAACACATTCTATCAATGGTGGTTCTAGTATTAACATCATCTCCACCCATCCATATAAAAAGATGCACATACACGCCAATTGCATGCATGGTAACCCAGCTTATGATGCACTCCTTCAATGATGCCATGACCTCCCTGCCACAGGTACCGTCATTCTCCATGTCTCATGGTGGGTCCTTGAACTATCCTGCAACTTTTCTATGTCCTAAAAGAGGAGTTTAAATATAATCGGTGCTTGACAACCTTGGATCCGTGCCATGGGTTGTGTCCCTTCAACTTTACACCACTATCTCAAATTTGAACATGAAGGACATAATTACACCATCCTAGCCGATCCATTGCCTTTTAAGACTGTAACATGTCAGACGGGCCAATGATGTACTTGTCCTAGTCAAGGCATCTGTCATTACCCCCACTTCACCTTCATCCATAAGCCCATCTACCAAGACTGCCACCACCTCTCCCACATCTAACCCTACTATCCCTACTACCACCACAACCTCTACCGCTGACTCACCTACTTCCTAATCATCTAGTGAGTCATCTATCCCCGCTACCCACATATTGACTCACCAACCCTCAAAAGGTGTTTTTCAACGCCTCACTTTGGGGAGTACCGCCTATATAATATCGACACGTTCCTCACTCCACAAGAGTATGGGAACCTACATCAGCACCCTAGTTATGACTACCACATAGGTGAGGTTTTTCCTTATGGTCCTCCCCACCTTCACACTAATCTAATGTATGGGGGACTTGATATTGCCACTTATAAACCCGAACCTCCATCCCAAACACAACCATTTTCATCTGACTTACATTCCCTTACTAACCACCACTTCACTCACACTTTCCTCCACCAGTGGCATGTGGAAAGGATTTGGCTTCGGTTTTTATGAATAAGGCCGCCATACTGTCATTTCTTGTACCACTCATAAACACAATGACCGTAGTGGCATTGGCTTTGATGCACCACCTCCCAAGAAGGCTCGTGTCGACCTCATTAAGGAAGACAAAACCTCTCCACCTCATTCACCCATGTCACCATCTTCACCCACGGAGTCCATAGATCCCGAATCTATTCCTCCTAACTATTTTTTTGTAAAATTAATTTCCACCGGACCTCGACCTATAAACGCAATGGTGAGGCTCCCTCTTCTCTCCCATTCCTGTACCCTGACATGATCGATGACAATACACCTTTTATTAATGTTGTTCAATGTCAGGATGATGAGTCCATCCTCACTTACCTTGGTGTGGAAGATTCTTATATTCACCGGTCGTTACCTTCTGAGACACAAACCATGTTGAACAAATCGACCATTGAAATCAACATTAACACTCAGGATGACCCACACATTCTAAAGATAGGCCAATCTTTAGATGTTATTGAGTAGGAAGCTTTTACCTCTTTCCTTCGGAAGCATAACACACATTTTCTTGGTCCTATGCTGATATGCCTGGTATTGACCCAAAATTATGGTCCACAATATCATAACCATTCTTGATGCCAAACCCATCAAATAAAAGCTGCAGAAAATGCATCCTCACATTGCTCTTTTGGTCAAAGAAGAGCTTTAACGCCTTCTCTTAGTTTCCTTCATCCTACCCATTGACTATCCCCAATGGATTTCTAAAATTATTCCTATCATAAAGGAAATAGGGGACTCAGATTTTCATGAAATTCTCGTGACCTCAACCTATCTTGTCCCAACGATGAATTTCCCCTACAAGGCATTGACCAACTAGTTGATCTCATAGAGGGTTCACTTTATAAAAGTATGGTATAGCACGTGCGTTGAAAGGGTATTAAAGAATAGCCTTAATTCTAGTTTCTACCTCTAATTATTCAATTGATAATACCCCTTCATTATATTATTAGAATGAAAATACCCCTATTTTTTCCATGTACCTTACTTACCCATTTTACAATTACAATTTTATTTACCGCTTTTTATTTCTACCCGATAAATTAGACAAAAATATATTATATTTCTCACTCATTTTTTAATATGTATTTCCTCTCAAAAGATAGTTTGAAGCTATTGAATACCTATTACAAATCACCTTATATATGTTAAGATTTAATCATTTATCAATATTTATTAGAATAATTAAGATGGTGAAATAATATCACTTGTGTTGAAAAACATATTTAATCTTAGTTTTCTAACATCTTATTATTTCTTGGTTAAGAATCCAAATTTCTTTATTAAAAAAGAAATTATAATTTAATTTATGACCACACTCCTTTTGCAATTTTAAGGTATTTACTTTTAAAAACTAGGGTTCAAAAGTTTTAGTTTAATATTAAAATTAAATCTCCCTTTTCTTTGGCACACCTCTCTAACCTTCCCCAATACCGATTGAAAATAATAATAAATTAAACCCTTCCACCCCCTTACATCTACCGGTATATTGAATTTAATTTTATTAATTTTAATTACCTCAATATGAACCCACGTGCTAGGATATTGCCTAGCTAATGAACCCCCGTGGTTGATCTCACCACCGCCATGAAATGTTATCACTCATGAACGGTTTATCGGGTTACAATCAAAGATTACTAGCTCCGTAAGATCAACACAAGACTACCTTCATCACCCCTTGGGACCTTCTACTATTGAGTCATGCCTTTTGGCCTTAAAAATGCCGGCACTACATACCAGCCGACCCATGACTTACATCTTCCATGACATCATGCATCACATATTGGAAGATTACGTAGATGATCTTCTTACCAAATCTAAAAATCGAGTCAAACAATTGACCACCCTTAAGGTCATTTTTGACTACCTCATCAAGTATTGTGTTTGTCTTCAACTAAAGAAGTGCATCTTTGCGGTACTTTCAGGAAAACTCATTGGTTTCATCATTTCTTTGTGTGGCATAGAAGTCGATCCTGCTAAAGTCAAGGCTATTCTAGAAATGCCTCTGCTATTAATCTTTTTCAACTTCAAAGCGACAAGGCAAGTTGTAATCCATTCATCATTTTATCTCGTAGCTTTCCGACCACTGTCAACCATTCCATCATCTTCTTAAGAAGGACATTTCATTTAAATGGGATGATGAATGCCATAAAGCCTTTGAAGCCTTAAAATAATACCTTCTTCAACCACCAAAGCTCATTCCTCCTAAATATGACCAACCCTTTTACCTATATATTTCTGCCACTGACCATTCTTTAGGTGCCATGCTCGTTCATCGTGACAAGAAACACAGAGAGCAAGCGGTTTATTACATAAGCCATACCCTTCTGGACTACAAAACTAGATATACCCATGCTGAAAAACTCTGCTTAGCCTTAGTTTTCATCGCCACCAAACTCCGCCATTACCTACTCAACCATAAAACCTTCGTTATTAGTAATACTGACCCCTTACACTATATGTACACCAAACCCTATCAACATCAAAGTGTTGCACGTTGGTTTATGCTACTTGCCGAGCTCGACCTCAAATTTATTCATCAAAATTCCATCAAGGGCCAAGCTATCGCTGACCAACTAGAAGACACACCTCTTTTTGGGAATCAACCCTCTAACTTAGATTTCCCAGAATAATCCATAGATACCCTCTCTTTAAACAAACCCACTTACCAAATAACACTCTTCTTTGATGGCTCCAAGTGTCAGCGTGGATGTGGGGCTGGTGTCATCCTCATTCCTCTTGATGGTGAACTTATGACTTTGTATTTAAACCTTGATTTTTATTATACAAACAATATTTTCGAATACGAAGCACTTGTATTAGGCCTCTAGGTTGCTTATGCCTTATATGTTAAGTCCATCAATATCTTTTAAGATTCCCAGCTAGATGTAAACCAAGTCAATGGTATATACTAGTGTCGTAAAGAGATACTTCAAAAGTATAAACATCACGTAGACATAGTTTTGACCACATTTGACTATTACAAACTTCAAACCACCCCACATTCTACCAATAAGTTTGAGGATACCATGGCCTACTTGGATTCTCAGATACCCGCTTCGTGTTCCGACTCTAAAATCTTTGTCACCATACAAAGGTCAGTAATCAACCTCTTATTTACCTCGTGAAGTCTACTCCATCGGAACCGTTGCACTTTGACCCATGTGACCTTTGGTATAAGAAATATGCATACTATATTTACCTTTCCATTATACCGCTGATCTCACTCGTAATGGACAACAAATCCTTTCTTAAAAGGGTCTCTCTTTATGTCATCATGGGCGGTGTTATTTATAAGCGTGAATTTGACAATATTCTCTTATGATTCCTTACAAGTTCTGAAATTCCCTACACCATTAAGGAAGTTCACGATGGATATTGCGGAGGTCACTTTAGTGGTTTAGCTGTCGAAAATGACTTCTTTGCCTTGGATATTATTGGCCAAACCTAAACCATGATTGTTCTGACTATGTCAAATGTTGTGTGAAATTCCAGCAACATGCTAATCTCCATCACACACCTAGTCATGCCTTACAGGTCGCTTGAGATCTTTGGCCTTTTTCTCAATGGGGTTTGGATCTTTTCGGTGAGATCAATATCCATTCTTCACAATGCCACCAATGGATTATAACCGATATCTTGAATATTATACTAAATGGGTAGAATCCATCTCCCTCATTTCTATGAAAGCCGAGAAAATAAGTGAATTCATCAACCACCACATCATTTGTCACTTTGGTGTTCCTCACCGCCTCATCAATGATAATGGAAAGCAATTCAAAAACAAAACGCTACGTAAGCTATGCTACACTTTTGGCATCCAACTTAGTTTCTCATCACCTTATTACCCACAAACCAATGACCAAGTAGAATCGACCAATAAAACCTTGAATAAAATTCTTATGAAAGTAGTCAACAATACTGGGAAGGATTGGCATATGCAAATTCCTTTTTCCTTGTGGGCTTACCACACTAGTATTTGCACTTTGACTGCAGCCACACATTTCTCTTTGGTATAGGGTACCGAGGCTATCTTGCCTCTAGAAGTCCAGATTCCATCTCTCTTCATCTTTCTACAAGACATGCTCAACAACGATGAATTTCGCCAAGATCCTTTGGTGCAACTTAAGTTATTAGATGAACGTCATCTCAATGCTCTTGAACATCTCTAAATCTACCAAAAATGTATCAAATGTGCCTACGAAAAATGTGTTCATGAACGAACTTTTAGGTCAGGTAACCTCGTCTGAAAGAAAATCAACATGTAACCAAAGAAGAGAAAAGTAAGCGGAGAACATTTGGTCCTAATTGTCTTGGACCCTATATCGTCACCCATGCATATGGATCAAGTGCTTATCATTTGTCTTCACTTGAAGGTAAACCATAACTCGATCCCAAAGGCCTTACATATTTGAACATTTTATTTTTGACATCAATTCCTATATCACTTTACGTCAGCTGATTGCTCATCCTTGAGCACTCGTTCACCTTATGTATTACCTATTGTTGAGGATCCATGACTAACCAAGAATCATGTGATTACCTCGTCACCTTTTAGCCTTATCTTCAATATGAGTACGATGACTCTATTCATAGCATGATTCTCATGGATAATTTTCATCTTCGTCAAGGTAGAATCCCATGGTCGCTCATCACTCGAAACCACCTCTTTCATAATTAACTTTTGCGTGCTATAGTCTTGTCCATGACTTAAACATCTAAAAACAAAAAGGGATTCAACTCCTTGAGTCAAACTTCCAAAGAACAGATGACTCCCTCACAAAGGGACATCTCTTCACTCTATTTTCACCGCTATAAATAGACTCATCCTTGAAGGACATCTATACCAAGTCATGGGAAAAATATAATAAAATATCTAGAAACTTTCTGCATCGATCAGATTTGCAAAGACCTCAAGGAGATAATAGAATCATCCCATATAGACTTCCTGCATTGATTAGTCTATTAAAAAAATAAAAATAATAAAAAATGAAGAAAAGGATGAAATTTGTTTCATGGACTTACCTATTGTTGATCCCGGGTTTCTTACTAAGAAAAACATGTCACTGTATACACTAAGTTACGCTAAACCACCAACTCTCACCTCATTTCCTTTTCATCCTAATTGCCTTTCTACTCATGTGACTTTCTTCACCCTTAGAATAGTCCATTATGCAAGGCCTTTAGGGTCGTACGTTTATAAGCCCGTTTGGGGTATGGTAGACTTATTAGGGTTCTTATCACTTAAGCATCTCTTTTCCACCTCTTACCATTTTCCTTCCTCATTACTTATTGACTATCTTATATGGGACCCAATCATCGACACCTATGTTTAAAACAACTCAACCATGCCTAATTTACCTAGAATCAACCATGCCTAATTTATCTACATTAAACCGTGCCTAACACCTACCAACCCATTCCTCTACTTCATCATATTCTTCCCTAGCTTATGGGAGAACTACATCGACCTGAGGCCCCTTTTCACTAGGGCTATGTAGGAAACACTTCGAGGGCATGGGGCCCTTGGAGGTTAGCTCGCCACTCTTTACCCTAACCAATTCCCCCTTTCACTTTCCTATTCACATTCTACCTTAGTTAGTTTCCATTTTATATCAATAATTGGAAATTAAACCAAACAAGTATCAATTAATACACATTTTTACCACATCATCAAATCATTCATTTATCATTTTCACATTTCCATTATAGCACATATTTGGAAATTTAAACCATAACCTGCATATACATCATCATTTATCTCCACCATGCCTAAATCAACTTGACTCAATCATGCCTAAACCCACCTAACTCCACCATGCCTAAATCAACCTAACTCAATCATGCCTAAATCAACCTAACTCCATCATGCCTAAATCAACTTGAATCAATCATGCCTAAACCAACTCGACTCAATCACGTGTAAACCCACCTAACTCCACCATGCCTAAATCAACCTAACTCAATCATTCCTAAACCAACCTAACTCCATCATGCCTATTGACCTCACTCTGCCATGCCTACATGACCTTGACTCAATCATGCCTAATTCACCTAGTTTCCATCATGTACACACATAATAATAGAAATTAAAAACAAGTACACCAGCCATACCACAAATATCATCATTATATATATATCATCAAAATCTATGTGTCCATACAATGCATACTCTGATGCCGAATCCATACAAATATCTCAAAACTCTCATATACATCCTCACTATCTTCGACACGCAGGACGGTGTATATATCAAAAAATCAATATAATGACCATCTCCAGTGACTAATCGTCACCCTACCCGAGATATCCTCTGGGCCGGTCTCACTGTCTCCTTCTCTCTCGCTCTTGTGCGGCATCCTCGCTAGCATCTCCCACCAACCATGGGCCTCGGTCCCAACCTCTCGATGGCCCATCACCTAGAGCTGGCCTTCATACACTAGTGGCCTCTCCCTTCTCCTTTCTCTAGGCTCACCGACCCCATGTAATCTCAACATTATGAGTGCGGGACCTGGTCCTCTCACTCAAAGCCTACTATGCTCTATACTCGGCATAAGATGGGATGTCTATCCATGTGGCCATCAAGTGGTCTAGATAGTATCGTGCCTCACTCAAGGTGTCCCTAAACCTAGCCATTGGTATGGTCTGCGGAGGAGCCATCAGTCTCGACCCCTGTACTGCCTCCTAGGACCTGTCCTGTTACTGTAATTAGGGAACCTATCCTCGTGCATGTACCTATACTAAGGGATGTTGTCCCACGCTTGTTTGTAAAATGAGACCCTTTCCTTGAGCTTTTGTAGGTGCTTGTGCTCGTACTAGGGCTTGTAGGGCCACAATCTATGCTTGTGCATTGCTAACCGGCCTTGCACCCTATAACATGTGCCTATAACATGGCCACCTCTGCCAGAACCCTTTCAATGGCCCTTGTAAACTAGTAATCTGGGCTTGTAATGTGGCCACATGTCCTTGTAATGTGTCTCTTTAGACTGTGAGGGTAGCCACGTTTGGCTGCCTGGTCTGGGTTGTGCTACTCATAGCTTGGGCTACCCACCACCATCTATATGCATCTTTGCAACTGACATCATCTATCAGCTGGTCCACCGCTACTCCTCTTGCCCAATCGACATTATAGGTCGGGTGGAGACATAGGTCTCTCCACGTCATCCCTCCTATACTTGTGGAAATGGTGGTGGCACATCCTGGGGCAGCCCAAAATGCCGCCAAACTCTATCTACTGGTATCATCTCGTGCTCCTTGACATGATGCCCCTCTATCCACCTAAGTAGCTATAGCTCATCCAACTCATCGGCCATGTGATTGTATGATGGATATACCACATACGGTCTCTAGATAATGTCTACTCCAGACAACCCCTCCAACATCTTCCTATAGTGAGCTACATCATGTGTAGCCCTAGCCCCGCAGTCGGTGCACACCACCAACTGGCACCCAATGCCTATAACCAACCCGGACCATACCTGGCTCAAATGCATCCAGTCGGGGCAAACCAATCAGCCGCACACACACAATATGCTCGTAGGCCCAACAGTGAAGAAGGAAAGTGCAGCACACACTGAACCTTCGTAGCCTCTCGTAGGCCCATAGCTCCATGTATAACTACACCAGGTAGGCTGGTGCCCATGTAAACCGGGTCTTGTCCTCCATCATATCATGAAGAACTCCCATCGTGCCAGGGGAATCTCCTACCCTCTGCATCTGGTAGTGCAAAACAACACACTACCTCCATAATCAAAATAACTAACCGCATCTCCTTAGGATGGGCCACGTACATCTCTCCATAGCTTAGGCTCATGCTATAGAACCTCATCTCGACCATCCCCTCTCCAAAAATTGTCAACATCAGCTCCTTGAGGCCTCTGATGAAATGGAGTACACTTGTGCTCCCACTATTGGTAATCTTAGGATCCTGTACACGTCCTCTAAGGTGACTGTGATCTCACCTATCGAATATGGAATGTGTTGGTCACAAAATCCCATCTATTGATGAGAGTGACCATAAAACTAGAATCATGCGCTATACACCTATAATGTCAGATACCAATCAGACCCACATCAGTCACGTGTCTCCACTCCTCATCGGTCACATCTCCCGCACCGCTAGCAATAGCGGTGGAACTCTATCCCGCATCTCGTAGCTGATCTCTCACCTACATCCAAACAATCACATTGTTGTTAAACCCATAACCATTTCCAAAACACCCCTTACTTGAATAACCCATTCCTACAATTCCTTCATATTTTCCTTCCTTGCAACCTCCATAACCCACCCTACCTACCCTCAACCCACTTACATTTACACCTCACAGTTTCCAACCCCCTAAAACCCTTGTCTAACCTCTTTTTCCTTAAAATCCTAATTGACCTCGGTCATTAGTAACCGACATCGGTCATCTCGTTATCGATGTCGGCCAATTGGCAGGATCGACGCTTGGCTTTGCTGCTGCACCGAATCTGAAAACCCCCATTTTTTTCTCACCAAATTCTCAACATTCACCTAATAACCTATTCTACCCTACCCTCCCCTACCCTAAACCCCTCCCATCCCCACCGTTTACCCTACTCTAGACCTATCCCCTCCCTCATTTCATCAATTTTAACCACAAATTTCATTATAATAAAACTCGAATCCTTTTTTCCCACAAAAATACATAGACAAGATTAGATCTTACCTCGTCCTCAAAGATCATCTACGTGGTGGCATGACTAGCCGTTGTGTGTGGTGGCCCACACAACCCTCTCTCCCGCCTCTGCCATCACCAAATGCTCTCCTCACCTCCACCCAATCAAATTTGCCACATCTATCTCATGGACTCAGTATCCATAGTTCCTCTAACCAACCAGATCTCTCCACCTCGGCCAATGTATAGTCCCTCATACTTTCAGTAGACACCCATAATTACGCCCAAGTAATTTAAATACTTAAATTGCACTAATTATCCCCTTCTTGCAAATTGGCAAAAATCATCAATAACGCTCATTTTCCCTCATATCAAGCATTAATTAATTACACTATGCTAATTAATTAAGTCACCTATCCAACAAATACCCTAATTAAAGACCTTCCGTTAATAAATCACCCCTTATATCTGGACTAATTAATTATTATTAATTAATTAGCTTTCCCTTCCACTTAATTAATAAATCAGTGTTTAATTGATTTAATCCCCTTAATAGCCTAAATCGTACTAATATTCCTCTAATTAGCTTCTATAAGCTTACATCTACCTATTAGTTAATCATCTTTGATTAATTAAAACACCCCCAACTCCCATGACTTCAAGCATAAATTAAACCCTTCAAGTAAGGTTACCTTTTATAAAGCAACCTTATCCATTTCTAATCATGTTTTACCTTTATCCCACATGTAAAGGGATGAAGTGTTTCCTTTATCCATTGGGCTATATAAGGAGCCCTCCTTCTACCTTTATACACACACCTAAACTTCTTAAGAGAGAAAATGCAAAGCATATAGCAAAGAGACTAAGAGCTTTCCTTTTGTTTTCTTGAGAGGTCACCATTGTTAAGAGCTAAAGTTTCCTATTCTTGCATTCTTTAAGGATCAAAAAAAGCAATTTTTTATTTCCATTGGAGCTAAATAGGTCCATTCATTCTTTTTGGTAATCTAGGAGAGTAGAGATGTTAAAATATCATGCATAGTTTTGATCTCATGTTTTCAAAGTTATAATGTTAGTTTAGATCTTGCTTAGTTCTCTATCTTAATGGTGTTTATGCTTTGTTTTAGCTTAATTGTAGAACTATTTTAGGTGGTAGTTCTTGCTTCATTTGATTTAGCATTAAGAAAAGTATACATGCACACACTTTCCTCTCGAAAAGCAAAAAAAGTCAAACGGATCTGTCATTTTCTCCAATGATACAACACAACAATGATTTTGTAAAATATAGAATTTTTATTTTATAAACCCACCCCGACCTGACCGACGTCGGTCCTATTTGTGCCCTAGCCAACCAACATCGGTTACCCCATAACCAAAATCGGTCCACCTTTATAATTATTTGGTCTTGCTAAACTTCCTTTTTCCTGCAACCATTCATGCTAATGCATGCTTTTATCATCCTGGACACCCATTGAACCATACCTACAAACCCAACCTACCCTACATTGCCTTTGTTACATCTTAGGAGTTGTTATTTTACCTATACCTTGGCCTTACCCATGCCGTTACCTATATACCTTGACCTGAACCACTTTTTGTGACCTTTGACCCTCTGTGCTTGCTATACCTTGTAATGTGGTTACCCATGTTGTTTGGCCTACCGACCTTACCTTTCCTATTTTCGTGATGTTTATCTTGACTTGACCTTTGGTGTACCGGAACATACCTAAACGTTCTTGCACCTAACCTTTGTTGTGTTTCCACACCATATCCTATACCTTGGATACCGAATCACTTCAACCCTGTTTGGATAGACCTATCAACCTTAGATGATGTAGAGTTTGAAAGCTTCTCAACCTTGGTACCATGCCATAGTTTCCAACGTGTGCATGCGTTCAACTGCCACTACCTTTGACCCTAGCCCATTTACTTGTTTA
The DNA here is from genome assembly GCA_018340775.1 of Taxus wallichiana var. yunnanensis. NCBI lineage: Eukaryota > Viridiplantae > Streptophyta > Pinopsida > Cupressales > Taxaceae > Taxus > Taxus wallichiana. The sequence continues at coordinate 817,364,795 of CM031243.1, read as the reverse complement.
CCTGATTTGACCTTTTACCTTTACCTAATGTGCCCACTGATCTTCATTTTCCCACCTCCTCATTTTATCAAACCACTCACCGCTTCTGTCTCTCACCTCATCGGTTCCTAGTTTGAGGGGGTTACCTTCACCCACGCTTGGGAAACACCACCCTCACTTACACTCGACACAACCATTTCCTATTTTTGTCAGCATCGCTTACCAAGATAAAGCTATGCCCCAAAAATGGGAAAAATATAGACATGAAAATTGGGTCACATTCCTCTTGGTCCCCTATCGAAGAACCACCTTAAACACATTCACCTAACCATGACCCTTATACCCCACATTAATATTAATTTAATTATTTACAATTAAATTAATACCCATCCTCACCCCATTATTAATTTAATTACTTTAATTAAATGGATGCACACCTCACCTAGACACCTCACCATAGACATATTCATAACATGTTTCCATAAATGAATAAGACTTGGTTACACCCTAAAAATCAAGGCCTATTATTCCTCTAACCACCTTCCTGCTCATAAAAACTTTTTATCCATTCTCGATCTGTGAATAAATGAACAGACCTAACCCAAATGATGGGAGATCTATCAATTTTAGTAACCTAGGGGATCCCACCTTAACCGATGCCATTCATTCCGAAATTGATGCCAATCAGAGGAACCATCGTCAGCTACCATTTATTCATTTTGGTAACCTTGTTTTTGGGTTGGAACATTTTGAAATAGAGGAGAAGAAAAGAGAGCTACATGTAACAAGAACCAAATCCTTTTTGTACCTATAAAGATCCATAGCTAGCACCAGAGAGATCCAGAGGTATTGCACTCATGCGGTAACATTCCAAGAAGCATTGCCATTGGTACCAAAATCGTTCCTCCGATCAACCTTTGTCACCCTCCACCATTTGAACTCGTACCATAGTAAGTATACTTTTATCTCGCATCATCTATTTCTATTTCAGGTCTATTGAGTTCTTCTATTGCTGTTATTAGTTTCCACTTGCACCCTCATTCCCCTACCATTTACCTACCCGTAAAATCAATCATTCCTCCACCCATACCATTAGATCACCTATACACGACTATTACACATCTCTCGAGTATAACTAAGATTCCCATATACCTCTCTCTACCCCATTTTGTCTCTCGTTTAACCTCGAGTTCAACCTCTACAACCAAATCCTTTTGAGTTTTATCATCCCACCTCTACTAACGCTAATTACCTATGACCATCATCGGTTCGCTTAACCGTGATCGGTCATACCCGACAAAACCAGGTCTACGTGCTGCCAACACTATGTAAACCCGTAACTACCTACCTACCAAAACAACCCAAACATCTTAGCCAACCTCTCGCTAAGACACTGTCTCGTGACCTACACACCACCCCAACAACCCGCAACCTGACATGAATACCTTGACCCACATAGTTTTTAGTATTGAATTAGATCGACCCGATAGTGATTTGAGAAACCCAAATAAGAATACTATCACTAGATTTGTTTATGTACGTATTCTAGTTATTTCATATTTATTTTATAAAAATAGTGGATTTACAACCTTCTAGGAGTATCACACTTCTCAAGTTTAGCATACGCTAGGAAGTCCACTGTCATTTATTATTTAACTCTTTTTTGGTGATCTTGTTTTCTATTTCGGGTAGTTCCTCTCACCCAAAAGGAAGCTCTCACAAAAAAATCATCGATCGAGAAGTCGAATGCGCACATCAACCTCCAACCGACCAACACAACAGGTATTCCTCCTCACCCATAACCTTATCTGCTTTTCATCACATTCAAAATGTAAAGAAAATGGTGAAACATTTTGGCATACTGGTGAGACCCATCTGGGGTTCCTTGCATTTTATTAATTCCTAGGTAAAGTTGTGTGTTGCTTTCCTTCAAAAATATTACACATTAATTTTGTTAGAATTTGAGGATTCTAATAAATACGGATTTAATCAACTTACAAATTACATAATGTTACAATAAATATTTAAATAAAGATTACATCATAACATAAGTAAATAAATAAATACTTACAGAAATAAATAACACCGGTGACATTATTTATAGTGGAAAACCCCAATAAGGTAAAAACCACTTTGAAAATAACCTTTCACTTCGAGAACTTATTTTACATCTAGTAAGATCACCTTCTCCTTTGAAACCCTATTCACCAAGGGTAAAACCAAATCAATTGATTTTCACACCTTTGATATATTTCCGAATATACCAAATGAGGACTTAAAGAATTTTTTATATAAGGTGAGCGGGTATGTCTGCCACTTGACCCACCTTTTTAACCTAAAATGGTTGACACATACACCTAGGTTTATAATATTTTATATTAGAAATATAATTATTTCATGATATTAAATATTTAACCTAAAATATATACCTAGGTTAGCATATTTAATAATAGAAATAGAAATATTTCATATTATTAAATATTAACCTATATATTAGTGATGGACCCATATACATTAAGGGTTGGCTAGACCACTTAATCATTATGTTCCAACACTCCCCCTTAATGTTAAGTGGGATAATATAACATATGCCAATATATTACCTGCCCATGGTACACTATATGATTTACAATCCTTAAACCATAAAGGTTTTAGGCTAGCATATCGGTTGAAGGAATTATAACACCTTCATCATACTCAATTTATCTTTTGGTACAAAAGGATTTGTAATCCCAAAGATCATCCCATGATCAGTGGCTAAGTATGATTTGTGAGTTTTACATGTTCTCATAAGTTCTCATAAAAGGTTATTGAACCCAAGCATATAGGAGCTGTTGTAAATATCTTCCCCCACAGGTAGATATAGACAAATAGAAGGATATGGAAATCAAGGAAACACAGAGTGTCGACATGAAAAATTCACGCCCAAGGTGCAGGTTTGAGGTGCACAACATAGAGTGTCAACATGAAAAAATTCGTGCCTAAGGCACGGGTTTGAGGTGCCACAAACACGAGTGTCGACATGACAAAATTCGCACCCAAGGCGCAGTAAGTGGCGCACATAAAGAGATGTCGACATGAAAATGGATGCACCCTGGCACAGGTAAGTGGTGCATGTAAAGAGATGTCGACATGAAAATGGATGCACCCTGGCGCAGGTAAGTGGCGCACATAAAGAGATGTCAACATGAAAACAGATGCACCTTGGCACAGGTAAGTGGCACACGTAAAGAGATGTCGACATGAAAACGGATGCACTCACAGCGACGCAGTAAGGGGCACAGGAAAAAAGTTGTCGACATGAAAATTGGATGTGCCTATGGCGCATGTAAGGGTATGTCAACATGAGGATGGATGCGCCAAGGCGCATCTTCAGGAGGCGCAACATTTTGAGCAATGACAGAAAGCAAACCCTGGCGCAAATATTCAAATGGCCATAACTTTTCACAGGGAGCTCAGATTCATGCAAGGTTGGAATTTTTGGAAAGCTTACAAGGTCCTTTTCCCAAATACTCTAATTGGGTGAGAACAAATTCTTAAAAACGAAAAATACAGTTCACCACTTTTTGGGTTTGCTAGGGTTCTCACCTACCACCATAATGAGATGAATTAAATACAGCTTAGAGGTAGTTGGGGTAGATTGGGAATTCCTCTCTCTTCCCTCTCTCATTCTTCCTATAAATTGTAATGAGGGGCTTCTTTCTAAAGGTTGGAAATTCTTGTTCTTGCCCCTCCCTTCTTCGCTTTGGTAGGTGAATTTGTGGAGTTCAAACCTCCCATCTAAAACTGTAATGCAACTTTGCCTCTTGGCATTTTGTAGTGTATTGTATCAATCTTTGGAGCAAATAATGCATGTCTGTGGATGATTCTCAACCCTCTCTATATTCATTTACATCCTCCTGATCTTTCACTAAAAATATGGTTATCTGTACATGATCTTGCATTACATTTTAATGGTTTGTGTTTATTGGCAAGACAAATGTTCTTCATTCCTCAATGCATCACCTTTGTTAGTTTAGGTTTATTTTTATGTATATTCTTACCTGTCTCCTTGGCAAGCTAAATTAGGTTTTTGAGTAAACCCTCTACATTTTTATCTCAGTGCATTTGAACAGAGGAATAGGAACCAGCCTTCATCTGGAGAGCTTTTCCATTTTTGCAAGGTCCCACACTTGGGAAAAGCTCCATGTTATGCGATCGCACTGAGAGTCTCAACCCATCAAGTTGTAGACATTCAGGGGTGCTGTGATTCACCATCAACAAAGCCTTTTACAACTAAGGACCTCCTTAACAATATGCTTGTACTGGATGTTTACCAGTAAACTAAATAGCACTAAATATTTTATTAAAGATCACCTTTAAGATATTTCTACACTTCTTTCTAAGAAAGAAGTCGAGGAGGTATATATGCCCGAAGGTATTTTTACACTTTCCTGAAGGTCTTTTTTTACACTTTCCCAAAGGTCTTTTTTACACTTTCTTGAAGGTATTTTACAAATGCTTGAAGGTTATTTACAAATGCACGAAGGTATTTTTATAAAAACCAAGTTTCATTAGGAGGTGACATTGTCATGCACACTCCTCCTCAATGGAAACTTTGACAATCCAAGATTTTCACGAAAGTGACAAAACTTTCAAAGACTCGAACTTTGTGAATATGTCAAAGAACTCCGCTTTTCAATCAACATGAATTTGAGATTTATCTCATCACTTTACACCTTCTCACAGTGAAGTGTATATGTATCTCAATGTTCTTCATCATCTGATGTTGAATTGGATTCTTAATCAAGATTAATACAACTCTGACCACCACATAAAAGATAAATACTTCCTTTAACTTCCATGTGTATCTCTACCAACAACCGTTGCAGCCACATGACTTCTTTACTTCTTCCATTGTACTTCTCTTTCGTAGAAGAAATGGAGACTGTTGATTGTATTTGTTGTTCCAAGTAATGGTTCCTACACCAAAAACTTGAACACATATCTAGTATATTTTATAACACAACATCAATATGGTTAGAATCACAAAATCCATATAAGATAGCATTTTCATTTTTATTATAATGCAACCCATAATTGATTGTTCATTTCAAATATCTAAAATTCTTTTTACAAGATACCAATGATCTCTAAAAAAGGTTCTTACATAAACCTTGAAGTAATTCCTACTGTATAGTGTAGTCATTTTTGCACGCACCAAGAACAAAGGGAACCTCATGCGCGTCGGCCTATCACCCAGCGGCACTGGGCGCTCACCCGAGGCACGCGAGAGGGAGCCGAGTCTCTCCTTTATGTGAGTTCAGTGGAAGGCATACTTCATGATCTTGACTTAGTGATCTAAAATAAATGAAAAATCTATAGAGCTCTGTAATGGATTCTATACCCCTTCAAATCATAATATAAACAAAGCGTGCAAAAAGTTAATAGAACTAGGAAGTTGTAAATCCACAAATAGACTTAACATTCAAGTAAGGTTCATGATTATATAAGATCAAAAGCATAGTAGAAACATGCAGGTAATACAGAGAAAGGACCTTAATACAATTGTCATGGTAACCTTATCATGTTCATTCATAGCATTACTTATAAAATATTACAGAAGGGAGACCGTAGTCATGCGCCATATCTAGATCCATACATGTATGCTCACAAAACAAAATTTTCATTCCCCATTCCCTCATTACATTCTTCCTATAATCATCTACCCATTTTATCCCATAGTTCTCGTAGTAATTCTGCAGAGCTCTGCTACCTCACTTGTGTCTCTTTTCTTTGCCAAGGGCACACGTATAAATAGGCATCTGAGCTCTAACAAACTCCTCTGCAACCTCAGATCTGGCCCCAAGTGTCAAGGTGTGGGTTGCCCCAGGCGCATGCCTCTCCATGTCATGATTAGCTTTTTGGATCTTCTTATCGCAAGGTATATTCCTCCCAGGACACCTTGTTGCCAGGCTAGAACCTTATCCAAATAGAACACATTCTTCATGTGTTCTGTCCAAAAGGTTGAAAATGGCTAAGTCCTGAATTATGCTTCGTGGTGCACATCCTTGGTTCTCCAAGAACCCTTTTGAATCCTACCTTGCGCACCTTCACTTGCGCACTCCCTCCGGTTGTGTGTGCCTATGCGCCTTTAATATTTGGTAGCTACATTAGGGTCCCAACATTACCCCACACTTCACTTGTTCTCTGCCCTCAGGAACCTTTTCAAAGAATGCAGTACAAAAATGCAAGGCCTTGCCTTGGAAAATAATGGAGGGAAAGAATAAAGAATGGGGGAGAGAAAGAATAGAAGGAAAACTCCTAAAGAAGAAGAAGGGGAAAATTTTTCCATAGGTCGGCCTCCAGTGTATCCAAGCGCTGACTTCATCCTGCACTCTTGTGCAGAGGTCGCCAACCAATGTGCTCACCTTGTCGAAGGTTAACCCTTCCCCTTTTTTATTTATGGTCTCCATCACCGTCTCCAGTTCCTTTACGTGATCTTCCAGGGCATCCATCTTCCTCGTAATGGCCTTGTAGAGTTCTTTTGGTCGGGTTTTGATTGAGAGTCGCAGGATCTCAATAGCTTTAGACTTCCTTTCCACTTTGGCTAGGATCTTTTCTCACTCAGCTCTATTGCCCTTATTCTTCTCCCTGAATTCCTTCACTCAACCTCGTCGTTGGCAAGTAGAATGATTATCACCTTGTCTGGTCCATGCAATGGTCATATGCGACCCAGTGGTTTTCGAAGCTATTTTTACATCAGAAAGCACCTTGTTGTATTCAGCTATGAGTGCGATGAATTTCAACTTTTCCTCTTGCTCCAAGTGTGCAGCTACATCCTTTGTCGACTCCAAGGCCAAAGGCTGCCTTTCCATGATGAGGATCTCGAGTCAAGTCCTCAAGACATTCCAGGGAGGAACCATATTTTTACGCGGGAGGGTTGAGGTCTGGGTGCTTCATGATGATGGCCTGGGAGATGAGCTCCACCTTCTTGGAAACTTCACGTACTTTAGATTTCTCCTCTTGAAGCTCCTTTGTAGTTGAGCACTGATTAGTTTCTCAAGGCTGAGGTCCTTTGTTAGCTTAACTACTTCTTCCTTCCTCTTCTCCAACAGGTCCTCCAAGACTTTAACCCTATCATTTCTGTAGAAGAGCCTAGCCTCAATTTCCATAGAGACTTTGTTGAGCGCGTTACACACTTGCTCATCCGATAGTTGTTGCGTGTTTATAATGGGGTTGTCCCCCTTTCCTTGGACAGCGCTAGTACCGCTCCTTGGTTAACCTCGAACTCGGGCTCATCAAGGTGGGAGTCAAATGCCCATGATAACATCTTCCTTGTGCATGGGTATCCACCCTCAAGATCAAAGGACTCCATGGCAGTGAGCTCCTTGGTGGGCATGGTACTCTGGAAACATGCGCGTAAAACTTTGTTGGGGTCATCAATATATCCCATCGTTATTCTTCCCCCTTCCGCACATTTACTTCCCGTGCGCATGCCCTTGGGAATAGTTACTGAAAGAGTTGGGCCTTTTGTGCTACCCACACTCTTCTCCCTTTGCTCTTCCTTGAATTTACCGAGCACGAGCTCCGTGCTGTGCTCCAACTCCTCTTCGACCAAGGTATTAATTATCTTCTCCGCCTCCCTTGTCACTTTCTCATTCACCTCCTCCTGAGTGAGCTTGGGCATATCTGGCTCCTTGGTACTTGCCCCCTCGCTCCTTTCTTCATTCTACATGCCTTCCTCCCCTTGGGTGCCCTTCCTCCTTACAAAGATGAAAGCATCATTTGTATCTTTTGCTCCCTCTTCCCCGAATCGTGGACATCAATCAGCTCCTGATCCACCTCCAACTCTTCCTCTTCATCATCATCCTTTTCACCTATATAGGCATTCGGGTCATCTATATCTTCAGACTCTGGTTCTTCCATCCCCTTTTCTTCTTCCTCTACTGAAAACTCCGAGTCGAGGATGTGGTCTTCTCTTCATCTGAGAGCTCCTCAGGGGATGGTGGCTTTACAGGTTCTGGGGTCTTCTCCCTGACCACCATTCTCTTCTTCTTCTAGACATAGGTACTTTTCCCCATGGCACCTACATCCTACTTCTCCACCGCCATCTGTTCCTCTTTCTCTTGCCTTTCCTTATGCTTTGGCGCTGGCTTCTTTCTACCAATAGGGTTTTCTGGGATGGATATCTCATTCTCCATGTACGCGCCCTTTTCAAACTTTGGCCTTATACACAGGTAAATCCTCATGGCATTGCTCCCAACAATAGGTAAGGTCAAAGGCCTTACAATATGCACATCTTGTGACATGTACCTTTCAACATACATGTGCTTCTCTAGGTAGACTAGCTTCTTTCTCATTTCCCTGTGCTCTCTGTCAAGGGTGGAAAACTCCAAATTTAATTTCTTCAATTCCTTGTATTTGTTTACCCCCGCTTAGAAAAATTGGGCAGTAAATGAGAATGGGTGTTTGCACCATGGACTCCAATTGCCATCCACCAAAATGAACTCGCCAATGCAAAAGTGCTTTGGTATCTGCGAACTCGCTTCTCCTTCGGTTCTTGCTGTGGGGAGTTGTTCAAGGATTTGCCATTCAACCCCGAATGCATTCCTAAGGCACTTATACCATTTATCTAAGTGTGCCTTGTGTACCCCTGTCATTGATTCACATGTGTATTTCTGAAATATCTCCGTAGGTAAGGGATCTTCAATAGAAGGTACTCCCACACGAACTTGTTGGATGCATCCGACACCCCGATTTCTGAGAACACAATTGTCAATAGAATGTTTCCAAATAGGATCTTTCCTCCCTTCTCTGCGCTACTTATGATTTCATCTGCTATGTATTAGGAGATGTTGTATACGGTGCCTTCTGCGACCTTCCTACAGACATTTAGCCAAGGCTTGCTCACCTGGGTCCACCTCTCTTGTCCATTCAGCTTGGAGACAAGGTGTGTGGCCATCTTCATCACCGGATCACTGATATCCGAGACGTCATAGTACCTTGATCCCTTCTTCAATTCCTGGGATGCTATGGTTTCTTTCATTACCTCCTCATCCAGGAGGTAATCTATGAGTGCATCCCCTATACAGTTTAGGCATGTGAAGTGCAAAATTAGTTGGGGAGTTATGCGCATTTTGTGCCTTACAAAGCGAAGAAATATTCATGTACACGATTCATCAACCATTGGTATAAGCGCTCGGGCTTCCCGAAATATGGCAACTCGAAAAGTTGGAGAAGCCCTGCCTTCTCCATTTTTACCTTGAACATGTTTCTGTAGATTGGAAACCTGTCAGGTGTTCGTTTGTTTGTGGGGTGCACCAGCTCCAATGCCATTTCCTTTACGATCATGCTTGATTGGTGATTATAGTAAATAACGGTCATATGTCTTATGTGGGACTCCCACTCTTATAGTAGAAGAAACCCCATTCAGTATTACATCTCTAAGTACCAGTCCTCATTTGTATCCACGAGTATTTCTTCTTGTTTCTTGTTTCCTTTTCCTTTACCCTTTCCCTTCTTGGATTGTTTTGTAGGTTTACCAACTGGTTTTGTGGCCGTCATTGCACCCTTTGCTTTCATTCCCAAGTTATCTTGTAAGTTGTTTGAGTGTTTTCTTGTGCACCCCTTGCCCTAAAACACAAACCCTAATCTCGATTTTTCTCCTTTGATCACATCACTTCCTCACAACGCTCCTCCCACTCGTGAATCACTTTTTCTCTAGTTTGTATATCCAATGGACCGATTGTGCTTAAGTTCTTGGGATTTTTCTTCGCACAATTCAGTTTTCAAACCCTAGCTCTTGAAGGAAAATCACTCTTCTTGTGTTCGCAAAGTGAAGTAATGAAATGCCCATTCTTGTATTTATAACTTTTCCCACTTTTACACATTTAAGGCTAGGCTACCTACCACCGTATAATAATGTTTAATGTGGTGTTTTCAAATAAAACTTGACTTTAGCACTTCTCCTTACGCACCCAATCCTTGTGCGAAAACTTTTCCACCCACGCTCAATCCTTGTGCGAAAATGTTTCCACCCGCACCTAATCCTTGCATGAAAATGTTTCCACACGCGCCCCAATCCTTACGCAAAACTTTTCCAACTTTTTGGCATGCAAAAATCCATATTGATAGAAGACTCTTGCGTGCGTGCTACCAGTGCCAAAGGCACCTCTTCCATCCTCATGATTCTTGCTTTTTCCTACCTCGTGTTTTTGCACTTTTTCTCCTTTGTCGTGGATTTCCAATGTAGCCTTCTATTGCGATTTAACCCAAATCCTCCTAGAAGAATAACTCCAAGTTTCTTCTTCATCATCTCACCCCACACTAAAACGATGTGCGGTCCTCTCGCGCATACATAAGTCAAAAAGTAATACGGTTACCAAGCCTGGGGTGAAAAAAAAACAACAACGCAAAAGGAAATATGAGAAAGGGAAAGCATAAAAGGAAATTCTAAACTAATCGACAAAATTGCCTTATTTACAAACACCAAGAAGCATTATTTATAGTAGGGCTTCAACCTACTTCCATTGAAGTGTCCAGTAATTTTGTTCCATCCAAAGGCTTTAGTAATGAAGCATGCACCTGAATCAAGGATGTATGTAATTACATAAGGACCCAACCAATGCACCTTCAACTTTCCAGATGCTATAGAAATTTTGAATCATATAGCAAGGTACCATCCGCCAACCTCAAAATTTTTGTTCTTAATATGGCGGTCATGCCATGCCTTTTGCTTTGCCTTCTCAGTTGGATCCATCTTTCTAGTGAGCGCCTTTCATCGAACTTTATTAATTCATCTATTCTTTCTTCTAGCACTTTCTCGTCATCCAACCCTCCTACGTATGCTATACACAGAGATGGTAGCATGAATTCGACTGGAAAAACTACTTCCGTGCCAAACACCAATTGAAATGGTGTGGCCTTGTTCAATCTTTTATACGTTGTTTTGTATGCCCAAAGAACTGCTGATACCTTGTCATCCCAATCTTGCCTACCCACATCACATATCTTAGTCAGTGTGTGACTAAGGATTTTGTTGAATGCCTCTGCAGTCCCATTTGCCTAAGGGTGATAAGGGGTAGTCTTGTGATGGGCTACCATGAATTCTGCTAATAGAATCCTGACGGTTTCATTTAAGAAGTGAGTGCCCCTATCACTTGTTAAACTTAATGGGCACCCATACCTGCTTATAATGTTCTCCCACAAAAATCTAGCAGCTGTGGCTGTGGTGCAATCCTTAGTGGGCACGGCCTCTGCCCACCTTGTCAGATAATTAGTACAGGTAATGATATACCGTGAGTTAGTCCTTTGCGTAACGGGTGAGATTTTTTCGACAAAATCTATTGCCCATTTTTCAAAAGGTTCTCATACTGGAGATGGGGTGCAAAAGCATCTCATCCCTTCTTCTAGGTTTTCTAAGGCATTGGCAGTGGTCACAAGCCTTGCAAAACTTAATGCAATCCTGGTGAATCGTCTCCCACCATAGTTTGACGACTAGGATCTTGTGCACGAGTTACATTCCCACATAGTGCCCTCCAAAGAATCCCACCATGGGATTCTTCTGTTATGGCCATGCATTCATGTTCTAATACACACCAGAGGCAAAACCTCATCGTGTCCCATTTTATACAAATCCCCATTGATCAACATGAAGGGCGCGACATGTATGGCTAACCTTTTCCTTTCCAGTGCATTCATCCCTTCGGTGCCACACCTTCCTTGAGAAAAACAACAATGTCTTCTAACTCCGAGGGCGCGTGCCGCAACTCTGAATAGTTACGCGTCTGACATGGTTTCCTCGATACTTTGCACATCCTCTCCCAAATCAATCCTTGATAAATGATCCGGCCCACAATTGTTCTTTCCAGGTTTTACCACCACTTTGAATTTAAATTCCTGAAATAAAAGTACCCAATGGCATATGCGCCCTTGCAACACTACTTTGTTTACTAGATACTTCAAGGCCATATGGTCAATGTAGAATATGAAGGGAGTTTCCAGTAGATATTGTCTAAATTTGTGGAGCGCGTAGATCATTGACAATGCCTCGTGCTCGGTTGTTGTATAATTTTGTTATGCTGGTGTCAACTTTATACTTGCAAAACACAAGGGATGATCAACAATCCCCTCTCCTGGTTGAGCCAGAATGGCTCCCATTGCTGTACCAGAGGCATCCACATGGACACGGAAAGGTTTATCCCATGATGGGAATTGTAGAATAGGTGCGGTGAGAAGCCTTTCTTTTAGAGTGTCAAATGCCTTCTGTTGCGCCTCTCCCCACTGAAAGGCACTCTTATGTCTTAGCAATATTTCCAAAGGCACAACAATCTTGGCGTATCCCTTAATGAACTTTCTATAGTTACCAGTGTGTCTAAGAAATCCGTGCATGGTGCTTTGGCTGGTGGGCTCCCCTAATCACAAAATAACTACAACTTTCGTAAGATCCACCAGTAAGCCCTCTTTGCATATGATATGCCCCAACAATGTTCCAAAAGGAGTTGCAAAGACACATTTCTTGATGTTGAGGGAAATCCTCAACTGCCAACATCTTTCAAACATCAATCTCAAGTTATCACAATGGTCCCTTAGCAATCCATACATTGTGCAATCATCTAAATATACTTGAAGGAACTTGTGGATGAAGTCCTTAAATGATTGTACCACTATGTGTGGAAATACAACAGTGCATTCCTCAATCCAAAGGGCATGACCGTGTATGCAAATCTTCCCCACTCGGTGGCGAAAGTTGTCTTTTCTTAGTCTTCCTTAGCAATCCTTAGTTGGTGATATCCCGAGAATCCATCTGTGAAGGAATAGACCTCGCACCTAAAGCAACTCCTTCCAAAATCTCCTCGGTGAAGAGGATGGGAAAGGGATCTATGATATAAACAACATTCAATTACCTCCGTAATCCATGCATATCCTAATTTGGCCATCCTTCTTTATGCTTTGATCACCATTGGACTTATCCATTCTCGATTCCTCCACAACCTCAATGATACCGGATGCTATCATTTTGTCTATCTCTTCTCTAACTCTTACACACATGTTGGGATTCATCCTGTAAGGCCTCTTCTTGACCGGGCACGCACCATATTTCAACTTTATCCTCATTTACCCTAATGAATGGTGGATGCCTTTCAACTCATGGTATCCACACGGGAATAAATCCTTGAATTCACGCAAGAGATAGATGATCTTTGATACTTCCTTGTTTGACTAGTAGTCCCCAATGATAGCTTCATTGGGCTCCTTCTTCGAGCTGATGTTAAATTTCTTGGTTTTGAGTGGTTCATGATATGCACGCACACATGCATCCACACTATCAACTACCTCGTGCGTCCCAACCAATGAATGGTCGACATTCAGGCTCTCCATCTCCTCTCCATTAATAACGTATACCATCTTTCCTTTCTCCTTTTTAGCACACATGTGCTCGAATTGTATGTCTTCTGGTTCCTCCTCTTCGAACTGTGCTTCCAAGCTAGGTCCACCAAGTAAGTTTACTAATCTATCTTTCGCCATGGCATAATCCCCCAGAGTGAGGCGCTTGATAGTCTACAACACCTCATCAACCGGTTGTATGGTACTTCGGTACTCAAATGTGTGAACCAGTCAGTTGCTAATTCTTGCCAATTTCCTGTTTGGTGGCGAGTTTTAGAATGGATGTACTAAGCACATGCGCAACCTTGTAGTGTCGAATACAGCTTGTGCACCCAAAGGGAGGGTGGTAATGCTTCCATGCCTTCTCCCCAGACCCTCTCACATACCTAGATGTGGGAAGAGGTGGGTCCTGTAGACACCTTTAATTACACCTAAGAAATTTAAATACTTAAATTGTGCTAATTATCCCCTTTATCGTGAATCAACGACATATCATCAAAAGCACTCATTTTCCCTCATATCATCATTAATTAATTACACTAAGCTAATTAATTAAGTTGCCTATCCAACAAATACCCTAATTAACGACCTTCTGTTAATAAATCACCCCTTCTACCTAGACTAATTAATTATTATTAATTAATTAGCTTTCCCTTCCATTTAACCAATAAATTAATATTTAATTGATTTAATCCCTTATAATAGCCTAAATCGTACTAATATTCTTCTAATTATCTTCTATAAGCTTACATATACCTATTAATTAATCACCTTTGATTAAAAAAATACCCCCAACTCCCATGACTTGCTAAACGTGTATTAAACCATTCTAAAGTAAGGTTACCTTTAATAAAGCAACCTTATCCATTCCTAATCATGTTTTACCTTTATCCCACATTCACGAGAATGTGTTGAATCTTTTATCCTTTGGGCTATATAAAGAGCCCTCCACCTACCTTTTACTTACACCTAAACTCCTTGAGAGCAAATGTAAAGCATATAGCAAAGAGACTAAGAGCTTGCACCTTGCCCTTTTGAGAGTTCATCATCTTGAAGAGTTAAGCCTATTTCTTAAGTGCTTAAGTCATATGGGAGGTGTCAAAGGGGTCTTGTAGCCCAACTTTGATAGGCCCTCATTCCTAGGTTACTTGACATACTAAGGACAACTATTTTGATAGCCATGAAGCTTACTTAGGCCCATTCATTTATTTTTTGTTAGAGAATAGAGGAGTTTAGATATTTAGCATTGTTAGTTTCAAAGTTTGTATTGATGAATGCTAGCATCTATCCCTTGTTTAATTCTTATCTTGATGGTGTTTAGATTGTTGTTTAATTCTTGATAAGTTAAGGCTATTTAGGTGTTAGTCTTTACTCATATTAGCATTATTTTGAAAACAAACACATGCACACATTTGGCATGCCCAATGGGACTTACTCCATTGTCCTTTGCACTTAATTTCAAGTTTTTGTAGTTAAGTTTTATTTTTGGTTACTAACCCTCTTTTACACATGTTGATCTAAATTATTTTGTTGAGTTTGCATGTGTTGAGTCTTCCTCAGTAGGTATAAAGGAGGTGAAGTGCTGTCAAAATTGAAATTGATGGAAAAATTTCAAGATTTCTCCATGTTTTCATTTTTAGAGCTTACTTTTTGAAGATTTTACATGCTAGTTTTGTCAATTTCTTGAAAATTTTCAATTCTTGAGCATGTAGGTTAGTGTTTGATAGTGCTGAGTCTTCTATTTACATATTAATTTGGTGGGTTTCTATTAAAATTTAATCTTGGTGAGAAAATTTCAATATTTCATCATGTTTTCATTTTTAGAGCTTACTTTTTCATCATTCTACATGCTAGTTTTGTCAATTTCTTGAAAAGTTTAAATTGTTTAGCATGTATGTTAATGTTTGATAGCGTTGAGTCTTCTATTCATATATTAATGTGATGGGTTGTTGTCAAAATTGAATCTTAGTTGGAAAAATTTGCCCATTTTGCAGATTAAGGGACGTTTTTCTGACATTTTTTGAGTGCATGTCAAGTGCATACCTATGAGCATAAGAGCATATGCGTAACCCATCTTCCAAAGGCCATAAATTTTGCTCTCGAACTTGAAATGACTCCATTTTTTTTTGCGTTGGAAAGGTATTGAAGTTAGCTATGCAATGAAAACATAAATTTGAGATTTATACTTACAAAAATTACATATCTTTCATTAGTTTAAAACTGGTCATTTTCTAACATGTCTAATGTTTTGATGAATGTTATATTTCCATGCTTACTCGATTTACACCAAAGCATGTGTATGCTCTTCTCTTGCGCCTTTTGGTGATCTTGAGAATCAAAAACAACTTTGATCTATATCTTTTTAACATTGGGATTAAACTTGAAAATTTGATTATTCATTTTGCTTAAGGGAATGAACCTTTTACAAAGTATTTTTCAATGGTCATTTGATTTGAAGTTTTCCATTCCTATATAGTTGGGATAAAGTTTGTGTATGCTCTTCTCTTGCACCTTAGGGTGATCTTGAGAATCAAAAGCAACTTTAGTCTTCATTTTATAACATTTGGTAAATTGGAAACTTCATCTTTCACTTTTGGTTTAAGGGAATGAACCTTTTACAAAGCATTTTTCAATGGTCATTTGATTTGAAGTTTTCCATTTCTATATAGTTTAGATAAAGTTTGTGTATTATCTTCTCTTACACCTTAGGGTGATCTTGAGAATCAAAAGCAACTTTAGTCTTCATTTTATAACATTTGGTAAATTAGAAACTTCATCTTTCACTTTTGGTTTAAGGAAATGAACCTTTACAAAGCATTTTTCAATGGTCCTTTGATTTGAAGTTTTCCATTTCTATATAGTTAAGATAAATTTTGTGTATGCTCTTCTCTTGCACCTTAAGGTGATCTTGAGAATCAAAAACAACTTTAGTCTTCATTCTATAACATTTTGTAAATTGGAAACTTTATCTTTCACAAAGCAACTCTTAATCCTCTTTTAAATAAAGTAATTTTTTTGAGAACTACTAACGCTTGAGTGTAGGACCTAAAAATGCTTGTCAAAGAAAGGAGGAATCAAAACAAAATCAAAACTACTAATACGGTTGTTATACGGGTTGCAAAAGGTGTTTAAATAAACCACACCTAATTAAACAAGATAAAAAGAACAACATATTCAAAACAATGTATTGTAGGTTTCGGAAAAGGGCACGTCCCTCTCCGCTCAACTAGAACATAACCCTTTGGCATAACGCCTTAAGCTACAACAATGGGGGTGGTTCCAGGAACCCCAAAGTAGTCCACGTAAGAGGGAACCTTGTGGACGAAATGGGAAGTGCTCCGCACTACCTACTTGACTAGTGATTCCTTTGTGAGATAGCGTTATAGGTTGTCCATTGTGGCGAACCCAGTGATAGTACACGTAGACACACTAGTTGCCTACTGTTCTTGAAGGGGGTAAAGTAAAGCCGAGATACTCCCAAACTAGTCAGTGTGACTTTTTGGGTAAATTGCGCTCGCTCGTGGCAACTTTGTAACACCTAGGGTGAGAGAACCACCTAGGAGAATATACTTTGGCCAGGAGCCGAATTTGACCATTTTAAAATAGTGTTGAGTTATGAACCTTTTTTTTGAGAAACGTGTGACGTATTACTTTCACCTAGTTTTTACTTGCCTTAGGGCGAGGTGAAACTCTGCCGAAGTGAGGCTAGCATTTTTCATCATTTTTCTTGATTTATTTCCTTCATATTCTTTTGACACTTTGTTGATCAAAAGAGGTGTGATTACCTTTGTGTTGCCATTTGACTGTTTCTCTCACTTTTATGTCCGTTTACGCCCATCCATGTTTGCGGTTGGGTTAGTTAAACGTCTAAAGTGAGTGGAGGCATTTTCACATCATTTGGTAGCCATTGTGATCTTGATACCCACGTCAAGATCATCATTGTAGTTAGGTGTGGTTCATCACCATGGACTTCCATAGAAGAGTTAGCTTGTTTGTCTCGTATCATTACAATTTTGATATTTACATCTTGTTTCTTGTAAACTTGACATAAATACCTATATTGTATGGTTACGCTACACACATTCTTAACTATTCCTAGCTATACTTTGAGCTTTTTTGTTTGGTTTTATTATTACCTCGATTTCAAAAAGTGCTAGGCACTACCATTTCTACGTGTTATATTAATAACACCTCGATATCAATACTTCACTTTCTTGCAAAGTGGGTTAACATATCTTGGTGATAAGGTTGTGTCATTCGCAAATCGTAATTGGAACTTTTTGAGATATAGGTCTTAATTAGACTTGAGCTTGCTTGTCATATATCTTGATTGGGAGATCGCATTTAACTTCGTGTATTTACTTACATCTTGTTCATTCCTTTGAACTTGGCATAAGTGGAGACATCTTGTTAATCATCTGGCGTTGCAAATTACTTTGAAACATAGTCTAGAAGTACTTCATTTGATTAAATTTTGGTACCAAATGATTATTTCATTGGTGACTTTATCATTCTCTCACATTGGTATTCTCACACTGTTAATTTACTCTTAACACGTACATCTTGTGTTTCACTTAGGGGTAGTCATTGAATTTTGAAAAAATCTACAACTTACCTTAGTGAAACTTATCATGAAAACATGGCTCCTAAGACGTGTCTAGGTTTAAAGAAACAAACATATGAGGAACAATAGGTGCAAGCTTGGGAAACCTCTAATAGATAAGGTTCAAACCCATTTATCAGAAACGATCTAGGACCACTATTTTCTACAAAAAAGGAAACAGAAGAAATGGTCAACCATAATGGAAACGAATTAGAGTCACCACACGTGGACTTTGATTTTGACCCTACTCTACTAGATGAGTTTCTCCTTAGAAACAAAGATAGAGTTTTGGCACGGGTCGTGGAATTAGGGGCCAAATTTCCCACCGAGAATGAACCAATATTACCTACAAATGACACTACTAAGGAAGAATGCCCCCTTATCAATATGGAAGATATTTTAATAGGCGGGCATGCTTCCACTTCTTACGCAAAAATGATAAAGTGGTAGGGCATAGAATACCCCTCATCAAAGTGCCACGAAGAAACAAGATAGAACATGAGACAGGGGAAGAAACTCCACAATACAAAAAGGAAGAACCTTTAGAAGAAGAAGACAAAAACCAAGTCACAATCCAACAACAACTCAAGAACCTAAGCCGACAACTAGCTTTCCTTACTTTCCGTGCAGAAAGACAAACAAGAACATTCAAAAGTCAAGGCCTAAGTTTAGGATCCATGAAATCCATTGAGAAAACCAAGGAGAAGAAGAGACGGGTATCATCATGTACACGTCCCCGCTTCTCCCACTAGAGAACAATTGCTCGCACAAGAAGTGCAATCTATGAAAGAAACACTTGCGAGCATACAAGAAATCAATATAGGGAGTATTAGGAAATACCAATATGAGGAACTATGCCCCTATCCTTTTGACAATACAATGACCCTTCAAACCTTTCCAAAGAAATTTGATATGCCAAAGTTCGACAAATACAAAGGAAAGGGAGACCCAAGGGATCATGTTAAATATTTCTACATGGCATGTCAAGAGGTGTCTTATAGTGATAATTACCTCATCAGACTTTTTCCTAAGAGTCTCGGAGGTCAAGCATTGGAATGGTTTACACGCTTACCATGAGGATCAATTTTCATCTGGCCAAAATTGGCGAAAAGATTCGTGCGTCATTTCTTGTATAACATAGAGAGTGATGTAACCATGGAAGACCATGCGGCACAAAACAACGCCCAAATGAGACCTTCACCATCTTCCTCCAACGATGGAGAGGGATATCTAGTCGCTTCCTTGCGATTTCCCTAAGAAGCAATCGGTCAATATTTTCATCCCTAATCTCAACCTAGATATAGCGTTCCACCTTCAAATGCATTGTGTCCACGCCTTTGAGGAGGTTATTGAGAAAGGGATTCAAATAGAAAAGGCTCTCATTCCCAAAGGCACCCTCAAAACCCAATCTAAAGACAACCAAAGTGTCAAAGCTGTTGAAAAGCCAAAGATCTTTAACAAAAACAAAACCATGGTGGGAGATGGAATCACTGATTCCAAACGTGTTCATACTAAAATAGTTGGATGCGGCCCACATGATGACTTATCCTACAATGCAACCATTTGATGAAAATGCTCCTAAACCTTCATGGTATAAGAAGAATGAATACTACGAAATGCATTGCGTTAAAGGTCATAAGACAAACAAATGTCTCGTGGCTTCGACACTATATTCGTGACTTCATTGATAATGGGGAGATAGAGGTGGATAACCCTGCAAAACACAAACACCTAACGAGAAAATGGGGATTTATAAGGAACATTCCCTAAGCATAATAGGTTGGAAAAGACAAAGCTAGATCGGGAGACTCATCCCAAACCTATAAAGTCATGTGAATTACTTGTCTACCAAAAGAGATAACAATCATTATGATTCACTTACGGATGTATTCACTCCCCTGTTGACCGTGTCAATACCATCTCGGATCAAGGGAAAGGATCACTGCATGCAGAATAAGGCATGCCCGCCTCGTGATTCCAAAACCCTCTCTATTGACCCCACAAACTAGTAAATATAACCTTTTAGAACAACTTGAGAGAACACTTGCTAAGATCTTGATCTTAGATCTTCTCAAGATATCCAATGTGCATAAGGACATTTTGTATCAAACTCTTCAGGGGGTCGAGAGTGCCTTTAGAGGTTGATCTGCGTACCTTCAAGCCACAAAGGCAAATATTGCACCTAGTGAGCATCTCACTTTCAGCCATAGGGAGGTCCCTACCGAGAATCCTAAACATAATCTTCCCTTATACATTGAGGTAGTTATCACCCATGAAGAAAATCAAATAGGTGCTTGTGGATAATGGATCTGGATTGAACATCTCGCACGCTTAAATTAGTCAAACAATTAGGACATACGGAGCGATCTTGAGCCCCATATCATCACTATCACCACATACGACAACACGGAAAGAGAGTCAGCAGGCACCATTACGCTACCCATGGAGGTAGGCCCCACTTGCCATCAGATGAAGTTTCACGTCCTAGACTTGGAACTTCCATATAATATGCTTCTAGGCTGACCATGGATTCATGCCATGCAGGCCATGCCATCAACATTTCATCAATGCATCAAGCTGAAGCATGAGGGACATATAGTTACAATACCAAGAGATTTAGAGCCCTTTGCTCATTGTAGAGCTCTTAATAGCTTTGCATGAAAGGGTACATACGCATGTCCCTCCACAGATATAGCTGTCCCTCTTCATTCTGAGGCCATGGAATCTCGAGTAGATTCAAATTCTCTTAGTTCTTACGCTCATGGGGCATCTACTTCAACATCTCCATTTAATTCATGGGAGATGAAAATCCTAGAATATGGCTATGGGGAGTATAATATACAACAAGCACTCTTGGTTTTGACCTCTCATTATTGCCCAAGACTAGAGGTCGACCCAACTACCACTTCAGGAGACCTAGAGAGGAACACCCTATTGGGTCGTTCATACCCGGAGGCTTGTTAGCTGAGGAAAAATTACTTGATCCACCTACTACTTGGATCCATGAGGACACTCAACCATCTTGTTATCAAACCTTAGAATATGAAAAATCGAAAGCGTAATGATGTACTCCATGGGTGTAAAGGCCTAAGATGTGGTAAGAATGAACAAGGATGAAGGAAACCAATCCCTCTCCCCCATTTCAAAACTGAAAGATATGGCATCGGGATTCACCCTTATGGGGCACACCCTAACGATCAAGATGTGACTTGTTCAGAGTGTGAAGATGGCTCTAATTATCTAGACAGTGATACGGATTCTTGTTGTAGCCAATATGAGGATTTGGCCTCCACGAACCTTTTTATGAATAACGCTGTCCTAACCATCACCCCCACTGAACCAACCCTTGACCTTGTATACCCCTCCCTTGTTGAATGGGACCAACAACATCACGTGCCACTAGATTTATTCGAGAACGACAAGGCTATTGCAGAGTTCATGGGCATAAGGGATATAATTCCCATTGGAGATCACAAGAAGGGTTTCTTTATTGACTTAGACACCTGTGCCTACTTTGGCGAGGAGGCTGAACTTTGTGGTCAACAAAATTTAAAGAAAAGCGAGGGCAAGAGTTCTAAAGAAAAGCCTCGGCAAAAATCAAAGTCCAAGTCACACAGTGAAAACCTCTTTGAGGCACTGGTTGACAAACAAATAAGAAAATCAAAGGACAAACAAAGTGACCACGCCAAGGATGAAAATATCGTAGAGACATCCTTGGATGAAGATCTCAACCTACCTCCCGATCCTACGTGTATGGAGGATTTATCAAAATTTTTAGTTGAAGAAACCATCGATGTTAATATTGGTACCTTAGAAGATCCCAAGATAGTAAAATTGGGAGCATCACTCTCGCCGCAGAACAAAAGACGTTCACTATGCTACTTGTGAGAGTTTATTGATGTGTTTGCATGGTCTTACAAAGACATGCCCGGCTTAGATCCAACTTTGGTTGTGCATGGCTGGTTGTGCATGCGACGCTAAGCCTATCAAACAAAAGCTCCGAAAGATGCACCCAAGAGTGGTCTTATTAGTTAAAGAAGAGTTGGAAAGGTTGCTTGCAGCAAGATTCATCAGGCCAATTGATTATTCTGAATGGATATTGAACATTGTTCCTGTCCAGAAGAAACCTATCGGATCTGAATATGCACAGATTTTAGGGACATCAATAAAGCTTGCCCTAAAGATGACTTTTCGTTGCCCAACATTGACATGATTGTTGACTCAACCACAGGGTACGAAATGCTATCACTTATGGATGGATTTTGGGTTATAATCAAATTAAGATTCTTTGAGGAAGACCAACACAAAACAACTTTCACAACTCCTCGGGAACCTTCATTATCAAGTGATGCCATTTGGCCTTAAGAATGCGGGAGAAAATTATCAGTGGGCCATGATAGTAATATTTCATGATATGATTCATGACATCATGGAAGACTACATAGACGACATCTTGGGAAAGTCCAAAACAAGAGAGGATCATCCTATCATTTTGCGGCGTATCTTTGAACTCCTGCGTGAATACAAAGTCAGGATGAATCCAAAGAAGTGTGTCTTCAGTGTACTATCTGGGAAACTATTAGGCTTCATCGTGTCAAGATGAGGTATTGAGGTAGACCTTGCTAAAGTGTCTGCCATCACAGAAATGCCTCCACCGAGAATATTAAGAAACTGCATAGCTTACAAGGGAAAATTCAAGCCATTCGCCGCTTTATCTCCTAGCTTGTAGATAAATGTCACTCATTCACTCATTTTCTTAAGAAGGATGTCACTTTCATTTGGTGACCTGAGCAATAACAAGCCTTTGCTTTGCTTAAACAATACCTAGCTAATCCACCTGTCCTCATGCCTCCCACTCCGGGAGAACCACTTTTTCTCTATATTTCTGTTATGTAATATGCTATTGGTGCACTACTCACCCAATATGACCTTAGCCATAAAGAGAAAGCAGTGTACTATCTGAGACGCACCCTCATTGCCTATGAACGTAATTATCCTCAGATTGAAAAGGCTTGCTTGGCCGTTGTTTTTACCTTTCGTAAACTTTGCCATTACCTCGCTAAATACTAAGACCAAGCTCATATCCAAGGTTGACCCACTCAAGTATTTTTTTCCAAACCCCCCCTCACGGGTGTAGAATGGCTAATTGGATCATTCTACTCAGTGAGTTTGATATGGAATTTTTCCATCAAAAATTAGTTAAAGGAAAAGTACTTGCATTGACCACGCTAAATTAGCGGAAGCACCTTTGCAAAGCACAGAACCTTTGAGTCTGGATCTACCAAATGCATCTTTTCTCTACATTGAAGAATTTGTCATATGGCAGATACATTTTGATGGATCTTTTACGTTTCATGGTTCAGGTGTAGGAGTGGTCCTTATTACTCCTTCGGGTGATCCTATACCGTAGGCTTTCTACTTGGCCTTCCCTTGCACGAACAACATTACGTAAATATGAAGCACTCATTGCAGGGATGAAGCTAGCCATCAAGTGGAATATTCAACATGTTAAGGTTGTAGGTGATTCGCAGCTAATCATCAAATAGGTTAATGATGAGTATAAAGTTAAGGATGACAAGCTCATACCTTACAAGAAGTTGGTGGAAACTCTGAAGGAGTATTTTGTGTGCATTACCTTTGAGCAGATCCCAAGAGCATAGAATAGATCAGCAGATGCTATGGAAATGGTGGGATCTATGCTTTGTATTCCACCAGGGAACAATGATATGCCATTTTTGTAGAAAATCTACACCAGCCCATATATGACGTGTCGAAATCTTTCCCCGGCTTGTGAGGTTGCTTGGTCCCTATTCCCGTGGTACGAACCCATTTTCACCTATCTTAAGGACAAGTATTTCCCTCCCAATATCTTCCATTCTCAAAAGCAAAGCCTCGCCGTATATCCCATTACACCCTTTTTAAGAGGTACACTTTATCATCGTGGCTACGATGGGAATTGTTACGTTGTCTGGATGTGATGGAGTCAATCCAGCAATTAAAGAAGTACACAAAGGAGTATGCGGAGCACATACAAACAGAATGATCTTGGCTAAGAAACTGTTAAGAGTAGGTTACTATTGGCCCACCACGGAAAATGATTGTTGTAATTATGTTAGAAAATGTATACTTTGCCAAAAGTATGGAAATTTCATCCATGCTCCATCACAAACATTGCAACCAATCACTACCCTGTGGCCATTCTTTAAGTGGGGACTTGATCTAATAGGGAAGCTTACTCCTACCTCATCTGATGGTCATACACATATCATCACAACTACAGAATACTTTACAAAATGGGTGGAGGCTATCCCTTTAACCTATGTCACAGGAGCACAGATTTCTAAATTCATCATGAATCACATTATTTGCCGATATGGTATCCTTGCAGCCATTGTCACAGATAATGGGAAGTAATTTAAGAACAAAACTATGAAAGGTCTTTGCCAACGGTTCCAAATCAGATTGAAATGGTCCACACCATATTACCCTCAGGGTAATGGAAAAGCTGAGGCAACAAACAAGACTTTGGTAAGGATAATGGAGAAGATGGTTAGCAAAACCGGTCGAAACTGGCACCTACAAATCCACCTAGCCCTCTGGGCCTACCAAACATCAATTCACACTCCTACGGGTGCGATGCCATATTCCCTAGTGTTCAGGACAGAATCTATCATCCCTTTAGAGATCAAACTCCCATCCCTGTGAATTTATTTTCGGACTATTTGGATAAGGATGAAGATTATCGAGTGGCAAGATTGGCTGAGTTAGAGCTCCTGGATGAGAGGCGCATTCACGCTCTTAATCACCTAAAGGTATATCAACACAGAATCTCCCGTAACTACAACAAGAGAATCATCCCTCACCAGTTTGAGGTGGGTGATTTAGTTATGAAGGAGAACCAGTTCAACACTAGAGCAGAGTGAGAAAATAAAGGGAAGTTCAAACCACACTGGTTAGGACCCTATGTCATAGTTGCAAGACGGTACAGGGCATACAAAAACTGGCGGCTCACCCCAATGGTGATGAGCTCTAAGAGCCAATGAATACCATGCATCTTAAGAAGTTCTATGCTTGAACATGGCACAAAAATTAAAAAAATACAAAAACATAAAAAAATTAGAAAAAGAAAAAGAGAAAACAGTCATCCACTAGTGAAAACCACGCAATTGTGGCACTTTGGACAAGTCCTTGGGTGAAAACCGGTTTCCGGCACCTCGGGAGGATTCATTGTTCACAAGAATTCTATATTAGAAGGGTAGTTGTCTTTTGCCTGACCTGGCTCCGCCTTCAAGTTTCCTTGTGCACACCATCTTGTCCACCTTGATCCGCTTTCCTTCTTCTATTCATCTGTAAGGACGTGGTCTTTTGTTATTTCCCATCTTACACTGGGGGCAACTCAATGAATTCACCTTCTTGTTCATAAGCATGTGGCTTCTACCCTTGTATATTCCCCACCTAACACCGGGGCATCCATGCTTTCTTGGTTACTCCGCACATAGCTTTGGAAAACTGTTAAAACCACAAAAACAATAGAAAATTGTTTCGAGAAAAACACAAAAACAATAGAAAATTGTTTCAAGAAAAACACAAAAACAATAGAAAATTGTTTTGAGAAAACACAAAAACAATAGAACATTGTTTTGAGAAAACGCAAAAACAATAGAAAATTGTTTCACAAAACAAAAAACAATAGAAAATTGTTTCAGAAAACACAAAAACAATAGAACATTGTTTTAAGAAAACATAAAAACAATAGAAAATTGTTTCACAAAACACAAAAACAATATAAAATTGTTTCACAAAAACCTAAACAATAGAAAATCGGTTTATGAAAACATATCTTACAAAAACATTTACTTGCATTGTCTTGTTTTCTTTCTTTGCTTGTTGCTTGTATAGTGTTTTGCGTGCTTGCTTTTAAGTTGTTTGTTGCTTGGGTGTACTTTTTCATAGTTCATATTTTCTTGCTTAGATTAGATTCATTCTTGCTTGTGCATATTGCGGTGGGTTTCGACATGCTAGTGTGTTAATTCATTATTTATTTCTTAACGCATTTGGTTGTGTTTTGTTACTTGTTAATAAGGCATGGTGATTCATGGTGTATTGCATTAATTCCTGGTGTTCTTTGTAGAATTTGACTGTGTTTCTTGCATGTGCTATGTTTTGTTATCATTCACATCACATTACCATCACTATCATCACATCTAGCATCATCTATACATCATATATAAACAAAAATGCTAAGTTTTACATCATGCATGTATGCTAAGCTAATCATCACATATCATATCATCAATGGGGGCAAGAGGGGTTGTGCATAATAAAAATCTATCCCCCGCACCAATATCATCATATCGTCCCATCCATATACATCAAAATAACACTTGAAAATAACATTTGATATTGTCTACAGATCTATCATCTACAATCTACAGCACACCTCAAACGATCACGTGCGATCACCATTTCTCCTAAGTGTCAGAGCCTCATGGTAAGTTTTCTAAACTGAGCGGTTAAAATGAACTGATTGCGATGTTTTTACCCCCTGGGGTATATTAACCTGTTTTTCACCGATCGGACGGCCGGGACACCCATTTAGCTCACCGTTTTCTCCTCTGTTCGCTGTGGAATAATTATTTTTAATTAAATAATTATTTTTCTCTTATTTTTCACCGTATTGGGGAATTTTTTGTCCAATACCCCTTTCTTCTCCCCTGAAAATTTTATTGCTCCTTGGAAATTTTTATTCTTCTTCACACCCTCGTAAATAATTATTTTTCAAATAATTATTTTTTCTTAATTTTTCCACTAAACAAGGACATTATTTGTCGTTTGTTTCTCTTTTCTTCCACCTAGGGCACTTTCTGTTGCCCCTAGGCCCTTCTTTTTCTTCTTCTCCTTTCTTCTATTGTTTATCATGGTTCAGAAAGCCAAAACAATACAAACATTTACTATATCAAAAAAAAAATCCAAAAACAAGGAATTTTTTTTAAAACAATAATCCTAAAAAGTAAAACACCCTACAAAATGGTAACTTGCTTCTTATGGCTGAAACTTGTGTCTTGCACATGGTATTTTCTCCATATCTTGTTGGTTTGTCTCACATCTTCCCGATTAATATAACTCACGAGATCACTAGATTCACAACCATTCACAAAAGCTAGCTGCTTGCTTCGTTTGTACTTTGGAGCACTTTTGGTTGCCTGGTGCTCTTTCGTTGCGCACAAACACTTTTCATGGACCCCGTGTCCATTTTCATTTCCCCTTGCATGTATCCTTGCTTGGGGCATCATTTTTAACCCTTGTCGTCAGTCACAAACTTGTGGATCTCTTCAGCACTGATAACAAAATATTTGTACAACTGTTAGCTTTGACCATTGTCGGGTTGGATATATGTGTTCGTACTTGTTTTCCATGTTATATGAGCTTGTTTCCTTCTCGTATTGCATTGCATTATTGTATGTTGCGTGGAGTTGGTACTTTCATCAATGGAAAATTGTTCTTACTATGGATTTTCATGTCATTCTACCTTTGTCATATGCTTATATTTTTCATAAGGACCGATGATGTAGTTCATATGGAAATGTGATGACATAAAATTTGTTCCAAACAAATAAGCGGCTAGAGGTTAAGCTCTTCTCTCCCCTCATCCATATTTCTTCTACACCTCTTCCCTTTCACCCTTAATTCTCCCTTTCCTCGGGGCATCCCGCCTCGTCCCCATTCTTCCGCCTACTTCTCATCTATTTTGATGCGCCGATCGGCTTCCTTCATCACCCCATAAACACTCGAGGGGCATCTCTCCCTCCTATAATTTTTCTTCTATCCCTTCAAAATCTCTTCTGCTCTACTATCTTTGAAGTGGCATCACTTACGCCACCCCAAAGAGGGGAAAATGTAGACACTTATAATTACACCCAAGTAATTTAAATACTTAAATTGCGCTAATTATCCCCTTTCTTGCGAATCAACGACATATCATCAAAATCACTCATTTTCCTTCATATCATCATTAATTAATTACACTAAGCTAATTAATTAAGTTTCC
The DNA here is from genome assembly GCA_018340775.1 of Taxus wallichiana var. yunnanensis. NCBI lineage: Eukaryota > Viridiplantae > Streptophyta > Pinopsida > Cupressales > Taxaceae > Taxus > Taxus wallichiana. Next base: position 817,336,797 of record CM031243.1, on the reverse strand, counting down.
TATACAAATACCCTAATTAATGACCTTCCGTTAATAAATCACCCCTTCTACCTAGACTAATTAGTTATTATTAATTAATTAGCTTTCCCTTCCATTTAACCAATAAATCAATATTTAATTGATTTAATCCCCTTATAATAGCGTAAATCATACTAATATTCTTCTAATGATCTTCTATAAGCTTACATCTACCTATTAATTAATCACCTTTGATTAAAAAAATACCCCAACTCCCATGACTTGCTAAACGTGTATTAAATCCCTTCTAAAGTAAGGTTACCTTTAATAAAGCAACCTTATCCATTCCTAATCATGTTTTACCTTTATCCCACATTCATGAGAATGTGTTGAATCCTTTATCCTTTGGGCTATATAAAGATCCCTCCACCTACCTTTTTACTTACACCTAAACTCCATAGAGAGCAAATGCAAAGCATCTAGCAAAGAGACTAAGAGCTTGTACCTTGCCCTTTTGAGAGTTTATCATCTTGAAGAGTTAAGCCTATTTCTTAAGTGCTTAAGTCATATGGAGGTGTCAAAGGGGTCTTGTAGCCCAACTTTGATAGGCCCTCATTCCTAGGTTACTTGGCATACTAAGGACAACTATTTTGATGGCCATGGAGCTTACTTAGGTCCATTCATTTATTTGTTGTTAGAGAATAGAGGAGTTTAGATATTTAGCATTGTTAGTTTCAAAGTTTGTATTGATGAATGCTAGCATCTATCCCTTGTTTAATTCTTATCTTGATGGTGTTTAGTTTGTTGTTTAATTCTTGCTAATTTAAGGCTATTTAGGTGTTAGTCTTTACTCATATTAGCATTATTTTGAAAACAAACACATGCACATAGGTCCATTGCCATTGTAATCCTTGATAACGGTGGGTATGTTACTCTTTCGAGAATTGGCATGTGATCACAATTCTAACTTCACACCACTCCAACAAGTTTTCAATATTGTGCGGCCCACCACCTTGTTGTTGTGCCTATCAAAACATAACCTAGCATACCTCGTCACTCATCCTCCCTCCATTGAGCTTCCATTTCTCTCAAAAAGACCTCGGGGTATGCATCCCCAAAATACTTGGTTATTGTCCTTCCTCTCGGGCACCGAATCAGACGTACGTGCCGTGGTTACCCCGGTCACCGATCCCTTCAAATGTCACCCAATCATTTCATAAGTCCCATGCGCCCAATTATCACATGCTATACTAGTGGTATCACCGATGTATTAAGCATCGTGACCGATGTCTCCTTCTATAGGATGGATGGTCTCTGGATCTCTTATGGAGTGCACATATATTCTATCAAGGACCTCCTCTCTAAGGGGTTCAGTATAGGGGGTGGAATTCCCATCAGCAAGTGGTATAACCACCATATCTTCCTTATTTTCAAAGCTTATGTACCCCTTGTTAAACCGGAGATCTGCACTATTCTTATAACACCACGGGCACCCAAGTAGTGCTGAAAATTTATCCACCTTGGAAAGTGCCAAGACTTCAAAATCCCCAGTGAACTTAGTCCCCTGAATGGTAATGGTTGCATCCTTCAAGACAACTATGGGCATTGCCTTTGTCTTATTTGCCATATACAACACATTTGAAGATGGTTGTAATGCAGTCTTCCCATTTGATGCCAAGCATCCAGAGTGAGAACATTAACCTCCTCACCTGTGTCAATGAGGATGTTGCTAAGCAGCCATCCATCCACTACTGCGTTTAAGGTGATCTCTTTTTCATAATCAAGGCTATGAGGTGGGAGGTTTGCATGCAAGATCTACCTTTCGTGCTCTTCCCCGGTAGCATGGTACCTTTTCTCTCAACCATGCTCCTAGTAGGGGAATAACATTCTCTTGCCTTAGTAGTTTACACACCTCCTTAACCTCATCCAAGTCATCCTTTGGTGCTTCTATTGGTCTTCTTTGCTCATCTTTTCTAGTTTTCTCTTTTAAGCATTGGATCTCCCCTTGTAAGCTTCAAATTACGTCCATGGTTTCCTGGTAGACTTCTTTCTGGTGAGCCAAGTTTGGATACTTCCCATGTACTACTTCTTCCCTTGAAACCAGAGGTCTCTACCTAGGCACTTCCTTGCACGTGCGGACTCGCCCTTTTTGTTACCATAACAGGCTCTAGTTCTGATTCATGTACTACTTGCAGGAGCCATTACATGTCAGCCTTCTTAATACTCACCATGACAACACCCTTATCCTTCCGGTGTTGTTGACTCATATGTTCGTATAACTCGGGCACTCTTCGTACTTATGTTTTTTTCTACACCAGGGAGCATTGGAGAAGATCTGGACATTCACACTTATAATGGTCTGTGGCTCCACAATTAAAGCATGTTCTACGTGGGAAGTCACTTCTTCCCCCACTGTTACCATGACCATGAAATCCTCCACAAAACCCTCTTCCACGCACACCTTCATCTCCGTGATCTTCATACCATCGCTTCATCTCCTTTGGAACCGCTGCCGGTAATGTCGGTCTAGTGTGTAAACCAAGATCAATTGCCTCATGAATCTAGTCAATCAATCTACAATCCTTGGTGTCATGTGTGGTTGAGGTACATATCTTGCAATAACAAGACACATTTTTACAGATCACACACTATAAAAGGGGGCACCTACTTGCATCATGGTCCTCGTGACATATTTCACAATTTACCGCTATGACACGTACCGCCTTTCGAGCACATATCCCACCATTATCCTTTGTGTGCCCTTCTACATTACAATCTGTGCACTACATCCCACCGTGAGTCTTTGGAATTGTGTTGGTAGATAATTTATCAAACTACTTAGCCATGGCAGCAATCTGAGCCTCCAGAAATGGGCGACACCAAAGTGTCAATACTACCAACTACCTTAACTCGCAAAGTAGCTTCCAATGCTTCGCGCGGGTCTGTGAATGTTTTATGAGACAGAGTCCTCCTAAAGGGTGTGATCAACCCTTCGACAAACCACTGAGCATGTTGTGAAGGGTGGATATCATAAGATAGTTTAGATAATAGAGTTTTAAAATGTGCATCATATTCCCGTCGCTTTTACCATTCCCTGCTGGATTTCTTTGAGAGAGCTGATGCTCTTCTATTCAAACTCAGGTATGTGGAATTCCACCAAGAATGCATTTCTCAGTGCGGTATAATCCACAATAGTCTGATGAGGGTCATACTTTCTATACCAACTATACGTGCGTCCTTGCAAGGTTATCACAAATTGACTAGCCTTTCGATCCTGGGTCGTGATCCCCTTTGCACGCCATAGCAGCTCACACTTATGCACATGCTCCACGACATCTTCTATCCCACTGTAATTTGGTAAGTGTAGAGACATCTCGAAAAAGACTTGAGGAGGTGGTTGAGGCCCTTGTCCTCCCGATCTATTCCCTTGGTTTCCTCCAGCGTTTCCTCCTCCATCGGATCCACTAGATCCTGAGCCACCAGCTCCACCACTTCCACCTCCAGATCCTCCTATGTTAGGTACAAGGCCTATGTTTGTCATGCTAAATGCTCCCATCGTTCCACTAAATTGTGCACCGATAGTCTCAAATAGTGCCACTCCTATTCGTATTGCCTCCACCACTTCCTAACGTGCTTCCAAAGCTAGCTGTATATGTGCCTTGTCCAAACATTCCAACAAATACTGGAATAGTGTGTGAAGCCATAAAAGTCCCAAACGAGAAGTTATATCTTCTAGGCACTGATCGGTTGCTTCCACTGATATCAAATGGATCAACTATACTTTTCCCTCATTCAAACAAACCAAGCACCAAGGTTCGGTTGCTAGGTGGGGTCAGATGCGTGCCAACGACTCTTCTTTCTCTACATGATGGACTCTCATCAGAAGCCACAAGGTTTTCTCTCCCACACTTACCAAGATGGGGTATCATAGATTGTTTGGGTTCCACATCCTCCACGTGAACCTCAACTCCTTTCCACCATGTCTGGCTCCATAACCCACTTGTAATCCTATGCTATCGATCCCCCTTTCACACACTTCATTATACTTGAGCCGTATCTCCTCCCTTTCCTTTTCAGTCGTTATATCAAACATCTTTCCCCAACCTGGCTTCCTTGCCAAGCGCTCAGAGTGGTTTAGCCGGCCATAGGAAATGCCTCTAAACCCATGGTTACCACCAAGATTTTGATTGCTAGGGGATAGCAGATATAAATGATCCTTTGGGATCCCACAAGAACTCAAACTCAAAACTTCTAGACATGAGTACATGGAAATTGCGTATTCCAGAGTGCAACTAGTCAATACTCCTTTCCACCAATGATCTATAGCACGGGTCCACGTTAGATCAACATCTTGTAAATTTTGATATGTTTCTTAGGTCCAAGGGTGTGACTTATAATACCACCCCGATCTAGATGTATAACCTGAGATCCATTTAAATAACTTTACTGCGAAAGAACAGAAGAAGGTTTCGTACAACTCATGATAAAGAGTGTCTTCCACCCATCTTTGTGTGTCAAACCCAGGTCTAGTATTGAATCTCTGAGTGAATTCATCCTCCGTGCTTTTAAACCAATCTTCAACACCTTCCAGGGTTATTCTCTCCATCATCACTCTTTGCACAGATCATGATGTATGCCATGTTCCACTACAACTTCAAAAAGAGGTCCCGACAACGGAACCAAGATGTAGTCATTTTTACACCCACCAAGAACAAGGGAACCTCATGCACGCCGGCCTATCACCTAGCGGGCGCTGGGCGCTCACCCGAGGTGCACGAGAGGGAGCCGAGTCTCTCCTTTATGTGAGTTCAATGGAAGGCATACTTCATGATCTTGACTTAGTGATTTAAAAGAAATGAAAAATCTATATAGCTCGTAATCGACTTCTATACCCCTTCAGTCATAATAAAAACAAAGCACACAATAGAATTAATAGAACTAGGAAGTTGTAAATCCACAAATAGACTTAACATTCAAGTAAGGTTCATGATTATATAAGATCAAAAGCATAGTAGAAACATGCAAGTAATACAGAGAAAGGACCTTAATACAATTTCCATGGTAACCTTATCATGTTTATGCATAGCATTACTTATAAAATATTACAGAAGGGAGACCATAGTCACATGCCATATCTAGATCCATACATGTATGCTCACAAAACAAAATTTTCATTCCCCATTCCCTCATTACATTCTTCCTATAATCATCTACCCATTTTATCCAAAAAGAGTTCTCGCAAAGAATTCAGTAGAGCTCCGCTACCTCACTTGTGTCTCCTTTCTTTGCCAAGGGCACGCATATAAATAGGCATCTGAGCTCTAACAAACTCCTCTGCAACCTCAGATCTGGCCCCAAGTGTCAAGGTGTGGGTCGCCCCAGGCGCATGCCTCTCCATGTCATGATTAGCTTTTGGATCTTCTTATTGCAAGGTATATTTCTCCCAGACACCTTGTTGCCAAGTCGAACCTTATCCAAACGTAACACGCTCTTCATGTGTTCTATCCAAAAGGCCGAAAACGGCTAAGTCCCGAATCGTGCTTCGCAGGCGTGCGTCCTTGGTTCTCCAAGAACCCTTTTTTAATCCTTCGCCTGTGTGTGCCTTCACTTGCGCGCTCCTCTGCGGCTATACGCACCTACTCGCCTTTAAGATTTGGTAGCTACATTAGGGTCCCAACATATAGGAAATATCTAATCTAGTTATAGCTAGATAAATCAAACTATCAACTAACAATGTATATAAAATAGGATCAACTTTTTTCATATGTAGATTTAGGATCAATATTTATTCCAACTTCTATTGAAGTAGAAAATGGTTTACAATCAATCATAAGAAACTTTTTCAATACAATGGTTGCATATTGTGTTTTGAAAAATAACAATAGAATGAAATACAATCATATAAATAACATGATGTAAGAGACCTAACTCATTCATTTCAAAGTACTTGATTCAATTGCTCTTTAATCCTATGAATTAAACTAGAATTATCACCGACATAAGAAAATCATCAACATATATACATATAATGATAATGTGCGAGTCTTATTGCTTAATGAATATATCATTGTTAGAAGAACAATTAACAAAACCTGATAGTTTAAAGAAGGAAACAATTTTTGCATACCAAGCTCTAAGAGCTTGTTTTAAACCAAACAAGGATTTCTCAACTTACAACCATAGTTTTTTACCATTTTCTTCAAATCCTATAGGTTGAAACATGTAAAGTTCTTCTTTTAAATCGTAATTCAAAAAATCATTTTTCTTATCCATTTGGTGGATTTCTCACCCAAATTAAGTGGCAATTACAAATAAGGCCCTAACAATACTCATTTTAGCTACAGAAATGTCTCAACATAATCAATAGCTTTATGTTTGTTAATACTACCATCAACATTATATTTTATTTTGTATATCCACCTAGACCCTATAATACTTCGCAGCTTAGGTTCATCCAAGGTAATTAATGTATGGTACATATGACGGATTCTCGTCATTTTCCTTAGGTTAATAGGAATTAAAATTTCTAACATATATTGAGCCCAGAAAATTTCTTATCTAGGAAGATAAGAGTTTCGAAACATCTATAAAGATCAAAACATCATCATGACCATTTACTAAATCTAAATAAAAACAAACCTTTAGAAGCATTTAATGAAGTAACTTCAAGAGAAGAAGACAACAAATGTAAACCTTTCACTAGTTTATATCTATACATTTCATATAATCTTTGATAATTAACATGTCCTAACCTTTCATGCCATAGTTTTGAATTATTCAAACTCGAGATATAAAACAAGATGCATAAGAAAAATCATCAATAATATACTGACCATTTCTTCAATTCCTTCGGTATTATACATCATTACTATCCTTGATATACCAAGTATCCTTAATGTATGGATTCTAGTTGTGTCCATACCTCTTTCGAGATGTTCAATATTACCAATGTGTAGAAGGTACTTGTACGATAGAAAAGTTACATGTGAGCATGGGAATCTACAAGAAACTCTTCTTCGTACTTAACCTCCCAAGGTCGTGGCCGAGATAGCCAAGGAGAATGGAATATATGTGGATACAGAAAAAATATTTGGGGAATATTATATCCTCAACATGGAATAATGGGATCTATGAATCTAAGGCAAAGAAGGCCCTCCTAACCTAAATTGGTGTAATGGATCGTTCGGATATAATAGCTGTTCGGAGGCTCCAATCAATGTTGAGCTCTGCCAAGATCCTATTTATTGGCTATTGGATACATGGAAAATGACCTATAGGTGCTTCATGTATATTTCCAGACAAGGTCATGAAAATGGTGATGAGAGGTGTAGTGGATCCTCTAGAGTTTTATGGATGATTCTCTAGTCTAGTCAAGAAATCCCTAGCCTAGATTGGCTATTACATTTAATATGGAGAACTGTGTAATGATGTCTGGCAGAAGTGGTGAGGTTTTGAATATTAATGTGTGTAAACCAACATCAACACTGATTGATTAGTAGGCCCATTGGGTTGTGGGACCTATGGATCATAATCGTAAGTTTGTGGTTGTGGCGGACCTCCTATGGTCATATGAGGAGTCAATCTCTCCTTCCGACTATCTAATAGTCATAAGCTTTTCAGCTTCTATGTTTAGAACTAGAAGTTGTATGATTTTCTCATAATACCTTACGGGTGTTCTGGAAACTTGAATACGTAAGCCAATATCTATGTCGATGAGGAGGTCTCCTATGTTGGGTTGTGGAACTAAAGGATCACAACCAAATATTTGTTCTCTTTCGAGTTCTTGTATGGTCATGCGGATATCCTATCAAGGCAGTCTGTAGTTGGGTTGATTTGACCAGAATGTGTATGCCTTGTCATCTTCAATATTCAACTCTCTCAATTGTTCACTAATTGCTTGTAGGTTTATTGTCGTTTGAAAAACCTGAATCCTAAGGTCTTGATCTATATCAGCTAGTGTTGTGGAGAGATTTGGTTGAGGTACCACCGGTTCGAAAACGTAATCTCTGGGCTCTCTAGGTCCCGTGATTGTCATATAAAGATGATTCAATTTTAAACTGAAATGAATAAACTAATTATGAAATATATATCTACACTATGCATATATTATTTATTTTTTTGTATTTTCGATGATGTGTATTTGAACGAAATTAAAAGAGAAGCTATTCTAATATGTTTAGAAAATGGACAATTAATCTAATAACAAAATTAAAACAAACAAGGTAGCCTGGTATAGCTATTTTCCTGTGTAGTTGTGAATTTATCCTAAATATTTAAATAACTAACTAGTTAATCGAATTACTCTCAATCCTACCTTAGAAGTAAGGAATGAATCATAGTTTCTCATAAACTATCATTCCCCACAACTTCCTGGCAATATCAAAGTGAGCTTTAATCAAATGAAATAATTTACAACTCTAATTGTTATATTGTAACTAGAACTTTGATAGCTCAAACTTGGAGTTTACAGAACAATGGTAAATCTAGTTATGTTGTGACTTGTCCCCTCAGTGTTCTCCTTGTTCCTTTGTGCTCTCGTGAATCCAGAAAAGTGTGTACGTGATAGTGTCAAAGAGCAGAAGATACTCGAACAATGGCAGCTTTGGATATAAACCGAATACAATGCAAGTAAGAGAGGGATAGTGCAAGTGAACAAAGCTTGACTATGTAATTCCTAGCAGGATTTATTATGGGGATACAACACAAATACGCTGAGAATTATGGAATCTATCTTTTGTGACAAAACAAAACCTGCAACTCTAAATGGATTCTAATCTAAAAAAGAAACTACCTTATTCTAAACTGATTGTATGGGATAACAATAAAGTAAGATGAAAGCAAGAAGATCAAATGATCTCTAAAACAAAAATGAGAGGTTGATAATTCATGCAAAATATGAAACTATTGAAACTCATGCAAGAACTTCCAACAAACTGAATAATCAAACACAGAAGGAGAGGGGCCATTTGTTTGAAAACAAGCTAGCTATTTATAGCATTTGGATTTACCAGAGGGTAACTTGGAATTGATCTCCTTTACTATAAACAAAGGGAAAACACTATTTACTAGGCAGCCAAAACATAAATGCAAGCCAAAGTGGTTGAAGAATGTGGGTGAAAGTTGAATTTTACGTTTGATGCGATCATCGGAACGTTCTGGAAAATGCGCACAGGATCACGCCTATGTAGGGTGACAATTAGGGATCGACGCCCCTATCTTGGCGGTGGTCATGGGACCACCGCCCAGCAGGGCAGCGGTCCTGTCACTTAAGACCAAAATGCAAAGAAAAAGGGGGCAGAGGATAAAATAAAGCACACGAAGCTTGGATAGAGCATTTGGGATGCAAACATATACTTGGTGAGATTTTTGGATTCTGAACACCTTGCGAAGAGACCTGAATCATCATTGGGGCTTCCATAACCTCTTTTCGGTAGTACAATACCTACATTTTTGGGTACGTACATATTGCCCCCTCGGAGAAGCGTTTTAGCCATGAAGAGGCATAAAACAATGGGTCCGAGTATGGCGGTCCCAAAATGGGGAGTTAGAGGTTATACCTGACACGCCTGTGTGTCGAAATGTTGCCATCTAGATTCCCGCTACCTGTAAAATGAAAAGAGGACTCAAGTGCAGATAGATAAAATAAATCAAAAATAAAACTAAATTAATATGGAATGAGGACTTACCATTCACATGGGGATTAGAACTTACCTCCGTCGACGCTCCAACTCTACGTAAAAACAATCAAAACCAAATTAGAATACTATATATATTTAAAATGAGCTCATTTTACTATTCATTTACACGTGTTGATTTGGTGGTTTTTGAGCTCTGGGACCCATGGTGACCATTTTTGACGAGAGTATAGTCAAAATGTCCATTGTGAGATCGTGATCATGCCTCCAAGAGCAAGACATCGGCCCGTGAAGTCTTAGGTTAGTTCTTCTCATTTTATCATTTTTAAATCCAAAATATAGAAATGTAGAAATCTTTGTCTTGGGGGGATTATTTTTGAAAATGTTAGTCTTAAATGAGTCTTTAGGGGGCGCCCATAGGGTAGGTCTTCATTTCATCCAAAATGATGTATTTTTGCATTTTTAAGTGTTTTAGGGCTTAAGGGGCATTCACCGATTCAAAGATAGGACTGCCACCTTCTACATAGGGTGGGACGGTCATGGGACTGCCACCCTAGAAGGTGGCGGTTATGAAAATGCTTCTTTGCTACAGGGGCAGTTTCGAACAAAATGCAAAAAGAGATGTAATTTTTAATTGTCTTTGCATTTTTGACATTTTTATATTATGTTGGTAATTTCTCTAGTTGGATTACATTACTAACTTACTCTTTTTCTCTATTTTGGGTGATTGTAGAAGGAGGAGTACATCAGATGGAGTAGAGAGAGGGAGTGTGATTGGCTCCTGCAGTGCTAGAGGCACTTACTCAGGCAGAGTGAGATACTCTACAAAGGGCTGGTATTTGGAGGATTGCTCGGTCCCTCATGTTACACCTACTAGTCACATATTGTGTGACTTATTTTCATATTGGGACGTAGATCGAACACTTTCCGATTTCCAGGAGTTAGGGGTGAGTGGTCCATCACCCTAGAGGATGTTTATCACATATTGGGGGTCCCGATTCTTGGGAGGCACTGTCTCTTAAGACAGTAGTATCTAGATCTCAGATGGTTTAGTGGGCCACCTATATGGGAGATGTTGTTGTCTCCATGGGCTCAAAGAAGGGGGTGAAGGTCCATTCTATTGTTGGTTTAGATATCCCTGTGCTCCGCCAGGCTATCATGGGTATCCTTGCCTCATGGTTGATTGGGGACAAGGGAGGGGATACTCTCTTATACTGTTGGGCTCCTATCATTACACAGATTGAGGCACATGGCCACATTTATACTTGGGAGCAGACATCCTTGGGACCACCTATCATGATTTGTATAGGGTGGTCAGATTACAGGGGCAATCATTGAGTCACCCTACTCTAGTCATGAGTTGGGTGTATGAGTGCATCATTCCCTATGGGAGAGGTGTACAGGTAGAGGATCTCGGGGCTGTCAGGGCAGTGAGGTGGACAAGGATGACCGTACTTAGGATGCCACACCAGCCAGTGGCTTCTTTGACTATTGCGGACATGGAGGCCACTCCTTATCAGGCCATGGCAGGGTTATGGGGAGAGGAGACACACACATTGATCACTGCTATACTACTAGTCAGCTGATAGATAGGATGGGGAAGTTGGAGATCCACCCCTTTGATAGAGTACCAAAATAGTTTGGCCTCCCTTACATTGATATGTTTCCTCTAGTGGGGCCAGTATACGGTTTGTTCGCGAGGCTAGGGGAGGTCCTAGAGGCCGAGGTTGGACCACGATCACTCCTGGAGTTCCCATTGTAGCTAGGTGGGTGGTTCGTGCCCAAGGGGTAGCCGGTGCTTCTCAACACCTTTACTTTAGATCGAGCTGGTCCCGATCATAGTGGAGAGAGCGATGAGACTATTGATGTGAACTCAAAATCTGAGAGGAGTTCACATGAGAGGAGATGAGAGGAGGCGAGACAGGGGGATGGTGGGGATGATGAGAGTGACTCTGAGTGACATGACACTTAGGATATCTTGAGGGAGAGAGGTGGAGGAGAGTGCAGAGAAGGTGACTCTAATCTTAGAGGAGTTTCCTTCTCGGGACATTGGGGGAGATGATGAGTCCATAGCAGGACGTCACTTCTTAAAATATTTGGAGGAGATTCCATAGTCGGTGGCAACGTCGATGAAGTGCAGATCCTAGAGATCCCACCTGGATGCCTTGAGATCCGAGTGAGTTACTAATATTTTCTTGATTTTGTTTTAGTTAGAATTGTTTAGTTGATATTTACCTTTTGTTGTTTCGATTTTTTTTTGACTTTATCATGGACAATTTTCTAACTTGTTTATTTCTCCTTTTTTATTTGCAGTGACTGTTGAGGGATGGCAAGAATTGATTCACCAGGTGTGTGTGGACACTCTATTGCTCCCTTTGAGAGTACATGGGCCAAGCTTACTATGGACGTGGGAGAGCCTTCAGTAGCTGGTAGACATACCGACATGTTTTCCCCTATCTGGAAGGTGGCAAAGATCATGACTTCTCTCCATGCTGAGGTAGTTAGATATAGGACCACTGAGCGCTTGATGAGGAGGAGTCATTCTCACAGTGAGACCACAACTACTGGCCGTGATCATGAGCCCTCATTTCATTCAAAGCATCGTCATAGCAGGAGTCCTAGATGCGGTTGTGCACCATCTGAGGGATCTCACAGGGATTGAGAGATCATGGTGTCTTTTTGTAGTGATTTTTGGTCGGATATTTATATGAGTGTTTTTGTATTTTCCGGGCTCATTGAGTGTTTTGACCATGCCTAGTGCATGATGGCATTATATATAAAACATTATATATATATATCTCTTTTTGGATCTAGATCTTCTTGTATCTAGAATTTTTTTGATTCGTTTCCCATGTGTACACTAGATTTTTTTAGAATCTTTGTTTTTATATGCTTTTCAGAATGTATGCAATGGATGACAAGTGATAACATAATGTTTCTCTTTGATTTGTTTTGTAATGCTGATATGTGATGATGTAAACATATTGTAGTACTGAACTTTTGGCTTCTTTGGGAAATGTTCGTTGCTTCTTCTTATTTTGGAAAAACGCGATGACCATGTAGTGATGAGAGAGATGAACTTGCCCCACTCCTAACTCCATACAACTAGTAAGATGCGAGGGCTCAACACCAAGAGTTGGGAAGGGCACAAATTATATGAGTTTGACTGGATGAAATGATGAAAGATAGACAAACCAATGAAAAAACCAAACTTAGACCTACACACTTACCCTACTCAAAACTACCACCAAACTCAAAAGGTAACTTACTTTCCAGTTTATCTAGACTTAGATCTATAAATGGCAACCTGGTTGACAAAATATGGTTTTTAGGATTTGATCTCTTTGGAATTTGGACACTTATTTTCACTTAATATAATTTGATTTGTATTTATAAAATACCAAGATTTGTTAATTTGTGTGAATGGACCCCCACACCCCTCGCCCCATGCCACTAGTAAGAAGCATGGGTTTGTCACTAAAGGAAGGATATAGGTGAGTAGGGGCACTTCTTTCCTTTCCCAACCTTGCACCACTAGTAAGAGATGTGGGATTATCACCGAAGGTTGGTGGGGCAAAGAAGTGTGTAAAATAAAATATTCTATTTTCTTGGTATTTTTATTTTATTTGATTTTGACACTTCTGATCTATGATTTTGGAATATCCTTGTTTCAAAGAGACATAAGAGGGATAGATGTGACACCAAGAAGCTTCTAGAATAGACCGTAGGTAAGAACAACTTCACCTAGTAGAAAGAAAGAGAAAAACCAAGTATGTAGGCCTTGGTATGGTTTTCATCAATATTTGTCTGTCGATCTTGATGAAAAGATTTTGGAATTATTTGATGATATTATGAAAACTTGAAGAGATATGATTTTGAATGTTTTTTCCAATACTTTCAAAAGTTTGTAATGAATTTCTTAAGAATAAGTTCCTTGACCACAATGGTTACAAAATGAGTGAACAAAATGAAACAATTAAGTGACTAATGTAATGTAGGTAGATATAATATACAAATGGTGACATTGATGTCTTATGCATAAAACTCGTTTAAGATGCAAGGAATTGACAGTTTCATTGAATTCCTCACCTTCTAGTGTACACAAGAGATATGCACCATTTTTGTAGTCTTTCATGACTCGGTATGGGCCCAACCACTTGGGCCGAAATTTCCTTCCTTCACCGGTTTTCTTATCAATCTGGTTGTCTAGTCTTAGAACTAGATCTCCCTCATATATTTCTCGCTTGTAGACTTTTTTGTTATATTTTCGACACATCCGGTCAGCATAGGCTCTATGCCATTGTTCGGCATTTAGCCTGGCCTCATCAAGGCTTTCTAGTTGAGAGAGGCATGCCTCTCTATAGGCTTCTTCTCCTAGAATCCCTTGTAATGAGATGCGAGAGACTAGGTATTTCAACCTCAAGCGGGAGAACCCACATCTCGCCCAATACTAATGAGAAAGGGGTTCCTCCGTTGGTGTTCTTATTGAGGTTCGATGGGCCCACAAGGTCTGGGTATAATTTTAAATTCCAATCTCGTTTGTTCTCCTTAACTATTTTGAGGAGAATAGCTTTTAATGCTTTGTTTGTTGCTTCGGCTTGTCCATTGGCTTGAGGGTAGTAAAGAGAGGTCGTATGATGATTTATCTTGAATTTACTGCATAATTCATGGACCTCATCATTCTTAAAGGATGTGCCATTAATTGAGATAATGACTTGCGGACACCGTACCTATAAATGATTTGATTCAAAATAAACTTAGTGATTACAGAACCTGGCACGGTGGTGAGAGGCATGGCCTCTACCCATTTGGTAAAATATTCTATGGCCATGATTATAAAGTTATGGCCATCCATTGATGAGGGAGAGAATTTCCCTATCAAATATAGACCCCAAGTGGAGAAAGGCCACGGGATTGCTATTGGTTATAGAGATTGTGTTGGCATGTGCATCTTATGGGAGAATTCTTGGCATTTATGGCACTTACACACAAACTCTACTGCATCATGTTCAAGAATGGGCCAGAAATAGCCCATTTGATGTATTTTACGAGCAGTGGTGTGACCACTAAAGTGGCCTCCACATATCCCACTATGGGATTCATAAAGAATCTTCTTGGATTCTTCTGTGTCGACACATCTTAAAAGCATTCCATCGAAGGCTTTACGATAGAGCACTTGTTCTAAGATAACATACTTAGCAGCGATAATGCGTAACCGCCTTCTTTGTTGTGATGTGGCACCTTCTGGGTACATATGGTCCATGATAAAATTGACAATGTCAGTGTACCAAGGGCATGTAGAGATGGGGGGTCTAGTTTCAACAAAGTATATGCACTCATCGGGAAAGTCCAAATCTACCAGATCACCTCCATCTAATGGATTGTTAGCTAACCAGTCTGCAATGATTTGTCCCTTAACAGATTTTTGGTTTACAAATGTTAATTTGAATTCACCCATTAAGGTTATAAATCATCCACCTTTTTAGATAAAGACCCTTGCATGAGGAATGTTCGTAAGTGATCTATCTTTACAATGACCCTTGTTTCTTGGTTTAACATGTAATGTCTTAAATGTTTCGTTGCAAAGACTATGGCAAGGAATTCTCTTTCTTCCTGTGTATAGCATTTTTCATAATCAAGAAACGTCTAACTAATGAAATAGATTACATGTTCTTATTTATTGTTGTCTTCTTGAGCTAGCATGCAAGCTAGGGAGACATCAATAACTTGTGAATATAGGATCAAAGGATGGTCTGGTCTAGGAGGCATTAACGTGGGAGGAGATAATAAGAAGCATTTAACTGCTTTGAAGGCCTCGTTACATTCTTCTGTCCAATCAATGCTATAATATTTCTTTAATAAATTGTTGATTGGGTGAACAACAAAACTTAAGTCCGAAACAAACCCTCGAATTGCACCTAGTTTCCCGAAAAATGATCTAATACCAGACTCATCTGATGGTGGAATCATTTCAAGAACAACCCGATTTTGGATGGATCTACATCAATCCCTCATGAGGATATAATGTAACCTAGAAGCTTTCCTCCTGTCATACCAAATACACATTTCTCTAGGGTTCAATGTGACACCATATTCAATCAATCGTGAGAGAATGATACAGAGTACTTCTAGGTGATCACACTCTTCTTGGCCTTGGCCAACAAGTCATCCACGTAGGATTCCACAATTTTATGAATAAGGTCATGGAATATGTATGTCATTGCTCACTAGTATGTAGCATCGACATTCTTAAGACCGAACGACATGACAACGTAACAATAAGTTCCCCAAGGAGTTATAAATGTGGTCTTGGCTTGATCCTGTTTAGATATTTTAATCTAATTATACCCTGAAAACCCATCCATGAGGGACAACAGTTCAAATCTAGTTATTGCATCAACAATAATGTCAATGGATGGTAACGGAAGTCATCTTTGGGACAGGCTTTGTTAATATCCCAAAAGTCTATGCAAATGCGTATCTTTCCATTCTTTTTGAGAACAAGGACGATATTAGATACCCATTGTGAATAGTCAACTGGTTTGATGAATCCTACTTGGAGAAGTTTCATTACTTCCTATTTTACCATGAGAGCCACTTTTGGTTTCATTGGTCTTGACTTTTGTTTAATTGGCTTTGCATCTAGTTTGGTGACAAGATTATGTACCACAATATGTGGTGCAATTCCTGTCATTTCTTTGTAGTTAAACATGAAAGCCTTTTGATGTTCCTTGAGGATTTGGGTGTGTATTTCTATCTCCTCTGGAGTTAACGAGGATCCTAATTTTAAAATCTTTGGTTCTTCCTCTGTTCCAATGTTTATGTCAATTGTTTCTTCGATCAAGGAAGTGTTGCCTTCTTCAAATTCAGGCGGGGCTAGAGGTAGTTCCAAACTTTCTCCGTTCTCTACCTTGTAGATATCGAGATCCTTTTGCGAAGGAGATTCTATCATGGGATTTCCAAAATAGGAAGAAGAATGTGGGATTAGGGAAAGATCTACTATGTGATGAGCAAGATGTAGCTATGGATAGGCATTTAGATATTCGAGAGTGACTCTATCACTTGTCAAAGTGATCCAGGATGTAAAACTCATTCTCAACTTCTATATGAGTCGGAGTGGTTTGTTGGTATTTTACGCACCAATGGTTTAGTACAAAGTGATACTTGTGAAACTTGTGTTTTTAACTCACTTGTTTGGAGTAAAACGAGAAGCCGAGGTTGCTATTGAATCTACAGGAAGGTTCTCGCTCTTGTGGGATTGCTTCAATTATGAATTTGAATCCTTTTCTTGGATCTAAAACCACTGTTTTGTAGAGTTGTAATAGTTTAGCTCTAGTCTCATATACCTCAGAGACTTGATTTGTAACTAGTTGTGAGTCTCCTAGCACTCTAATGTTATCAATGCCTATCCTTTTGGCTATGATAAGGCCAAGGAGGAGGGCTTCGTACTTAGCCCCATTGTTTGTACACTCAAAATTTAACTTAAAGGAAAAAGGTAGGATCTTTCCCTCAGAGAAGTAAAGATCTCACTCCGCCTACTCCAAAGAAACATTTAGCTCCATTGAAGTGGAGAGTCCAATATTTTCTTGGAAAAATAGACATTGGGATATTCATCATGTCTGCTTTTCCGCCTCTGCATTACTTCTACCGTAAAACTTCATCTGATGGAAGGGAACCGATTCCTAGGGTGTATCCCATACCCATAGAATCAAATGGTAGGAGAATGGGTAGATCTTTCTCTAGTAATTCAACAATTTTTGTGGTAGTCCCTAATGATACCATTTCTATAACGTTAGTCTCATTTTTGAGTGCTTTGGAATGCCCTCGACTAGATTTGTAATTTCCAATTCTGTTGTAGGTATCAACTTCTCTTCTAGTTTTGAATTAATTGGTTTACTAAGTTGATTCGTTGGGAGTTCAAAATCGGAGTGAACGTCTGGTCTTTTCTTTAAGTTAGCTAGGTATATATCAAAGGGTTTTGGGTTACCTTATGCCACAAATATTTTCCCTAAGAGTAAGAATCTTATTTCCTAGAATAAAGTGGAAGGGATTGCCTTCATGCGATGTATCCATGGTCGACCGAGAATCATATTATAGTTGGTTTCCCGATCTATAATATAAAATTCGGTGAGGACCGTCTTGGGTCCTAAAGTGACTGGTAAAACTATGGTTCTAATTGAAGTGGCATTGAGGCTATCATAACCTCTTAGCATATTTCGTGTTGTGGAAAAAATTGTTTCTCCATATCCTAGGTTTTGAAGAAAAGAGAAGGGGACTATGTTAACTACTGCCCCATCATCAATCATTACATGCTTAACATAATTATTGTAAAACCATACTTGTAAATGTAAATCGGGTCACCTCTACATGTGATTTCAAAGTGTCTGTCATGGTATTTTTCTTATATCAAATATAAACTCAGTATCCCTATTTGGCTGCCCTGGAGGGTAGACATCAAAGTCTACATGGTTTACTTACATTTATGGAGGAGTGATGTTAATTAAATGACCAAGGCCTAATGCTTCTAAGAGATAAGCCCTATGGGCGGGAGAGTTCTTCAACAAATCTAAGAAGGAAATATGAGAGAAGGTCTTTGTTAAGTCATTAATTAAATCATAAGTGCCTATGGGTTTTACCAATGTTTGTTGAATGTTGTCTAGTTCTAATGGATAACTTGGAACTGGTTGAGAAGAATAATCTGTGTTCTTGTTATGGTTTCTATGGGTAGCTCGATGTCTAGTTCTACCAGGCCAACTATCTTGGTTTCATGTCGAGTTCCTAATCAAAAGTGCGACGGTGGACTTAATGAAGTTGAAGCTTCATGATCGTTATTTCCTATCATAACACCCTTGTTCGCTCCACTTGGATCTAACCTCGTTATTGTTAGAATCATTTGGGAGCAGAGATAGTTAAAGATCTTAAGCGGTGCATTTTGAGGGGAGACTGCACCTGTGTAAGTGTTTGGCGTGGGTATTATAGAATTTGCTAAGAACATATCTATAAAGAGTTATCTTCGGTCTTCTGGAAAAAACTGCATGAATTTGTTATAGTCACGAAAAGTTCTAGTATTATGGCCTTTAATCTTGTGGAAACCACAATACAAATTGGGATTATAGTTTCGAGGTTGTTGATTTGAAACTTGTTGTGGTCCAAAATTATGATAAGGTTGCTGGTTGTTAGAGTTAAAATTTTGAGGTTGTTGCCTTTGGTTTTGAATCTGTTATCTAGTTGGGTTTCGATTTGGACCTTGTGTTTGGATTTAACGTAGTTGTTGTTGTTGTCGTGGTGGACGATTAAAATCCACCGCTTTGATTGTTGGAGTAAAGTTGTTATTTCACTGATTATAACAGAGTGGCGAAATGTTTACAATGTTTTCTCTTTTAATTTGGTCTCATTACTCCATCTCATTTGTTACCCCATGGTTTTTGTTAAGGATTTTGGGTCCTTGATTGGTATTCTTGGCATTAGGGTAGGTCGTAATGTTTTGATTGGGAGTGATTAATTTATCATTCGTTCTGTATGTCTTACGACCACTATCTATTGCTGCTTGATCTATTTGGAGAGCACTCTCGAGTACTTCATCATAAGTTCTTAGTGGGAACTTCTAGACTTCTTCCTTTATCTCTCTATTAAGGGAATGAAGGAATAAATTACATAGTTCCATCTGATCCATGTTTGGAGCACTTGCTGATGAGTAGAGAACCGTATGCCATCTTTGAATAAAATGAGCACTGGATTCATTATGCTCTTGTTTAATATGCAAGAATTCCCTGATTCTTGTTCTCAATAATTTGTCATATTAAAAGCTTTGATAAACTTTGACACGAGTTTTTTGAATGAGTATATCGAGGCTTCAAGTATTCTGTAGTACTAATCAAGGGCAATACCCTCTAAAGTTTTAGGAAATATCTTAGCAACAACCCCATCCCAAGGGAGTAGTTCTCGAATGGCTGTGGCATAGGCCTTGATATGCGCATTTGGATCTCCCTCCACTTTATATTTACGTAAATCAGGAAGAGGCCTTGGAAGCATGAAATTTCGTATGGTGAAGTCTAGGGGTTCTTTCAAATATTCTAAGTAAGTCCCTGCCGCATAGGCTTCGACCATTGATGGTGCCTGTTGAGGGGGTGGGGGTGGCACAGGTTGTTGATATGGCATGGAATATATATTTGTAGGGGCATAAGGAAATCCCTGTGGTTGAACGAACATCTTGGGAGAAGAGAACATGTCTCCCTATGGTGATTTTGAATAGATGTTTAAGTAGGGAGGAACATTGCTTTGGTACGGGTTGCTAGGTGCTAATCTGAGAGGTATCATATTTTCAACTGGAGCGGCATTTGAAAACATGGTTCTAGTTGGTGTTTACTGCTGATAGTTATACGGATGTTGAGGAGGCATGCCTAACATGCCTTTTTTGTAAGGAGGTCAAATTGGTGGGGTGATGTGGAGGGTCAGGGCTTCTTGCTTTCCTGAAATATGAATTCTGATTTTCTTGAGAAAGTTCCAATCCTCTAACTTTCTCAACTAAGGCTGAGATGACCTCAATTGGTGAAGACACAGTGTTTTTCCTTAATGGTGTTTGTTGTACACCTTGAGGTTGTAAAGGGTTATGATACCCTGATGTGAATTGATCATTACCCTACCAAGCTTCACCGAGATTATTTTCCATAGGTGGAGGAGTGGGGGCATTTTCTTGGAGTAGGGTATTGGGTTGTGTTTGAAAACTCCCTATAGGTGGGTACATGTTTTGGAAGCATTGTTCAGCTTCTAGTGTAGCGCACTAAATACTCCTCATCCAAAAATGGAAGTGAATTTGACTTTCTACTAATTTTTGGTCTGAAAAAAACCTAATGAGATGAAGTAGACTCTCCAATAAATGTCATATTGCTAGATCCTGAGGGCTTTGGTTGTTGCATTTGTGTAAGCTGATCCAACTCATCAATTCGAATGATGAACTAGAGCTAGTTCTTTGAGGAGGATTTTGTGATGACAAGTAATTACTTGAATAGTTGTCACCCATGCAAAAATCAAGGGTGATGGTTGTCTATTTGTTTGACCATAATTTTCTTTGAGCCCCGAGAGAGGTCTCCATATGCGTCCTATCCTCGACATATTCGGGGGTATATGAATACCCGCAGAATAATGGGAAACAATGAAGGTGGATGAAGAAATGAAAATAAAAGGAGAACAGTTGTTTTGTTCACGTTGGGTTCAACAATTTTGTATGATAGGAAATTGACATGCAAGCATGAGAATCTACAAGCAACTCTTCTTTGTACCAGACCTCCCGAGGTCGTCCCGGATATAGACAAACTAGTTGGGTAATCTTATAATGGAATCTATGAATCTAAGGCAAAGAAGGCCCTCCTAACCTCGAATTGGTGTAACGGATCGCTTAGATATAATATAGCTGTTTGGAGGCTCCAATCAATGTCGATCTCTCGCCGAGATCCTATTTATTGGATGTTGGATACATGGAAAATGGCCTATAGTTGCTTTGTGTATATTTATAGAAAAGGTCATAAAAATGGTGATGAGAGGTGTAATGGATCCTTTGGAGTTTTATGGATGATTCTATGGTCTAGTATAGAAATCCCTAGCTTTGATTGGGCTTTTAGCTACATTTAATATGAAGAATTGTGTAATGATGTCTGGTGGAAGTGGTGAGGATCTCGAATATTAATGTGTGTAAACCAGTGTCAACGCCTGATTGATCGAGAGTTCCCGTTGGGTTGTGGGACCTATGGATCACAACCGTAAGTTCATGGTTGTGGCGGACCTCCTATGGTCATATGAGGAGTCAATCTCTCCTTTTGACTATCCAATAGTCATAAGCTTTTTCAGCTTCTATGTTTAGAACTAGAAGTTGTATGATTTTCTCATAATACCTTACAAGTGTTCTAGCAACTTGAATACGTAAGCCAATATCTATGTCGATGAGGAGATCTCCTGCGTTGGGTTGTGGAACTAAAGGATCGCAACCAAATATTTGTTCTCTTTCAAGTTCTTGTATGGTCATGCGGATATCCTATCAAGGCAGTCTGTAGTTGGGTTGATTTGACTAGAATGTGTATGCCTTGTCATCTTCAATATTCAACTCTCTCAATTGTTCACTAATTGCTTGTAGGTTTATTGTCGTTTGAAAAACTTGAATCCTAAGGTCTTGATCTATATCAGCTAGTGTTGTGGAGAGATTTGGTTGAGGTACCACCAGTTCGAAAACGTAATCTCTGGGCTCTCTAGGTCCCGTGATTGTCATGCAAAGATGATTCAACTTTAACTAAAATGAATAAACTAATTATGAAAGATATATCTACACTATGCATATATTCTTTTATTTTTTGTATTTTCGATGATGTGTATTTGAACGAAATTAAAAGAGCAACTATTCTAATATGTTCAAAAAATGGACAATTAATCTAATAACAAAATTAAAACAAGCAAGGTAGCTTGGTATAGCTATTTTCCTGTGTAGTTGTGAATTTATCCTAAATATTTAAATAACTAACTAGTTTAATCGAAATACTCTCAATCCTACCTCAGAAGTGAGGAATGAATCATAGTTTCTCATAAACTATCATTCCCCACAGCTTCCCTGGCAATATCGAAAGCGAGCTTTAACTAAAATGAAATAATTTACTACTCTATTTGATATATTGTAACTAGAACTTTGATAACTCAAACCTAGAGTTTACTGAAAAGAGTGTTAAATCCAGTTGTGTCATGACTTTTCCCTCGGTGTGATCTCTCGTTCCTTTGTGCTCTCGCAAATTTAGAAAAGTGTGTACATGATAGTGTCAAGAATGTAAGATACTCGAACAATGGTAAATTTGGATATAAACCAAATACAATGAAAGTAAGAGAGGGATAGTGCAAGTGAACAGATCTTGACTATGCAATTCTTAGCAGGATTTATTATGGGGATACAACACAAATACGCTGAGAATTCTGGAATCTATCTTTTGTGACAAAACAAAACTTGGAACTCTAAATGGATTCTAATCTAAAAAAAAAACTACCTTATTCTAAACTGATTGTATGGGACAACAATAAAGTAAGATGAAAGCAAGAAGATCAAATGATCTCTAAAATAGAAATGAGAGACTGATAATTCATGCAAAATATGAAACTATTGAAACTCATGCAAGAACTTCAAACAAACTGAATAATCAAACACAAAAGGAGAGGGGCCATTTGTTTGAAAACAAGATGGCTATTTATAGCATTTGGATTTACCAGAGGGTAACTTGGAATTGATCTCCTTTACTATAAACAAAGGGAAAACACTATTTACCAGGCGGCCAAAACATAAATGCAAGCCAAAGTGGTTGAAGAATGCGGGTGAAAGTTGAATTTTTATGTTTGACGTGATCGTCGGACGCTTTTGAAAATGCACATAGGATCACCCGTGCTTGTGTGGCGGTTACAGGACCGACGCCTATCGTGGTGCCGATCACTGATCGCCGCCTGGTAGGGTGGCAGTCTTGTCACTTAAGACCAAAATGTAAAGAAAATGGGGGCAGAGGATAGAACAAAGCACATGGAGCTTGGATAGAGAATTTGGGATGCAAACATTTACTTGGCAAGCTTTTCTAGATTCCGAACACCTTGCGAAGAGACCTCAATCATCTTTGGGGATTCTCAGAACCTCTTTCCAGAGTACAAAGACCTACATTTTTGGGTATGTACAATACTCATCGTTCACATTGCATAGAATCATAGAAAGAGCATCTTATATTCATTGTAAGAATGCATTCATGTTATCTACAATTGTTTGATGACCGGTGGGAGAAACCTTAGATCCAGAAGCAATCGTCTAGAGTTTCCTCACCATAAATTCTGTTTTGACCCAAATATTGTAGTTGGATTCATTTAGGATCTGAGTTTTGTCAAGATAGAAATAGCTGGACGCCATTGTTTTCCTAAACTTGTAAAACAAATCTCATTATAATATACAATGTACCATAGAGTTAGATACATATTTATTGATAATAAAAACAACACTTTTAATAGAATCGATCTAAATTTTATAGATTTAAAAAAACTATTTGATCATAACTAAGTCTCACATTACAATGTATACTAATTAACCTCTCATGATCAAAATAATAACCCGTAATATAAAGGGCTATGCGTTATACCCCGATTTATATAAAAATATTTCCAACCATATAAAAGTGAAGAAGAGACCCTAAGAATGCATAACAACTTCAAATTTCTAAAAAGATTAATGTAGACAAAAATCCAAATTACTTTAAATTTGACGTCTACATAACCGGGCATAATGGCTTATGCTTTGGTATATCGTGACGGTCATTTGGCCGTCAATTTTAACACGTTAAAGTTTCCTAGAACATATGAGCTTAAATTTGATGTCTAAATGACCGTCATATTGTCTTATGTTTGGTCTACCATGACAGTCATTTGACCATCAAATTTAATGAAGCCAAAACTTGTGTATTTCAGAATGTGAAATTCTAGATTTTTTCTTTTGTATAATATTAGGGAGGTTATATTTTAACACATTATAATAACCTATTATAATTTATAATGTAAAAATATATACACTTTTTTTTATTAAAAAAATGTATATAATTTATAGAATGTAAATAAAAATAACATATAGTTCATAAAAATTATAAACTATAGTATATTGTTTTTATATAAAAAAACACATAACCCTTATTAAAGGGGTTTAAAGGACATAGACCAAGTTAAAAGAATTTTACTAGGTGCAAGTAGATTTATGAGAGTATAGATTAACTTACATATTTTATAGAGGGGACAAGTAATTTCACCCGACCAATGAAATAAATTGAAATCCCTATTTTCATGAACCTTGTCTCCTCCCTTCATTTACTCTTAATTTTACCCCGCACATATTTAAAACTATGAAAATATTGCAAAATATTTTATATAATTCCTGCAAGCTAAAAACTTTAAAACTTTTATGTGGCTATAACTACCAATATTTTAATAAATATTTACCACACTTCACGTGGGCCACCAATAAACTAGCCTTTTTTAATTCTCCATTTATACTTGAGAGTTCCACATTTATACCTAAGATATTATCTCATTTTATTCTCCACTCCCACTCTTATATAAAAGAAAACCTTTAAATAAGTTTATTTATATATTTTTATAAACTATAAGATATAAATGAATGGGGCTTCCCCTTTACATGAATAATATAAATGGTTAGGGACACATGTTAGGTTTTATTTAATAAGTATTAAGATTTTAAAAGTAATCCCTTCATGGCCAAACAACAAACATGGACCCCCTTACTAAAAAAAAGTAATTAGTTTTTTTTTTTAAAAACATATATAAACCAAATCTAATAAAATTTATATTTTAAGCAGTTTAAACTAACCATATATATAAAAATATGATTCAAACTTAGGTTTGTTTCTTTTAAAAAAAAAAAAACTATATAAATTTTAATATGATGTTTATATAAATTATTATATAAACCTTATATATATATATATATATATATATATATATATATATATATTTAAAATATATATATATATATTATATATAAATTTAAAAATAATAATATAGTTTTCATTATATTATATAGTTATTAACTATAAACTATAGTTTTTCAAATCAAATCCTTTTACGAGGACCAAAGAACACGGTATGCATTTACCTTCTAAAATATTTAACTTGTAAACATTTGAAATTATAGAAAACATGAAAATTATTTCATATAGTAATAAATCCTGTACTTTTCTATATGTGATTTTCACGTAGGTAAATATTTGAAACCCCTTTCACCTGTGCACACATCAATCTCCAAACAAACATTAATTCCATATAATTTATAAAATGTAAATGAAAGTAAGAATCATATCATATTACATCTCCCCCAAATTAGGGATTTAAAATAAAAAAACCTTAAAATTTTTACCGAGAGTTTAATTACACAAATGTAATGCCAAAATAAATTAGGAAAAAATAAGGGGACTAAATACTTTTAAATATACTTTCGGATTGGTTGAAAAAACCCATACAAATTAAATAAATAAAATACAAAACATTTGATCTTAATTTATTTAATTTATGTCGCTCTTTACCATGTTAGAATTTGAGGATTCTACTAAATATAGATTTAATCAACTTACATATTACATAATGTTACAATAAATATTTAAATAAAGATTACATCATAATATAAGTAAATAAAGAAATACTTACAGGAAATAAATATCACAGGTGACACATTATTTAAAGTGGAAAACCCCAATAGGGTAAAAACCAATTTGAAAATAACCTTTAACTTCAAAGAACTTATTTTATATCGAGTAAAATCACCTCCTCCTTTGAAACCCTATTCACCAATTGTAAACTGAATCACTTGATTTGCACACCTTTGATATATTTCCCAAATATATCAAATGAGGACCTAAAGTCCTTTTTATATAAGGTGATCGGGTATGTCTCCCGACCCACCTTTTCAACCTAAAATGGTTGACACATACACCTAGGTTTATAATATTTAATATTAGAAATATAATCATTTCATGATATTAAATATTTAACCTAAAGTATATACCTAGGTTAGCATATTTAATAATAGAAATATAAATATTTCATATTATTAAATATTAACTTATATATTAGTGATGGACCCATATACATTAAGGGTTAGCTAGACCACTTAATCATTATGTTCCAACAATTTTTTTTCTCTGGAATCATTCTTCCTCTCTTTATTGTGTAAAAATAATCGTGTTTTTTTTGTTCTTTAAAAAGAACACATTCTTCTTCCTTTTTATATTGCATTAATGAAAGAGCATTCCTCTTCCTATTCATCAATTGCTACATCAAAACTAATATTTCGATTTGGGTTTTAAAACATTTGCATTGCATTCTCGATTTACTGCATTTTTAGTTCACATTAAAATGAGAGTGACCTATATGCTGGAAGTCATGCCCAACTGATGGTTGACACAATTGAACCATAGAAAGCACTCTCTTTCTTCTTCTACCAACTGCACAAAATCTGAATATACACATTTTCTTAAATGACATCTTACCTGGGAACACTTGTCAATGATCACATGATCAGAGGATCGGCGGTGTACTCCTAGTTGGTTATCTTTATCCAAGACTTAATCGAGAGCAATCCCCGCCATGACATAACCCGAAATCTCACTTTTTAGATATCTTTTTTCGTAGGATGCCTTCCCAACCAAAAATTCTATTATGAATTCATATGGTCAATTCTAAATAACATAAGGTAAAAAAATAAGAAAATAACTTTTAGGATCGTGTTTTTTCGTAGCATTCTTCTTGACTTGTGTTTTGAGACAACGAATCTACATTTTTTTTTCCTTGTACACTCCACCATCGTAGTTGAGTATTCTAATTTTTTTGAGTGTGCTAGACCCCATCTTCTCATTCTCGATTCCTAAGTTTGATTCTTCACCAAATTTAATTCACAAAGCCCAATTTCTTCATTGCTCTCTCATTTCACAATAACTGGTGTCGGTCCAGTGACCATCATCGGTTCACATCTGACCGTCGTCGGTTAAACCTAATCGGTGTTGGATTCTAGCTTTCTAGTTATTTTTCCTGGAATAGCCTTCATCACTCCTTTTGTTCTATTTTTGGCCCTCAAGGCACCATCCTATTCCCCTCTGTTGATATTTCTTTCATACGTAGTTTCTCTATTATAATATTTATTAGTCTTGTTTCACCTCCCGAAAATGGTGTTTTTCCGCAGTAACCGCATCGGTTCGTGGATCGACATCGGTTCGTTATTAACCATCACCAATCATCTTGACCGCTGTCGGTGTTTGTGTTTGGTTTTCAAAATTCAAACCTTGACCGAATTCACCCTCCCCGTCTCATTCTTCCTCTCGTTCCTACTATTTTTTGTGTCATTTACGTAATACAACCTTTCCAGGTCAATACTTACTCACATGGTGTTGACTCGCAGCCCAAATTAGTGCTCTTATATTCCACACCGGTTTTCAACCACTCCCACCTAGTCCTTCACCACCTTTATCCTCACAACCATGGATTCAACCCCACCTACCACCATTGCTATATGGCGATGAGGATTTCACATGACTCCTCGATTAGAATCCCACAACATTAGAATGTTATCTTTCCCACTCATCCACATGGGATTCCTCGGTTAGCTTGATATATGGCATGCCTATATCCATCTCTTCGTCTCTTATCCCCACTTACAGTATCACCTACTACTAGTTCGGTGTTACCTTCACCTGCTTTACCCCCAGTGGTTTCGCATCTAGGCCCCACACCCGCTATGACCGCAAAATCAGTAACATCACCACACTGTAGTATCTGTTGTTCCTTCATTGACCACTTGAGCATAACCCCATTTGGGCCCATTATCTCACATATACCAATTAGCAACACAACCACCCATGGTGTCGGTGACCCCTACCCCATTCCATAATATTTTCCTCTCCATCCCATAGTCTCTTCCCCCAATCGCTACTAGAGTCACTGCAACTGTCCCACCTACATATACATATTATCAACAACCCCTTATCTCATCCGTCATTCATTCTGGATATATTCCCTCCATGTTGGTCCCCTATTCTCAACCTTCCTAATTGGCATCACCATAAATTGAAATGCGACCCACATCAAATGTTCAAGACCACCACCCCTCTTAGGCCACAATAGAACCCTTCTAACACAACCTACCAATGACCTCATCAAATTAATGCTCGAAAGGATGCAGACACTAGAAGCATCGATTTCCAGCTCACAAAATTCTCTCACCTACGATGAAATATGTAATGAGACCATTCATCCATCCATTCCTATTTTCCCATACCCTGTACATTGGGAAATGTGAAAATTCAACCGCTTCAATAGTAAAGAAGATCTATAGAAAAATTTGCGGTATTTCAAACATTGGTGTTACCTAATCACCCATGATGATGCTTTGCTCCTACGGACCTCCTCGATGTCCCTCATGGGACTGCATTAGACCGGCACAGTGGGATACCCATACATTCCATCTACTCATTTAATCAAGTACCCTAAGCCTTCCTAGATCACTTCTCAATCAACATTGTCAAGAAAGTCACCATGATCGATCGTTACTCCACACAACAGTATGATGACAATTCTATCATTGACTTTGTCACTCATTGGCACAACCTAATTAACCAACTCACATTTTAATTACCCCAAAATGAGCGCATAGATTTATTTATCGGGGCTGTATAGACACATTTCACCAACCCTATAGGTGCAAACCTTCTGAACCTTTGATGAGGCATTCACCAGCATGAAAATTTGAAATTCATGCTATCAAAGATAAGAAAATTCAGCTATGTAACAAGAACACCGCATTCAAATCAAATGATTATTCTTCATCTTTGAAATCGAATGAATGATTTGTGGTTCTCAAGGCTGGACCCTCTCACCCATCAATCCAAGCAAAACCTTCTACTAATCTCTCACTCCAACCACACTTTCCAGCCTCGACGAGAACATTGAAAGTACACCCCAATAGGAGAATCGTATTCTTATATTTTGGAAAATCTTATTAAGGCTGGTGCCTTTATACTTCCACCTATAAAACCACACACTTGTTTTGATTTTGATCGCCCCACGCCCGCGTGGTATAAAAAACATGAATTTTGTAACTATCATCGTGTCAAAGGTCATAGTGATGGTAATCGTATCAGCTTTAAGAATATCGTCCAAGAAATGTTAGACAATGGAGATCTAGTCTTGGATAACCCAAATGCACCCACTAACCAAAACATACATATCTTCAAAATCCATTCCCTAATCATGCCCCATCTTCTAACCAAATAGGTGACACTTCAATCAATCAGTAGCAATGTCCGAGAGGTCCATGCTATTTTTGAGGACGTATTAGTTACTTCGCAATTTCCCCATGTTCCTTCCATAGAATAAATCCTAGCTCGAGCTCCCCTACATGCACATGAACCTATTTTGTCTACTCCTCCACCCACAAAGGAACCCCCACCATTTCTTCCTTCACCCATAAAAGATCCCATAATTAGCGCTTCGGATCTAACCCCTAATATTACTGAGCAGTCGTTAGTAGCACCTCTCCTACTCATAGGGGACACATGTCTATTCCCTATAAAATCATAAGGAGAGTCCATCTCATCTGGCCCATCATATCCTCTACCCATAGAGGATCTTGTAGAAACACCATTTCCTTTAGATGACCATTCTTCATCGACTTCCAAGATCATGTTGATCTGCTTTCGGCTCTCTTACCCACAGAGTCTGAAGCTAGCCATTTCCTTGTTTCTCAAACACATTTTATGGGGATTTCTACTCGATCCACATTGGCCCTACTTACAGCAATACCATTTTCATGCTTGGCCAATCACCTAGACTATGTTGATAGAGCCTTACTTTGGGAGATCTTCTACTTCTTGCTTCAACCCAAATGCAGTTATCACTCACCGACACCTCCACAATCTATCCAAAAGTGTTTCAAGTGATCAAACCAAACACAACCATGGCTATTGGAACACCTTCCATGTCATCACCCACAACCCAACACACACATCTTCCCACAACCTAACACACACCTATACCCAAAGACTAACCCACACTTAAATCATATCCCTTTCCTAAACCCAGCACTACTTAGAGGTCATTTCTACATCGAACCTTACTCACCCACCCGTAAAATTAGATTTAACCACATCTTCTTAAACCAACACTAAACTTATTCCTGCCCTTAAAAGGAAGACCAAACCTTTTAGGCCTCATACACCAACCTCGCCTACCACACCGTTGTCACCTTCGCCCCTTCCGTCCATCTTAGGACCTCACCCCTCAACCTTGGCCAAAAACCTTCTTCCACCGGTAAACAAAGAACACAACATTTAACCTCCTCTTCTTGACCCTCTAATATACCCAAGTGATCCAAACAACCCCCGCCATCACCCATGACCTTCTTACCACCCATACCACCACTACCTTCCATAACGTCTTCATTACGCATGACACTCTCCTCTCTTCCACTCACACCTTCTACCCAACCTCTACCAACCACCTCCACCGCAACTCGGTTACCCTCATGGGTAACCCTTCCTCTTCCACCATCTACTTTTCCTTTTACATATCGTACTCTAATGTCACCTTTACCCAAGAAAGTGCAACCTAAAGCTAAGAATCCACTACCCTCCAATAAAGTAGTCAAACCAACCAAACCTTCCATCGCCAACTCTTCTACCCCACCTTTACCCAAACAGATGCCCACAAGACCTAAGACCACTCCACATACTAAACTAGTGGACCAACCCATTCCCCCTCCTATAAAACCTCTTCCTTCACAATCGGTCACACCTATACCCAAACCCACACTCACCTCCCATTATGATCCGTTAGTAGGGTCCTACGCCAAGATCTTAACCAATCTCCTCAAAACCTCTGTCATCACATTACCACCTCTTAGACCTTATGAACCACTCAAACCCAAACCAAAAGGGTTTGATGAAACTAAAATTTTTGCCTACCATCATGTGCCAGACATGATGTAGAGAACTGTAAGGCTTTAAAAACCGCTCTTGTCCAATTATTTCCTCCCAAGAAAAATTTGACGATGACGATATTATTGATGAGGACCCCATTTCACCTTCACCGATATCCCCATATATTCTTCCATTACCTACTTAGTGACCATTATCTCCACCCCCATAACTTTTTTATCCACCCCCAAAATTTGAAATAAAAATGATCAACATTGCCACCCATGCCCGGAAAGACAAAGGAAAGGAAAAGGGAACTAGCCCATCCACCAACCTTGTACCCAACATACCATTGGCACACATAGCCAAAGTCACCATTCGAGGTCCCACATATCCTCTTTCTGATGGGGTCACACATCATACAATGCTAAAACAAGTGCACCAATCCTCCTCAAAATGTCTTTATATGACCTCATCCAGGACCTTTGAGTTAGATCATCAAGCCCTCATAGAGGTCCTTCAATCTATTAAGGTTTTACCAAATGACCCCACACCCGTAGCCTCCATCATTACCCCTCATCATGTATCCTCTCTCACTAAGTCATCGCCTTCCTTTACACCTCCACCTACTCACTAAGTAGCCACCCTCAAATTTTTAGATGAAGCGATCGCCCCCTTCTAGTCTGACGACCCCGATCCCGCTCTTTTCATCTTCATATTTATCAATAATATACACATATGATGTGTTATGATTGATGGTGGTGCTAGTATTAACATAATCTCCTCCCATGTGTATAACCAAATGTGCATACCTACCAATTTCATGCATGGTAACCCGTTATGCTGCACTCCTTCAATGATGCCATGACCTCTACCCTAGGTACCGTCATTCTCCATGTCCGCATGGGTCCCCACACTCTCATGAACTTTTCTGTCCTAGAACGGTAGTTCCAAAGACAATCTATTTCTTGGCTGACCTTGGATCCATGCCATGGGTTGTGTCCCTTCAACTTTACACCGCTGCCTCAAATTTGAACATGAAGGACATAATTACACCATCTTGGTCAATCCATCGCCTTTAAGACCTCTAACATGTTGTACCAACCTAATGATGTACTTGTGCCATTTAAGGCATCTGTCATTACCCATCCACAAGCCCATCCACCAAGGCTACCACCACCTCTCCCACATCTAACCCTCTATCCTTATTGCTGCCACACAATCTCTACCATTGACTCACCTTCTTACCAATCATCTAGCGACTCATCTATCCCCGATACCCACATATCAACTCATCGACCCTTTAGAAGGTGTTTTTCAATGCCTCACTGGGGGAGTACCACCTATACAATATCGACACGTTCCTCACTCTATAAGGGTATGGGAACCCGCATCAACACCCCGCTTATGACTATGACATAGGAGAGGTTTTCCTTATGGTCCTTCCCACCTTCACACCGATCTAACATATGGGGACTTGATATTGCCACTTATAAACCCAAACCTCCATCCCAAACAGAACCATTTTCATCCGACTTACATTCCCTTACTAACCACCACTTTGCTCAAACTTTCCTCCATCGGCACGTGGAAAGGATTTGGCTTCAATTTTTACGAATAATGCCACCATACTATCATTTCTTGTACCTAAGAAGGCTCACGCCAACTCATTAAGAAAGTAAAACTTCTCCACCTCATTCACCCATGTCACCATCTTCACCCACGAAGTCCATAGATCCTGAATCTATTCCTCCTAATTTTTTTTTTTATAAACATAATTTCCCTGGGACCTCGACCTATCAACATGATGGCGAGGCTCCCTCTTCTCTCCCATTCATATACCCTAACATGATTGATGATGATACACCTTATATTAATGTTGTTCAATGTTAGGATGATGAGTCCATCCTTACTTACCTTGGTATGAAATATTATTATATTCACTAGTTGTTACCTTCTGAGACACAAACCATGTTGAATGAATTGACCATTGAAATCAACATTAACACTCAGACAACCTGACATTCTAAAGATAGGCCAATCTTTAGATTCTACTAAGCAAGAAGCTTTTACCTCTTTCCTTCGGGACCATAGAAACGTGTTTTCCTGGTCCTATGCTGATATGCCCGGTATTGACCCAAAAATCGTGGTCCACAATATCATAACCAGTCCTAATGCCAAACCCATCAAACAAAATCTGGAAAATGCATCCTTGAATTACTCTTCTGGTCAAAGAAGAGCTTCAATGCCTTCTCTTAGTTTCCTTCATCCTACCCATTGACTATCCCTAATGGATTTCTAAAATTATTCCTATCATAAAGGTGATAGGGGGACTCTAGATTTACATGGACTTTTGTGACCTCAACCTATCTTGTCCCAACGATGAATTTCCCCTACTAGGCATTGACCAACTAGTTGATCTCACTACCGGCCATGAAATGCTATCACTCATGGATGGTTTCTCGGGTTACAATCAAAGATTACGGCTCCGGAAGATCAACACAAGATCGCCTTCATCACCCCTCGGGGACCTTCTACTATTGAGTCATGCCTTTTGGCCTTAAAATGCCGGCACTACTTACCAGCGACCCATGACTTACATCTTCCATGACATCATGTATTGTATATTGGAAGATTATGTAGGTGATCTTCTTACCAAATCTAAACATTGAGCCAAACACTTGGCCACCCTTAAGGTCATTTTTGACTTCCTCATCAAGTATTGTGTTCGTCTTCAACCAAAGAAGTGTGTCTTTGTGGTACTTTCAAGAAAAATCCTTGGTTTCATCATTTCTTTGCGTGACATAGAAGTCGATCCTGCTAAAGTCAAGGCTATTATGGAAATGCCTCTGCCTACTAATATTTTTCAACTTCGAAGCTGACAAGACAAGTAGCAATCCATTCGTCGTTTTATCTCATAGCTTTCTGACCGCTGTCAACCATTCCATCTTCTTCTTAAGAAGGACATTTCATTCAAATGGGATGATTAATACCATAAAGCCTTTTAAGCCTTAAAAAATACCTTCTTTAACCACTCGACCATTCTTTAGGTTCCGTGCTCGCTCATCGTGATGAAAAACAGAAAGAGCAAGAGGTTTATTGCATAATACGTACTCATTATAGACTACAAAACTAGATATAACCACTCCAAAAAACTCTGCTTAGCCTTATTTTTCATCTCCACCAAACTCTTCCATTATATACTCCACCAAAAAACCTTTGTTATTAGTAATACTGACCCCTTATACTATATTTACACCAAACACTATTAACATCAATGTGTCACACGTTGGCTTCACGCTTGCACGACCTTGACCTCAAATTTATTCATCAAAATTCCATCAAGGTCCAATCTATTTCTAACCAACTAGAAGACGGACCTCTTTCAAGGAATCAACCATCTAACTTCAATTTCCCAAAAAAATCCATAACTACCTCTCTTTAGACAAACTTGCTTACCAAATGACACTCGTCTTCGATGGCTTCAAGTGTCAACATGGAGGTGGGGCTGGTGTCATCCTCATTCCTCTCGATGGTGAACCTATGCCATTGTCTTTCAAACTCAATTTTTATTGTACAAACAATATTGCCAAATACAAAGCACTAGAATTGGGCCTCTAGGCCGCTTCATACGCCTTAAATGTTAAGTCCATCAATATATTTGGTGATTCCCATTGGTTGTAAACCAAGTCAATGGTATACACAATGTAACCATCTCCCTAACCTATAATTTCCCATTCTTAATATGATGATCATGCCATGCCTTTTGTCTTACTTTTTTGTCTTCTGACCTCCATCTAGCAAGTGATCAACTTTCGTCTAGCTACATCAACTTATCAATCCTCTCTTGCAATGCTTGTTCATCATCCAATCCTGCTACGTGTGCTATACGAAACGATGGTAGCATGAATTCAATTGACAAAATAGCCTCTGTGCTCGTAGCAAACACAAATTGAAATGGTGTGGCCTTATTCAACCTCTTGTAGGTTGTCTTATATGCCCATTGACGGATGATACTTTGTCATCCCAATCTTGTCTTCCGACATCATAGATTTTGGTCAACGTGTGACTTAGTATTTTGTTAAATGGCTCAACAGATTACATTTGCTTGGGGTGATAAGGGGTAGTCTTGTGATGGGCCACCATAAATTCTCGCTAACAAAGATCCTCGACCATTTTATTGAGGAAATGTGTACCTCTATCACTTGTTAAGTTTAAAGGACAACCATACCATTGTTGATTATGTTCTCCCATAAAAATTTAGTAGCTTATCAACATGCAAAGGCAATCCTTCATAGGTGTTGCCTCTACACATCTTGTCATGTAATAAATGTAGGTAATGATAGTGTAGACACCAAAATTGGGTCACACTCCCCTTGGTCCCTTGTCAAATAACCAACTCAAGCATACTCATCTAACCATGGCCCCTTCCACCCCACATTAATATTAATTTAATTAACTTAATTAAATTAATACCCATCCTCACAATATTCATTACTTAATTATTTTAATTAAGCTAATTTCCACCTCACCTAGACACCTCATCTAACCACCTCACCCTAGACCTATTCTTGGCATGTTTCCATAACTAACAATAACTAAGTCTTACTTGCCTTAATGAGCTAAGATTTGGTCTAACCCTAAAATCAATCCCTAAAATCTCTCTAACCACATTCCTACTCATTAGAAGGGAAGTTTCCGTTCTAATCCGTGAGAATAAACTAACTGGGCCCAAGAAATTAGAAAGATCTACCCATTTTAGTAAATGTAGGGAATCTCATCTTAACCGACACCGGTCACCCCTAAACCGACACCGGTCAACCCTGAACCATTGTCGGTTACCATTTATTCACCCAAACAGCCTTGTTTTTGGTTGTCACATTCTGAGAGCAAGAAAGGAGATTAGAGCTACATGCAAGTGAGATAAGCATCCTTTTATGCATCCAGACATCTAGAACCATCACCGTGGATCAATTATAGAGCCATTGCATTCATAGGAGCACTCGGGAAACCACCGCTATAAAATCATACACGTATTCTCCGATCAACTATCTCAACCACTTAGCCATCATATCCTTAACACAGTAAGTATGGCCCTAACCAGTAGGGTTTATTTCAGTTAGTAATCTTTATTACTCTTGTTA
Organism: Taxus wallichiana var. yunnanensis; assembly: GCA_018340775.1. Lineage (NCBI taxonomy): Eukaryota > Viridiplantae > Streptophyta > Pinopsida > Cupressales > Taxaceae > Taxus > Taxus wallichiana. The sequence continues at coordinate 817,300,593 of CM031243.1, read as the reverse complement.
TTAATATATTCTTTGCATGCTTATTGCTTCATCACCCACTTACCTGTGAACTACAATATCCCTTCACCCATATCACCAAATCACCTATCCTCACCTTCTCCGAACACTTCTCGAGCATACCTAAGACCTCTATAGACATCCCCATTCACTTTTCCAAACTTCATTTGACCTCAGATCACCCCTGCAATTTAATCTATTTGAGTTTATTTTACCTTGACTATATTGACGCTGATTATCCATAACCGACGTCATTTTTACCTAAATAGACATCGGTCATACCCGAATGACATCGGTCTCTGTGTTTTACACCTTGACCAAGAACAAACCCAACAATCACCCTACCAATTGACCTAAATAACCTAGAATTAGACCCTGATCAGTCCCCAAGACCTTGACAGACACCTCACCTCTCATATCCAACTATAGCCTAGCCTGTTGTGATTGGATTTTCTTATTGTACTTGAATGAGATACCTAAATCATATCAACTACAGTAGGAATTTGTTTATTTCTTGCATTAACTTGTTTTAAATAGTGGATTGATAGCCATCTAGGAAGTATCACACTTCCCAAAACTAGCATATGCTAGGCAATCCACTGTCATATACCATTTAACTATCTTCTTATGGTCTTGTTTTCTATTACAGGTAGTTCCTCCTAGCCAAAAGGAAGATCTCACATTCAGCTGTGGATCAAGAAGTTAGAATGCGCACAACAACCATCAACCGACCAAAATTTAATAGGTATTCCTCCTTGGCCCTTACCCTTATCTATTTCATCATTTCGAAAAGGTAAAGAAAATGGTGAAACATTTTGGCATGCCCAAAGTGGGACGAAAACCACCTTCTGTCTTATCACCCATGGATCCAACCTTACTTACCACCATTGCTGTAGGAGACGAAGAGTTTGCACGACTCCTTGATCAGAATCTTGTGGACTTACGGTTCTACCTTTCCCACTCTTCCACTCAAGACTCCTCGTGTCGGTTGATATACGTCATGTGTGTTTCCATCTCTCCTACCCTTATTCCTATTGCTATATCAGCCCCTAATAATGTGGTGTTACCCTCACCTACTTCACCCCCAGTAGTTTCGCAGCTAGGACCCATACCTGCCATGACCCCGGGTCTACAATTTCACTCGCACATGTCATATCTATTATCCCCTTGTTGATCACCTGCACCATAACACAGGTCCACACCAATTGTCTCACAAATACCGATTGCTACACAACTACCCATGGTGTTGGTGACCCCTACTCCATTCCATAATCTCATCCTCTCCATCCCATAAACACTTCCCCTAATCGCTACTAGAGTCATGATGACCATCCCACCTATATACACCTACTATCAACCCCTATCTCGTTTGTCACCCATTCTGGATATGTGCCTTCTATGTCGGTTCCTTATTCTCAACCTCCCTATCAGGTTTAGTATCCACCTCCTTATGCCACAGGAGGTGTCCCTCCATCACAACCTACCAATGACCTCATCAAGTTGATGATGGAAAAGATGCAAACACTAGAAGCATCGGTTTCCAGCTCACACAATTCCCTCACCTATGATGAAATTTGTAATGAGCCTATTCACCCATCCATTCCCATTCGACCATACCCTGTACATTGGGAGATGTAAAAATTCAACCGCTTCAATAGCAAAAAAGATCCACAACAACATTTGCATTCCTTTAAACATGGGTATTACTGATTGCCCACGATGACACTTTACTTTTGAGGACTTTCCCAATGTCCCGATAGGACTTACATTGACCGATACAAGGACTACCAAGACACTCCATTTACTCATTTAATCAAGTAGCCCAAACCTTCCTTGATCACTTCTCCATCAATATTTTCAAGAAGGTTACTATGATGGATCTTTATTCACACAACAAGATGACGATGAGTCTATTGCTGACTTAAGTCGCTTGTTGGCGTAACCTCATTAACCATTTGACATTCCAATTACCTCCAACTAAGCTTATAGAACTATTTACTAGGGCATGTGCGAGACACATCTCACCTACCCTACAAGTGATTTTTTTCACACTTTCGACAAGTCATTCACCATGGCACGAAAATTGGAAATTCGTGCTATCAAAGAAAAAAAGATTCAACTTCGTAACAAGAACATCTCGTTCAAATAAAATGATACTTTGTCATCTTCGAACCCCAAAATAACAATTGAAGCCCAAAGGGTCTGCTAATGCCGTATTTCTAAAAGCCAGTCCTCATCAATCAAACCCAACCAAACCCCTTTCTAATCTCTCTCCCCGTCCAAGCTTTCCGGTTCGATTTAGAACAACAAAAGTACAATTCCATAGAGAATCTTATTCTTTTGTTTTGGAAAATCTTGTTAAGGCTAGTGCCATTACTCTTCCACCTATAAACCACATATTGGTTTTGACTCGAGCGACCCATGCACTCATGGTATAAGGAACATGAATTTTGTAACTATCATCGTGTCAAAGGTCACAACGATAATAATCGTGCATCACCTTCAAGAATATCATCAAAGAAATGATAGAAAACGGAGATCTTATTTTGGATAGCTTGAATACACCTACTAACAAAAACCTACATATCTTCAAAAAACCATTTCCTAATCACGCCCTTCTTCCAACCAAACTAGTGATTCTTTAAACAATGATAGTAATGTATGTGAAGTCCATGCTATTTTTGATGACATACCAATAGCTTCCCAATTACCTCATGTTCCTTCTATAGAAAAATTCTCACCCGAGTTCCCCTACCAAAGACTCAAACTAGTTTCATCTACTCCTTTACTCATGAGGAACCCCCTTCATGTTACCCTTCACCCATGAAAGATCCTATCATCGTATGCCACCTTTGACCCCTCAAAATTCTCGAGAAGTTGTCAATGGAACCTATCCCACTCATAGAAGATGCAGGTCCACTACCTATGCCAACACCAGAAGAGCCCACTTTGGCTGGTCCATCCTCTCCTCTACCCATGGAGGATACTGTAGAGGTACCAACACCTGTAGAAGACCATTCACTATCAAACCTTCAAGATCCTGGCTGATATACTTTCCACTCTCTTATCGATAGAGTCCAAGGCTAGCCATTTCCCTATATCTCAAACACATTTTATGCGGATTGCCACTCACTCCACGTCAACCCCACCTACGTCAGTACCATTCTCATGCTTGGTCGATCACCTAGACTATGTCGATAGAACCATACTTTGGTGACACCTTCTACTTCCAGTTTTAACACAAATGTAGTTGTCCCTTGTTGACACCTCCATTATCTATCAAAAAGTGTTTTGAGTGACCAAACCAAACACAATCATGAATATTTCAATGCCTTCCATGACACCACCCATGGCCCAACTCACACCTCTTCCCATAGCCCAACATGCATCTACACCAAAACCTACGCCTATATAATCTCCCTTGCCTAAACCTATCACTACCTTGGGGGTCATACCGACTACTAGCCTTACTCACCCACCCATCAAATTAGATTTAGCTACATATTCCAAAACTAACAACAAACTTAACCTTACCCCTAAAAAGAAGATCCAATCTCCTAGATCTCATACCCTAACCTCACCAACCACACCCTTATCACCTTCACCCTTTCTGTCCATCCTAGGACCTCACCCCTCGACCCTAGCCAAGAAACCCCCATCCATCGGTAAACCAAGAACCAAAAACCCATTTCCCCATCACAAACCTCTAATATACCCAAGCAACCACTCCCACCTAGTCCCTCACCCGTAACCTTCTTACCACCCATACCTCCAATACCATCAATAAATTCTTCACTACCCATGACACTTCCTTCTCTTTCACTCACGCCTCCTACCCAACCCACACCACCTACCTCCACAACACCTTGGTTACCCCCATGGGTAACCCGCCCTCTTCCACCATCAGCTTTTCCCTCCACATCTCATGCGCCCATATCACCTTTACCCAAAAAGATGTAACCTAAAGCTAAAAATCTGCTACCCTCCAATAAGGTAGTTAAACCAACCAAACCTTCCATTGCAGTTCATCTACCATGCCCCTACCCAAGCAGATATGACCAACACCTAAGACCACACCACACACCAAACTAGTAGCCCAACCTACTCCCCCTCTTGTAAAGGTTCTTCCTACACAGTTAGTCGCACTTGTACCCAAACCCACATTCACCTCCCATTGTGATCCATTAGTAGGATCCTATGCCAAAATCCTAACCAACCTCCTTGAAACTTCTTTCATCACATTACCACCTCTTAAACCTTATGACCCACTCAAACCCAAACCAAAAGGGTTTGACGAAACCAAAATTTACACCTACGGACGTGTGCCAGGACACGATGTAGAGAATTGTAAGGATTTGAAAACCGGTCTTGTCCAGTTGTGTCCTCCTAAAGAAAAATTTGATGATGATGATCTTCTTGATGAGGACCCCATTTCACCTTCACCAATTTCCACAGATCCTCTCTCGTTACCTACTCAACGACCAATATCTCCACCCCCACAACTCTTTGATCCATCCCCGAGATTCAAAATTAACATGGTTCGCATAAGAGAGTTAGCCAAACCACCACCCAAATGCCAATGCACCCTACTCATCTCACAAGGGTCGTATCCACCACTAGGGTTTTATCCCTCTTGACACTATACCTTCTGTGACACACCATCTTCATCCACCTCCCCTCAAATTAACATGATCAACATTGTCACCCATTCTCAGAAAGACAAGGGCAAGGAGAAAGAAATTGGCCCATAAACCAACCCTATACCCAATATACCATCTGCACCCACACCCAAAGTCATCATTCACGTTTTGCATATCCCATTTCTGATGGGGTCACACATCACACAATGCTAGAACAACTACACCAATACCCCCTCAAAATGTCTTTATATGACCTTGTCCAGGACCTTAGAGTCACATCGTCAAGCTCTTCTCGTGGTCCTTCAATCTATACAAGTCTTACCAAATGACCCCACACCCGTAGCCTCCATCATTACCCCTCACCACATAACCTCTCTCCTTAGGTCTTCGCCTTCCTCTACACCTTCACCCACTAACAAAGTGGCCACCCTCAGCTTTGCAGATGAAGAGATCGCTCCCTTCTAGTATGATGACCCTGACCCTGCTCTTTTCATCCCCATCTTTATCAATAATATATGCATACGACATGTTATGATAAATGGTTGTGCTAAGATTAACATAATCTCCTACCATGTGTATGACCAAATGCAAATACTTACCAATTGCATGTATAGTAATGCCGTTATGTTGCATTCCTTCAATGATGCCATGAGCTCTACATTGGGTACCATTATTCTCCATGTCTGCGTAGGTCCTCGCACCATCCTAGAACTTTTCTATGCCCTAAGAGGAGTTCCAATATAACTTGTTTCTTTTCCGACCTTGGATTTGTGCTATGGGTTGTGTCTCTTCGACGTTACATTAATGCCTCAAATTTGAACACGAGGGACATGATTACACCATCCCTACCAACCCCTCACCTTTCAAGACCTGTAACATGCTATATCAACCCACTGATGTGATTATACAAGTCAAGGCATCTGCCACCACAACCACTTCACCTCCAGCCATGAGCCCATCCACCAAAATTGGCACTTCTTCTGTTATATCTAACCTCACTATCCCTACTGCAGCTATAGCCTCTACCACTAGCACCCCTGTCTCCCCTTCATCTAGTGAGCCATCTATACCGCTACCCACATACTCATTACTGATCCCTTATAAGGTGATTTTCAATGCCTCACTCTAGGGGAATACCGCCTATACAATATTGATACCTTCATCACCCCATAAGAGTACAGGAATCTACGTCAACACCCCAGTTATGAAATTTGCATCGGTGACATTTTCCCTTATGGCCCTCCCCACCTTATCATCAACCTAATGTATGGGGGAATTGATATTGCCACCTATAAAGCCGAACCTCCATCCCAAGCCCAACCATTTTCATCGATCTACACTCCTCACTAATTATAATTTTTCTCACACTTTCCTCCACCGCGCGTGGAAAGGATTTGGCTTTGGTTTTTATGAGCAAGGACACCACACCATCATCTCCTCAGTACCTATCTTAAACACAATGACCATAGTGGCATTGGTTTTGACACTTCATATTCTAAGAAGGTTCACATCGACCTTATCCAGGATAAGAAATCTTCCCCCTCTCATTCACCCACATTACCATCCTCACCCATGGAGTCCATAGATCCTAAATCTATACCTCCTAACTTTTTTTAAAACCCATTTCCCTAGGACTATTGACCTATCAACGCGATGGTGAGGCTCCCTCTTCTCTCTCATTCCTGTATCCTGACATGATTGATGACGATATGCCTTCAATTAACGTCATTCAATGTTAGGACGATGAGTCCATCCTCACCTACCTTGGTGCAGAAGACTCTTATATTCACTAGTCGTTACCCTCTAAGACATAAACCATGTTGAATGAATCGACCATCGAAATCAACATTAATACTCAGGATGACCCACACATTCTAAAGATCGGACAATCCTTAGATGATACTGAACATGAAGCCTTCACCTCTTTCCTTCGGGACCATACCAATGCATTTACCTTGTCGACATGGATTCACTTTGTGAGGACCATGTCATCCAAAATCATCATTATCTTAGAGATAATCCTCATATCTCTCATCAATCCAACATTTCTATACTAACTACACCCCCATCTCTAGTTCCTTTAGAAACTCTTAGACCTCCCTCTTGCCCTATCTATGACTTCCTACATCGTATACCCCCTAAAATCCCCAATCCTATTAATATACTCAGCTGGTGGATCCCATTCCACCCAAAACATCAGTATGTTAACTCTATTGGTATTCCATCCACTACTAGTATGCTGATATAATAATCTCAACCTCTTAACACTCATTTCCCCACTTATCATTTACCACAATAACCTATCCAATACAAACAATCATACCACATCCCTATTTCTCAACATCAATCATTGCAATAACTTATCAAATCTCAACCCATGACATATATTAATCCTTATCAAATGATTCCCCAAACACCCACACATCCACAAACTTATCAACCACCTTATCAAGCTACTTTCCATGCCACACAACCAATCCAATCCCAACCTATCATCACATTGAATGATCCTATTCATGCCCTAATGAATAGGTTAGCTAGTCTAGAGGCCACTACCTTAGACCTAAGGTTACATTATCTTATGAACAAATCTATAATGAACCCATTCATCCATCAATTCCAATCAAACCTTACCCTCCTCATTGGGAGCTTCCCAAGTTTACAAAATTCAACAGAAATGAAGATCCCCAACAACATCTCCACGATTTTAAAAACGGATGTTACCTTATCGCACATGATCAAGGACTCATCCTTCACACCTTCCCTATGTCCTTGGATGATCTAACACTAGATTGGTATAACGGGATACCTCAATATTGCTTATTCTCCTTTACCTAGCTTGCGCAATTATTTCTAAATTTTTTTTCGATTAATATTGAGTGCAAAATCACTATCAATGAATTATACGCCATTAGACAGTTTGATGATGAGTGTATCATATATTTTGTCACTCTATGGCATGACATTATAAGACAACTATTATTTACTCTTCCATAACATAAACTCATTGACCTCTTCTCACATTCTTGTGTGAAGTATATTTCTTCTACAATACAAATCCAATATTTCCTAATGTTTGAAGAAGCCTTCACCATGGCTCAATAAATAAAAACCCACACCCTTGAGCAAGGCCAACTCGAGCCTTGATAAAACAAGCCGATGACTAAGTTCATCAAACCCATTACACATAGCGACAAGTCTAAAACTACTACCAATACCATCATGGTCCACTTTGCATTCACATTTGTCTCTTCCATGAAGTTTTTACAAAGAACTTTTAGACCATCTTCTAGTTATACCACCTTGGGGGAATCACATAGTTTGGTATTTAACAAGTTGATGACAGTACAATCTATCCAAATTCCTCCCATATGACCCATGGATGACTCACAACCTGAGCCCATTTAGTATCATGAAGGCCAATTTTGTAAATATCATCAAGTCAAAGGTCACGACATTGAGAAGTATCGTTCTTTCAAATATTGCATTCAAAAACTTATAAATTAGGGGGATATTCAAATAGACAACTCCACCACTTCACCTAGCTAACCCCTCGATAGAATTAAGTGATTTTTTTCTAATCAACCACCAAAAAATCAAGCCACCTCTTCTACATATCAACTACCAAATGCTCACACCATTAACACCATTAATCAAGATCTCATCTCATCAACAACTCTGCATGCTCCTACCTTAAACATTATTCCCACCAGCTTATTTAGAACATGTCATATCCACAACCATCGCACCTATATCAACATTTACTACTTTTACTATACCTATACCTGTTCCTACCCTTACCACATCTGCATCAACTTCAACTATACCCCCTAATTCATCCACTTCGATCATGCCCCAATATATCACATCAGATTCATCCTCACCACCAATGTCTACAACCATCTCAACCATACTGCTATTACTACATCCCAATCTCTGACATCTACATCAAACACACCTATTACTACACCTACATCACTAATTTCGATATCAATTCCAACTACACCCATTTCTATCTCATATATCTCTACAACCCCACTCACAACTATCCCAACACCTATATCGATGCATGCACCTACAACTTTACATATGACTACATCATACATTCTATCCTAATATTTTACACCAACTCGTCCTCCAATATCCATTCCTATAACTACATCTATATTTGCTAGAGTACCAATCATATCCTCTCGATTTGTAAAACATATCAATGATACCCCTTGCAAAATTTATAAAACAAGCACCTCCATAAAACAAAACACAAAGGGGATTCATTATCCCTCTACCAAATCAAATTTTTATACATCAACTAATCCGAATATATATCACAATCCTCGAATCCACCGATTGAGATCATAGTTATCACCACTAAGGATAGGAATTATTGATCCAAATCTAAGACCCATGGTAAACATTCCCAAATATCTTGTTGGAGCTCAAATATGCACCCGTGCTTGAATCATAGACAATTCAGGATTTGAGACAAATGGAGCTATCTCCAAGTTATGGGACTTGAACTAAGACACACCTCTAGAGAAGAATGGTTTCCTCTGCTTACTCCTAATGCTAAACTACTCCTAGGAATTGAAATGCAAATATCTAACTCTACTCTAACTTTCTAAGGGACCAAGGTGATAAGGATAAGCATGAAACATAAACCTAAACTAGAGAAGGTGATAACACCAAAACTAAGGGGATGAATACTTAAGAGTGAAATGGGAGAGAATGATGATGAGGAGGATCAAAACGAAATCCACAAATAGAAATCATATTCAAAGTTTTGATTTCAAGATGCACAATATAAACATACCTTTGAAATAACACATAAAACAAATGTGCGAATAAATGGGAGGCAAAAGAATGTAATAAAACAATAGCTAAGGCTGAAATTAGCCACAAAACCAAATATTTTATTGTTTAGAGATCATGCACAGATCATCACGATACAGGAGGAAGATGTAAAAACATTTACAGAGATAAAACCCAAGGCATGCGACTATTAGAACACTTGTGCAACATGAAATGATGCCCTCGTATTCCCAAAGTATCCAACATTAAAATGGGCATCACTTTACAATATATATAAATTTGAAGAGGATAAAGAAGGAAAGAAGAGAGGGAAATTAAAATTCCCTATTACTCTAATCAACCACCTCCATTCAATTATTTGAGAAGATATTATATTCCTATAAAAACTACCTCCTCATCCCACTTGCCTTGTTAAAGAAGGAACAACGCCCATACTGCATTTAATTATGGTGGTTGAGCCATTCTAAGTAGACCTTTACGTGTTAGATATGCCTTCCTTGATTCACACATCTGTTTTAAATAAAATCACGAAATATGATTTTATATTGCATGGAGGAGGCTAATATTTCTTTAATCATATCAGATTTACAAGAATAAGATCCTCATGATGCATACCATTGTCAATTTAAGCCTTCCGTGGAAAAATTCTACTTTCCTTTGATCCACGTCTTCAAACTTTTGGTCATCCATGGTTTTTGAATTCCATGGATTTTTGTTAACATCCATGGATTCCTTTGTTCACTCCGTGGTCTTGCTTGGTTATACATTTTCTTCCTTAGTGTTGTAACCTTGTATTACTGATTCCATGGATTTTCTACCTTCTCTCTTCTTACGTGACTTATCCAAGTGGCACAAATTTGATTTCACATCCGTGGAACCTTTTCTTACCTTCACGGATTTTGTGACTTTGGCATATTTTACCCTTAGCCGTGGCTTTGACTCCTTCATTTCCTGGCATGCCTAAACTCCTCCACAATATTCATTCCTCAGCCCATGGATTTTTCAAGTTGTTCAATTTTTACAAGGGTGCAAAAATAGACAACATTTTTGTGTGACTCAAATGGTCCATCTGCTCGCTAGATGAGATGATTAGTAGCCTACAACATTGATTGGGCATGGAGTTAGCCTAAAACCTTTGATTTTAATCTTAACACGGATTTTATTTTTAACATGATTTAGTTGCTTTGCATTTGATCTTCTGAAATAGATGCAAATAATATTTGACGCCTTTAACTTCTTTGCATCTTAGGAACATGATTAATATTGTGCACAAAACATCCTAAGAAACAAGACAATGTAAAGCACTGAGGAAAGAAACCTACCCTACCAATAATGTAATGTGCTAAAAGCACTTAGAGGAATTGAAATTCTACTCTACTATATACAAGATGCATGAATAATATTTCATGAGAAGGCTTGAGATGAATCCCATTGACTAGGATTTGAAACACGTTCCCATCAAGATAAGACAAATTGAATGAGTTAGATGCTGATCAAGTGGTGATGATATACGGTCCACTCCAAATAACATCAAAATTAGAATTCCTACCTAGTTTAGCTCGATCCACGTCCCACTTCAAACCTAGATCTCCAACCTTGAATATATGATCTCTAGCTTTTCTGTCAAACCAATTTTTGGTTGATGTTTGATGTTGTTCCATCTTACCCATGGTGGAATTCCCATTTTTCTCTAATTGAACCAATTTCACCATTCTCGATATCCCTTTGATATGCACCTTCAAATTCCAATTGTTGAGCTAATTCAAGAGAAGGAAGCTCTAATGACAGAGGAAGTCTAACTTCTTTTCCATATACCAATTTGTAGGGAGAAGTACCAATAGCATTTTTTTATTGTTATTCTGTCTACCCAAAGAGATTTTTTTACCTTTGTGTGCCACTGTCTTTGATTGATGTCCATTTCCTTTTCATGATTTTGACCAGGTTCTTCTTAGTAGATTATTCCAATCCATGACCTTGAGGGTAATAATTGGAAGAATGTTTTAGATGAATCCCAAGTCCCAAAGCCCAATTAGAGATCTTAGATCCTAAAAAAGCCTTTACATTATCAGAAATGATGGTATGAGGTATGCCAAACCTTGTAACAATTTCTTTAAGAAATTCTAGGATGATGGATTCAATGGCTTCCTTTAATGGTGCAACTTCAGTCCACTTTGTGAAATAGCTTTGTCGTTGTGAGGACCTATTTGTGACCAACGCTAGATGAGGGATTGATCATCCCAATGAAGTCAAGACCCCATTGTGTAAGTGATTGGTCTACTTGAATTGGATGAAGTGGCAAGGCTGCCAGTCTTTTCTTTCTAGTGAAGAGTGTGCATTCCTTGAACTTTCTAATCCACCTGTGAGAATCTCCAAACAACGTAGGCTAGAAATAGCCTACTTTTATGATCTTCATGGTTGTAGCTTTAGCAAAGAAATGTCCACCTAAGAAGCCATCATGAAACTTGGTTAGAACCCTGTCACATTTCTCACCTTCAATACACCTGAGCAACACTCCATCAATGTTTCTTTTGAAAAGGATGCCATCAACTAATGCATAAGGAATGGATCGCAACCTCATATGTCTTCTCTTTGCTTTATTCAAACCAAGAGGGTATGCACCAATAGATAGAAACCTTGACATATCAGCAATCCAACTACGATCATTGAATACATTCCTTTCATCATGCTACCACTCAACATTACGCGACAACTCATCATTTGAGGACACTTCATTCATGAAGGTGGTTTCTTTAGGTTCCACAACATCCAATGCTAGCTTCTCAAAAAGTGATATACCCCTTAACAATTTTATGGCCTTAATGATCACATGATATTCTATGATTTTAGGCACCCATTGATCTCATTTCTCACTGATTTCTGCTCCCATAATGAAGTCTCTAATGCTCAAGTGTGATACTAAAACCTTTACACAACTAGTGATAATCATACTATTGAATTTCTTCAAGGATATCAAGATGGAAAACACTTGTTTCTCAATGTGATTATACTTGAGCTCATAATTATTCATCATTTGAATAAAAAACACCAAAATCTTCTCCATTCCTTTATCATTCAAATGTGTCAAAATCGTGGATATGCTGGATTCCACCCCATGAGCATATATGATGAAATCCTTGGTATAATTTGGATTAATCAATGTTGCGGCTTAAGAAATATCTTGTTTTATCTTTTCAAAACTTTCCCTCCCTTCATAATCCACTTTAATGTTTCATCCTTCTTGAGCATGATATTAATAGGTCTTACCAAACCTGTGAAGTCAGGGATGAAACGCCTAACAAAGTTAATTTTACCAAGGAATGACTGCAAATCCTTCTTGTGAGATGGCAAGGAAAGAGTCACGATAGTTACAACTCTTTCGGATCAATGAAAATTTATTCTTTTGAAATAACATGCCCCAAGAGCTTTCCTCTAGAGACTACAAATTTTCATTTCTTAGGATTAAGGGATATATCAAAATCCATGCATATTTCAAATAATTTCTCTAGGTGCTTCATGTGATTTGCGCTCTGCTTGGAGAAAATAGTAATATCATTGAGGTAAAACAAGTTGAATTGATTGATGTAACCTTTGAAAGCAATATCCATTGCTCTTTGGAAGGTGGGACTTGTATTTAATAGACCAAAGGAATTCTATGATATGCGTACATTCCCCATTTAGTGGTGAACATAGTTTTATATTGATCTTCCTCCTTTTTTTTGATCTCGATTGAAACTAGAATAACCATCAAGCATTGAAAACCTCTCATCTCTTACTACTTTCTGTAAAATTTGTTCCATGGAAGGCAATAGATAATGATCTTTGAGGGAAGTCCTGTTTAAATCCCTGAAATCCACTCAGAGTCATATTTAACCATTTTTTTTCCTTACAGATGAGATTTTCCACCCAAGTCGAATACTTGATTAGAAAAATTATTTTGGCCTCCATGAGTTTAGAGAGATCCTTTCTCATGAGGGGTTCAATCTTGGGGTTGACTGGCCTATGTTTCTATCTAATTGGATTGATGTTGGGATCAAGATCAATGGAATACTTGGACTATATCTAGATTGAATTATTTTAAATCTTCATAGTCCCATGAAAATACATCACTGTACTTCTGGCACAAGGAAACAAAATCTTTCTTTTCATTTTCATCACATACCTTTCCAACTAGAAGTTCCTTACCTGGAGCAATTGAAACTTGTTGACAATCCTCTTGCTTGGCTGCCATGTTCTTTTCTAATCCTTTGAACTCATCATATGGACTAAAAATCTACTCCAGACTGACTAATACCTTTGGAAACTTGTTTATTCTTAGTTGAATAATTTGATCCCCATATACTTCCTATAAATCAGCTTACATCTTCAAGGAGAACTCCGCCTCATTTTGGATGACCTGCACAATTTGTTCATCTATGTCAAATACCTACCAGCAGGCTTGGTTGTCTGGAATAAATGGCCTAACCACCATTTTGATATGTTGTGTGCTCCCTTGATCAAATCCTTAGTAGGTGAGAATTGAGAGCCAAGGGCCGTTATTTGGTCTCGCATCCTTTTTCAACTTTCTAGGCATAGTCTCAGAGGTTAATGGCGTCAAATCTTTCTAGCAAATCCCAGACTCTATGTTTGTAATCTTTTGACAATTTGATCTTTATTGCACATTTTCCATGGACTTGGTGAATGACTAGTTCAGTGTCCCCAAAGACCTACAACTCCTTGATTTTCTTCTTTTTGCGATCAATAGACCATGCACTAATGCTTCATATTCTGCTACAGAATTAGAACATGCAAATTGTAATATGTGAGTGAAGAAGAACTTCTCATTACACGGGGAAATGAGCACAATACCCACCTCGACTCCATTTATGCTTCTAGAACCATCAAAGAACATCCACCATAGTCCAAAACATTTTCTTTTTCTTGTTTGAATGCCACATGTTTCATAGATTCTTTTTGGAGAATGCAATAAGTTCCTAGGCTAGTTTCAAAAGTTTTAAGCTCTTCATCATAAGGATCAAACTTATGATATTTTTCACCTATTCATTTAACAACAAATCGGGCATGTGAGAAGGGATAACCTTCTCCTCGGGAGTTAAGTATTTCTCATGTCATTATTTTATTAAGTAATTTGATTGGATGGGAGTGGGGTCATATGACTCAATATGGTAAGAAAAGATGGGCTCAATGATCTCAGTAAACTCTTCAACTTTGGAATTATTCACAAAATCATAATTAATCACTTTGTTGTTTTACTTTCTATTAGAAAATAACAGAGATAACAAGTGAATGAATTATTATTGTGCTTAGAATAAAAAATTTTAGTAAAGGAAAGAGTATAAGCTCCTAACACCAACAATTTTTATTATGGAAAACCCCAATGGAGGAAAATCCAATGTCGGGAAGGGCAATTGCTCTTTCTTCCCACTTCTATTGGCCAATTCAAATCAACAAGTACATAATTTACAATAAGTATGAAAGGGAAGTAGATAATATCTCAACACTTCCTTTCAATCAACTACTTGCTCTGTCTCATCACTCCTTTCTTCTACAAAAGTATAATTTACAACACTAAGACATCTTGCTCACTTACTCTCATGCTTTGATGATCCTCTACACTTCTACAATCATGTATTTATAGCCTTTCTCATGTCCTCCCATGCACTGGAGAATGGGAAAGGTCATGAATGAGAAGAGAAACAAACATCCTTTCAAATTCGGAGGCTATTCATTTCGAGTTTTTTTTTTCTCGTCTCAGTAAAGGAGAGGATCGCCACTTGCACTAGGTGATGGTCTTGTTACTTACAAGACAGAACCTCTGTTTATTGTTTTTCTTCTTTGTGCTGACTATTTCTGATGAAGTAGAGTTATTTTTGGATCCCTATGGATCATACCTCCCCTTCTTAGGAGGATTTTGGTCCCACATAGCTTAGTGGGGGAATATATGAGGAAACAATTCCCTCACTTTCTCCTTTGATTACCACCGGCTTGCCTTGGTGTCTTTCCTTTCAGTCCAATCCGCTAAGACTCCTGCGGACTCTTCTAGTCTCTCTAACCTTATGCTAAAACATTACATCCTCCTCTAATTCACCTCATGAGTTGAAGACACAATTCTCAATAGAAGGTAACACTGCAGTTCTTACTCTTCATCTAGTATGGATGGCTCATATAGGTGAAAGTTTTCACAGTTTACTATAGAGTACATCCTCATAAATGATGAAAAATCAAGTCAAAAAGCATTTTCTATAACCTGCTCCAATATGGTGAAGGGTCCATATCGTAGTGGCTTGAGCTTCCGTGCTTGACCTTGTAGTCTCTCCTTGCTCAAGTAAAGCCAAACTTTATCTCCAACATGAAGCTTGTGTTCCGTCCTATGCTGATTGTGCCTCACTTTGTACTTTTCTTGATATTTCTCTAGCTATTATTCGACCTTGAGATGGATTTTCCGGATCCTCTCAATGAACTTGTTGGCTCTAGTCACCTCGTGTCTTGTGTATCGTCCTCATCCTAATGTCCAACTGCTATGTCTAGTGGATTTGTAGGTAGATATCCCAAGCATGCTTCAAATGGTGACTTCATAGTGGATGTGTGTACTGCCTGATTATAGGAATATTGAATGTAGGCTAAGGACTCATCCCAAGTCCTTGGGTATTTAATATTATACCCTCTGATCAACTATACTAAAGTCCTGTTTACCACCTCTCGTTTATCCATCTGTCTCGTGGATGGAAAGCTATTCTCCTCTATAATTTGGTATGCATCTTGTCCCACAAAGTAGTCCAAAACTTCCCAATAACTTGGAATCCCTATCGAGATAATAGACTTTGCAAAACAAAATGCAGCCATACATTAGCAAAGAAAAGTTCTGTTTGCCTCACGCACTTTTACTATCTTTTTACATGCCATAAGGATACAAATTTTACTGAATCTATCAACAACAACATAGAGATAGTCATGGCCATGTTTAGACATAAGTAATCCTCCTACAAAATCCATAGAAATGTCATCCCATGGATGAGTAGGTACTTGGTAAAGGCATATACAAACCTTCCTAGTTTTAGGCTTGCTAGTACAACAAAGTTTAAATCCATGAATAAATTTTGATACTTCCTCTTGCATGTTAGGACAATAAACATAACTTTACAAGTGGGCTAGGGTCTTACCAACACCGAAATGTCCTTCTACTTTCGAGGTATGTGCTTCCCTCATCAATAGAAGTATTTCTTCTTTAGGAACACAAAGTTTCCACCATCGGTAGAGAAGTCCGTATGCATCTTCAATCCCCGCCTTTCTAGCCCCTTGGGACTGAAACTTCTGAAATGTCACCCTAAAGTATTTGTCTTGGGCATATGCCTCTCCATAAGCTTCCTTCATGAAGGGCTCGATCTGAGAGATAGTGTCCAAATAGGAGAACTTTTCCTATATGGGTGGCCTGGACAATATGTCTACCACCAAATTTGTACTACCCTTCTTGTATTTGATCACTAGGTGGAACTACTAAAGAAACCCCATCCATTTGTAGTGCCTTGCTTGCTGCAATTTAGACTGTGCTTGCAAATACTAGAGAGGTTTATGGTTAGTGTGCACAATAGTTTCTTTACCCAACAAATAATGTTTCCATTTTTTAATTTCTGAACTAGTGCATACATTTCTTTATCATATACTAAATATCCTTTAACTGCTGAAGTGAAGGTTTCAGAATGATAACATACGGGTTTACCTCCTTGAAGCAACACTACACCCATAGCGTAATCACTAACATCTGTCTCTACTTCAAAAGGTTGCTACAAACTAGGAAGAGCAAGTACTGGAGCATGACTAATCTTATATTTCAATAACTCAAAGGATTTGTCTTGTTCCTTACCCCAGTCAAAACCCTTACTCTTTGTGGCCTCTGTGTGTAGGGGTGTTGTAATTACCAAGAAACCTGAAATGAATTTCCGCATGTACTGTATTACTCCCACAAAACTTCTAGTCTCCGTGGCTCCTATTGGTGTTGGCCAATTTATGATGTCTTCCACATTATTTGGATCCACTTGTAGCTCTCCTCCTCCAAGCACGTGCCCAAGATAGACAAGTGAATATTTGGAAAAGTCACATTTCTTCATATTATAAAGCATTTGTTTCTCCTTGAGAACTTGCAAGACTTGCTGCAAATGCTTTAGATGTTCTTCCCATGTGGCACTAAAAATAAAGATATCATCTAGATATACAATGACACATGAATATATGAAATCCCATAATACATCATTCATCAATATCATAAATGTAGTGGGTGCATTACATAATCCAAAAGGAATTACTAACCATTCATACAAACCCTATTTTGTTTTGAAGGTAGTCTTCCATATATCCTCCTCCTTCATCCTCACTTCATGAAAAATTTGGCATGGTGAATCTGGTCCAAGAGATCATTTATGCAGGGAAGTGGATATTTGTTCTTTATGGTGATCTTGTTCAAAGTGTGGTAGTCGATGCACATTATCCAAGAACCATCCTTCTTTGGCACCATCACAATAGGCGAACTGCACGGTGAGATTCTCGGGTGTATCACCGCTTGGTCTATTAGTTCCTTGAGTTGTTTCTTTACTTTAGTACTCTCAAGAAAGGATTGCTTATACAACTTGATGTTTAGTAGATGTGACTCTGGAAATAGTTGAATCTCATTCTTTACTTCCCATTTTGGTGCTAATCCACTAGGAGCCTGAAATACTTTCTCAAAGGAGTGAATAATACTATCCAAATCTTGTTTTCCTTGGTTAGAAATCTCTCAAACTTCTACCCCATCTTGTTTATCATTTAACAAAAGTAAACAAAAATGATTATAATTTTCCGAATAAGTCATTTTTCTTGTTAACACTTACGATAGTAACCCGTGTCTTACGCTGGTGTGCACGGATGTCAGCTGATCCCATCATTGACCCATCTCGTACTATTTTTCCTTCTCATAAATATAACATCCCTAACATATAAGTAAGGACTTCAATACAACATCAAAAGCATCAAGTGGAATAACATCAACTTCAAAACATCTATATGTTGGGAATTTATCCCAAAATTGACCTTACATCTTCTTGTTACTCCGATTTCAACACCCTTCTTACCCAACCCAAAGGATAAAGGTGCGGATGCTCGTAAGTCTCAAGACCAAGCTTCTTTACAACCGCCTCGTAAATCAAGTTATATTGAGAACCAATATCAACCAAAGCATTTACACTAGTTCTCTTGATCTAGATTTTGATCTGGAATAGTCTACTCATCTCCTCTTCACTGTCCATGTTGGTAGCTATGCATCCAATCCTTTTGTCTACATCAGATTCATCTTTGATTTCCACCTCCCCTTCTATCTTTACAGCTGTCATGGACTTCTTGGAGTCCTTGGTTCGGTTCTTCAGATGTAACTCTAGATGAAAATTCCAACATGTAGCGTCAGTATGAACATTGATATCATAATTCTTGTAAAAATTCTTGGGATCTTTACAAGTATTTAAAGTAGTGGCAACTTGTTTACCTTTTCCTTTCCAATTACTCTTGTTACTTGTTTTTACATAATCCTTTTTCTGTTGATTTGTCGACTGCTTTACCCTCGGCTCTACTTCTCCTTGATTTTTCTCATCATCTATGTAGTATGCCCGCACACATGCTTCATTCAGATCCTTGGGATTTGTGGAGATGAATTTACTTTGAAGGTGAGTGTGAAGTCCTCCTAAGTATTTGGTCAGAATATCCTCATTCTCCAAATCCATGTTTAGCAACATGGCTTACCTCCAAAACTCCGTAGTATAGTCTTGCACACTTTGACCACTGGCTTGTCTAAAATACTGCCATTTAATCATTTGGTCAGTTTTATGGCCAATAGGATAGAAGTTAGCTCTAAGTAATTCCTTAAATTCTTGCCAAGACTTCACAATAGGATGCTTCTTCTTTTCACAAGTAGTTAGGTGAGTTTCCCACCAAACTAGAGCATGTCCCTCCATTTTGAGATGTGTAAAGGTGATCCTTTATGCCTCAGTGACATTATGGATGCTAAAATAGACTTCTAATTGTTTCAACCATTTATCAAGTAATTATGCATCTACTTGTCCTTCAAAGCTTTTGATTTCAACTTTAGTCTCAACTTTAAAAGGAGCATGTTCAGATTTTACCTTTTCTCTTGTGTTAGAAGTCTCTTCTTCATGCTCTTCCCCATAATCTTCCTCATGGTGGCTCTTGCCTATACCAAAATTTTAGTCTAAGCCTCAAACCACCGAGTCCATGAATTCTTGCTTGACATAAGCTATCTTCTACAAATTTGCAAGTTCCTCTTGCCTTCTAAACATCCTATCCATCATGATCTCCAACATCTTGATTCTACGGACCAAGTTCTCTTCCTCCATTTCTTTGTAGAAATCTCCAGATCATAAGGTAAAGCTTCTTCGCCTTTAGATCTTGTCACTATCATACAAATTCAAGAATGAAATACCACATTCCCGGATACTTGTTAAAGACTTGATACAAAAATGATCTCGTAAGCTCTTTAACTTTGGAATTATTCACAAAATTACAATTAATCACTACTATTTTAATTTCTATTAGAAAATAACAGAGATAGCTAGTGAATGAATTATTATTATGCTTAGAATCAACAATTGTAGTAAAGGAAATTATATAAGCTCATAACACCAACAAGTTTTATCATGGGAAATATCCAATGGAGGAAAAACCAGTTGGGAAGGGTGATTGCTCTTTCTTCCCACTTCTATTGCCCAGTTCAAAACAACAAGTACAAAATTTACAATAAGTATGAAAGGGAAGAAGATAATATCTCAACACTTCCTTTAAATTACTTGCTTTCTCTATCTTATCACTCCTTTCTTTTACAACAAATATAATTTCCAGCACTAAGACTTCTTGCTCACTTGCTCTCATGCTTTGATGATCCTCTACACTTCTACAATCATGTATTTATAGCCTTTCTCATGTCCTCCCATGCACTGGAGAATGGGAAAGGTCATGAAGGAGAAGAGAAATGAACATCCTTTCAAATTCAGAGGTTGTTCATTTCAAATTTTGTTTTCTATCCGTAATGGCCAGGATCGCTGCCCTGTGTAGACCAACGGTCCCAGGACCGCCACCTTGGTTGGGTGGCAGTTCTATAACCACAGCCTTGCACTGGGTGGCGGTCCTATTACTTACAAGACAAAACCTCCGTTTATTGTTTTTCTTCTTTGTGTTGATTGTTTCTGATGAAGTAGAGTTATTTTGGATCCCTATGGATCACTCAGCTTGTATTGTGAATCAGATACCATATTTGGTTTTCAGAAGCATGTGAGTCCAATCCGAGGATAGATAATTGCTGACCTTAGCAATTAAATCTATAGAAAAACAAATGGAAAACATGGGAGGAAGGTCAATGACTGAAATATCATGGGTTATAGTGAGGCTTGGGCAGGCATGAAGTGTCAACTCAAGGTCTTTTATTACACCCAGACATTCACAATTGACCCATCAAGTTGTAAAATTCCCCTAGACATAGGACTGTATTTGAGACCTAAGATATTAACTATTTTCTTGGGCATTACAAAATTACTAGCTCCAGAATCAATCATATAATTATGAACTAGGTATTTACCCCAAATTATTACTTGTAAAGGGTGGGGTTTTGATAGTTTTACTTACTTGATCATCCTTTTCTTGAAAAACATGAACCACAACATGAGTCTTTTGCATTATTGGATCCACTGGAGGTAATTGCTTGAGGGCTTCACATAGGAGATCACATTGTGATGGAATAGCAAGCGCATCCCACATTGAAACGTTGACATTGGTATTTTTCATTTTCTCAACAATGTTAAATGGAAGACCCATAGACTTTTGCATCTGCGGCATGATACCTTATTTTTTTGTTGTGGCGGCATTTGATTTGGTGGATTTTGTTGAGTAACAACCTCTTTATCCACGGATTTTATAGGAAGCTCATGCGGCTTTCTCTTGTTCATTGTGACTTATTTTTATTTTCCCGTGGCATTGGCATGATCTGCGGAAGGTGGAGATTATGATTCCAACATACTTTTCTTGTGTTGTATATTATCGAAACGTTGATTAATGGGATGTTAGAACTTCCTGCCACTTGGTTGACAACACAAAAATATTTAGCTCTAAATAACATCAGGTTAGTGTCATTATTTTTCTCCTAATTTACTTCCGCGGATGGATTTGTTCATGTAGTAGTGGTTCTTGTTGACTAGAATAGCCTTGCACCATGTATGCTTGAAAGTGCATTGCCCTCTCACAACCAAGTTGGTTATGTGACATATGACATGAATAACACCACTCTTTTTATTATACCATGTTATTTTACACAGAAGTAAAGCCCGACTTGAACTGGGAAGAGGAAGTACTTGTGGCAGAGGGATTATTACTAAGGAAAGAGGAGCAATTTGAGCATGTCATCTATTATTTTGTTGGTTCTGTGCATATCTTTGACTAGGTTGCTGATTTCTCCATAGTTTATTCCCCGATTAGAAGACTACAATTGATTTTGATAATTCTTATAGGATTGAGCTTGTTCTTTCTCTAGGGATATAAATTTGTTTTTTAAGTTTCTAATCAACGCCTTCATCTCCTCATCCTCCTTTTGTTGAGAAGGATTTTGTGAGGTGGAAGAAACATGTTGTGGATTTGGTTGAGGAATAGGAGTAATGGAAGGTTGGGAAACTTGTGGCAATTCAACATGTAAGGGCATAGGCAGCCTAGGGGATAATTTCCTAGCTTGTATTAAATAATTTTTTGCCCTTATAGCCAATGCATAAGCCACTGGTAGCATTATACCTCCCATATTGCACCATAACAACAATATTAGAGTTAAGAGATATCAGAAAGTAAAGAAATGCACCTTCAGTTATAGGCTTGAAAAGAGATGGAATTTTGTCCTAAGTTATTTGGAATCTGAAGTTAAAATCTACCATAAGTTCACTTGTTGCACTTTTGATGGTGGTTAACTACTCCAATAGAGACAAGTTGTCCACCCTTTCTCCAAATTGATTACACAGAGCTATACATAAGTCGCTCCAATTTGTAATTGATTTCATAGTCAGCTTTACGAACCATTGTAAATATTTTCCGTAAAAGATGAAGCCAACAACTTAACTGCTACATCCATCTCAACAATTTCATGAATTGCACACACATTTGCAATATCTTGGATATGATCAGATTGGAGTGGTATGGTTTTCTCCTGTGAAGAATGGGATATTCTTTAAAGCTGCTATAGGAATAGGATTTTGAGCATTTAGGGAAAGTAGACTACTCCCTGTGAAATTTATAAATGGATTGGGTTCCTGTGCAGTCATTCTAATGGGTCTGAGAACTCTAGTGGACTACAAGAAGGGTCTACCAGGTGGAGGTGTTGACAGAGTTCTATTTGGAGGAGACAGAGATCTATGAATCTTCCTTCCTCTTCTGGATTTTCCTGGGATAACTACAAATATTCAAATACACGTTCTTCTCGTGTTCTAGACCAACTTTATATCCTTCTCATGAATTAGGGACACTTTTAACTATTGAAACCAATTGATTTTCTCGAATGGATTCATCATATGTGTTGCAAGATAGAGCCTCCAAGGCTAAACTTTCAAAAAGACACACACATAAAATTGATAAAATGGAAATATTAATTTCAAATATCCCACTGGCATGCCAAAGTTGTTGGAGCTCAAATATGCACCTGTGCCTGAATCATAGATAATTTGGGGTTTGATACAACATGGGACTGTCTCCAAGTTGCGGGAATCAAAATGAGATAGACCTCTGGAGAAGGAAACTTCCTCTGCTTACTCCTAATTCTAAACTACTCCTAGGAATTGAAATGAAACTATCTAACTCTACTCTAACTTTCCAAGGGACCAAGGTGAGAAGGAGAAGCATGAAACATAAACCTAAACTAGAGAAGGTGATAACACCAAAAATAATGGGATGAATACTTAAGTAAGAGTGAAATGGGAGAGAACGATAATGAGTAGGATCAAAATGAAAGCCACAGATCAAAATCACATTTAAAGTTCCATTTTCACGATGCAAAATAGACACAAACCTCTGAAATAATACATACAACACACCTGTGAATAAATGAGAGGAAAGAGAATGCTAAAAAACAATAACTAAGTCTGAAACTAGACACAAAACTAAAGATTCTTTTGCTTAGAGATCACATAAAAATCATCACGATACAAGTGGAAGATGTAAAAAAATTTACAAAGACAAAACCAAAGACATACGACTCTTAGAACACTTGTGCAACATGAAATGATGCCCTCGTATTCCAAAGTATCCAACATTAAAACTGGGCATCACTTTATAATATATATATATATATATATATATATTATGAAGAGGAGAAAGAATTAAAGAAGAGAGGGAAGTTTGAATTCCTATTACACCAACCGACCACCTCCATTCAATTCTTTGAGCAGATATGATTTTCCCATAAAAACTACTTCCTATGCCACTTGCCTTGTCGAAGAAGGAACGACACCCATACCGCACTTAATTCGCGATTGAGCCATTCTAAGTAGACATTTTGTGTGTTAGAGACGCCTTCCTTGATTCACGCATTTATTTACAATCAACTCATGAAATCTGATTTTATATTGCATGGAGGAGGCTAAGATTTATTTAATCATATCATATTTACAAGAATCAGTTCCTTTGGATGCGTACCATTGTCAATTTGAGCATGCCGTGGATAAATACTACTTTTCTTTGATCCGTGTCTTCAAAACTTTGTTTATCCATGGTTTTTGACTTCCGCAACTTTGTGTTAACATCCACAGATTCCTTTGTTCACTCTGCAATTTTGTTTGGTTATGCGGTTTCTTCCTTTGTGCCGTAGCCTTGTATTTTTTATTCCGCGGCTTAGATACCTTCTCTTCTCGTTCCGTAGCTTATCCAAGTGGCATGGATTTGATTTTACATCTACGGAACATTTTCTTACCTTTGTGGATTTTGTGACTTTGGTGGCTTTTACCCTTAGATATGGATTTGACTCATTTGTTCCATGACATACCTAAAATCCTCCATGGTATTCATTCCTCAGCCCATGAGTTTTTAATTTGTTCAATTTTTGCAAGGGTGCAAAAATAGAAAACAGTTTCATAGGCATCCTCGTAAGAAGCAAGGTCTCCCATTTTCTCAAAGCAATCTAATACTACAACATGTATCCTAGAAACACCCTCATCTACTTTGGGGCCGAGTTTCTCCATCTAAGAAATATTGTAATAATAATTCCAAATCCAAACCATCCAAACCTCCTCTCAAAGTTTATTCATCTTTCAATAAGACTAATTTACCCATCTAACCTAAACCCAAACCCAAACATCCTATCGAGACCCCACAAGAGTTATCTTACGTACACCACTTTTATTGGATCTTACATGATATCCTTAGACACATAATCCAAATATCTACCCTCACGCTTCCCCCATTAGATGTTTTGATCCTCATAAGTAAGAGCCCATCATGGTTCAATCCCAATTGTATTTGTTCCTATCATCACATCCCGGGTCATGATGTTCTCGCATTATAAGGCATTTCGGATGATCATCCATAATATTATTAATAAGGATGACTTTATCGCTCAAAGAAACCATCCTTTATCACCTACCATAACTAATCCAATTTGTATCCCATCTATTAGGTTTCCCAAGATTCCTATATTCCCATCCATCAAAATTATTAAGCATTCTCCATCACCCACTCCTTCACATATCATCGCTCCTACAGAAGGTCCTCCCTTCTTCATCAATACTATTGGTATTTCTAATCACCCTTGTGGTATCATTTGTTTATCTGTCCAAATCCAAATTGATCTTATCTAAACTCCTTCGACATGTGCATCTAATTTGTCCATAGTGATATAATATCCCTCTATAGGGGGTCATCTTCCTCTCATTTTTGAGCATATCTTTAGCATCAATTAATCTATGATATGTCCATAAAATTCCCCGATGTTTGGGGAATTCACTTTTAATAATGTTTTAATCTCATCCGATCTTACCCAACCCATCTATTTATCATCTTAGCCCACCTTTGTGGCCATATTTGTGCTTCTTTTAGGGGCACCATATATTTTCATTCCAAATTCCACCGTTGTGGCCATATTTTCCTTCTATTGAGGGACCATTTCATCTAATCCTAAGTACACCATTGTGGCCACACTCATTCCTCTCTTTGGGAACCATTTTTTTCATTCAAAAGTCCACTATTGTGTCTATATTTGTCCTTCTATTGGACCATTCATACCAATCCTAAATCCACTTATTGTGATCATATTTTTCCTTCCTTTGGGGGACCATTTACTCATCTCGTTAGGGACACATATTTTTGCTTCCTTAATGGTAACACATAATTGTATATTTTCTCATCTATCTCATTCTATCTCATCCAATCAAGTTTTCATCTTATCTCGAACGTGAATTTAATCAGGAACCAACATGGAAAGTTTCCATACTTTGGTGGTAAACCGGAAGTCAAACCTCTTAACCTATTGCACTTGAAACCATTCTATTATTAGCACACTACCACAGGTGAGTATTTAGTCATATAATTATATCATCCATCCATCATTAGCCTCTTCCATCTTTCATCGTAGTGATTTGGAATTTTTGGTCATCCGTCACTATCTTAGATGTGACCTTAAATACAGACCACAGCTCTACTCATAGCATATTCCTCATGGATAGGTTCTCCCTTTTGGTGAGAAATCCATGATCATTACATCCATCACCCTCTTATTCACCTATTGGAACCATGCAAAGGGTTAAAGGGTGTCTCTTGTACATTCATTATCCCCTCTTAAGTGGTCTATTTAGCTAGTCCCAAATTTCCTCCATGTAAAAATAACAATTCATGAATTCTTTTGTCAAAAATTAAATTCATTAACAACAGATCGATCCTCTAAGGAAAGTTGTTCATGCAAAAAAAAGAGAAAAAAGAAAAGCATGAAAATCAAAATCAAAATAAAAAGAGAGAAATAGACCGATCCCTTGAAGGACGACTATCGTATATTATTCTTTCCATATATTATGTATAAATTAGACCATACCCTCAAAGGATGGCTACTCTTTTATGGAATTTGAAGGCTTCTCACATTGATCAACATTCCATTTTATTATAATCCTAAGAAATATTCCCACATTGATCAACTTTCTTCTAGTACAATTACCGCATTGATCGTTTTCTCTTTCCCTTCCCGTAGAGTTGGGGTATAGTTTTAGGGAACATCACTTACGAATAAACCCCTTCCCATGTAGAAGTTACATCTCAAACCCCTTTTTCATGTCAACATTTGGTTTATGAGATCATCTCATCCACATTCCTTTATGATATTTGATATAACTAACTATTGTTGGTTACTTTATACCATCTTCTTTGGTCACATGTGCCTTGTGTTACCTGGATCCCCTCTTATTTACCTCCAATGCGGTTGGAGCCATATTTTACTCACACCTTCCTTAATATGACATGGTGTCATTCATATTTATAGGTCGCTATCATTAAAATAACATCTTATCCTAAACCTCATCTGATCTTATTTAAATTCTTTGACACTCAAGTCCACTTTGTGGCCATATTTACCTTTTTCCCTTTGAAATTTTTTTCAATCTTATCTAATTTACCATAAACAAAACTTGGTGGCATACATTTACCCACTTGGGGTATATTTTATTTTCACCTTTATAGACATATTTTCCACTTTTGGGCATATTATTTCATCACTTGCCTTTTCATTTTACCTTCTCGGCTAGTTTTCGTGTCCTGTGTTGGGGCCACATAACTTTCATCCTTGTCCATTGCGGATGCACACCTATTTTCTTGATTCCTCGTGTACGAAGGATTTCACATACCTTTCACATTTAGTTATGTATACTTTGATGTTTTCCTATAACCCATTGGTCATCGCGGCTTACATCCATACTGTAGTGATCTTCACCCACTCACGCCCGTAGAACATTCTAGCTTTGTCTTCGTTGATACCACAATTATTCTATACCGATGTGATATTGAGTCACCTCCATAGTTTTTATTATTATTGCAATCATTTTTCTTGGGAATATTTCTTTGGTTATCATTTTACCCATTTTTCTTAACCCACCCACCCTTTATCATCTACCTTTTTCAAACGCATCATCGATTTCCCTTGGCGTCATTGATCCCCTATTTGAGGGGGAGCTCATCATCTACCTTTCGTCAATCCTCATCATACCTCATCATTTTTTTCTCATGGTTTGCTAGCAAAACCACTCAACAAAAAGGGGAAAATGTAGACACCTAAATTTGGTATCTATACCCTTAATCGCCTTGCATGCGCATATTTATTTAAATACATCCCCTTAATTTAATTAAATGCCCATTTATCCTATCACTTGTAATCCACATTAATAAACATTAATTAATTAATTAATTAATTAATTAATTAATTAATTAATCCACATCCCTAATGAACCTTTTATTTTAGACGATTTTATTCTATATCTAAATCCCCTTGCTTTTCTATGCTTTTATCCTACCTATCCTTATCCCCTAACTACCCATGACTCATAAAAAACAACCCAATCCCGCCTACAAGCTTTAAAGCACTTTTCTTATCCTTAAAAATCCCAAATCCTAATCAAATCACAAAAATAGCCCCATTGGGGATACTTTCGCCGTAATCGGTGGCAATCTTGCCTAGTCACCATCGATCCTATAAAACTTAGTATTTTTCTCCATAATCATTTAATGCATGCGAACATCCAACCTCTATTGTGCCTTGTGAGATTTATCTCTTGTCCGAGAATTCCTTCAACAATCACAGATCTCCAGGACATTGTTTCAATGTGCTTGCATCACTCATGATCATTGTTTGTGAGATTTATCGGTATTTTTGTGTTACTTTATTCTAATTTTTTATCGGATTATATTTGTATTGCTTATGTATAATTTTTGCAAGATCGATTAGCTTCATTAACACTCAAAGCTTCTATAACAACCTTCTTTTCCAGCCTATTTGCTTGTAGGTCACCTTTTTTATCCATCCATCCTCAACCTTACCCAACCTAGATTCGGTTGGCATAGACCCAATCCAAATAAGTAGACCTAATTTGGTTGGCATAGACCCTAATCCAGTTGGCATGACCCGATCCTCCTATTGGCATCGACCCAACCCAATCGATGTCAAACCAACCCATCTTTTAAATCTAGATCAAGCCACATAAGAGCTTGCAAGTTTGTTACAGGTTCCTTTCATCCAATCCGGTCACCGTTGACCTACCTCTGCATAGTATGGGTCGCTATCAACCCATACCAAGTAACATTTAATTTACATTTATTTCAATTAAATTAGTATCTAGATCAGATCTCAATTACTTTTAGATTATGTATTTCTTCAATTTCTACATGTTATCAGATTATCCATCATTTATATCACTTTTTCTTTTAAAATAGGGGTTGAAATCCACCAAGGAAGTTAATGCTTCTTGGATCCTCTTTGTTGGGAAACCCCAAACATCTTATCTAATCAATTTTCTTTAGTGTCTTTGAGTTACAGGTTCATTGAGCTCACAATGAGGATCTATCATTCACTTTATGCCTATATCCATTACATCACATTCGAGGTACCTTAAACCCTCCATTTTATGAGTTATCTAGTTTTCTTTAGTACTAGATCATTTAATTGAAAAGGAATGAAAAATTAGGTCAACACTAGACCTATGGAAAAGTGCTTGTCTAAAGTACAAGGGAGAAATTTATTATGAAGGGAGGTAAAGGGGAGTGGGAGAAATAAGGGGAGAGGGTTAATGTTGTGAACATGTTGTTGGTACCTAAATTGATCCTTCCTTTGAAAACCGAGCAAAGATCATCAAAGGTGACCAAGATGCTTAGAGATAAACAAATCATAATAGAGTCATTTTGTTGTCGGGATGGATTCTAGATGACTCTTTATCACTCTAGTTTGGAAAGGACTGAGTAACACCGCTAAGAGTTTGACCTACCCTTACTACTTTAGGTTGTGCCTTTAACCAGGGTGAGAGGACCCACTTTGTGACCTGTGTTAGTGGAAAATATCAACGGATTAACAATATTTGACTCTTCCTTTGCAGTATTTTGAAGGAGACCTTGAGAAAACATGGTCAATACAACATAACCTAACTCTCACAAGTTTTCACCTTAGAAAATGAAGATGTTCTCTAGACAAGGTCCAGGTCACTAAAGACAACGATAAAAACGATTGCATCGCATATTTTGGTAAAGGATGGACAAATTTAATGATCTTCTTTAGCATTTGTGGATATACAATGTGCAAGCAGGGATGGTTCATGTATGATATATCACTGAATATGAAATTTATGGTTGGGAAGTTAAGCAGGATAAAGTTGATTATACCAAATTCTTGAGAGCTTTTAACAAATGTTGACAAATCTACAAAGAAAAATGACAAATGGCTTCAAATAGTCAGGACGAACCTTCAACTAGAAAATTGTGCATCTATGAAAGCTCAAAGACACACGACTTCACACATTCTTCAAGGATTTAACATAAGAAATCATGTTAAAGACTTAATTAAACCTCGAAGTCCTTGATCTATCACGCTTATGATACACTCATAAACTGACAAACAATTTGTATCACTGAAATGAAAGTAAAGTGAATTTAAATTGTTTATTGCATTATGAAATGAAAGATCTCTTCATAATGTAATTGCAAATGCCACAATACTATCACGAGGATGAGATATTGTGTGATTTTAGAGGGATTCCTAATGTAATATTGCAACAGGAACACAAATAACTATTTGAAGATATCTCAAAATGACAATAGACACAACACGGTTCATGATTAACACAAATTACTTAAGGTTTTTCAAATTGATCAACAAGGGAAAGTTTGTTTACAATCTCAAAGCTTATCAATGGTTGTACATTTACAACCATCTTGACATGATCAATTTCAAAGATACACAAGAAATAATTGGTTTCTCAAATAAGTTCCTTCGGAAAATGGATTTTCTCAGCTTTTTCTCCTTCTCTTTTCTCTGAATAAATCTCAGAAAGATTAACCCCCCTTTTTCATGATTATCCTTTTCCTTTTATATCATCCCCTTCACTTGTTAACCTTCAAAGTTATTTCCCCCTAAAAGTATGAATATTCCAAGGAATATTCCTTTTTCAAAATTTGTTCTAGAACATGGCATTTAGAAAGGTTTTTCTTTTAAAGTCTGTCAAGTGTACAAATCACAAGTCTTTTCAATCAACTTCACTAGTGCTCGATTGGGATATCAGGTCATCACTTTTAGCGGATTAATTTAATCATTCTTTCCTGATATTGATTAGGTAATCATTTCAAACCATCTCTAAACACTTTCGGATGACATTGATATGACATATATCCATACTCATTTTTCAATAATCTACCTTGGGCGCCACACACTCTACTTCATGTCTCATTGGCTTAATTGCCACACATAGTTTCTGTCAAATCACATTGCTTTACCATCTTTTCTCATTCCTAACCTCTTCCAATTATTAAATTCTCCTCTGTGACGAACTAAAGAAAATCTACTTTATTTCATGGGAAAGATTGCATCAAATAAAAACATATGTCTCCTTTTCATTATAAAACCTGCTCAATTTCATTATAATTTCGTGTTTCCCTTACGGTTATGAGTATAAAAAATTTCAAAGAAAATGGCAAAGGTGCTTATAGCTCACAGCCTAAAGGAGATTTCTTCAGAGGATTTAAATCATATTTTCAATTTAAGTAGTCATGATGAAGCTTTTGTCAGGGCATCTGTTTGATATAGAATGTGCGGGTGACACCAGAGGGCTCTTAACATACCAATAAGTCTGGTTAGCACTTCTTACAAGGCTAATAAGGATCAATCCTATGTTTGTAGCCTTCCAGAGTTATGTATTTCCATATTTTTAGATGGGAGCACATGAAATCTCCTGAAGATTTGAAAAAATATTGGGTTGAGAGAAGACCTCAGGTCTCTAGGAAGACCAATTTTTAATGTCCCTTTCTATGTGATGAGGGTTTTGTATCAAAATAGATTCCCAAGGAATCATATGTGTTGTATGATAAATCCTCCATTGACACAATGCCTACTATTTCCCACAAAATAGATGAGTTGGAGAAAAGGATTAATTTCCTAGAGAAAAAGCAAGTAGAGACCGTGCCTTCGCAACCAGTTTCAGCACTAGGGTCATCTTCAGGGAAAAGGAAAGGTGAACAAAAATTACAACCTCCAATCATTATCTCAGATGGAGAAGAGGACCAATCATTGTCTTCTCACCATTCAAGGGTAGCCATTTCCTCCACTCGGGACAATAGAGGGAGATTTTCTATTCGGTCATCCACCCACTTAATGCATCATGCTCCTCAGGTAGAGCATGAATTGTTGGGCCCTCAACCAATTCCTTCCTCTGAAGGACAATCCACATTTCACATGGAAATGGGAGGTTGGGTCAAGTTCAAGGCCTCGCAATCATCCCGTGAATAACATGCATTACTTTCCCCTCCAACCACTTCAGGCATCCCCTCTCAACCCACTCCCAACATGTCGACCCTTCACAAAGGGAAAGGAAAGACGACCTTCTTCACAGGAGGTTTGGATATTTTAGATTGGGTTTCATCTCAATAGAAGAAATTTGAACTGGAACAAATCATGAGTCATCCTAGAATGACTCTAGAGGCATTGATGGATATGGGAATGTCCCGGGACTGACAGGGTTAGTCATTTTCATTCAAACAACACAAGGATCAAGCGAGTTTGTGCTAAGAAAAAAAAACTTTTGAACAAGCTCCCCTGCTAGGAGGAAACTATGAAGTAGGGCTGAAGAATGCCTAGATGTTGTCTTCCTTTCATTGTTTCTCTTTACGCATGTATATATCTTTCTTTGTCATGGATAGGGCCCCTATAGAACCCCATTTTGTTCCTTATTCAAAGTGCAAGAAACATAACAATATCAATCATTTACATGCTTATCCAAATGTATGTTAATTTCATCAAAGTAAATATGGCATTACTGCATTCTTCCATTTTTCAATTGAAATAAAGGAACAATAAAATTCAGAGAAATAATTACTTCCAATGTAATAGAAGTGTCATTTTAAAACATCAATTTAAAAAGGATGAATATGAAAAGAGAATATAGTTCAAGGAACAATTGTCTAAGCATGTTCATCATCCTTTGCATCTTCTTCTTCTTTAGCTTCCACTTTTGGATCTTGTTCTTTTGGTAGCCTTGCCACATATGCATCATATCTTTTGAATAATTTGTTAACCTCATCCTCATCTAGTCTGTATGATGCTAGAAAATTAGTGCCTGCCTAGATATTGCATCAATGCAATGGCCCATTTTCTGCTTGTATTCCAGTGGCCTTGCCTTCAACTCTGTAATTCTATTCTCAATCTTTCTCATGGTCTTAATAACTTCATAGGATAATTCATTCTTGAACATTATTTTCAAAATATTCAAGTAAGAAATCAATCTTCATGTCCCCATAACTCTTCTTGAACTTATCAATAACCATATCCTCTAACTTTAAGTCAATAGCATCGAGAGTTTCATCAACCCAATTTCTTTTGATTTCAAGCTTTTATTTGATTCCATTTAGGGTCTCGACTCTAATTTTTGACAGCTCTTCAAGGACATGTTGGCTTCCTTTAAATTCAGCTAGTATAATGTCCTCCTCCTCAACCAACTCATCACTGAGATGGGTAATGCGGTCTAACTTGGGAAGAATACCTTCAAAGTAGAAAATCTCATTGTCGCATTGTTCAACTATCTCATCAATTTCATTGATTCTATTTTTGAGATCTTCATACTTCGATCTGGCTTCCATAATTTCTTCTTTTCCCCTCTTGGTAAAATTCTCAATCCATGTGTCTACTGCTTGAACCTTCTTGACAACCTTGTTTATCTTATTCATTTCTTTAGGGGTGTTTATATAGGCACTTGCTTGCGTTTGACTAGTCTTCCCTGTCAACTATTGCAAACAAGAACTCAAGGCCTTAACTTGCTCCTTTAGTTTCCTTTTGTCATTCCATCTTCATCAACTTTTTGCAGAAGATCATTCACTACCTCAGACACTCCTTGCTTCAATTGTTCCCTTGAAGGTTTTCCCAAAGGAATAATTTGAATGTTATAATCATCAGCTGTTATGTCTTTTCTTGTTTTACCCTCAAAAGGGTTGCTATTTCCAAGGTCCTTGCTCCAGATGAATCAGTGTGGATTTTGTGATGGTCTGGCCCTTTTTGAGGCTCTTACTTCCTTTGGAAAAGACAGAGTAGTAAGGTCAATAGCTTGCATAGGGAGGACCTCTTTTTCTTCATTTGAAATCAACTCACTGATCCATCCCTTTTCCAAGCTTGTTATAGATTTTGTTTCTTGTGATTCATGCTAGAGTTTCTCAGGAACAACTACCATTTGTTTGGATACTTCTTGTTCATTTTGCACCAATGATTGTGTCTATTCCTAATTACTTATTTCAATGGTCCCTATGCCAATCTCACCCTATGCTACTGATTCTTCTGGATGCTCTTTAGATTGATCATTTTTTCCTTGAATTGTATCAACATTTAGGGGAAACTCCTTCCTTTCTTCTTCAGTTGAAGCCATAGTGGAGTCAATTTCTTCTCCAACACTTTCTTGTACCAAAATTTGGGTTGTGGGCTCTTTCTCTCCCAAAGTCTGCTGAGTTGCCACCTTACCCTTTTCATGCTCTAATGATGTATTTGGAAATGCCATGGTAGGTTGTTCCTCTGGAAACAACTCTACATTTCCCATTAAGGGTTGTAAATTCTCACCAGTAATGATTTCTTCATCAGTAATTGCATCTTGTGCTATTTTCAATCTTTCTTCAAAATATATTTTCCCTCCTGAGGAAGGTCATCAGTCTTGGTCACCTCAACAGAAATGGATATAGCCTCTTCTACTAATAACTCAGTATTAATATATTTTTCAACAAACAACTCTGGTTTACCTAATTCCAAAACCATTTGTCCTGGGGAAAGTATTTCAGTTGCCTGGATCCTCACTTCAGTAGTTGGTACATGAATATATTTTCCAATTCTTTGCTTGCTTGAATGCTACCCATTGGTGTCAATATTGGTTCATCTACAGATAAATTAAGTGCATCCAACATGGAAAATCCTTCACCAGCATCAACATCAATTACATCAGTTTGGAACTTTGCAAATTCATGCATTATTTTGACTGAGGTACATTTATATCCTTGGAAAGCAAAGTTTCAAATATTTTCATACAGGGTAATAAATTGATTGTCTACTAGATTAACTGTAGTACTTCCTTGGGAAACTAGAATCGAGTGCATTCCATTGTTTTTTCCACAAAAGACAGAGGTGGGATTAGTGGATCTGATTTCTCCACACGTGGTAGTGATGCATCATGCTGCTTTTGGAAAGTATCACTCCTTTCAGACTGGGGGATCAATTACCACATCTCGGTGCTTGAAATTTTTAGGCATATGGGAACCTACTCTTACCAAGATTGGTTAGTGAATAACCTTGTGTTTTTTGTGTGTCCTCTCAAACCTTTTTAAATCTGGTGCTACTCTTCTTTCATCCTTGTGTGGCTTAGACTGAATGTGGCCACTTGCAATGGCTCCACTCATTAAATTTTCAGCACTATGTTTCTTTGGCGAAACACTTAGACAGACCACATGTGATGCCAAACCTTTCCCCTTTTCCTAAATTGGAACTGCAAAAGTAATGGGGCATTCTCCATATACTTTAAAAGCATCTCTTCATCTTTTTTCTGAGAACTAACATAGAAGTGCCAGTTCTGCTAATAGCTGATGTCCACTCATTAATGAATTCAGGAGTAGGCCTTTTGAGGGGCCCTTCCTCCCAATGGGTCCATTTTATCTGTGTCTTCCCTTACGGGTGGAATATCCTCACTCAAGTTTCCCAAAATTCTGAAATTGTTTAGGATTTTTATATTTTGGATTGAAAGATCAATGTTCTTTTAGGTCAACTAGTTTAAAGTCCTCCTCATTACATCAACTATTCTTAAATAAGGATAATCATATTCTACCATATTCCATTCCGGAGGAGATAAGAGCTGATCCCCCACCATCTAATCAATATAGAATCTACTCACTTTGTGTGGATCATCCATAATCCCCTTAGGACAACCAAAATTTTGTAGTCTACTATATGTGTCAGAGTCATTCTAGAAAAGTCCCTTAATCTGACTTCTTCCTCATCCCTGTTCATCTAGTAATCCTCAAAATGGGGCTCATGCTCAAAGGTATTTGCAATGTTGTTAAGTACCCATATAAAGTCATAATCAGGCCTTGCCTCAGACATTTCCATATAAAATTTCTGCATTTCATCTTCAATCAACCTAGCCTTTATGATGGAAGGGCATGAATACCTTCCAATTTGAATAGGAAATTTGATATTTTTTTATGCCTCCCAACAATTATTTTATGCACAGGTGTCAACTACCTTGCTAGTTCACATAAAATCAATTTATCATCTACATACCTAGGCAGCTTAAATGGCTTTCCCTCAAAACCACTAACTCTTATGTAAGTGAACTTTTTATATTGGATAAAATAACATCCATATTCCAAAATTACTTGTCTAGCTTGTTCAGACATCCTATATTGTCCCCACTCTGGTCTAAAAGGAAAATAATTGGTGTAAAGAAGGCATCATTAACCAACCTTACGTTTCCACTCCAGTTAACCAATTGTAACTGAGGAAAATATCTTGTGCATTTGACATTGCTTGAAGTCAACGTGGTGACAGACCTGGGAAATGTTTGTGCCCTACAACATTATAAATGAGATATGTCATCATATAAAATTCAAGGTCTGCAGTATCTCCCATCTCAATTTTTGCTGCTAGAGTGACCATGTGATCATGGAGTGCATCTGCAATAAAGGTGGCCCAACAAATGCTCCCTTTTCTCTCTAGAATAATCCATATGTATGTAGTCATCCATTCTTTGAATTCATTTGCAGTTTCTAAACCTGCCATTTGACTTAGCAACACAATGACATCCTCAACCTCAACAAACTATGCCCTAACCAACTTTTTAGGTATTCTAGCCATTGTCTTCACCACCCTACACTTTTACTCCTTTCTTCATAAATGCATAAAGCTACAAATATGTACTACCTCCCCACATCCACTCCAATTGTGACACATGTACACTCCCTGACACCAATTGAGAAATTATTTATATTACCTTTTGACTGTGAATATTCGAGAACATTTATCGGGTGATGGGGCTGATTTCACACTTTTTGAATGTGAGAGAAAATTACAAGTTTGCAAATTTGACCCACCACACCGCAATCAATTTGGAACTGCCACATATCAGTGGGCAATGGGAGAGAAAATGCAAATAAAAGACAAGACCCAGAAGCAATTTACAACAAGCAATCCCTCAAACTCCAGAACTTAAAACACAATGACTTCCCCATAAGAAACCACTAGATAATGCACATTCAGACATGATCCTCGACCAAAAAGAGGAAAGACTAGACCATACATAGAAAAACCACAAAGCTGACTCGCACCTCAACAGGGAAAGCAAAAAAATATAGTAGACAATGATGGAAAAGCTTAACCGAATAAGGGCGAGATTAATTTGAGCACCAACACATGCTTACGAGAATTCACATACATACCTCATAATAGGTCCAAATTCATGTATAATAATGCATCAATGCAAGCAATCAACAATATTAACAAACTAGAGATACACAATTCTATAGATTCACCATCGAGGACACAAATTTCCTTCTTGGTTATACAAGATCACCATGCTTACAAAGTTGGAAAGTAGAGAGAGAGAGAGTAGAGGAACATAAACATATAAATGGAAGTAGTGTAACTTTTATTGCTTGATGTAGTAGTAGTAAATATCAAAAACATACAACAATCAACAATTTCCAACCATTTGAAATAGAGAATTCATTCCCGTTTATAACATTACAAATTGTCCTTTCATCTCCCCCACATGAATTTTCACCTTTCCTCATCACTTGTGACCTTCCACATTCCTAGGAGGTGAGTATTTTCTTATTGATGAAAAATGACTCTTACAATGTTGTATTAAGGGTCACTTAAGTGAATAGGAAAAAATAAGGAAAGAGTACATTCTTGGTGAAGAATTAGAATATAGAGAGAGAAGAAGGAAGAGAGAGAGAGAGAGAGGGAGAAGGGTTGACTAATCTAATGAAAATGAAGTCCTTGTTGATAAAGAGCTTTCTGAATTGAAGCATTGAGATCACAATCTCCTTATTTTGTGAGATGTAGGAACATTCTAGAGCATTGAATAAGTGTTAAGAAACACTGTCATGAGATCCACATTGAAATGGGAACATGATGATATCTTTTGATTACAAGGCAGGAGTGAGGATCACTTCCATACTTTTTAGGCCTTCACAATTCACCCTAGTGATCACAAATCAACTCCATGATGCTCAAACCCATTTTATGCTTGTATTTCACTCACTAAAATGGATCCTCACTTTGTAGATAGAGGATTTCTCTTTGAATGAGATTCATGTCCTATGGCCATCCATTGAACCGAAATGAGGTGATTGCACATGCTTCTTCCTTTAGGGTGTGATCACACTACCAAGTGGTGAATGAGTGTTTAGGAACACTACTAAGTGAGTTGTAACAGGTGAAACTGAGATGGTTTCTCATTCTTGTAAACATGGTACTCCAAATGAATATCATCCTCTTACCCTTTCTAGTTCCAGAATCCTCACCTTCTTGCTCATATGCCTCTCAAGGGAATAGATGACTCTTTTATTCTTCACATATGATGGTCCTAAGTATGTAGGTGGATTTATTAGGTCATTTTGACTTATTCCTCGGAGATATTTGGACACAATGGAAGATTTAGGATATGATGATCCTTAACTTATCACATGAGCTTCCCATTTCACCTTTGAACATGATGACCTATTTTCAATTCACCTTCCTAACCAAGATGTCATATGAGTGGAAACCTACTTACGGTTTATGAACACATTTTTGCTTTAATCACTTGCTCATGGGAATGGATTTCCTTCACCAGATAGGAGGATTGATTCCTGAATGGAACTTGAAGATATGTTTGAGAGTGAGTTCCATTTTCTTGACCTCTGCACTACACTGAAACACTTGTGAATGCTACCTCCTTGACTGGCGAGATGTGAGGACATTATCAAGCATGGATCAAGTGTTTAGAAACACTTCACAAGGTATGCATTGCTTGAGATGACTACCATCATCACTCATGGTGATATTATCTCATCATGCTCCCTATGACCATCTCCTCAATGAATTTGAATTTCAATGGAGCTCTTGATGTTTCAGATCCCTCATAGACCACAAGATGTTCTTGATTTCACTTATTTTCTAAGTGACTATCTCTAACTTGTTCCCTAACACATTTTTATCCATACAATGTCTATTTCAGAAATGAATTCAACTAGGATGGATCCATTCTACCATAATTGGAATGAGTTAGATCCTCCACCCTCTTGCATTAGACTATGCCTTGCATAAACAACCTGTGGAACAATGATTTGAGAACATGTGGAGGGGTTTTTATTTTTTGGGCCACAAAACCACTTCTCAACCTCTCCCTAATAGAAAAAGTCAATGGGATAGTCAAAATGGGAGTTTCCACAACCTTCTGAGCTCAAATCCAGAACTTACTATTTTTAGCAAGTCATATCCATGGCTACATTTTTAGTAATCATTTAATGTTTTC
Source organism: Taxus wallichiana var. yunnanensis (assembly GCA_018340775.1). Lineage (NCBI taxonomy): Eukaryota > Viridiplantae > Streptophyta > Pinopsida > Cupressales > Taxaceae > Taxus > Taxus wallichiana. The sequence continues at coordinate 817,261,382 of CM031243.1, read as the reverse complement.
ACTCCTGATATGTTTCTTGTCAGGTTCCTAAAGATACCGATGCTAATAATTCACCTTATTTACCAATTACTATATTTAGATATGCCTAGTCATGAATACTTGCTAATTTTAGAAAAGGAGACATGCGTATGTCGATTGAGATGAAACTGGTCTTAAAAGTTTCATGAAATTTTAATGACTCTATGCTCCATTTTGCAAATAATTTTATTTTTCAGATTAACAAGAAAATGAGAATTTCATTAAAGGGGTGTAATACTAAAAGAAAATCATTCCTCTATCTCCAAAAACCAACTACCTCATCATATGAGGAATGGATTAGATGAAAGATAACTTTACGAGGTACATTCACTCCAAGATTAAGATGAAATCACCCACGGGATCTCGGGGAAAATAAAAAAGTCTTAAAATAGGGAAGAATTCTAGGAGAAAATATGTATCAATAAAAATTAGGAACCTCATCATGCAAGAAATGACTTGGATGGAAGTATATTTTTCAAGGAACATCCGCTCCAAGTTTTAGATGATTTCACCCACCAAATATTCATAGAATTAAAAAAACTTGCTGTCCTTTTACTATTGTGGCATGTCAACCATTAATGGACATCAAAGAAAAAAACATGTTTCAATTTTTTTTAGATTAAAGTGATTGAGTTTTGGAGAGATAAATTTAATCAAGTTTTCATGCGTTTTTATGTAATTTCTGACCATATTTTGATCTTAGAAATTATATAAAATACCTGGGTCACACGTTCATGTCCCCCTTGTTTCTTGATGGGATAGAGGGGACACCAAGGTGTATAAAGTGTGACTTGGGATTTTTTAGGGGGTAAAAGTGAGATATGGGGGTTGGGAAATGGCACTTTAGAGGAGTCATGCGGGATAAACAAGGGTCTATGGGCTACTAGAGTGAGCGGGTTACATTTTATTTTCCCCTTTGTCCCCATAGGGGTAGAGTAGACATAAAGGACATTAAATAAACCAAAGTGTGACATAGGGGAAGGAGGGAGGTCATACTTTGGTGTCCCCCTGCACCACGGGGGAGTAGAGGGGACACTTAGGAAACCTCGGATACCAAGGAGCCAAAGTTTGAGTTGGGGAGGAGTTTTAGGTAAAAATTCAGTGTCCCCTTGTCCTTGTATCCCGTTGGGGTCAGCTTGGAAAAATATTTTCCAAAGTGTGAGTGTACCTGATTTAGAAAGCTAGTTTTGCCTCAAATGTCCATGTTTAGACAATGAACTTGATGTTTTAACCACAAGAGCTTAGGATTTTTTTTTTTGATAAAATATTATGTGATTGTGACTCCAAATAAAATTTCAAGATCAATTAAGGCATTATAAAAATTTAAATTTTCAGAAACTCAAAATTTAGGCCCTTTTTGTCTAGAACTAAGAGGGGCAACTGTAGTGTCTTGAAATGTTTTAGGAAACTTTCAAGCCCTAGAGAAAAATGATGATTTCACCTTGTAGATAATTCTCATATATTTCTAATGCCTAATTTTTAATTCTTAAATCCTTACGAAGCTCCCAAAATCATTTGGAGAAGTCAAGTTTCACCATTAGGATGCTCATTCCTTGCACCTAGAAAACCCGATGTTGAACAAATTATCCGTGAATGAGATTTTATTTCCTAAATATTCCAAAACCTTCAAGACTCAACTAAATAATTTTTTTTATGTTTTATATATTCCCTAAACATTCTCGTAGGGTGTTTACCAGCTAAAAATGGCAAAAATGGCCTTTTTAGGCCTACGGAGGAAGTTATCTTTCATTGAATCTTACTAAATTCATTCATCACCTTGGGTAATCATCCTTGCACACTAAAACAAACATAGTGATATTTTTAACACTTTCCTTTGAGTTTAGACGAGGGTGGGACTGAAGGTAGGCTCGCTAAAGGAAGGATGCACAATGAACGGAAGCGAAAGATTCAACTGTGGGCTTAGTTGTCATGCTCGAAGTTTAGATTTTTCAAGCCATATATTTTTGATGACAACACCATGTTTATAGATCTATTCCTTGATGTGAAATTTATTTAAATGCTCTTACTTATGTTTGTTCACTTAATTGTTGTTTGTTTATCCTAGTTATATTACCACTACATTATTAATACTACTAATATTGATCTTATTTTAATGGTTATTTATCACTTTTTGTGCCATGGTTTCTACCATGTGTAACCCCTTACAAGAATTTTACACTCTTATAAATTCTCGGACATTTAGTACATGGGTACACATTTATTATTTTGAGCCACATGCTTATAGGAAAAATTGCAAGATCAAACATAGGTTTTGAGTTAAAATGTACTCTAGAACAACTCGAAACATCAAAGTTTTTCATAAAACACACAGGAAAAACTATATTGAAGGTTCATTGCCATATGGATGTTCATAACCATATCCTAGATATTTTCCCTTGGGGAAAACACTAGATTTTTCTATAGTTTAAGATTTCTCATCATGGATACAAGTTTTCTGGCACAATCTCAAAATGAGTTGACATAATTTAGATTGTTTTATAGGGGGCATGAATATTTCAATCCCTTTTCACTTCATACTCAAATCTGGTTACAATAAATAAGTTTTTTGGTGGCATGATTCAACTTCTTCATTAATATTTTAGCATACTACACACTTTTTATTCATTTGTAAAACATAAGAGGAGAGCATGGGGAACTAATTCTCTTTTATACCTTATGTATATATATGTAGACATTGGTCCTAGATCCATCTTCAATGATGTGGTCCTTGGGGTTCGGAAAGTATCATAAGGGATAAGATATTTGTAGGTAGTATTTACCCTCCTCATTGTTAAAGGGGAAGATATAAAAGTTACCATAAGATTTGATATATAGTTTTGTTTCTTCAAGGGTTGCATTAGTACCTCTTTCGTTTTATTTCTCTATTTTCTATTTAGTGTTGAGTTACATGCACCCAATGATCTAGTTTCTTCTTCAAAATTATTGGGGTATGATCACCTCCAATCCTTCAATAAATTTCAGCAATAAAAGTTAAAATATCCAAATGTAATAAATGAATGGGAAACTCTTATATTCACTAAAAACATGTGTATTTTTTCATGTTTTACATCTATTCATTTAAATTTATACAAATTCAAATTCTATATTTATAATTGAGTTACCGTTCAATTTATACCATGGAAAATGAGTAGCCTTTTTGTTGTGAGTTTTATCATAGAGCATGCAAACACCAACATATCTAGACAATAAAACTATGAAAAATAAAATGTGTTTCTACACACTCAAGGAATCCTTTCCTTTAAAAATGTAATTTTAATTTCATACTCTAAGGGGAAAATATAGAGACTCAAATTTGGAAATTTACCATTTTGACATTGCTTATTTCAATTTTTCTTTTAGGATAAGACAAACACACACATCCTATCCCCACTTAGTGTGTTTTTCCATATCTTTCCTAACTTTTTCATTTTCATACACATATTTTTCAACAAAATATGAATGCTAATACATAATACCATTGCTAAAAACTTCTTTCAAGATGGAACTTTCAAATTTTACTTATATCTTCTCTATCCAAAATCATAAAGCTAGGTTAAGTTGTATAATTTGGTCCTATCCCTACTCGAGTGTATGTTTCCATATCTTTCCTAACTTTCTCATTTTCATACACCTATTTGTTAGCAAAATATGAATTTTAATACATAAAACCATTGCAAAAACTCTTCGTTTTTAGATGGAAATTTCAAATTTAACTTATATCTTCTCTATCCAAAACCATAAAAATTGGTTAAGTTGTATAATCTGGTCCTAATCCACCTATACGGTCATGCACCGACAAATTTTCTACTTTATTTTTGATATAATATTAATTTTTGGGTCTTTTCATCCTCTTGGGTCATCTTGATTATGATAATTTACCTTTAGATACCTATATATGTTTTGGAAAATGGTAAAATTGGGGGTTTTGAAAGGACCCACATCCTTTTACAAAACACCCATAAGGCTAGATATAGTAATTAAGCATAAAATAACATTTCCTTAGACATCCAAAAACATAGAGACAAAATACTCTTCAGGGGGTATTACATATTATGTAGTTTCTTAAGTGTAGTAACTACATATTTAGTTGCAACATTTGGATTATTGTCAACCAAAGTATCAATAAGTTTGATGAGCTCAATACAGTCAGCATTGATGCTCTCCTAAGTTTTGTTAGTACGAGTCTTCCATTCCTTGATGATGATAAAAGATCTGTTGAGATTCTCAAGAATTTTGAGTACAATGTCGGTAGTATCAACATCCTTTGTAGCGAGATAGGGTAGTATCCAGATGAAGCTCTGTGATGATTCTATCATATTTGAATCCACACCAATGATGGGAGGTGAGCCCAAAGGGACAAGAAAATGGGAGTCTAGATAAGCATAGAAAGCCCAACAGGACATCAGAATGTCCTAGTTATAAATAATGTCCATGGGCTCGAGAAAATGAAGCATCGGCCCCGAGGAAAGAGGAGTCATGGTAATAATGGGGAAGCATGGGGAGGAGACAAAGCAACTTTGACAAAGTGACCAAAGAAGAGGAATACGGGTTAACAAGAAAATCATAGATGACAGGGAGGTGAGCCAACCGGCGACGTAGAGAGATGAAAGGATGGGAAGAGGGGACGAAGAGGAGAGGCAAAGGGGGAAGTCACTTTGCATTGACCCGTTATTAAAAATCTGAGTTTGAACCTAAAGGGAGGTGAATACGTGGGTGGAGGCGGTGGGGAGGGGTGGACAAGACAATAAGGGTGGAAGAGGGGAATTGAATGGTTCATAAATGATACAACGTAACTTGTCAGGTTTGGAAGGGAAACATGAAAGGTCACCAGGGGAAGCTTTCACTTTTAAAAGAAGATAGAGGAGTCCTTGGTGGAGAAATGGGCCTTCTTCACATGGACAAGATTTATAGATTAGTTAATGACAAAAAAAAAATTAACAAAATTTACCTATTTTCCATAGTAGAGGTGTGCAAGTAAGAAGAGTTAGGGACCATAAATTAATTTATATCTCCCTTCCAAGGTGAAGTATTGTATAAGTTGCTTCGCCACTCTATCCCACTGAGGTAGAAGAGAGGCATGTTCAAATCCCAAGTGGCATTTTTAAATTTCTCCCCCTAGCATAAGAAACATCCCGAGCTCGATTTCACGAAATGTTTGAAGTATACATCATCCTCAAAAGAAGAATGGTGGAGATGGTGATAGATTCAGTAGAGATCAAAACTTGTTTTTTCCTACCTTAAACTTCCCTTTTTCACATTGCAAGAACACTTCTGAAACTCGACTTTATGTCCAACAGCCTCTCCATGAAGGGCATAATTCCCTTCTCCTGTAAAATTTTCCAAACACCTCATGGTCTACCCGAACCTCTTCACAAGATGAAGGTTTGATCCTGTGGATAGACCCCCCATATTGTGCAAAGTGAAAGCAACAAATAAGTAAAAAATTTCCAAATTGGAATTTATTAAATAAAAATTCTTAGATCTATCGATCGAATCACTAACATGTGTCGATGGATAATCTAAATGAGCACTTCCATTATTAAATAATCCATGTGAGTGGGACATAATTGAGATTTTTGTACCACACGAGTGAATACCATCATAGTTATAAATGGAAATTAATGCGATATCATTTCCTCCACGATCGGAAAATGGAAAGATATAAGTTTTTTCTTACTATCTCTGGATAAATAAAAATAACGATAAAAGGAATGAGAAACATTTCCCATAAGAAGTTAAAATTTTAGTCAAAAATAATTTGTAAGAATAGTAAGGAGTTTCCAAGGAAAATCTCTAATCCATATCTGTTGATCATCCGATAGGATGCCTAAACTAACCATGGAAGTCAACAAATCTATTAAATTCCCATAAATGTGTTGAAATTTGATATTTTGGAAGCGGGATTGCAGGATTCGAATATCATCAATTATGTTACTTATAGTCCATCTAACAAGTTCATTTGAGTTGAGGATTCAAATAAGATTAAGAGAGTCACTTTCCATAATAAGTTGTTTAGGGCCAACCATAAGCGCCAATTCCATCCCTTTAAGAATAGTCAAAGCTTCCGCTTTGTGATTTGTCCCTGTGCCAAAATTAGCTATAGCAAACAACCAAGGGTTGACCCGATTCATCTATGAGAATAACCCCACCACCTGAAGCTCTCGGGATTCCTTTAACAACACCATCTGTATTAATTTTTAACCAGCCAATAGGAGGGGGAGACCAAAAGGTGTTCACTCTGACTATAGCTAAAGAAGGTGGATCATATGAGATGAGAAGTTGTTTAGGCCAAGAATCAATGTGATTTAGAGTAATTTTTGTTTCTTTCTTCCGGATATAGAGTTCAAGTTTCTTGAAGCCTGACGACTCCCGTGAAAACCTGCCTAAGATCATGAGTTTTCTCCTTGAAGATTATTTTATTTCATTCTTTCCAGATGTTCCACAGAGTGTGAGGAAGCAACAAATTCCAAGCTAAGGAGGCTATTCGGTGATGGAAGGGGGAGTGCTATTGTTTAAAATTTTCTGATAGTGAAGAGGGAAAAACCCAAGAAACCCCAAATCTATCCAATAGGAGACTCTAGAGGGAGTGGGAGAAAGAGTAGTGAAGAAGGATGTGTGTAGAGGTTTCCAAAGAGTTAAGGAATATAACACAATGGCTTGGGAGAGAAAATCCTCTACATTTAAGATTTCCCCAGAGAGAATAGAATCCCAAAACATAAGCCAAGAAAATAAGCCAATTTTAGGAGTTAGTTGTGGGATCTAAACATGATTAAGTTGAGGATCACAAAGGGGACGTTGTTTAGAGAGGTAGGTAGCTTTATTCGAGAATACACCTAAAGGAGAGAATGACAAAATGTGTGAATCCTCGAGAATGGGAGAAATGAATATACTAGGAAGAAAGGGGTCTTGAGGCTGTCAATATACACTGCATCTAATTATAGATACAACTAACCCAGAAGGCATACGCTAACATGGATTATTCTCAGTATTTTTAATATAACCATTAATCATCCTACCATATATCATCAAGAGGGGATAGGATTGGATCCCAGAGAGGATCGACAACTAAGGGCTTATCACCTATCCACCAATCTTTCCAAAAATCAATGTTCATATAATTCCCTAGGTACCATTTAGTACCTGACTATGAAAAATGTTGAGTGATGACTATAGAGTTCCAAATAGTAGAGCCTCTCGAAATGTCAGAAGAGAGGAAATATTCTTAGGAAGGAAGATATTTAGATATCAGAAGTTGTGTCCATGGGAATTGTTCTTGGTAGCAATAACCCAACAAAGCTTAGCCAACATGACTTCATTCATTTCTAACACTCTTATAGGCCCAAGCCCCTAGACCAACGAGGTTTATAGAGAAATTTCCATGAAACCAAGTGGATCTTTTTACGCTCCTCGAATTAGACCAAAGAAATTGCTTTTGAATTTGTTTAATCGTGATATCACTGAGGAAGGAATTTTAAGAAGGAAATGAAATAGATTGAAAGAATTTGAAGATTTTTATAATAAGTTGAAGCTTACCATCTTGACTGAGAGGAGAAACTTTCCAACCTACAATATTCTTCTAAATATTTTAATAACCATATTCCAACGAATTTTAAGTTGTCTTCCTTTGAAGAGAGGAAGTACCAAGTAGGAATATGGGAGATCCATAATGCTGAAACCAAAGATAGCCTCAATCTTTAATTGTTTGATGGGAGGAGTATTTATAAAATCAATGATACTCTTAGTGAAATTAATAAGTTGTTGAGAAACAAATTGATACTATTCCAAAATACTTTTCAAAAATCTATCCTCTACCTCTGATGTTTCCCCTAAAAGGGGGTGTCATCATGAATTAACTTGTGACTCGCCACTAAAATCTTAGAGGTGATATTAAGACCCAATGTAAGCTGTGAGTTTTTAACTACCCCGTAACCCGAGACTTAGACTTAGAGTATCATCCATGAGGAGAAATAAGAAAGGTAAGAGAGAGTCCCCTTGTATGATTCCTCTACTATTGGAAAAATAACCAAGTGGGTATACCATTAATTAAAATAGAGAAATGAGGGGATGAGATGAAAATATGGATCCAAGAGCACCATTTATCACAGAATCTAAATTTTTGAGGATTTTTAGGAGAAAGGACTAGCTGACACGATCAAAATCCTTTTGCATGTCTAATTTAATAATCATCCCAACAATTTTAGTATGATGGGTTGAGTGAATGGATTCATTCATGGCTATCATCCCAAAATGAATCAACCGTCCTCCATTGAAGCCATTCTAGTTCTCAAAAATCAAGCTATCCATGAAGGGTTTCAGCCTAGAGGCCAACAATTTAGTGATAATTTTGTAGGAAGTATTACAAAGGCTAATAGGGCAAAAATTTGAGACCAATTTGGAACCCAAAGCTTTAGGCACCAAAGAAATAAAAATATTGTTCCATTCCTTTAAGAAGGATTACTTTTTCTGAAATTTGTTAACAAAATCTAGCATATCCATTTTAATAATATTCCAAAAAGTTTGAAAAAAGATGCAGGAAAGCCATCAGGTCTAGGAGACTTGTCTCCTTTCATAGAAAAGACAACTTTATGAACTTCTTCAATAGAGAACGACTGAGTTAACTTGATATTAATTTCATTAGAAATAAACTTAGGGATATGTTGTAGCATTTCTAAACTATCTTCCTCGTTAGGAATACCCTCTTCCTAGAGTAGGTTAGAATAGAAATTGAAAAGTTCCACGAAATAGAATCTTCAAAGTTCAAATATATTTTTCCAGTCATTAGGAGCTCCTTAATCTTTTCCCTTATTTTATGTTTAGTGGCAGTAGCATGAAATAATTTAGTATTACGATCTCCTGTTGGATCCAAATGGCTCTTGATCTTTGCCGCCAATAAAATTCCTCTTTCGCAAGGATATTGTGAAATTCAATCAGCAGTGATAATTCCTGTTTGTGGATATAAGGGGTTCTGCCGCATAATTCAATGTTGGTAAAAATTTTGGAAATCTTCCTTGAGAGCTGGTCATTCCTTTCTCTTATGATGCCAAAGTTTTTGATTTTCCAAATTTGGACGTGATTTTTACGAGTTGAGTTTCTTAGCAAATCTATACGTGGTAGAGCCCTATATATCTACCTTCCACCATTCCTCAATATGTTTATCAAAATTATGGTTCTGTAACCAAGCCAATTCAAATATAAAAGGGGGTTCTTAGATTTTGAAATTGTGTTGCATTTAAAAGTAAGGGGAAATGCTTAGATGGAGATCGATAGAAGTCATTGAAATGAGTAAGCCAATCCATAGAATCAAACATCTTATTCAATATTATTTGAATATGATTACCCCAAGCCTTCTATTTGACCAAGTAAATGAAGCTCCATGAAGATAAAAGTCAAAGAACTCACCTTGTCACATAAAATTGGAAAGGGAATCCATAGTGCTAAATATGACATTAGAACCACCCTAGTTTTCCGAAGAAAAGAGTGGGGTATTAAAATATCACGCGATGAGACAAGGTAATTGCAATTTGCCATGAATTCTAACAAATCTTTCTAGATATTATCCTGTGAAGTTCCAGATTTGGTGTGTAAATATTCACAACAATCCAACCTAAAATTGATCTAATTTCTTGAAAGAACATACCCAAAAAATGAGGAGTTTTTATGATGCATTCCCAAAAAGGACCTTGGGGTTCCAAAAGGTACAGATGCCACCTTAGTTACCGAAGAGACCTAGGAGGAAAATATGGCAAAGGCCGGATCCTAGGCAGGATATCATCCTCCTTAAGCTTAGTTTGTTATAACATGATGATGTCGTGAGAGTGTTTTAATCTATAATCTTGTAGGAATTTTTTAGGGATAATTTATTCCCTAATATTCCAAGAAAGAATCTTCATTTTTTGGATTTGGATTTCTCCCCACCCTCAATGGTGAGAGTTCCCTGAGTTTCGTGTGTAATATTTTGAGTAGCCTCTTTCCTAATCTTATCCTAGTTGGTAGGTATCCTACTACCATTTTTGTTGCCAACATCCCGAGTTTTCTTACTGACTTCTTACGGTAATTCTAGGTGGGATATGATCTTCGATCACCAAGGATGAAGGAGAGGGTAAGGAAGTTTTATCTTCAAACAAAGAAGGTGAGAGGAGGAAATATGAAATGAAGAGATAAAATCCTCTCGAGGAAGGGAAAGAATGGTAGGGTGTTCAACATTAAGAGGGGGATTAGACAACACATGAAGCAAGGGGGAAGAGGGCAGAATGGTGAAAATAACTAGCTATTCAAGAGACAGTCGAAATAGGATCCTCATAAGAGGGAGGAGGGGTGAAAATAACTGGATGCTCAAGAGATGGTAGAGAAACTTGAACCTCGAGAAGATGTAGGTGGGGTGGAAACAACTGTTTACACAAGAGACAATAGAGAAATTGGGACCTCGAGAGGATGGAGGTGGTTGAGAAATCTCTAAAGGGACTTCACCATCTTCCAAAAATGAATCAAAGGGATTGGAAGTACAAAAATCATTTGTGATCTTAGGGATATATTCACCTTTTAGATTAGGTGTGCGCACCTGATCCTTGATCTTGAGAGCTGGTTTTGAGGGGCATACTTGGGGCTCTACGACGATGTTTTTACAAACTAAGCATTCTTATGGAATATATTCATACTCTATAGGTTAAAAAAATGTACCAAAGTATGAATGAAGATCAATAGATTTTGGCAGAGGGTTGATAATATCGGTATGAACACATAATTTAGCATGGATTAATCTAGACCTAGCTTTGGTTACTTGATCCACAATAATAAGAGTTCCCAGAGATAAAGCAATACCTTTGATGGCTGTAACAAGATAGAACTTGAGTGAGAGGCCTAAAAGGAGAACCCAAATCAGGGCATGAGTCATTGTTCAGTATGAGGATTAAAACCCAATGACCATTTTCTGAGGTAAAAGCCCTGTCTTCCAAAGAACCATGGTCCTCTAAGAAGCATCAGAGAAAAATCCTATTTTTGGCTTAAAGTGAAGAGTATGAATCCATTTTGCAAAGCTGAAATCTCTAAGGGCCTGAAATGGTCCCACTTGATACGCACCCATTTTTTAATGTCCTCTACTGGGGTCTAAGGGCCCATAATATTTATGATCAATGAAAATTCTCTTGAATCTAGAGTAGAATTTGTAATCTAGGAAGGAATCTGTAGAGATAATGTCCCATCAAGTAGCTTGGGTTATAGATTGAAAAGTCTCATAAACCTTTGTATACCCAATGATCACATCTCTCTATGTTTTAGAGGGGGAATGTTGTGGTCTACCACTAGAGGCATCAGGAGGGGGGTCGAGGATAGAATAATAGGATTTTACATCTCCACACGGAAACTTGACGTAGGGAGGCTGAACAAAAATTAAAAAAGAGTAGAGAAAAAGTGTTTTGGTAAACCAAGGTGAGATTCGAATCGAGACATAACACTGGGATCATAAGCATAACACTATGTCTCAAAACATGCCTTCTTCATCAACTCAAATATCCTCCACCCTTACCTTTAGATACCTATATAACCATGTTAACATCACATCATTTACTCACCGGAAATCACATGATATTTTATTGACATAATCACATATAACACTCACAAAAAGAACTCAAGGCTTCCTAAATATCCATAAAGATAATGTGAATCCACTAGTTCATCTAATAATATATATCTGAAGAAATCAAACATGCCAAGGATTATACTTTCCATCAATTCCAAGCACACTAAGTTTCTCACTCAAAATGATTAGCAAGAGTAAAATTCTGCCAAACATAATCAAAATTGTTTAAGTTGCCAACTAGTTTCATTCGAGAGATGTTAATTGTTAGGTGTAGAACTACATGTGGTTTGAGGCCTCTTAAGAGTAATTACGATGTAGGTTGTTTATGAATTACACTTGAACCCAAACACTAACCTTATTAAACATTATTTCACCCATTATTAAGATTTTGGCATGATTCAACTTATTACAAATGGTTTTAGGACTATGCGACAACTAGGGTTGGATAAACTTATTACAAATGGTTCTAGGATAATGCTACAATGAGGGTTTGATAGTGAAATACATTTCCACATCATTGAAAGACCTAAAAATTTATAGAACCCACTTGTGAAGGATTCCAAAACCATACGAAGGGGAATGACTAAATTATATATCTCAACTAAGCTATAAGCCCCGCATCGGGGCATTTTTGGGTCACAATATCATAAGTGAAACTTATCCAATATTTTCACTCCTATATTATCTAGTATGTCCATCTAGATCTCTTTTATATAGAAATGTATAGCTAATTTTACCCCTTATTGTATATTTGAGCTTGGAGTCATTCATCATAAGAGTCAATACATTATTTTGATGTAAAATAAATTTTGAAAGTTAATTAATTAGAATAGATCCTAGTATCCTAACCTTGAATTTATTTTTATTATCATGCATTACATAGAAATTTATAAATCTTAAAATGATGTAAACATTTTGGTGGACTGACTTTTGAATTGAATATTTGGTGTTCAAATCCTAGTTTCCCTAGCGTATATTTTTCTTCTATTAGTATTTAATTCTTTTTATCTTCTTTATAGGTCCCATTCTCCTAATTTTTACTACCTTCATGAATTCTTATAGTGATTCTACCATACCCTTGTTTGAGTTTATGATACTTCATCCCAAATGTAAGGATATAAACTATGAATTCTTTCAACATGCTCGATTCTTCCTAACACCTCCATTGCTTATCTATGGAAATGAATACAAACAACTCATTTTTATAGGAATCCATCTTATCTACCTCTATTAATTTACCCTCATACAACATCTTAAATAATGGCCTTCATCTATATATTCAATACATAGTTCATACTACATTGGTTAAGCATTTTCTAATTGATCATGTATCTGGCCTTAATCTTTGCAACATTTATTTTCCTCTTTATCTAGGTATATCTACAAAGTATTTATCTCATATCAATATGACTATTCGAGATTGTACCAATGCCACTCATCAAGTTCTTGAAAAAATTATCATACCCGTTACTACCAGGTCCTAAGACCATTGAAATATTATGCATTGTTATCCTAGATAAGTTACATCATAATATCCTCCTTAGGAAACCATGGTCACATGTTATGAGTGTTACATTTGTGTCTACTAGTTTCCAGCTTTCCTTACCATGTATCTGCTTATATTTGTCCACCATACCCTATCCATTTTCTAATTTTGTGTTTCATATGTATGAAAGTAATTTACGCATCTACCCAATGCTCCCTTGTTGGATCTTTGTCATTATCATTTGTGTTGTCATTGATGAAAAAGGAAAGAGTTTAGTCAAGACTCTACAAGATAAATGTGAAGGTTGATTGGAAGTTCCATATCTCATAGAAGTTCCAGGTGATTGCATGATAATGGTTCTAAGTGGTTCAATGGTGAACAATAGTCTCGGTCCAAGTCAATTGGACATTCGAATGGTTCCAAGGTGATACAAAGACACTGCAAACTAAAATGGATTCTTCATCAAGTTTTGAGATAGATGTAGATAGAAGAAGAAAGCCAAAAATACTAGATATATCGTAAATAGAAGAAGAAAGTCATGAAAGACTAGAGAATTATGTATATTGAAGAAATAAATCCATGAAAGACTAGATAAATCTACGGATTGATGAAAAAGATGCAAAACACTAGAGAAAGTATTGAATCGAAGAACAAAGCCTTGAAAGACTAGAGAAAGCTACAGATAGAAGCATGAAGCCATGAAAGACTAGAGGGAGCCATTAGTAAAGAAGGAAAGCCGCGGAACATGGGATAAAGTTGCGATAAGGAGAAGAAATCCACGAGAAGCCAATACAAATCCCTAAAAATCCTAAATATCATATTTTTTTATGATTTTGGATTCCTTGGAGAGATGATTTGATTCACTATGCATTGGGAAAAGAAAAATTGTGTTATAGGAGGTGAAATTTCAATTTTTCATTTGAAAATTCTAGAAAGGGTGCCAACCTACTTGGGTCATATGTGATCATTGAAATAATGTTATTTGAATGAAGGTGTATTGGTCAAATTTTTATTAGGGACCGACCTCCTTTGGATTGGAGAGAATAATAGCATATAAAAGAAATTATTTCTCTCATTTGTGTAGGTGTCAAGCACAGGAGAAAAGTGTGATCAAGTGAAGAGTTGTTCACAAATATCGTAATAACTTTAGAGCTAATTAGATATATCATTGGTTGACGAAATGAATAAGAGAATTTTCATGAGATGAAGAGAGAGTATTCGAGCCTGAGAAGTAGAGACAAATACAGAGACCAGAATGTATTATCAATGAAATGTTGACTGTAGTTGAATACAAAGACTCCAAGTCAATTTAGAAGGATGCATGAAGATTGAGATTGAGTCAAAGAGTTCTTGAAGATAGAGAAAGGAATGCTGCAAATTTGTTTGTAGAGACAAAATTAGAAAAGTGATCATAATCTATTGTGTAAGTAATTTTGATACTACAAGATTAACTTCTGTAATATGTTTCTTCTAAGTGGGTGCTTAGATAAAAGGGGTGGGTGCTCCTTGTAAGTTGTGGCTTGCTAAATTAGCTGAGTGGGTGCTTAGAATTTCCTCTAAGTGGGTAGATAAAAGAGGTGGGTGCTCCTTGTTACTTGCAGACTTGTTAAATTAGTTGAGTGGGTGCTTAGAAATTCTTCTAGTGGGTGATAGAAGACTCCAAAGTGGGTGCTTCATAAGTTGATTGGGTGCTCAATAGAAAGAAAATATTATATTATTAGGAATTTGTGTTTCTAATAAATCCTTGGTTTCAAAGTGGGTTTTTCTCCGAAAGGGTTTCCCACTATAAATTATGTGTTTAGTGTTATTATTTTCTTGCATGTGTTTGATTGAATGCTCATGATGCACTTTATTCTTTATTAAACAAGGATACTATGTTGAAATGCATTAAAATTTTAAGCTACACTGTTTTGATTCACCCCCTATCGGTGCTTGTGATCTTGTTATCCCGTAAAAATTGATAGGGGCAATTTTGTAGGTAACCATACCAAAATTTCTTTTTGGTCCCCCATTGAGGTCTCTTAGCGTTTGGAATGGCGTAAAATCCCTTTCCTACGAAAATCTAGTTTTAGAACTTGGTCATTTTTATCCTTTTTGGGTTGGGTGTAGTTTTTATTCACGTTACATCAACCAAAATTGTGCCCCTCCTTTCCTTTGGCGCATCCTTTGGAGTGTCAACACTCCAGATGTTATGCCTTCCAAGGCTACGCCAAGGCACATGTGCCAGCTTGTCAACATTCAAAATGTTGTGCCCCTTAATGGTGTGCCAAAGCACTGAAAAGGTAGTGTTGACAATCTCAAAGTTGTGCCTAGGGTGCAAATATTTTCGTGTTGACGTCTATCTGGGTGTGCCTTAGAAAAAGTTGGTGGCACATTTATTACACCTTTTTCTATATATAGGCGCATCCGACCTGTCATTTTCACGATTGAAAAAATGAGAAAGTTATTCTTCTGCACTTGTCAGCATTCCTGTCAGCCCCGTGTGTTGCTTTTCGTCGCATTCGTGGACCCCACATCGTTTCCTCTATCTTATATATATTCCTGGTAAGTGGCCCTTGCCCTTCTTATGGATTTGTTGTGGTTTCTTTGTTTGTTTTGGTGGTTTGTGTTATTAAAAACAAAAATGAACCTAAGAAGATAATGCAAACTAGCCCGTTTTGCAAATCAAACCCACCTTCAAACTAGTTTTACTCTCCTTCTAGATCTGCTAACCTGGAAGGCCTTGTCTCAGAATGGATCCCTGTCCCTTTTTCCTCTGTTCCCCTCACTGTCAAAATCTGAGTTAAAAGAGGCAAAAAAACCACAAAGCCTGCCAAAAGAGTAAAAATTATAAAGCTTTTGCAAAACATCCACTGTTTTCACTTGGCACAAGTTTCATTGATGTTACACCAAGCGCAGTCGCGCCATAGGCGTACTATCCCTGAATGTAACATTAGCTTTTTCCTATGCCTTATAAATTCCTAAATTACTAATGCAAAGCAAGTGCACCTATAAGCGACAACGAAAATGATGTTGTGAAGGCCCTTCCCACGCCGCGCAAAGCTTAGATTCTTGGCGCACCTTACCTTAATGATGCATCTTTTGAATCCATGCCTTAGTGCATCATAATGTTCTCGCAAAATGTACCACATCTACATTAAAGGAACATCCTGAGATCTTGCTACACCAAATGAATCTGCGCCCAGTTAAAACCCTTCATATGGCGCAAGTGCACATCCATTAACACCAACATCTGAATGTTGTGTGTAGTCTTTCCGCTCCTGTGCCACTTTGGTGTTGTTTTCTCCCATGCAACACTTTCCAAAAGTGTGCCTTGCTATTATGAGACCTTGCAACCTGCAATAGACTGTGCCTTTCGCCTAGAGGCTCATAAATTGCTAACTTTTCATTCTGTAAGCTTTGATGGATGACTTAATAGCTAACATGGCTCTTCTGCGATGGACTTCCTTGATTCTTCTTGCAGATCAATAGCTGAACTCAGATCCACACATGTCTTCATCAAGTAAGAAGCTAACTAAGTCCAAGGGTAAAGCCAAGCTAACAGAAGAAGAAATGAAATACAAATACCAAAGGGTCAGGATGCCTGAATCCCTTGCAGAGTGTGACTTGGATATCAGAGATTCAGAACTCAACCATATTGACATGGAGGACTTCTGGGCCAGAACCAAGAAGGTCACAGGAAGCCCATGGATGGATAAGCTAGTTGGCAGTGGTCTACACTTTGCTGTAGGGATTTCTGTGAGTGTAATCAACAATGATTTCATGATGTTGGTGGGCCGTTGTTACAAAAAAGACACAAGGTGTGTCGAAAATGAGAAGGGCGAGGTAATAATCAACCTCACTACCCGGCATTTCAAGATCATGTTGGGTATCCCCCACCACTGGCATTTTGTGGCAATAAGCCAAGAAGACTGCATAAAGGCATGGAATGAAAATGAAGACAAATGCATGTAGCTAATGAATGAGGTGTACCTCAAAAACAAGAAGGTGGTGAGCAGGTGGCCACAAGTCATTCATCGTAGTGACTTTTCAGAAGAACTAAGTGACACCATCAACTTTCCTGAGCAGAGTATTTGGGCTTCCCGATGCCCATTACTTTCACAAGTGGATGCTCAGATATTTAGAAACAATGAGCAAAAATGTCCCTGATCAATGTTTTGAATGGGCAGAGATTATCAGTAGCACCATCTCCGAGCAGCTTCAACAACTTTCAACGACTGGGAAGTTCTACATGAACTCCTATGTAGTATATGCTGCTACCTCTGAAAGGGACTACCCAGCATTGAATCGATGTGGGGTATGGCCCCAGGTCAGAATATATGAGTACTATCTAGAGTTAAAACTGAAAACAGTATAGCACAATTCAAAAAATCAATGATGCCTTCTTCTATGGCGTCATCTACCTCTTGAGGCCCAATATGACTCACGGTCGGACGACCAAGAGCATGGTCACTACCACAGAGAAGTGGGGAGTGTTATTCACACAATTCCCCACTTTCACCTATCTTAGAGCCGCCAACTTCTTGGGGAGCCCACCAAGTTACCGAGGTATGTGGGACCCAAGCTGATCCTATTGGAGTTGTCTAGACATCTTATCACATACCACGAGAAGTGTTTGAAAAGAAAGAAGGGTGGAACTCCATTCCCCTCACAAAGGCGGTACACCCGCACTTCATAGAGCAAAGCCTGGGAAATGTTTGCGAGCTTGAATTTCTCAACTTAAAGCATAATTTCTCAGGCGAGGCCAACCTTTGATCCTCGTGATTGCCTTCCAAGGGAAAAGCTCGATCCAATTCACATCCCCTAGATCAAAGATATCTACATCGATCTGTATCATGAGGTCGAGCTCGAAGAAAGGATCACTCTCGATTGGCCCTGGTAGAGATCATTCAATATGGTGTGGCCATTGTCCCAAAGGGCTTCCAAGCAACTGATCAAGAGGTTGATCAGGTTTATTTAGACACGGATGGGGACAATTGGCCATTTGCTGAGATTGATAGAACTAAGGCACCTCAGACTATTGAGGAAAGGGTTAAGGGCACTCTGTAGCGCACTAAGCATTGGTGCAAGAAAAATAGTCTCATCTACCTTGGAGTAGACTTTACCACGTCTCCCTTGGGTAATGCACCCACCAAAGCACTTGCCTAAAGGCAAGGGAAAAGATAAAGAGGGAGAGACAAGCACTACTCAAGAGGAAGCTCTTGAGAGCCCTCCTTCCGCCGCCGAAGAGCAAGTAGTAAACCTGGTATCCCCAGGAGAAGAAGAAGCGGTAAGTGCTCCAACGGGCACATCTACTCAGGATGTTGCCACTACTACAACTGGTGAGGTTCCCACCGTCCCATCTCCCACTCCTCCTTCTCCTCCTCGTGTCACTCAACCAACCACTCCTTTGGTTATGCATTCTCCCCCGTCTTCTACCGTTCCCCCTTCCTCTTCCTCCATCTTCTATTCCCTCACAGATTTGTCCCCAACATTTCTTCCCTCATTTCACAGATCCCTTCCTACCCCCATGATTTCCTCTCTTGCAATAACTCCTACCCCGTGAGCACTATGTTGGCTTCTCTCTCAATGTCACCACCGAGCGTCTCGATACATTTCCCGTGTCCACCGCAGTGCTTACTTCTTCCACCCCTGTTCCCTCCTCTTCCCCTAGTCCCACTCCCTTAAGTCCAGAATGGATCTCCAAACACCTGAGCCAACATAAGAGGAAAGTCCCTATTGCACCTATGGACTTCTTTGTCATTCCAGTTAAAGGGGCTAAAAAGCAAAAGGCTATAACCCGCTTCTCTAAAAGCGCTTCAGGTGAAAGAGTTATGGAGATCGCATACCCTAATCCCACAAAGGAGAAAAAAGATCTATCTCCTATAGATTTTATAGTGACTCAGGTCACCATGGGAACATCCTCAAAAGCCTACAAGGAGAGGCCTTATCTGTAGTGGATTCCCTTTGCAAAAATATTCAAGAGGCAAAGGAAGAGAAGAGGATATTGAAAGAGCAGAACAAACATCTTCTCCAAGCCCTGCAAAAGATGGGAAATGCACCTCCTATAGCTACCACCGAAACTCCTGAAGCCCTTAGTCAGGAAAAGATAAATGAGTACACCAAGATTGGCGAGCAAGGTGTAGCAGTGTCCACCTGGAGAGAGAAAATCCTCAAAGATAGTGAGGAAGTGATTATAAAGTTCATAGAGCTGTATCAAAATATAGATCAGGCTAATAAGGAACTCCGTAATTGCAGGACCTATCTCTCAAAGAGTTGGACCATGCCAGGTTACAACACGAGACATTCCAGAAGATGCTTTACTTCCCAGTCGATGACTTAATGAAATTCAGCGTCTTCGATCATCCAAGAGCACCCAATAAAGTCCTTGCTACTTTAGACTATCGGGTTGACCAAATGGAATTTGTCTTGGAGAAAATAGATAAAATCAAGGAGGAAGCCTTGGATGCAATGCATCAAATGGAGTAGATAATTTTAAGGATGTCTCTAGGTTTTCTCACCCCATCATATGCCTTAAGAAATGTGGATGACACTATCCCACTTTTCAAAGGGATCGCGTTGTAGGGTTTAGAGTCAGAGGTCACTTTTGATACAAAATCTATCAACAACCTTTTGGCCTACCGCGACTTTGTTGGATACCTGATGGAGGTAGGTAATGAATACTTCAAACTCCTGGAAAGACTCAGAGATGAACGGGAGACTTGTAAAGTCATCGGAGATCACACCAAGGGTCCCGCTCAGGATCAACTTCAAACGATGGTTAGCAAGTTCATGGAGTACCGAGCTCAATTTCACATTTCCTCTCCTGAGTAGAAACATGATACTCCTTTCTAGCCAAGGGACGAAAAAAATAGGCTCCTTCCTCCTGGGATTTATCCCATTTTTGTAAAATATTTAAAAGAATGTTGGCACAAATGATGACATCATCCATGTTGCATCATGAGATGTTGTCATCCACCAAATTGCCCTAAAGTCAACATTTGAATTTTAGATATTTTGTAAATAGTTGTTGGCTCCTTTTTGCCTTCTTTCTCCTTCTCCTTCTATAAATACTTGGATACTTGTTGTATTCAGGGTGTGGACATTTTTTAGATGAAAAATAGAAGTGAGAAGAAAAGGCTTTGTACTTTTTGTAACAGAAAATATTAATACAAAAATTAAGACTTTGTGCTCAATGGATGTGTTATGTGCATTAGATCTTTCTTAAGTTAGATCTGTGTTACTTTTCTATTAGATCTATCTCTACTTTTTTGTCATTTTCTCATCAGTATTGCTTTGTTCGTTTATGCAAGTAGGTTTGGCTCATTTACTACCAGCCCAAAACATAAACCCTCTAACCTTTCTACTTTGGAATTCATTTCTTTTCTCCCTTCGGATCTATCCTATCTCCATTCCTCCCTTCATTCCTTTCTGTTCAAAGTCAAAAATACCTATATTGGGGGGAGATCCCAAACCCCCGAAGGTAGAATACTGTAGGACTTGCATGCATTCCTGCCGGTAGAATAGCAATAATCTAGTTTTGCTTTGTTGTCTCAAAGAGGGCTATGCCCTGCGCACACTCGTTGGCTCATCTATCCATAGATCTACCCACCCGATAGATTTTTAGACCAACATATCTCTAACAATTGGTATCAAAGTGAGTCCTTCTAATAGAAGCTTACTATATTCTAGGAGATCCTCTCTTCATAAGCATGACAGATAGTCAAGCACAAGGTGGATTGTCATTGTCAAGATCACCTCTATTCAATGGAACAAACTACACATTTTGGAAAATAAAGATGAAGACATATCTTATGTCAATTGGTTTTGATATATGGGCATGTGTTGAGAATGGGCACTATATACACCTAGAATTCGGTCAAGCAATTTTAATACTTAAATTGCACTAACTATCCTCTTTCCCGTAAATTGATGACACTTCATCAATGAACCACCATTTTCCCTCTATCATCGTTAATTAATTATGTTTCACTAATTAATTATCCCTCATATCATTCAGGATGCCGATTAACAACCTTTCGTTAATTAATGTTTGCTTCTACCTAGGTTAATTAATTATTCTTAATTAATTATGACCACTAATCTAAATCATATAAATCATCGTTTTCCTCTTTTAAAATATCTTGAATCATACTAACTTTCTTATAAAAGCTTCTATAAGCATACCCCTTCTATTAATTAATCACCTTTGCTTAATTAAACCCCCTTTCAACTCCCATAAGGTACACACACTTTATTAAACATACATGGCCTTTTTATTTCCTCTTTGGGGTATATCCCACACTCATCAATTTGCTAGCCTTTCCTAAACTGGAAAGATAAACCCTCCCCCTTACCTTTATTCTTAAACCTTATTTTCCCTAGGATGAACTATAGGCATTTTGATATGGATCCATTCTCCATTGAAGGAAATAACCTCTCCATGTTGCATACATTCTCTCAAATGAAGAGCATGGGAAGATCAAAAAATGGCCTTGTAGCCATGATTTGGAGAGATTCCATCTTTAAACCTTGAGAAAATCAATCCCTTTTGATTTCTAAAGTGATCTAAATAGGTTCATTTGTTAGATTAAAAATCTAGAGAGTAAGAAATAACTTAGCATTTTGATTTGAGATTGTTCATGGATTGAAGTGAAAACTTGTCATTTTGTTTCATTTATTCCTACCAATTAATAAATGCACTAAATGACATGAAGTGACAAGTTTTTGCTTCACATACCCAGAATCCATCGCTAGGAGGTTGCATGTACTCTCGAACAGTTTACGCACCTCTTGTCTAGACTTGAACTCGAGCCATCTCTCCCGCACGTCAGAGAAAAACCAATCAACAAACTGATAGAGTTTGGTATCAAATAACTCATTGTGATGATTTACCCTCCCATGGCTTGGTATATATAGGCTATTTTGACCCCCAAGGTGATTTTCACTCGTCGCGATGATCGTGGGAGGTGGTGTGACCACCGTGATCATTCTATTTTCTTCTACCACCCGTCGTGATGATTATTTTTATTAAATAATCATTTTTCATCCATTTTCATTGCACTAGGGAATTTTTGCTACATAGTAGCCCTTTCTTCTCCCCAGGACATATTTTTTTTTCTTCTAGGTGATATTATCTACGATAATTATTTGTAAAAGGTCAAATTTCCTAAAAATTCAAAAAAATCAAAATTCATAAAAAATTTGGAAAAATTCAAAAATCCTAAAAATGGGTAAAAATCATTTTAAAATCCAAAAAAATATAATATTTTTTTCAAAAATTGGTAAACGACATACACACAACTGAAATTTGTGTCAAATACATTATACTCGAACATCAAAAATTATCCTATAAAACATCTTTATTTGAATCTCACACATTCATATCCCGACTCGCAGATCATTTGGATCTACCCTCCATCAACAAAAGTTGGTTTTCTCGCTATCTCTATCTTCCTTTGCACGAATGTGTTGTTTGGGGGATTTCTAGGGAATGATTTCTTTTTCATTGGAGTTATCATCCTTCAAATTTTCACCTCACATGTATGCTTTCTGGGGTGCCATTTTTAACCCTTTTCATTATTTAGACATGCCAAAATCAATACTTGATAACAAAAACATTTGTGGAACTGTGTTGAATGTTGTTTATTTGAGTATGTGCATTTGTACTTGTTTCCTTGTTAGGCTAGATTTTTTACTTTCTTATATTGCATTACATTCTGTATGTAGCATTGAGTTAGTACTTTGGAAAAGAAAAAATGTTTGTACTATGGCTTTTCATGTCATTTTACACTTTTATTATTTGTGTATATTTTAATAAGGACCAATAATGTATATCACATGCAATATGATGAAATAAAGTTGTTTTTCTATCAACCTAATGAAAGATATTTCCATCCTCTTCATCTTCATTTTTCTTCCATATCATTCTCTTCTATCAACACTATTCTTCCAACTCACTTGGGGAAATAGGGATCAACTTTTATCCCCCTTCCCCTCGTCATTATTCTATCCATTTCCTTCATCTTTTTGATCGTCGATCGACCTCTTTCATCACCCCATCGACACTCGAGGGGGCATCCTTCACTCTACTAATTTTTCTTCTATCCCTTCAAAATCACTTGTCTATACTTTTCTACTATCTTTAAATCACGTCCGCTTACACCACCCCAAAGAGGGGTAAATGTAAACACCTAGAATTTGGTCAAGAAATTTTAATACTTAAATTGCACTAACTATCCTCTTTCCCGTAAATTGATGAAACTTCGTCAATGAACCACTGTTTCCCTATATCATCGTTAATTAATTACATTTCACTAATTAATTAGCCATTTTATCATTCAGGATGCTGATTAACGATCTTTCATTAAATAATGTTTGCTTCTACCTAGGTTAATTAATTATTCTTAATTAATCATGACCGCTTACTCTAAATAATATAAATTGTCATTTTCCTCTCTTACAATATCCCAAATCATACTTTCTTCTAAAATCTTATATAAGCATACTCCTTTCTATTAATTAATCACCTTTGGTTAATTAAGACCCCTTTCAACTCCCACAAAGTGCACACACTATATTAAACATACATGGTCTTTGTCCTCTTTGGGGTTTATCCCATATTCATCAATTTGCTACCCTTTCTGAACGAAAAGTTATATTATAAACCCTCCCCTTACCTTTCTTATTACACCTTATTTTCCTTGGGATATACTATAAGCATTTTGATCTTGAGTCATTTTCCATTGAAGGATATAACTTCTCCATCTTGCATCCATTCTCTCAAATTGAAGGGCATGGGAAGATCCAAAATGGCCTTGTAGCCATGTTTTGGGGAGATTCCATCTTAAAACCTTAAGGAAATCACTCCCTTTTGATTGCCAAAGTGATCTAAATACGTTCGTTTGTTGGATTAGTAATCTAGAGAGTAAGAAATAGCTTAGCATTTCAATTTGAGATTGTTCACGCATTGAAGAAGTTATTTCTCATAAGCTCTTATCTTGATGGTTCTATAGTAAGTTTGATTGATTTCTTAGAAGCTACTAGGTGTTCACTTTTTTATCATGGAAAATTTATATATGTTCACAGGTATAATCATCCAACCATTCTAATCACTTCGGAGAAGACAAGGTGGAATATGAATGTAACTCAAAAGCCATGAATTCCCTCCTATGTGGGCTAACTGAAACAAATTGTGAAGGTAATGCACTGTACCACTGCCAAAGAAATATGGACTAAACTTCAAAGTATCTATGAAGGTGATGACAAAGTCAAGTTAGACAAACTACGAGACTTATAGATGGGTAAGTGCACCAAGTTGGGGGGCCAAAAAGTGGACAAAAACCCAAAAATGAACGAAACATGATCACGTTTTGCAATAACATGATCGCGTTATGTTTTCCTAGGCTTGGGAATTAAAAAACCTAAAATGTGTATGCATTATAATGCATTCACATTTTTCTTGTATGAAGTCTATAGGGCTTAGAAGGAGCCATATTTAGTAAAATAAATGTTAAGTATAAGATTTATTTTATTATTTCTTTATAAGTATAAAGAAATAATAAAATAAATCTTATACTTTAAATTTATTTTACTAAATATAAGAAATTAGGGTCACTTTGCACTTGATGGAAGTGGTCCCGTAGTTTTGATAGTGATAATTTAGAAGATAGTTTTTCAAAATCTAATCTAGTTAGTACTTACTCATTTTCAGAATTTTAGCAATGACCTAAAACTTTCAAGCCATATATATTATAGTTGGTCTTTGTTTTGTGAAAACATATAATCATTTTGTAGGTTTTTTTATCTTATGGATTGGATTTTTTCCCTACCACTGCTTGAATTGGTACTAATTTTGAAATTTGGTCCATAATTCACTTTAGTGACCACAAATCAACTCTATGATGCTTGTCTACTTCTTACTAAAATGAGATCCTTACTAAAATGATGTTTAGGGTTTAAGGTTTAGTGTTTAGAATTTAAGGTTTAGGTTTTAGGGTTTAGGGTTTAAGGATTAAGTTTTAGGGATCAATATTTAGGGTTTGGGTTTTATGATTTAGGGTTTGGGTTTTAGGATTTAGCGTTTAGGGTTTAGGGTTCAGGGAATAGGGTTTAGGGCTCAAGGTTAAGGGTTTAGGGTTTAAGGTTTAGGGTTTAGGACTAAGGGTTTAGGGTTTAGGATTTAGTGTTTAAGGTTTATGGATTATTTTTTTGGCTCACGGTTTACGGTTTATGGTTTAATATTTAGGGTTTAGAGCTCATGGTTCAGGATTTAAGGTTTATGGTTTAAGGCTCATGGTTTAGGGTTTAGGGTTTAGGGATTAGGGTTAAGGGTTTAGAGGTTAGGGTTGAGGGTTTAGGGCTCAAGGTTTAGGATTTAGTGTTTAGGATTTAGGATTTAGGTTTTAGGGTTTTGGGCATAGGGTTCAAGGTTTAGGTTTCATATTTTAGGGTTTATAGTTTAGTGTTTAGAATTTAAAGTTTAGTGTTTAGGGTTTAGGGGTTCTATGTTTAGGGTTTAGGGTTTAATATTTAGGGTTTGGGTTTTAGGGTTTAGGGCTCGGGGCTCATGGTTGAGGGTTTAGTGTTCATGGTTTAGGTCTAAGGGTTTAGGGTGAGGATTTAGTGTGTATAGTTAGGGTTTAGGTTTTTCACTCGGGGTTCGGGTTCAAGGCTTAGGGTTTAGGTTTCAAAGCTCATGGTTCATGGTTTAGGGTTTAGGGATAAGAGTATAGGGCTCAAGGTTTAGGGCTCAAGGTTAAGGGTTTAGGATTCAGGGTTCAAGGTTTAGGGATTAAGGTTTAGGGTTTAATGTTTATGGTTTAGGGTTTAGGTTATAGGGTTTCGTGCTCGTGGTTCGGGGTTAATGTTTCATAGTTTAGGGTTTAAAATTTAAGGTTTAGTATTTAGGGTTTAGGGTTTAAGGTTTAGGTTTTAAGGATCAAGTATTTAGGATTTGGGTTTTAGGGTTTAGGGTCTAGGGCTCAGGGGATCGGGGTAAAGAAATATTAC
Source organism: Taxus wallichiana var. yunnanensis (assembly GCA_018340775.1). NCBI lineage: Eukaryota > Viridiplantae > Streptophyta > Pinopsida > Cupressales > Taxaceae > Taxus > Taxus wallichiana. The sequence goes on along the minus strand of CM031243.1, from coordinate 817,235,313 downwards.
CCAATACAGATTATCTTCTTTTTCCCATCATATGGGAAATATTTCACTCATTGTAATGTTATGTGTCTTACCCATTATTATTAGTAATTGATGAGATGGTATTCAACTAAAAGGGTTCATCGAATTCATAGGCAGAACATTCAAAGAGAGTCATCACAATTTTATGTCTTTCATCTATTGATATTTTGAAGGAGGGAAATTTTAGATTCTTGAATGTCTAATCCTTCCACAGACCCCAATATTCCTTGATCCTTGGATATAGGGAGACATTGTTACTTGTCTTCCATTTATAATGATAGAGATATTTGTAAATTCATGTTATGACCTCTAAATCTATATGAATTTCAAGTTTCTTGTAAATAACATCACACCCTTCACTAGGATTGATGACTACCCCTATATTTTTGAAGCCACTTTTAAAAACATTCATGGGTTTATCATATAATGAATTATCAATGAATGGAAGGTCACTAAGTCGTAGGCCAAGTGGATCCCTTTTAGAACTAAACAAGAAAGATTTACTAGGGGATTGATAACCCCTTTGTGTTCTTAGCCATTCCACTATTTCTATGCTTATTTTGAACACTTCAGGAAGTTCTGTCAAATTTACTATCCATTCTAGTAGAAGAAGAAATTTATCTTTCTCTAGAGGAGAGGATACTGCAGGAAATTCAATTATGATCCTACACCTCTGCATTGGTATATTATCTATGTTTCTTTTGTTTCCTTTAAGATTAATTTTTTTGTTGTGATGGTTATTTTTATAGCTTCCAACGGGTCATCCTAGCTTGCATAATACCATACATGGAAATATGAGAAATGTGAATTATTTTTATTATGTGAATAAATTTACATTCAAGAGCGCAAGTATATGTGGGGAGAAACAAGTTTGGAAGAGATGTGTAATATGCATTGCAAGGCACAAGGTAGATGTCATATCTATTTAGTTACTTGTCCCACCTCTCATAAACAAGGTAGTTCTATAAGCAAACTCAATGATGGTTCTAGGCACGAGACTAGGAAATATTGATGAAATATGGTTCGAGGTTTAGGGTTTAGGTTTTAGGGATCATGGTTTAGGGTTTAAGGTTTAGGGTTTAGGGTTCAAGGTTCGGGTTATGGTTTAGGATTTAGGATTTAGGTTTAGGTTTAGGTTTAGGTTTAGGGTTTAGGGTTTAGGGTTTAGGTTTTAGTGTTTATGGTTAGGGTTTATGGATCGGGGTTAAGGATTTAGGGTTTAAGGTTTATGGTTTGAGGTTTAGGGTTAAGGATTTAGTGTTTAGGGATTAGGGTTTATGGTTTACGGTTCGGGTTTAGGGTTTATGGTTTATGGTTTAGGATTTAACGTTTAGGGATTAAGGTTTAGGGATCGGGGTTTAGGGTTTATGGTTAAGGGCTTAGGGTATATGGTCTAGGGTTTAGGGTTTATATCTTTGGTCTCGGGGATAAGGGTGTAAGATTCAAGGCTTAGGGTTTAGGGTTTAGGATTTAGTTTTTATGGTTCAGGGTTTAGGGTTTAGCATTTAGGGCTCATGGTTCATGGTTTAGGGATTAGGGCTAGGGATTTAGGATGTAAAGCTTAGGGTATATGGATCATGGGTAAGGGCTGAATGTTTAATGTTTAGGGTTTAGGGATTAGGGTTTAGGTTTTAGGGTCTAGGGATCATGGTTTAAGGTTTAGGGTTTAGGGTTTATGGTTTATGGTTTATGGTTTAGGGCTCAAGGTTTATAGTTTACGGTTTAGGTTTATTGCCTAGGGTTTATGTTTTCGATTGTAGAAGTTAAATGCTAAAAGATTTAGGTTGAATGATGAAATCCTGAAAATTACCTATGTATTGATCAGATTATACTATAAAAAACTATCTCCTAAACCGTGACTCATGGAGTTGTGAGACTAATTCCATAAGGTGCAGAGTGACCCTAATTTCTTATATTTACATAAATAAATTTAAAGTATAAGAAATAATAAAATATAAATAATAATAAATGAAAAACATAAAAATTTATTTCTATAAATAGAAGCATGCTAAAAGCATATACAATGTTTATACTATAAAGAACATGTACACATTATAACGTGTACATGTTTTTGTTTTCACTTTTTCCAAGCCATGCCTCAAGGCTTGGTATCTAGTTTGGATTCCCAAGACGAGGGAATAGACCTACACAAACACATCAAACAACATGTTTTTTTCTATAAAATGTAAATATGCCACTTCCTCCATGATAAATCAACATAAAACAATCATTTTATTTAAAAATTATACCACAACGTATAACAACGTTTCTTCTTTCTAAAAATATAATTTTTCAATTTTTTTGACTAATATAAGGTTTCCATATTATTTATTTTATAACTATGACTTTTTATATCTATTTTTAAAAGTTTAAATATGTCTATCTTTCATCGTGTATCTTTTTTTGTTTCATCGAAATTGAATTTTTTATACTAGCGTAAACTAGGCCTAATTATATACACATTCAAAAACAAAATCTATTTTTTCATATTTTTTAGGTAGTTAGGGAGAGCACGGTCGGAGCTCTGTTATTTTTCAAAACATAAAATTTATGTACTAGAAAAATAATAAAAATATAAATACTTGCTAAAAAAATCTAAAAAAACTTCTAGCACAAACTAGATGCTTCTAGCTATCTTTCTACCAAAGGGTTTTCAAAACTACTAAATGGTGCTCAAAAAATGGTCGAGGGCACGAAAATCATTCTTTTATGTTTGTTTTAACAAAAATAGAAGCATCTGGTGGTATTTTAGTTATTTGACCCACTTAAACTTATCCATTTTCAATAAAATTTAGTATTTTAGAAACTAGACTCAAAATTCTACGATTCATGTTCATACTTCATCCAATTTTGAGTGTAACTATTTTTAAAAACTTGTACAAGTTTAATTTTTTTAGTTTTCAAAAATATACGTCCACTTAAGACCCCCTTTTGCCCCCCAACTTGGTGCACTTACCTGGATCCCACTTTGAGAGTCTTAAAATGAATGAGGATGAAAGTATTGCATCTTGCATACGCAGAGATTAGATGAAGTGATCAACATGATCGAGGCCTTAGTGAAAAATTTAAGAACTGTGGTAGTTCAAAATATATTTAGATATCTAACTTCTAAATATGATGCAAAGGTTTCAACTGTGGAAGAAGCCAAAGACATGAAAACATTAACAATAGATGAAATGGAAAGTATCTTATCAACATATGTGACGAGGAAATTTGGATCTAAGTCTACCAATAATTAAGTGGCATTCAAATCCCGTAAAGAGACTCAATCCAAACATGAAGAAGAAGAATCAGACTTGGAATATGAAGAAGATGATGAGAAGATTGAAGCAATGTTCGTGAGAAAAATAAAAAGAGGATCAGAGTAAGTATAAAGAAAAATTCCATTTAAATGTTTTGAATGTGGACAAGTAGGCCATTTTGTTGCTAAATGTCCAAATAAGAATAAGGAAAATCAGTTTGAAAATGATGAAGAAAGTACTAAACACAACAAGAAGAAGATGAACTTCAATAAGAAAGATGATAAAAATAAATTCTTCAAGAAAAAGAAACTTCTACTCAAAAGAGAAGTCAAGTGAATCTTATTCCGTAAAACTCGCATAATCCTGAAAATAAGGATGATGAAACTCATTCTGAATGTTTATTTATGGCCATTGATGTTCTTGAAGAATGTTGCTCTAAAGGAAATAATGCAATCGATTATGAATATTATGATGAAGAAGAAGCAAAGTTGAATTTATAAGTTGAACTTGTATGTGCACTAGAAGAACTGAAATTGTGCAGGAGGAAGAATCAAAAGTTGAGATGCACATTGAGAGACTATGAAGAAAAAATTCTTGTTTTTGAGAAAAGACAAAGCCTAAAGGAAGAGGAAGAAACAAATGAACTCAAAGAACTTGAATCTTAGCTTAAAAATATCTTTGAATTCTGTAAGAAAAAGGAAGATGAATGCTTGAAACTGAAATTTGAATTAGAGTGTTTGAAGATTGAAATGGAACAAATGACTAACAAACTCAAAGTGTATGAGAAGTTGGAAAAGAGATAAAAAGTTTTGACTGACATATTGATCACTCAAAGGGATACAAAAGACAAATATGGAATAGGATTCATAGGAGGAAGCAAAAATATGATCAAGAGAAGGAGGATAAGACTACATCAAAAACTAGTACCTTTCATACTACATGTAAGGAAAACACCAAAACTACCAAAAATAAGAAAAATGCTCCCAAAATCTCTTATTCTATGAGGTACACACATTCTTTCTATGGTTATTGCTTTTCATGTAACCAGTTTTGACACAAAGCTGCTAAATGTAGAAGATATGCTAGAGGCTATGGAAGAAACTATAGTTCACCATACACTAGAATGAATTATAGTGTTGTTTTCTACAAATGTCGAAGACCAATTAGATAGCTAAGATGTGTGATCAAGAACCTCCTAAGCAAAGAAAACTAAAGTATGTTGTGAAAGAATCCAACAAAGGGAAAGAATCTGGTATGATTGTACAAACTACATTTCATGTACAAGATGAAGACAAAATCTGGTATCTAGATAGTGGTTGTTCTAGTCATATGACAGGAGACAAGAATATTTATTTCGTTGTCAAACAATGCATCATTAGGTTTGGTGACAATAATTCAACAAACATTGTGGGAAAAGGAACTTTGAGTCTAGACAATGGCAAAACAATTACTGAGAATGTTCTGTATGTTGAAGGTCTCAAGCACAACTTGTTAATGTGTAAGAAAGGTTACAATATGATATTTTATGACAAAGGATGTGATATAATTAATGGAAAAATAGGAAAGAAAGTAGCTAAAGCCAAAAGGACCAAGAATAACATGTATGTTCTCAATGAAATAAATAAAGAAAAAATGCTTCAAAAGTAAAGTTGATGAAATATAGTTATGGCACGGAGATTGGGACATATGAGTTTTGAAAATATTGTGAAATTAAGTGCTAAGGGTGGTGTGAGACACATGCTAAAGATTGCAAAACCAACAGATACACTTTGCAAAGCTTTCCTGCACGTTTTAAAAACAAAAACATTATTCAAATCCAAGGAATATTCTAACACCAGACCTATGGAAGTGATTCATATTGATCTTTGTGGACCCAAAAGGACTGAAAGCATATAGGGAGATGTATATTTCATGCTGCTAATAGATGACTTCACCAGAATGACATGGGTAGCTTGTTTGAAGAAAAATTAGAAGCTTTGGGCAGATTTAAATCCTTCAAAGCACTTGTAGAGAATGAAAATAACACCAAGATTAAATGCTTAAGATCAGATAGAGGTGGATAATTTTGGTCCAATGAATTTGATTAATTCTATGAAGAACATGGAATTAGAAGACAATTCTTAGCTATTAGGACACCCCAAAAAAATGGAGTTGTTGAAAGAAAGAATAAGAATGTGCAAGAAATGGAAAGAACCATGTTAAATGAATCTAAACTTCCTGATATCTATTGGAGTGAAGTAGTATACACATCTATCTACATTTTAAATAGAGCCCAACTAAGGTTGAACAATAGAATGAAACCCTATGAACTCGGAAAGGAAGACTAGCAAATGTACAACACATAAGAGTCTTTAGAAGTAAATGCTATATCAAAATAGATGAAGAAAACCTAGAAAAATTTAATTCTAGGTGTGATGAAGGAATATTTTTTCGTTAATCAACAGCTTAACCTACAAATGATACAATAGAAGACTACAAAAAGTGGTTGAGAGTAAAATGTTAAAGTTGATGAATTCTACTCCTTGAAATCCAGCTTTCAATTTAATAACATCTATGAAGATATATAAGATGATGAAGAAGTGGAAGAAAGAAAATACACCAAGACACCCTCAAGGAAAGTCAAGAGAGACCATCATGCAACTCATATCATTGGAAATAGAGAAGGAGGTATTCTCAAAATAAGGAAGATAAGAGATTAGAAAAATCATGAGGACATATCACTCTTATCAATGATTGAAACTAAGAATGTGGTAGACACTAGAAAGTATTAACAATGGGTGGATGCCATGAATGAGGAGCTTGATCAAATTGAAAAGAATGAGACCTAGGAGCTTGTACCAAGACCAAAAGACAAGAATGTGATAGGAACAAAATGGGTATTCAAAAATAAATTGAATGAGAAAGGAGAAGTGACAAGAAATAAGGAAAGACTTGTATGCAAAGGCTATGCACAAATGGAAGGAATTGATTTTGATGAAACATTTTGCACTGTAGCAAAGATGGAAGTAATCAAGCTATTTCTGGCATATGCAGCTCATAAGAAAATAATATTTTTCTAGATGGATGTTAAATCAACCTTCCTTAATGGTCATTTGAACGAAGAGGTATATATTGAACAACTTGATGGATTCTCTCTAATTGATGATAAAGACTATGTGTGTAAGTTGAAAAAGGTGTTGTTGATAGTAATCTCTATGTTAAAGAAGAAGGAAATCATCTTCTCATTGTCATTGTGTATGTGGATGATATCATATTTGGAGGAGATCATGATAAGATGACTTATGAATTTTTGATATGATGAAAGAAGAGTTTGAAATGTCTATGCTTGGGGATCTCTCATTCTTTCTGGGCTTACAAATTAGTCAAACAGACCAAGGTATCTTCATATCCCAAACCAAATATATTAAAGAAATGCTCAAAAGGTTCAGGATGGAAGAATACAAACCTATAAGAACACCAATGGAAGTGGGATGCAAGCTGAGAAAAGATGACAGCTCACCAAAAGTTGACAAGACTTTGTATAGATCCATGATAGGAAGTCTCCTCTACTCCACTACATCAAGACCTGATATCATACATGATATGAGTCTAGTTTGAAGATTTCAAGAAAATCCAAGGAAATAAACTTTAAGGAAGTTAAAATAATACCGACACACCTAATGGGAACAATTGAATATGGATTGTGGTACCCCAAAAAGTGATGAATTTAATATAAAAGCATACATTGATGTTGATTGGGAGGAAGCATTGGTGACATAAAGAGTACAAGTGGTCAAGTCTTCTTTGTTGGTAACTTCCTGGTATCCTGGTTGAGCAAGAGGCAATCGTCAATGACACTCTCAACATGTGAGGTAGAATATATAGCTACTGCAATGTATTATACTCAAGTTCTTTAGATGAAACAGACATTGGAAGATTATAAGGTAAAATTTGATAGCCAAATTTATTTTCTTCGTGATAGTACTAGTACTATAAGTGTGTCTAAGAATCCTATGTTTCATTTGAAGACCAAAAACATCCCAATTAGATATCACTTCTTGAGGGAACAAGTGAATGACAGGAAAATCAGTCTTGAGTATGTGAGCATGAAAGAAGAAATTGTTGATATCATGAAAAAACCACTACCAAAAGCAACATTTGAGCACTGAGGAGTGAATTGGGGATCATTCATGATCCCACCAATAACTAGAAAGTATTGAAACAAGGTAAGGGAAAATTATCATGCAATATCAGCTCCTAATCAATGGAAAGAAGATTTCATGTGAGGAGGATCTAGTCTGCTAGCTCATTTTTGACAATCTTGGTTTGGAATTTTTTTTTCATTATGGCATGAATCATCTCAGGAGGGAGACTCAAAATAGAAAAGCATGAATACAGTCCCAAGGGGATATTATTGAGCTAAGAACATGTGCTTATCCTACTTATTTGAAAATTAATCATGGATGGCCCTTTTTCATATATGTCAAAGGGGGAGAGTGAAATCAAGAATCAACTTGAGAGAGTGAAATCAAGTAACCAAATTGAAAATGGTTTTCCATTAAGATTTTAGGGTATCTGATAAAGTTGTTGAGAGAGTGAAATCAATAAGAGAATGTTTTCATCAATGAAAAAGGGGGATTTTGCTGGATATTTGTCATTGTCATTTGTGTTGTTGTTGATGTCAAGCTGCATTTATGGAAAAAGGAAGCAGTTTAGTCAATACTCGTGAGATAAAAGTGAAGGTTGATTAACAAAGTGCCATATCTTAAAAAAGTTCTAGGTGGTTACATGATAATGGTTCTCGGTGGTTTAGGGTGAACAATAGTCTCAATCAAGTCAATTGGACATTCAAAATGGTTCTAGGGTGATATAAAGACACTATAAGATAAAATGGATTCTTCATCATGTTTTGAGATAGCGATGGATAGAAGATGAAAGTTGTGAAAGACTATAGATAACTCATGGATAGAAGAAGAAAGTTGTGAAATACTAGAGAAATCCACAGATTGAAGAAATAAAGACAAGAAAGAATAGAGAAATCTGCAGATCGGAGAAAAAAATTGTGAAAGACTAGATAAAGTTGTGGATCGAAGAACAAAGCCGTGAAATCCTAGAGAAAGCTGCGAATAGAATCATGAAGATACGAAAGACTAGAGGAGCTGATAGTAAACAAGGAAAGTTGTGGAACATGGGATAAAGTCATAATAAGGAGAAGAAATCTATAAAAGCCAACACAGAGCCCCAAAAATCCTAAATATTATATTTTTTTGTGATTTTGGATTCATTGGAAAGGTGATTTGACTCACTATATATTGGGACAAGAAAAGTCATGTTAAAGTAGGTGAAATTTCAATTGTTCATTTGAAAATTTTGGAAAGGGTGTTGACCTACTTGGGTCATATGTGACCATTGAAATAATCATATTTGAATGAAGGTGTATGGGTAAAATTTTTATGAGGTACTAAACTCCTTTGGATTGGAGAGAATAATAACATATAAAAGTAATGATTTTCGTTTGTGTAGGTGTCGAGCATGTGAGAAAAGTATTATCAAGTGAAGAGTTGTTCACAGGTATGAGGGTAGAACTTGAGAGCTGATCAAATATATCATTGGTTGATGAAATGAACAAGAAGAATCTCATGATATGAAGAGAGAGTATTCGAGCCGTAGAATAAGTGACAAATACAAAGAACATAATCTATTATCAATGAAATGTTAATCGTAGTTGAATATGAAGAGTCTCGAATCAATTCAAATGGATGCATGAAGAGTGATATTGAGTCAGAGAGTGCTTGAAGATAGAGAAAGGAATGTTACATATCTGTGTGTAGAGACAAAATTAGAAAAGTGATCATAATATATTGTGTAAGCAATTTTGATACTACATGATCAACTTGTGTAATATTTTCTTCTAAGTGGGTACTTAGATAAAAGGTATGGATGCTCCTTGCAAGTCAAGGATTGCTAAATTAGTTGAGTGGGTGCTTATAATTTCCTCTAAGTGGGTGCTTGAATAAAAGGGGTGGGTGCTCATTGCAAGTTACATGTTGCTAAATTAGTTGAGTGGGTGCTTAGAAATTCATCTAGTGGGCACTCAATAGAAATCAAACATTGTATGCTTTGGAATTTGTGTTCCTAATAAAGCCTTGGTTTCAAAGTGGGTTTTTCTCCCAAAAGGGTTTCCCACTATAAATTTTGTGTTTAGTGTTATTATTTTCTTGCATGTGTTTGATTACATGATCATGATACACTATTGCTATTAAATAAGGATATTGTGTTGATGTTGAGTTGTGGAGTTCAATTACTTCAATTTAGCATGCAATGTGAAACTTGCTGGAAAATACAAAGAATCGTCATCGATTAGGGGAACGGCATTGGTCACCTAGGACCGGTATTGGTCGAAAGGAGGAACCAACATCGGTTAGGGATAACCGACATCGGTTACCTGTGTGAGGATGTTTTAATTAAATCTCGGAATTAGATCTATTTTTAGCATTAAAGTATATCTATTGATTGTAATTACATGGCTAAGTTCCCTAAGTCTATAAACAACTATATAAGCATAAAATATAGGGTTTAGAAGTAATTATTAACAAGAATTAAGAAGAACTTGAAAAGGTTGGTGAGAGAGAGAATTCTTGGTGATGAAGCAAAAAGATTGAGAGAAAGAAAGTACTGTACATCTGAGAGGTGTGGAAGATTGTAAATCTTCATTATATATCTTGTCAAATCTTTGGATAATAGATTAGATTGTTTCTTGGTGGACGTATCCCACATTAGGTGAACCATGTTAAATCTAGTGTTGATTTATGTCTCTTGTTTTGTATATTTCTTCTAGTAGAATATTTACTTTTATTTGTATGTATGCTTAGATATGATATATTATCTATACAACCGGTGTGCTAACCCCAACAATTGGTATAAGAGCTTTGTTTGAGGGTTTTTTGTGTTGATAGATTTACTCATAGAGGGTTTTCTGATTGAGTGGGAGCTACAACAATGGAAGAAGAAAAAAATATAAGGTAGAGAGTTTGATGACCAAAATGATCAATTATGGAAGATGCATATTGAGGATTATCTGTATCAAAGAGATTTTTATTTATTGTTGGATGAGAAGTATAGACCTATGAAGATGATTGATGAAGAATGGAAGATTCTTAACAGAAAGGCTTTGGGATCTATAATATTGAGTCTGGCAGCATCCGTGGCTTCCAATATTATAGAAGCAACTTCTACGGTAGAGTTAATGAAATCTTTTGCTAATTTATATGAAAAACCCAAGTGCTTCAAATAAAGTTTATTTGATGAAGAAACTATTTAGTTCTAAGATGCATGAAGGTGGATCTGCATCTAGTCATTTGAATGATTTCTAATCTATTATAAATAAGTTAAAATCAGTTGATATACCATTTGATGATGAAGTAAAAGAACTTTTATTCTTATGTTCTTTGCCTGATAGTTGGGATAACTTGGTAATGGTTGTTAGTAATACAACATCTACTAATAATATTTTGAAGTTTGATGATGTGGTTAGTATAATATTGAATGAATAAATTCACAAGAAGAGTACAAAGGAATCATCATCTGGGAATGCTTTGAATGTAGAAAGTAGGGACAGAAGAAGGAGAGATCCAAGAATAAGAGTAATGGCAAATCAAAGTCAAGGGATAACAAATCTAATCCATAAGTAAGGGAATTACTTATTGGAAATGTGGAAAGAAAGGACATGCAAAGAAATATTGTTGGTCAAAGGATAAAGAGAACCAACAACCAGAAAAAGGTAAAGAAGCAAATATTGTTGCATTAGAGGTAATGCAAGATGCTCTTATTATTTCTTTAGATAATAGAATTGAATCATGGGTTTTAGATTCAAGAGATTCTTTCCATGCAACCCCTAATAAGGGTTATTTTAGAAATTATGTCCATGGAAATTTTGGGCATGTTTATTTGGGTGATGATGAACCTTGCGATTAATGGTAAGGGGAAGTTCATATACAATTTTAGAATGGAAATACATGGGTATTGAAAGATGTGAGGCATGTTTCAAGCCTCAAGAGGAATCTCATTTCTTCAGGGAAACTACGTGAATCAAGTTACATGGTTACGTTTACAAGAGACTCTTGGAAATTCACCAAGGGTGCTTTTGTTGTGGTAATAGGTAAGAAGGTAGGAACATTATATTTATATACCTGTGTTACTAATTCCTTTTTTGCATTGTCTACTTTAGATTCAGATGCATGCATGTGGCATAACTAGCTGGGCCATATGAGTCAAAAAGGAATGAAAATATTAAAGGCTAAGGTTAAGTTATTAGATTTTAAAGATTTAGATCTTGATTTTTGTGAGCATTGTATCTCTGGAAAGAAAAAGAGAGTGAGATTTATCAAAGTTGGGGAAACTAAGAAGGAGTAAAAATTTGACACTCGGATGTGTGGGGACCAAATCGGATAGCCTCTCATAGAGGATCCCAGATTATGTTACTTTCATTGATGATGCTACAAGAAAGGTATGGGTTTATTGTATTAAACATAAGTCTAATGTTTTGAGACTTTTAAAAGATGGAAAGACCTTGTTGAGAATGAATCAAATTCTAAGTTAAAGTGCCTTAGAAATGACAATGGTGATGAATACCGTAGCAAGACTTTCAATGATTATTGTTCGAAAGAATGAGATACGTAGAGAAATAAGCTGTTCCAAGATTACCATAGGAGAATGGTGTTACGAAGGAATGAACATGACAATCATGGAATGTACTAGAAGTATGAGAATACATTCTATACTTCCCTCACAGCTTTGGGCGAAATAATTGATACAACGGTTTATTTGATTAATCGTGGGCCTTCAATTTCATTATATGGAGGAATACCAGAGGAAGCTTGGACCAGAAAGAGGTAGATCTTTCTTTTCTTAAAGTTTTTGGTTCAGAATATTTTGTGCATGTTGATAAGGAAAATAGGAAAAGGTTGGATGCAAAATCCAAGAGGTGCACTTTCATTGGTTATGGATATGGTGATTTCGGTTTCCATTTTTGGGATTTAGAGAATTCTAAAAGTATTAGGAGTTGTGATGTTGAATAGAATGAAAAGAGAATGTAATGGGATCAAATTTTTTACCCAAGGATGAACTAGTTGAGAAGTTTGTGAATAAAAATGAAATCTCGGATTTAAAATAATTACTTACGGGGTTACGTAAGAGTAAACTGGCATCGATTATCGTAACCAATGTCGGTTAGAAGTGACCGACATTTGTCATTGTCATATTTGGATACAAATGTCCAAGAGGTCTAGATTGAGCCTTTGGTACCCTAAACTCCCCGTGAGAAGGTCACAAAGGGTAAGGAAAGCTCTAGAAAGATTTACACCTTCTCTATTTTATTTATTATTGACCGATAATGGTAAACCGTAGAGCTTTAAAGAAGCAATGTAGGATACAACCCACATCCAAATCGAGCATGGCATGGATGAGGAGATGGTATCCTTGGAATAGAACAAGACTTGGGATTTGGTTAAGTTTCCAAAGAGTAAGAGAACATTGTAGAACAAGTGCATTTACAAAATTAAAGAAGAAGAGGGTAGACAGAGAAAAAGGTACATGGAAAGGTTTGTATTAAAGGGATTTACATAGAAAGCAGTGTATTGACTTTGGTGAAATATTTTCTCCCGTTGTTAAGATGACTTCTATTCATACTATATTGAGCTTAGTTGCGTAGAGGATTTGCATTTAGAGCAAATAGATGTGAAGATGGATTTCCTTCACGGTGATTTAGATGAAGAGATTTATATGCAACATTTGCTTGGGTATAAAGTCAAGGGTAAGGATAAATTAGTGTACGGAGTTGAAAAAGAGCCTATATGGGCTCAAGAAAGCTCCAAGGAAATGGTACATGAGGTTTGATAGTTTTATGCATGAGCATGGTTACTTGAGATGTGAATCTGACCATCGTGTTTATTTCAAGAAGCTTTAAAATGGGAGCTATATTATTTTGTTACTGTATGTGGATGATATGCTTATTGTAGGATCTAGTCTGCAAGACATTGGTGAGCTTAAGGGAAAGCTAGCTCACACATTTTATATGAAGGATTTAGGAGCTGCAAAAAGAATCCTTGGCATGCAAATACACAGAGACTGGAAAAAAAAGAAATTTTATTTATCTCAGGAGGATTATATCTACAAGGTGTTAGAAAGGTTCAACATATAGAATGAAAAAGCTGTTAGCACACCTATAGATGGACACTTCAAATTAAGCAAATATCGTTTCCACCATCACATGAGGACCCATTAGATGCATTAATGGATTCAATAATTTATACATCAATCCCAATATCACTTACATCCACTCTTCGTTTTGATCATATGCATTTCATTCCTATTTGGCTATGTACCCTTCAAGTGTTAGGTTGTGGATCCAATTTTCATGTTAAATATGTTATAAATTGTATGATAAAATTATTGTACACTCTTGATGTATCCTCACCGAGGTTTTGGGGTAACAACCCCGATAATTTTTTTTTGGGAGTAACAAAAAATGTTATATTTTCACGTACTAATTATATGGGTGGTATTTAACAAATAGGATTATGGGTCAGTTTTGGGCCCATGGTATTGGTATCCATAGTATTGTACACCTAATATGTAATGATGTGCTTATAAATAGTTGTGCATATGGTAGGAAGTGATATAGATGGGTGTGTGAATACAAGTGTGGATTTGAGAGAGTTTATTGAGCATAGCTCCAAATAATTTCCGTGTTTGTAATTTTGAGAAGACTAATATGAGAGTGGATTACACTCTTGTTGTCTTGTAATAAAATATGGGCAAGTGTTTCTTGGTGGATGTATCCCACATTGGGTGAACCAAATTAAATCCTATCTTCTTGTTATGTATTTTTGTTTCTATATTTTTTGTTCATAGTTCTTATTACTGTAATTATGTGGGATTGATCCACATATATATTTCTGCTTATCCCTAATAATTGGTATCAGAGCTTCTGGTTATGTTTGTTGAAGTGTTGAATCACATGAAGGGTTATTAGCTTGAGTGGGAGCTATGAAAGATGATGGTAGATCAAAGGTTGAAAATTTCAATGGGAAGAACTTTGGTCTATGGAAGATGCAGATGGAATATTATCTCTATCAGAAGGATCTCCATATTCCATTGGCAGGAAAAGTAAAGCAACCAACGGGTATGCCGGATGAGGAATGGGAGATTCTTGATAGGAAATAACTCGGGCCATCCAGGTTGTGATTTGTATCTTCATCATGTTTAATATATTAGAGAAGAAGACCAAGGAAGATTTGATGAACATGTTATGGAAGTTATATGAGAAACCCTCTACTTCTAATAAATTTTTTTGATGGAGAAGTTATTTAATATAAATATGTATGAAAATGGTTTAGTTGCAAATCATTTGAATGAATTTAATAGGGTTGTGAGTATGTTAAACTCTATAAAAATTGAATTTGATGATGAAGTCCAGGATTCAATTATTTTGTGCTTCTTACAAGATAGTTGGAATATCTTGGTGATGACCGTGAGTAACTCTTTCACTAAAAATTCTGAGTTGAAGTTTGATGATGTTATATGAGTGATCCTTAGTGAGGAAATGTGATAGGAAATATCGGGAGACTTCTACTCAAGGGAATGTTTTGGCGGTGGAGAGTAGAGGGGGAGACAAAATAATAGAGGGAAAGAAAAACCATGAAAGATCAAAATCAAAGAGTAAGATGGTATGTTGGCACTTTGTGAAAATATGATTTTTAAATATATGATGTGGACTCTAGAATGACATTAGAAGAAATGAACTTCCTATCTTCAACCTTTATTTTCTCCACATCATCTGTCACTTTCTTGGTTTTTACTATTATACCCTCAATAATTTTGAGTTGAATGGAACCCATCTGTTTAGAAATAAAAATCCATTGGTGAAGGTCCTCCATGGTTGGCATGAGATACATGGGTTAAACTAGTTTCTCCTTTCCCTTAAAAAATGACCACAAATGGAGATATTAGCCAAGTCATTGAGAATATTTGTAGCCTCAACAATAACATCTTTGACAGGCCTTGTATCTTATGGTTTATTGGATTTCACTCTCATAACATTAAGTTTTCCTATAGAGTAAGGCGTTCCTCCGAGTCATCCTCCTCATCACCCATTTTTCATGTTTCCATTTTTCTTCCTCAAAGATGGAGAAAATTTTGGCTTCCCATTTTGAAAAGGAGGATAATGAGGACATGGTGGAGAGGAGCCTCCAATTTCCCATTATGAAAATATTTAAAAAGGCCTTCATATACATGAACAAGTAGAACACGATACTTAAAAATTTGTTGTGATTTTAGGAGTGGAAGATGGTGTGTATGAATCTTCTTGAAATTACCATCCAAATTAATGTAATTAATTATCTATAAACAAACATCGTGCCATGGAAAAGGGAGGGTTGTGTGAAAAATTCCTTCTTCCAACTCATGTATGTGTTCGTGAGAATTGAAAAACCATTGAATCTTCTCATTCTTACACTCGTTTATCCTTCAAAACTTTATCTCCCTCTATAGATATCCACGATGCCACCAAAATGGAATTTTTATACTTATCCTCCATTATACCATGCACAACTACCTTCTCACTGACCCATCTTTGAGTGAATTTAATTTCTAGTGTGGGTTTAACCCCATGATCTGTTTAATTTTATTGGTGAAGCCGCCTTACTTCAAGATTTTCCAAATATTCACATTCATACTAATATCACTATAGGTAGTGGGCTCAAGTATCACTCTGTCACCCCCTAGTTTTCCCTTCTTAAAATGAAAATTCCTGATGAAAAGGAGGACTGGAAAAATAGATCAAGGGCAAGTGCAAAAATTTCTCCCGCTTTGTAATAAAACTCGGGCCTTATGCCATAAGTGTTCATGAATGTTCACACAAGAGATATAAAAACTCATTTCAAACTTCCCATTATGATTAAAAATAAATCACCTTAAATAATGCACATGTGGGAGATACATCGATTTAGTTATTGGTCGACTAATTAGAATTTCGACCTCTAGCTTGGATGCAACATCAATTAACATACATGAATCAAATGTACACATGATAAATGACCCCAAAATTGACTAAAATATTAGCATGGCCATTACCATCTCTAGAAATGTGTACAATCTATGTTTCCTCAAAAGCCTTTAACAAATCTTTACATTCCTATATATTTTTGTAAGACCAACTAGAGGATTTATGATGGGGAATTCCATAAAAACATTCAAGAAATTGAATTCAACAATGGATTTATGATGGGGGAATTCTATAAAAAAACATTGAATAAATTGACTTCAATAATGATCTTCTTGATCTGAATAATTCTTTCTCTCTAGATGTCCCATAAAGTCATCATAACCTCTACATAATTATTGGATTTGACACATAAGGGACTGACATAGGCCAAAAATATGCCCTTACTATCTTTGATGATCTCACCACCCCTAGCTCTACCCCCAAGTTACCCTTCACCACGCCATCAAAATGTAATTTACCCCATCCTAGTAGAGGTTTAGCCCACCATATAACCATTTAACCTTAGTAGTTTGGGCCAATGAATGAAGTTATAAATTCTAGTTGATAAGTAAATTTTTCTCCATGGTAGGGGCCATTTGGAGCCCTTGTCTTTAAAGACAGCACAAATTATCTCTAATAGAGACACCACCATTTTTAACAATCCTTAATGAATATTTTTTCCCATCCCTAAAAATTCTATTATTTCGATCTAGTTAAACCACCCGGAAGATATACAAAGGATAAAGTCTCTATATTATCTTGAGACAATCTGAGGTAAAATGATCCAAACAATAACCCAAGTGTTAATTCTAGTGGGGCAACTTCTTAGAGTCATAACTTGTGCACCGTAGCTCTTATTGTCTCCATTTAAAATGCGTTAGAAATATTGAAATGTGTAGAATATGGTGAAAGGGTACGAATTTTTTTAGAAAATTTTGAACCCCTAAATCTAATTCTAAAGGCCTCAAATTGCAATTTTTGTGGTGATGTATAAAAATAGAAATTTCTAAAAATAGTAATTTTGTGAAATTTTTGCGGATGTAATTTACGGAAGGTGAATCACCTTGTCTCCCTCGATATTGGTGACCTTATAAATTCTTATAGAATCATCTTCATATTTATTAAAGTAGTATATAAGTAGATGTAACTTACAAGGGGAAGACACACATCTGCTTATAGAGATAGCTATTGTAATAACATTTTTTTGAGCAATATGTATATCTTTTCGAGAGAAATTTTCTACTTTTACATGTTGTAAAATTGATATCATATAATTTAATCCCAAAAACTTAAATTTTAGATCACAACAATAATTTTCCATTTTCCGCTAAAATTACCATAATGGGATAGACATACAATAATGTAAATTGAAAAGAGATAGAATACTATATAGGATCATATAAATGAAGGAGAATTCTAGGAAAATATGTTGAGTAGTTTCATTGTCATCTTAATAGAGAACATATTTGTTTGAGTAAATAATACCTCATTTATTGAGGTTTTTAATTGTAAGAATTTTATTCTGTATAACAAGATAGAAAAACATCTTGAATTTTGGAACACAAGTACCATTCCAAAGACCCTGCCAATTGAAATCATTTGGAGAAGGAATATGCAAAAGGTAACCCATATAAATAATATAATCCTCAATATTTGTTCAAATTTAGATTCCAAACTAACTCATCAGGTTTAGGGACTAATATTATGTGGACTAAAGCATGAAGCTGATTAAAATCATATAAATCCTCCTGTAAGCCTTGGTCATGCCACTAAATTTGCCTCCAATTTTCTACTCTTTACACATGGGTCAAAGCATATAATTGTCTCCCATTTTTTTACAGTTTTGTACCTTCAACAAAATATGTCCACAACCAAAACATGACCAAATACATATAAAATGATAAAACATGTATTTTAAGAGCTTAAATATACCAAGGTGCAAGGAATCCATAATTTACCCGATTTTAAAAAAAATTTAAATATTTATTTACTAGTCAAATTTTCAAATATTTTTAGCCACCAAGTCGGACACAATTATATGCTTTGACCCACAAATGCATTCGTGAGGTATATAGAGCTTGATGCAGGATACATATATTAATACACAATAATAGGAGATACCTTGGTTCCTTACATTATTCTCTTGGGGGCATCCATAAACACTACACAAGTGTTATTATTTCATTATAGTTTCTTTCTACTTCCTCATTACACTTATTTACATATATAATGTATATGTTATTTTTCAAACCAAAATGATTAACACATTTGTCTTATGTAGCATTGACATATCTTGCTTTGTCTTGTGACTATGTGTGTCCTATGTTTGGCTCTATGGCTTGATATTACTACCCTTGTTACTATAATTATTTTCCTCTTTATGTTTCATGGTATCCATCATGCAAAACCCCTTTGCAAGTAAAATTTCTCTAAGGTTGTTACCTCTTCAACATTCTATACTCTCCTACATATTCTCAAACATACAATGTATGGGCACACATATATTATTTTTATTTACATACTCAAAGGTTTTATCATACATGCCTCAAAGAGGGAGAATTCATCATGACATATTCTATGCTTACATGAAGAATTATAGGTTCAAAAAAGGGTTTTCATAGGGAAAAGGTAGTAACAAAAAAATCCATACATATATGTTTAGTATAAAACATAGTGTCAAAACCACAAAGAAGGATCAAAACCATACGAGATGGTCCTGACCATACCATATGTTTTTTCCACTGGGGAAATAAAATCATATTTTTATATAGTTTTAAATTTATCGTCATGGATACACGTTTTTGGCACAATATGAGACTCATTTGAAAAAAATTATATTAATTTACAAGGTGTATGAATATTTCACTCCTTGAACAATTTAATACTCGGTTTAGGCTGCAAAATATAGGTGTTTTGGGGGTATGGGTCTCCTTATCCAGTGATATTTCAACATAATACACACACTTACTTAGTATTATGCCACACAAGAAGGGTACGAGGGAACTCATTTTATTTTATAATTTGTGTGTGTATGTCTAAACATTGGGCATAGATCTATCTCCAATGTGTGGTATATGGGGTTATGGAAAGTATCAACATGGTTAAGTTATTTTTAGGCATTCTTTCCTCTTATAACTATTAAAGGAGAAGATATCGAGTTACTAAAATCTTTTATACACATTCTTCTTCCTTTACGAGGTACATTAGTACCTCTATTTCCTTTTTCTCTACTTTCCATTTGGGGTTAGGTTGCATACACCCAATACTCCATTTTATTTTTAGTACAATTGGGGACTAATCACCCCTAATCATTTAGCAAATTTTAGAAAGAAAAATATGAATCTCCAAATAAAAGTGGGGAATGGGAAGTTGTTCCTTCAAAAACAAACATGTGGAATTTTTGCATGTTTTACATCTCTATAATTCACTTTATGAAAACTTCAATTCTATATTTATCATTGAGTTACAATTTAATATCTACAATATAAATTTAATACACTATATCTTAAAAGTTTAATAATGGAGTGTGCCTACTTACAAGGATAAAATGAAAATTTTACCTACACAATTAAGGTATATTTTCCTTTAAGCATGTAACTTTCATTTTATACTTAAGGGCGCGGGGGTGTGTGGTGGGGGCGGGAATGTAGCCACTCAAATTTGGCAATATACACTTTTAACACCATTAATTTTAATTTGTCTTATTTTCTAAGGAAAACACGCACATCCTATCCCTACTTAATGCATGTTGCCATATATTTCCTAAATTGATAATTTTCATAAAAATATGTGTAAAAAAATATGAATATTAATACATAAGAACAATGCTATAACTATTTTTCCAAGATGAAACTGTCAAATTTCACTTAGCTCTTCTCTAGCCAAAATCGTATAGCCATTCAAGTGGTATAATCCAATTGTGGATGACATGTACTATTCTACACCGACACATTTTCCAACTCTATTTTCAATGAAATATAATTTTTGGTCTTTTAATCTTCTTGGATGAACCTTATCATGATATTTTACATTTAAAACCCTATATAAGAAATTTAACATCACCTCATTTACTTATTTGGTAATCAAAAGCGATTGTATTGACATAATCTCTCACAATGCTCACAAATGATACTCAAGGATCTCTTAATCTCCCTAAATTTGATACACATCCACTAGGGAAACTACAATTATAAATCAATCAACCAGGTCAAGTAGTCTAGAATCCCTCAATTCCAACCACACAAATTTCCTCACTCTAAAGTCTTAGTAAGAACACAATTCTACTAGGCATGATCAAAGTGGTTCAAGTTTCGAACTAGTTACATTGATATAGATTTTACATGGTAGGTGTGGAAATATGTGTGGTTTAAAGCTTATTTGGAGTAGTGTTGACGTAGGTAGTGCAAATTTTTTAATTCAACTAAAATACTAATATTCTTGTAGGGTATTCAACCCATGGTTAGTTTTCTCGGCATGATTCAATTGAATACATATTGTTTTAGGACTATACGACAACTAGAGAACTTGATAACGTAGTACATTTATGAAACCAAAGCACCTAAAACGTTACATAACCTGATTTTAAGGGCATCCAAGACCCTACAAAAGGGGCGTGACCTAATTATCCATCCCGACCGAGTTTTATGGTCATGTGTAAACACAAATATTTTACATTAGACAATATTTAGCTCGATCTTATAATATTATTTAAAAGGTTCTCAAATGTACAAATACCATTTAATCTCCCCTTTTTCCATCCTTGTTTTATGTTTTACTTTGGATTTCCTACACATTTCACGATACTTATAACCCCATTTTATAACTTCCTAATATTCTATCCCTAATTCTCGGTCCACCCTATCTTTAGGTACCCTAATCTATGCTTAACCTCTTTTGCTCCTTTTTGGGTCACTTCTAGCCATTGGTCATCTTTATATTTTCCTCAATCGACATTGTCGGATTAATTGTGAAATTAAACTTGAGAGCCCTATAAATATAAAGCTTATAAGACCATAATAAGGGTCCTAGGTCATTACATCTTATCACTACTATCACTCCATCTAGGGCTATATCCATTGCACCATATTGCATCCACATACCACCATACATTCAAGCTAGGAAAGTTTGCATCACACACATTCTTAGAGGAGGATGGATTATATTCTACTATCTACATATTCTATAGCTACCATAGCTCATTATTTTAAAATGTGCAACTAGCACGAGGGCACATGGGGCATGACATACACACACTCACCGTAGAACTACATCGAGTGCATAAGCTAGTGCAATGCTCGGTGATAAGTCCACCGATTTAGAAGCCGAGATCAGTCTGAACCCTTCTTCTTCTTTATGTGTAGGGTATCATCCATTTCATTCGGAAAATCCAGTGTGATAGATAGAGAGTATTTAGAGATACTTAGTGATCGTGGAAAATTAGGTTTTTCAGCATTTATATTGTTTCAAGTGCCTAGAATCCAGGACCAAGGTGGGACACCCCAAGACACTCCCAGACTGTGTCACTTTAGAAAACCCAAATATGCCCTTTGCAGCACCTCCGAGTGTTCGTCTACACTTCCGAGTTCCATTTCTAGATAAGCGACAATTTGCGATAGTCTCTTGTTATCGCTAAGCCATTTCCTTGTTATCTCTTGCATTCTAGGGTGTTATTTACATTAGATAAAATCATGCAATTAATTTACATCACTTTAGCATACTATTTTTAGGCTATTTATTAGTATTTAGTTTATTTATTTACAAGCAATTTAGTTCTCCTATTTAGATTAGCATTAATACCCTAATACCCCATTTAGGTCCCATTCGGGATTATTTTTGTTAATCATCATACACTAGGAATTTTTCAGGTTACATTATCAAAATCAAAGATTCTCCAGGTCCCGTACTCCCAAATTCTCTAGTTTGTCCACCCATATCTTTTCTATACAACTATATATAGCTAAGTTTATCTTCCACTTGTATATTTGAGCTTATATTTATTCATTTTAACCAATACATTATCCAAATATTATTCAATTAATGTTGGAAGTTAGTTAACTAAAATAGCTCCTAGTTTCCTAACCTTTTATTACTTTTTATTGTTGTGCATTATGTAATAATTTGTAAATATTTAAAAAGGTGTAAATGGTATGTATGTATGTATATATTTGTGTGTATGCATATTTATGAATGTGTGTGTGTAGCAATATTTTTACCTAAAATATTTATATTTATTTCGGGAGGGTAGTCTTGCCGCACTCTAATAAATAGTGAACCATGGGGAAGTATATCATCCAAACCCAACTCATCCACCCCACCACCCCCTCTATATTTTTTTGATAAATGTATAAGGGTCATGACCCTATTAAACACCCAATGTATGTACTATATGATGTTGGTCCTTCCATTTGACAACTGACCCTCTATATAACCTTGATTTATATTTTTACACAATCCTCCCTTCTTTGTTATATTTTCACCCTTATTATAATTTCATCCCTTTATCTTGTCATGACCTGATATAAAAAATATAAGTATAAATATACACAAAATAATGTGAATCTATTTTCATATATACATAACATACATGCATACATATACATACATGTATATGTATGTGTATATCAACATCCTTCCCTTGGGTTTACATACAAATATATATACACCTTGGGTTATATATATAATGAATAAGTGTATCTACACCTAAAATTTGAGATGGGAGAAAAATTATATTTAAACTCCAAATCCTAAAATAAAACCAAAGGGAGGAAAATAATAAAAGTAAAAATAAAACTTGTGTTAGAAAGAGGTTTATAACAAAACCATATGGATAATAATGAATTTTATTTGAAACCCTAAGATCTAAGGTTATTTTTTTAAATATAAGGGCCTCATTTCACCCTATAAGACCACTCGATGGGGTTGAATCCCCTTTACTTGTGTCTATATGGGTGATTTTTCAATTTAATTAAATTCCCATCGATTATTATCTTGGGTTGGAAATTATTAGGAGATAGTATTTAGAGTTAAATTTGAAATAAATAATGACTACAATTTAAGTATATGTTTTATAAACAAGTTTTAAACCTAACACTTATTCTCATAATTTAACCTAAGTTTATTAAATTTGATTATCCCTCCCTCCTTCGTTATTTCAAATTATTTCTAAGATGAAAAGTAAAGTAATATTTTGAAAGCACAAATGTGTATTAAATCTGAATTGAAAATTCATTTAAATATTGTGGTTCGATACATAATTTTCTGTACCTTAAATTGTAACACAATTAAAATCATTTTTATTAAATTATTAGTTATTAATTACAATTAAATGGTTTTGACATGTATTATTTTTCATGTTTAATATAGGGGTTACATGTTTTTGATATAAGTATGTTCTACTTTAGGGTTTTGTAACCAAAATAGTTTATTGGTAATGACATTCATTTCAAGGGTGTTCTGTAACTCTGATTCATAGTAGGCTACTTCTTTTGTTCCTTATTAGTAAAAATTTAAGAGATAATAATTGAATCTATTCACTTCTAAATCTTGTATTGATCATGGATAGTTTTATTATAATATATAAATATTCTATTGGAGAAATTATTTTTATTATGTGTATAACATTTTTTTACTAAAAATAAAGAGACGAATTTAAACAAGGTTTGTACTACTACATTAATACCTAAGTTGATAGGGTTAATGTTAAGGTTAATATGACTTATTGAAATATAATTTGTATTGGTATGTTATACTTTGAAATATTGTATACCTAAAATTTATAGGAGCAAGTAAATTAAAAAAATTTAATATCTTAGTCATACTTGTAGACTCTTAAATTTGGAAATGAATAACATGGCTTTGCACCTAAAACATGAATTTCATGAAAATTTAAAGCCTAGGAAAATTATCCTGATCCATATTCCATGATTTAATTATGTATCTACATTTCTTAGTTTTTGACAAACCAATTACACCAGTCTAGAGCAATATAATATCTCTATGAATTACATTTTTAGGATCAAAGGATAATATATCTCATTGTCAAAGGATCAAATTTCCAAAGTATTTGTATT
Organism: Taxus wallichiana var. yunnanensis; assembly: GCA_018340775.1. NCBI lineage: Eukaryota > Viridiplantae > Streptophyta > Pinopsida > Cupressales > Taxaceae > Taxus > Taxus wallichiana. The sequence goes on along the minus strand of CM031243.1, from coordinate 817,210,963 downwards.
CATACATATATCACATGATATATGGAGTAAAATTTATAGTTTGAGGCATCTTCAAAGTAGTACCAATGTAGGAAGCATAGGGGAAACTCAACCCAAACACTAATATTTTGTAGGGCATTCTACCCATAGTTAGGGTTTGATGGTATTTCACATCACACATAGAGTTTCATATATGTGTGAAACATAGGGTTATAACATTAAGGTCATCATAGAGTGTCACAACTAAAAGGAAGTTAAAAATTTCTAACACATCCTTGTTTGAAATTGTATAGCTTAGGACTATACCATACCACACTATAAGACAAGCCATACCATTCCATAATAGCTCGGCATATAGTTGTAGTTCTAAAAATCAATCAATTCTATGTCATTTATAGTCTTCACAACCATTCTCTACTTCATATTCACATTTCATATTCTATAATAATTTTTACACTTCTTCTCTTATGTTTTGAGAAATTGTATGTATTATTATGTCTCACAAATTTCTTTGAGAGTTATGTTATAGTTTATACATTAATGTTTATTCATTTATAAAAATATATGAAATTTACTACCCTTATGACTTTAAATAAATAATAACCACATCATAACATCCCTCACATATTTATTTATTTATGGAGTAATCATGTGGTGCACCCAACCCTTGATAAAATATCCTTCCTTACTTAAAAACCTAGCTATCATAACATTTCATGCTTGTTTTGTGGATGTTTTTCTTCTATTCCCTTTGATGCAATAATTGATTTATTCATATGCCCATTTAAAATATTGATATTTATCCTTCTACTAATAATTTTAATCTCCTTATGCCTTGCTCCTTCTTCATGTATATGGTATCCATTATACTTCTATAAATGATGATGACGACGTGCCTTTGGATCCCATTAAAAACAAAGTGAGCCTCATGAAATATTTGTAATAATAAACTTAATAATATGGATCAAAATCAAGTTAAAAATTCTATTTTTTTTTCAGGATCTCCATGCTCATCTCCATAATTTTATCATATTATCAAGGTACTCCTTACCTTGAATATTTCTCGTGATCATAAATCTAATGACGAGTCTATTTTTCATGCGCCTCACCCTATGTCCTCTACTATTTCTACAACCATTTTGCCTATATATTAAAGGATAACTCATATCCCCTTTCATAATGTTATAATGAATTTTCCTATGTCTACTATTATTCCTACATTGTGTATAATCACACAAATTCCCATCCTTTGTTGATAGAAAATATCTTGAGAGATTTATTCATAATTTACAAGACAATATTACAATTACAAAAAGGTTTCTTACCCTCTTCCAATGTCATGGACTCTACTAAGTTATTTCACAACCCACTTGCACCAAAAGTGGTTTCCTATCATTTTCCTATATTTGTTGTGTCCCCCAAACTTCCTATCTATGACGGAAAAAGTGATTTTGAGAAACAAATTCTTACTTTTTTCATATTGCATATTTACATTATGCTTAATGTGATGTACTACTTACTAAGATTTTTCATAGAAGCCTCTAGGAATTTATTTTTCCATGGTTCTATGATCATTCTATTCATTTGCTATGGGATTTTACCCCTTTAGATAATGAAATCCTTGAATAATTGTTAATAATTATTTGGGATAAGTTATCCTATTCTAAAATGTCTAAGACACAAAAGGTTCTAATGATCACATTAGTGACTATGATATGTATTAAAATACTATCCTTACTAAAATAAACAATATTCTAGCTAGCGAAAAACTTCAATATTTATTCACTCAACGATTTATGGATATTTTACAATAATCAATGATCTTTGATAAGATTTAGTCATTTGAGAAACTATGTAACAAATTAAACTAATGGGACGCTAATATACTTACAATGAAAAATATTAAGTATGTTTCCAATGATCCTAAAAAATCTAATATTACATTTCAAGGATAATTAAATTTAAAAGGAAAATATAATGATAACAAAATTTATGATAAAGTTATGATCAATGTTATATCTCAACCTACCAAGATTTGGTTATAAGTTGTTTCTCAAAGTTAATTTACACGATTAACTCCTTCATCCCATGTGTTCCTTCAAAAGTTTCTAGAGTGCAATTATATATCTCTACCTCTTCCCTTATAATTTGATACAAAAAAGCCTCATGTGGTAAATATTTTAACTTTAATGCCTACTATGATTATCATAGATGTGTTGAACCTTATAATAATTGAAGTATCAAGAATTTTTATGTCATCAAATACCTTATTGATGAAAATTATAATGAATTTATCTTACCTCCTAAGAAATAGAAACGTACTAATGATATTTCTAAGCTTACTATTTTCATCAACCCAATTCCTCATCATAAAACTTATAAATGTGATCCCGAAGTGTACCTAAATCACCGAGCTTGACCTCCTATACCTTTGTAAGGTCATCTAATGGATTACCTCGTCTTTAATATCACTCTTATTCTTCATCCTACACATGTTATATACTTTATTTATTTTCATATTTCTCATGATCTTCACTTTGATGTTATCTATATTCCTTCTTTTATTGGTATAAATTCTATTAATAGTATTTTTATCAAAAAAGGTGCTAAAAACAACATGTAAACATTTGAATTTATTTCCTATATTAGTAATTAAGTGATACATGAAATTTGATACTAAGATCTCTCTTTAAAATATTGGTATACCTCTTATAGCTATCTCTGTTACTATGGATATTACATTTTTGGTCACCTTTTCCTTGGATCATGTGACATGTGTTAAGTTTTCCTTGTATTTTTAATATTAAGTATATCTCATCTATTTTTCAACAATGCATCAAGTTTATATATGACAAGAAATTTGTTATTGTCAAGGTATTCCATGTGAGACCCTATTTCCTAATAATTTTATTGATATAAAGAGATAGTTTCCACATCAAATCTTGTCAAACCTAGGTATGTTACCTCTAACAGGCATATCCCTTGAAAAACTCCTCTTATGTATCTTATTAAACATCTTATATATCATAAGTGTATTACAAATCCATATCTTCTTGAGGACCATCATGATCTCACTACACATGTGGCTCATTTGAGGTTTGAGCCTCTTTTTTCAATGGGTCTATTATCCCCTTTCAACATTGTCATAGGTTAGCTCTTTATTTTCCCTTGATTTTTACAAAAAAATCTAAAATAGAAAAAAAAAAAAGAAAACAAATAAAAACACATTCAAATATTTTCAAAATAAAAAATCATGACCTACATATGAATTGATTTTCTAGCTTGTTAATTTGCATATATTATTTTCATATAATTTTATAAATCTATAACATATTATATATATAATATTTACACACATGAATTCATGAGGTATTTATAGTTGGATACATGAAACACATGAGACTATACATGGTGATAGATGATAGAATTGGACTCATTTTGTCCCAACGACTTTGATAATATTGGGACATCTCCTATAATAATTTAGTGGTTTTGTTTGAAGATCTACTTTCACTTTCTCATTTTAATCAAATATTTATATTTTGAACTATTATATTTTTAGACTAATAAAACTAATATGTGTATTGTGAGCGCTAGCTTATTTTAATCTATGTTCCTTATGTAGTAGATTAGATATTATATTTAATTGTTTTATTATATAATTTCTTCCATATATATGACTCATATCCTTTACTATACATGTATTTTGATACTTTTATATCCATTGTAAATTAGAATCTATGATTTTGTATAAATAAGAGATGAGACATTGTTTGTGTACTTGTATGCTTGATTTCCTTTGTATATTTTTTACCATTCATGATTGCTTTTAATTTTTTTTTCTTTATTGTTTGCTTTTTGTGTGTTATGGTTTCTACCATGCACACCATTATAAGAAAAGGATATAAATGGTGTCCACCTAATATAACCCTCCATGTGATTCAACATTGACTCTCATACACATTCAATATGTACACAATTTTTTTAGTCGATAATTTTATTTTCACTTCTCATTCCACTGAAAAAGGGGGTATTCAGGTGGGGTCTCATCACATGGATATATATGCACATCATACACATAGAAAGAATTTAGAACTTAGGAATAGAATGACATAGGGTATGGATACTCAAAACATAATAAAATATAGAATAAAAAAATATTTTACACATATAAAGAGATATCCAAAAGGAAAAAATCAATAAATGTTATGGTCTTGGATGAATTTTTTTCATCATGGGGAAATATTCCAATAAATTACAAAATATATATACTCACATATAGTTATAGAATTTTGAGATTGGTTCAAGATATATTACAGAGTTTAAAGAATATTTTGAAACATTTTGGTAAAGAATGTGGGATGTTTAATTGCTTAATTAATTATTTGAACTACATAAATCATGAAAATTTTCAATTCATATTACATGGGAATGGGCCTTATTAACTCTTTTTACATTCAACATTTCATATATGGGACTCTAAGTTACATCACATGGTGGGGGCATGATAACAATAATTCCCTTTTGATTTTTTTATATTTTAAACCTTGGCCTAAATCTATATAGAGCGTCATGGAACATGTGATTACAAGATATAAAGGTGAATAGAAAACCTTGTGGAACCTTCTTCTCATTTTTATGGAATATATTGGGGTGACAAAATACCTTATGGAAAAAATTATTCTTTTGAGGTTATTGGGAAAAATTCATATGACACAATTTACAATTGAGTCAAGAAACACTCAATTCCTCTGTGGATCTGAAATTCATTTTGTGAAATTTGGGACTAATCATCTCCAATCCTTGATATCTTAGTTCTAAATCCTAGTCTCCAAGAACAAAATTTTTGGGAGCTTTTCCCTTGGAAAGAATATAACGATATTCCTTGTATGTTTTTTCCTCTTTACTTTGCTAATAAATTAAATTTTAAAAATTTATATCTATATTTTGAAATTTGAGTTACGATTTTATTTATTTTAGACATTAAATACATTATGTGTTTTAGGTTTCATCATGGATCATGTAAATGATCGGTGAAAATTTCAACTTCGAGTGAAAAAGTGTAAAAATGCGTACACCTGTAACTTTTCCCTTAAGTATGTAATTTTCATTTCATACTTAAAGGGTGAATGTAGACAGTTAAATTTGACAATTTATCTTATTAAAATTAAAACTTTGGATTTGTAAATAAAACATGAATTGTGCATACATTCCAAGCCTAGGTAATTTATTCTTATCCATATTAATTCATGACTTGATTTTCTATCCACACTACTCAATAATTCATAGAACTAATCACATCAATCTACAACAGTATAGTCTTTGTAAGCACATATATTTTAAAGTTACGATGTTTTACTAGTTACTTATCTAACCATGCAGACGAGACCAAAGAGTGCCACGATTTGGTCCCAAAAAAAGCTCTTATATACCTCCATGAAATGGTTACTTATGTAATTAAATAACTTTTCATGGGAAATTTAATATCCCATAGGTCATCCCTAATGTGAAATTAAACCTCGGAATTCCTATAAAAGTAAGTTTAAGACACTTACTTACCTCACCTCTTAATCACTCGAGAACTCTTAAGATTATTCATTGTATAAAATAATTCCTAAATATCTCAAATATCTCATAAATTCCTTCAAAGTAGTAGAAAAACCTATGAAAATCCCATACAAATTTAGACATCCATCCAAACAAGGTTTAAGAACCATGTTTTTCATTTTATAGACCTTCCAAATTAAAGTAAGAAAAACTTAAGTAGACCAATCCATTTTCTCTCATTATCAAATGACCAAGTTGCTAAATATTTGTATCCATATAAATATCACATGATATGTGGTGAACTAAACATGGTTTGAGGCCTCTTTAAGTCTTGCCATGTAGGAATCATAGGGGTTATTCAAGTAAAACACTAAATTTTTGTAGGGGTCTTCTACCCTTGGTTAGGGTTTGAGGGTATTTTACATCATAAAGAGGGTTTTGTAATTATATGAAACCTAGATTTATGGTGCATAGGTCATTATAAAGTGTTATATCTGGATACATAGTTATAGAGTGCAAACATATCCTTGTTTTAAGTTATGTGGTTTGAGAGTATATCATACCACACTCTATGAAAGACCATGTAATTCTATACTAGCTCACTTTGCAGTCACAATTCTCAAAACAAAAAAATCTCTAGTCTATTTATAGTCTGCACAACCACCATACACATCCAAATGCACTTATCCTCTTTTGTTTTAAGAAATCATATATATTATTCTATCTTATAAATTATTTTACAACCTATTTCTCGTTTATGCATTAATATTTATTAATTAATCACAATATACAACCCATACTACTCTTTTTTCATTTAAATAAATAATATTTACATCACAACATCAACCACATATTTATTTATTTATGGTTTAATCAATAATGTATCGGTTGGAGCCCACTTTTTTTGAAATTGTTTTTGTTGTTACTTAGATAATACAAATATGCAATAAAAACTATCCATTTCACATATAACGTTGAAAATATTTTATTTACTTAAGATGTAAAGTTGAACATCGGATTTTAAAATAAAATAAGAAAAATATAGTTATGTATTTTATTTTTTTCAATAAAATAACATTTCCCTCTTCCTTTCAATATTACCACATGACACCTATGTAGCATGGCATTGCTAATAGTAAAATATTTAATTATAAAAATCTCATGTGGGTTTTATACATTGTATTCATGATTATACTAATATATATTAAATGGATTAAGTTTTTTTTTCCATATTTTGAATAATGAAAACCTAGAAATTGAAAATCCATAACCCTATTGAAAGTGCATTAATATCAATAAGTGAACCCAAATACCCAGTGTAGTCCTAATTTTTCATTATTTAATTATTATAATTTATTTTTTGAAGCATATTGCAAATGTGAGAAGGCTTTAAAATAATAAAAATTTCAAATAAATAATAATATATAAAAGTATACAACTATTGAAACATTACGTGGATATAATTTGTAATTATTTTAGAAAAATTCCATTTGATGATGAAATATTTATTTCTTTCCTTTGGTGATGTTAGATGAAATATTTCATACCAAATTAATTCCTTTTCTGAAGTTAAAGCATTATTTCTACCTAAAAATGAATATGACACGCTATTATTTTTTCTACTTTTCATGTTGGTCTTGATCAAGGTGTTTATGTCATTTTAGACAAGCATAATTCTTCAAAACATTCATTACTTTTTTTTTGAAATTTAAGCATACACCTATTATCATTTTGAATCAACGACCAACCCCATGGTCTAAGTTAGATATAATTACAAACATCAATGTCATGGTCAATGATTTAAAGTATCAAGGTCAAAATATACATAAAATAAATTATTTATAACATAGGCCCTAGTTTGACTTTGACATCTTTGATCTTAGAGAGGATCAACAATACACATTTGATGTTATCTTGAAGAAAAAATCATCTTTCATCTACAAAATTGGTTGATGTTTTCCATCTCTTTGGAATGATAAGAAACATCTCATGTTTAATAAGGAGTTCTTTAATAAGTTGCATGATAAAATATTCAAGAAGAAATAGTTTAATATTTGTCTTAAATACGTAGATGAGATTGTGGGGGAAATCCAATGATTTATTGAAACTCCTTTATAACTTGTAACTAAGAATATAAAATAACGCTATCCAAGATCAAACATATGATAAAAATATTATGATTTTCAATTGATTTATACATGAAAAACTTAATGATTAAATGAACATAAAATTCAAAGTCAGAATTAAAATTTGATACACTCTCAAATATTACAACACACCACCCCACCTACACTAACAATAGAATTAAACCAATTTATATATTGAAAATATGTGGCATGAACAATTCTCATTGCTTACTTCCTAGAAAAATAAATTTGTACATTGAATGCTTATATACATAAATTTTTACACTGCGAAGAGTAGCATCCCATATGGAATTTTTCAAGGAAAATTTGAACTTTAAATCCTATATTTAATATTAGAAATTAATATGTGGTTCTTTTACCATCTCTCTAAATTACTTATCAACACAGAAAGTTATCTAATGAATACCTTAGAAAATAATATGAATGATGCATGATTTGGCATTATAAAATAGGGAAATTTTTCCCCAAAAAAATTGACATAAGTAAAATTTGGTTTAATCCTAATCATGGGTATGTCTACCAATATAACTAGGTCTTCCTCCATATATAGAGGAGATAATCACCCAACTCTTAAAATTTATTCCAATTTGCATGATCTTGCTCCCTCGAGACAAGTGTGGATTATCTAAAAATAATTAAAGTCCTATAAGTTGTTGGAAAGTTAGATTCTACAAATTTTTGACATGTGTCATCATCCAGTGAACCCATTAATCTGATGGTTATTTTGGAACTTGAATTCTAAATATTTTGGTCCTATGTGGCATGACCTAGCTCCCTTATACATTCGGGGATTTTCTCAAAATAATTAGTCCTAAAAGTTCCTAGGAAATTAGATTCTATGAATTTTTGATAAGTGTTATCATCTAGTGGACCTTAAAATTTTATGGTTCTTTTGTAACTTTAGTTTTAAATCTTTGGATCCCTTGTGATGATATTCTATTTGGATGATGGGTGGTGTGATATAGTTGTTTATTTCATTATAATAAATGAATAAGTAAATTATATACTTAATAATAAAAAGTAAAATTTTATTTATAATATCATTTCAAAAAATGATTTTAATGTCATGTCACACACACACACACCAAGGTTTTTTTAGTGGCGAGTATTCGTAATATGGCGAATATTCCATTTTAAAAAAATTGAAAAGGTGAATTTTCTGGCACGGGTCACTGACTTGTTCACCTAAAAATTACAGTTTAATTTTTTTTAGGGGTCAGATTTTCTTACCCTTGAAAATATCCCCTTTATAATCCTAGATTATTCGCCAGGTAGAACACTACTAGCTCACTCATACCACATAGGGGAATATCTATTATCAAGTACAGTAAACTTGTAAAGCAAAAGAGGCCAGTACACAAAGTGTAGTTTTATAGATATCCATCGGCTTTTCAACAGGCGATAAGTATTGTTGTCAAACACTCGAAAATAAAGTTCATGCCGCGCATGATAAGGAGATTTTGTTGATGCGTGACAAGGGAATTTTATTGAATATCAAAAAATAAACTTGCAGGCATGTTATTGACTCACAATAGGAGTTTATTGACACACAAGAATCCTTTGTTGTTGATGCACGACAGAGGAGGGTGGAGGCTTCACTCATGACAAGATGTTGTTGACACATGACATGAGGTTATTGATGCATGAAAATCCTATGTTGTTGACACATGACAGAAGATTTTTTGTCATGCGAAAACAAGCTTGTTGTTGTGCAACATGTAGCAACCTCTCTCGATGCGTGACAATAAGGTCTTCGTCACGCAACAATAAGTTTTATGTCACACGGCGTAAACCTTACTATCACATGACAGGAGGTTTTTTGTTACACGATAACAACCTTGCTTTCACACGATAAAAATATCCTCTCACATGTCTGCAGAAGTTTTGTCACATGACTCGAAAATGAAATCTTCTTTCAGGAAAAAAATTTGCACAAAAACCCAAAAAAATTCATTTCCAACGAAAGTGGTTCCGGGGATATTCACTAGGGATTTTACACCTCTGATTTCCCAGAGGTCTCTTAAAGTGAACACACACACACACACACACACACACACACACACACACACACACACACACACACACACACACACACACACACACACACACACACACACACACTCTCTCTCTCTCTCTCTGATCCTATATTTTGAATTTAGAAAGTTCATGAATCTAACACCTTGGATTTATGTAATAATTAACTTTGTCTTTTTTTTCATAATATTTGATCCTCTTCCTAATGTTGGGGACAATTAAGTATTTTTAAACAAAAGAATAGATAATTACCTACGTCTACAATATGATTCTACATGGCATCATCTATCTCCCTTGGACACTCACGATTTTGTATAAAATTATAATAAAATCAAATTCTATGAATTTTTCACCGGTGTAATCATATAGTGGACCTTGGAAGTTGATGATACTTTTACATATTTAAGTTTAAACATTTGGATCGATTGTAGATATTTTTTTTGTATGACACATGGTGTGATCTATTTGTTTTTTCGAATGAATAAAATATTTAAATCTATAATGGATATATTCCTTGTGAAAGAATTATGCAAAGTTTGTCCTTGTATCAATATCAAATCTTATCAAAGAATTATTTGGTTGAATATTTATCATAATAATTATAAAAATATTTTAATGTTTCATTTATTAAGGCCTCCTATAACAAACCATTGATAATTTTCTTCATCAAGTGAGTGTCGAAGGATTTATATCATGACATGTTGAATCATATCATAGACCTTGGTAATTCCAAAACTTTATATTCTACACATTTTTAATGGTGTAATCATCTTGTAGACTCGAGAAGTTGATGGTCCTAAAATTTTAAGTTTAAATATTTGGATACCTTATAAAGATCTTTCACTTGAATGATAGGTGGCGGGATCATAATTGTTTTTCTAAATGGCTAAAAAAGTTAACTTTTTGAAATGGAAATTTAGACATGTATTAATATCTCATGTTATTGAATGTTTTTTTAATGAAAAGGATCTTATATTATATTCAATTAAACATGATACAATATATTTTCAAAAAAAACGTAGGTGGTATGAGAGCACGCCCCAAAGCCATAAACAAACTAGGCCTAGCCTAGGAAAACATCAATAATAAATAGAGACGAGATTAAAATACTGAAACAAAAGAGTGGGAGGAAGAGGATCATGATCATCTTGCCAACCAGACAAGGTAATTCTTTTCTAACATCCGAAGGCTCCTAGCCATGCCCGGGGGCTTCTTCTTCATTCTTAGTAGCATCCCATGTGAGAGAGATGACCATAGCCAACCAAGGGAACTTATCAGATGGAGGTGGAGGTGAGGTTGGAAGGCCCCACCCATCAAGAGTATGAGGCTTAGAAACACTAAAAAAATCCCCACCTAAGTTGATGAGTTGGTGGGGGGGGGGGGTCCCAACTGATATGTCGAACCGGCGAGGGGAGCTTCTCGTGGTTGATTATGCGGTGATTGATGAGCACGAATGAAAGAACAAAGTTGTGAATGGATTCACTAACCTCCTCGAGATGACCACCATGGGGTGGAGAGCAGCTTGGAGGTGAACATGGCTTATGAGTAACATTGTATGGGAATCACCCCAATTTCATAAAAGGGTCCGGAGGTACTCCACCTCGAAACCACCTTATTGGCCTAGAATTGAATCAACAATAACACATTGGAGATACCATAGATTTATTACACAAGGAAAATGTTGATCAACCTCAGCATTAGCAAAAAAAATTCCTTTCTTTCTATAACTATAATAGAATTTCCCCTCTGAAAACATGCCAAATCTAGGAAAACATGTGGGGCAATGGGATTATCTCCTAGAAGAATATGTTGCTAGGTGAAACATTCCAGTCGGAGAGGAAAAAAGAAAGAATGAATCCAATTCTAGGCCTGTTGGGATTTAATATAGAACTACAAAATGTGATATATTTTCCAAATTCGGACAAAAGAGACATTTGGGAGCAAGAACACCAATATGAACCAGTCGAACTAAAATTGGAAAACCTTGATGTAAAATACACCATATCAAATGCGTAATTTTAGGTTCAACACAAGAAGACTAGATTGTGTTGAATCTCCTCCAACAAGATGGAGAAGAATTGAGCCCCCATCGAGTGTTAAGATTACCAACCATAAAAATATGAGGTGAAAGACAACAATATCTTTTATTATCCACATAATTCAGGAATGGGGTTTCCATGAACCACTTCTAGTCCATCCATAAAGGACGAGAAGGAAGCACAAAGATCTTATGAAGCATATGATAAGGAAAAATGGTAATAATTTCTGTGATATCACTTGATCAATAATAAAAAACATAAATCAGGTTTTTGGTTCATTCTAAGGACACCAAAATTGAAGGCATTTACCATAGAGGTCTTGGATTTTGTGAATTCCGCACTTGAATAACTTGAGTGCAGGAATTTTAGGGATCTTTACAAGGTTCCTATCTCAGATTTAAATGATATGAAACCACCAAAAGGAGTGTTGGTTGTGAAAAAGTCATTGCAAAAACCATTTCCTTTCTATTATAACCATGGTTTGATACTATCCCATGCTTTCCAAATACTTTTGAGAATAAAGGTGCCCACAAATTTGATGGGAACCGAAGTAATGAGGAGATTGGAAAATCCTAATCCTTTCTAAGTAGTGTGGTCGTAAGGGATCCCTCCTCAATGCCATGTTGTAGAAGTACTTTCCAAGCTTCTTGGCCTTCGATGTAGTGAATTATCCATTTAGCACAAAGTTCTTGGCCTTGGTGCCAAATATCAATAAGACCCATTCCCCCATATTCATGAGGAAGGAAACAAGTTTCCCAGGCCACTCTGTGAAACCCTTTGCCGGAAGAGGCATTGGCCCAAAGAAAGTCCTTGAGAAGATTCTCTAATTTGTGCATATAAGCCATAGAGGGAACCCAATAAGAGGAATAATAAACATGGGTGGCTTCAAGAACTTTAGAACAAATATGGAATTTTCCTGCTAAGGAAAATAATTTGGTGATCTAATATTCAATTTTTTTGCTACACATTGAATCACATACTACCAGAGCTTTATAGGTGATGATTGAAAAGAAAAAGGAATACATAGAAATTTAAACATCTCACCATGGCATAACATCTTCTAATCATATGAATCCATCCAAAAGGGCATCAGAAGGAAGGATTTATTGTAACACTTGCATTTTTGCCATTGAATTGAAGAGTTAGAGGCCAAACAAAAAATATCAAGGCAATGCATAACATTGTCGATATTTATTTCTTCCTTAAGTAACGTAAGGAAGGAATCATTTGTAAAATGGATTTTGAGTAGTTGGGAATTATCCATAGAAGGTAGCGCAATCCATCAGACAAGCCCTAAGGATTTGTCTTAGGCAAGAAGATACCTAAAATCCTCTGCCATGAGAACATAAAGAAAAAGTACAAGATGACAACTTTGACATATGAAATGAAAGAGGTCAAAATACTTTGAGATGTGGCCATTAATTTTGTTTGGGTTGAGGCACTAAAAAGAGCATTTAAAAGATTGAATAAAAACATGGCCAAATCCTAAGGCGTGAAACATGGAAATGATAAATGGCCATTTGATCATGTCATAATATTTTTCAAAATCAATTTTAATAAACATAGTAGGCTAGATGGATCTGTCGGCCCATTCCATGCCCTCACAAATAACAATGATATCATCCAAAATGTAATGCCCTTGAATGAAACCAATCTACTCAAATTTGGATGATAATGAGAAGAATATGTCATAGGTGAATCATACAAGAATTATGAATGATCTTATAAGATGAATTAATCAAGGCTATAGGGTGCCAATGGTGATTTACTTAGGGTATCTATATTTAGGGATGAAATTTATATTCCCTTTTTTAATGTGAGTGCCAAACAATTGGTTCTGGAAGCCTTCAAGATAGACTTGATAAAGGTCCAGGCCAACAGTGTCCCAAAGTGACTTATAGAACTTGCATGGGAAACCATCACACCCGGGGGCTTTATCATTAGCCATTTGCATGACCACTTCATGCAGATCATCAATCATGAGCATACGAGTCACAAGATATGCTTTGATCTAGAGTGATTTTTAAGGAAAAAAATCAAACATTGATCAAGAGCTACTGTCATTCTTCTCGAGGGATCTTGGGCTTGAAAAACTAGCTTATAATGATTTAGAAATTCCTATAGCATAAGCCTAGGATCCATAACCCTAGTTTCACCATCCAGAATGGCTCGAGTTTACTTGGAAGGCTATCTGGATTGGAGAGAAAGAAAAATTATTTCAAAACATGATCCACCACTTTGAGCCAATATACGTGGTCATGAATTTGAGCTCCATGAGCATTTTGGTTATCTATGATTTGAATTTTTTGATGAAGTTGTGCCACCTAGAGTAAAAAAATTTTAGAGAAAGGATTTCCTTCAAGCACCTACAACATTTGGCTAAGAGTGGAGGAGGTAGTAGAGTAGGATCAAGTGTGAATCTTGGCCAGCTATTGACCATAGGTTATGAGGAATTTGGTCATTGTAGTCATTACATCCTCCTACCATTGCTTCCGGGTGGACCACATAAGTGGATGATAATTCTAACAGTGATTTGGCTGAGGTAAAATGTTCCACATCCACTTGATGTGATTGAGAGTGGGCCCATACTTCATCAAGTAAGGATTAAGAAAAAAATGACGTTTATGGCAGAAAGGTCATTGATCTTGCCAAGTGATACAAAATCATATTGGGGAATGGTCTAAAAGGATGAAATCAAACATGACTTCCACTGACAATGAGTAGATAGTTTCAAACTCAAAATAAGCTTGAGTTGAAAACATGGCTCTGTCAAGCCATTTGAGGACCTAATCCGATCTGCCTCAAAGATTGGACAAAGTAAACAAATCTTTAGAAGTGGGAGTACATGAAGCATTAGGGTTATAAAATCTAAATTTATTGCGCATATAGAACCACACTTCTCTTTTTCCTATTGTCCAATGCATGGGAAGATGCCGCACTTATCAAAGGGAAGATCCACCATATTAAAGTCATGAAAAATGACCCAATAGGAATCGAGAATGGAATTAACAATCCACCGTCAAAGACCATCCCTTTCAGCTGCATCATTAGAGGCATAAGTGTTGATAAAGCCAAAAGGGTGGCTGCTAATATTAAGTAAGGCCCAAATGGAACAATTGGAGGGATTGATCCTATTTTCCATAAAGAAGGGAAATTATTTAGGAAATAAAAGGGATATAAAACACCCACGCTTTGTAGTATGACTACTACGAGAATGCCATACTATTAAGGCAAGATGGATTTACAAACCATCACCAACTGAAAACTTGTAACTTTCACTTCCTGTAAACATAAAACATCCAAATTAGCAATTTGTTTACAATATTTTCTCAAAACATACTTTCGGTTGGAGTATGTAAGATTCTAAACATCCCATGACATGTAATTCATGGAAAACCTTGTAAAGTTCCATATCACATACCTCATGGCCAACTAAAATATAAAATTGATTATCTAGAAATTGAGCATTATTATGCTTTAGAAAATCTTGCAGTTCAATTTTCCTTCATCTGGCATATTCCATAATGTATTCCTTCTTAGCAGAGTCCATGCTTCAGGTGGGAATGTGATCCTAAGAGTGGCGAGAAGGACTTCAATCCCTTTTAAATGGGCCATATGGACCCACTGATAAAACCAACTACGAACTTAGAAGAGTCAAGAAATTTTAGATGGAGTTTGTTGTTTTCATGAGAACCGAGGCCACCTTGGGCATGCTTGAGAACTTAGGCAAGGGGGAAAATGAGTCATCTCAGAACTTGATCCTTGAGTCATTTGGCTATGGGTTTCTTCCTTAACAACTAGCTTACTAGTGCCATTGGTGTTAAGGACCTTGTTTTTAACTTTTTTGTTCTTATTTTTCCACCCTCCTATATTTTTCCACCCTTCCTCTTGAGGGATTTGGCTTCTTCCAAAACCACCTTAGGTGCTAAGTGCCGCATGGAACATAAGGAGGGTAGTCCTTGATCTTATGATCAGAGGCTTGACATTGGAAGTAAGTGTTAAGAAGATTAATATATAAAATGCGTGAGGATTAGCGAGAATCTCCCATTTTAGTCTCAACTAACTCTTTTAGATCTTGAGAGAGGTTGACTTCCACACAAATATGTTTCTCTGGCCTAGAATTATAAAAGCATTGAGGTTCCATGTAAAGAACCCACCCTATGGAGGAATCTATTTGATGTAGGAAGTGAACACAAGGGAGGGGCATGCTAGGAAATTTGACCCAAACAGAACTTTAAGGGTTGCATAATTAGAGACCAAAAAGTATTTGGTCCATGGTAAGAGAACCAATAAAGAGTTGAGCATATGCCATTTGTCGAGTCATTTATAATGGTCGAGTTGAAATAGGGTGTGTGAAAACCCAAGCACGAGGATCAAGAGGGAAAACATGAACATCCATGGATGTGTAAATAGAGATGTGATGAGATCTCGAGAGGAGCAAGTATCAACCAAAATCATGCATGAAAAGATTGACTAAATGGTCGAACCTCGTTCTGATCCATAAATTCTCACTAATCTCATAAATCTAAAATGGTGTATATATAGAGGTGTGTGTGTAACCCTCATTACTGTAATGATGACCTCTCAAGTGGAGAGGGGGAGTTACATTCCTAAAATGGGAAGTAACTCTCAAAAACACAACCGACGCACTTTGATGCACTAACACATAAGGGAATCTCATGATGACCCCAAAGCGATATGTAAACCTATGAATTCACCTAAATGAGATGACTTTCCTAGTGATGTCGAATATGACTCACGTCAACACCCCCTTCATCGTAGCTTAGGATAAGGAATTTTTTATAAAAATAGAAATGGGTTCCGACACAAACCTTGATGAGTTACCCATGCACAAAAAGAAGTCTCAAGTAGTGATGGAAAACCTAGTGGGAAAAACATCCACCACAAGAGAAAAAAAAACTCTCTAATCTAAGAAAGATGTAAAAGATGGGTCTCGGCCATAGAAAATCCTAATAAGGTACCCATGTGCAAGGGAAATCTATCGGAAAGATGAAGAAGAGAGAGGAAGAGTGAGACGAGAGGAATGCAAAAGATTCCATGGAAAGATATGAACTCTGCAACTCTAGGAAGTCTTCCGAAGAGTGTTGATGACATGGTCCTTTACTTTTGGATTGAAGAAGATCCACCTACACTGAACTAGGTGCCTACCCTTAGGAAGGAAATAAATAGATTTTTAAAAGTCTAACCACTCCATGGAGGAAACTAAAGGAAACAACACAAAGAACTCTAAGTTTGGCCCACTGAAGTGTGACATAGGTCTAATAACGAAGTGCCCGAACTAAAGGTAATTTCACATGCATAGAGATATTAGAGTGAAGAAGAGGAACACCCACAAAATGATTTCCAAGTGATGTGAAGGAAACAAAACAAGCCCCATAAAGAAAAGGGATCCACAAGATAGGGTGGATCAATGAAGGTCTCCTGAAAAGTGGAAATGATAAGAGTCCTAGAAGGGGCACTCCCAACAAAAGAGATGATGAAGTCATCTAAAAAAACTGTAGAAGGATGACAAAATTGTAGTGCATCACAAGTGGAATCTTTGAAAATACAACCAAGTTTGGGAAGATACTCATCCTAATGAGGGGGACCAACAAACAAAAAAGTGATGTCTGACATGTATAAGTCATCCAATGGAGGTAGGGGGAGTGGAAGGGGGTCTCATGCAAGCTTTGAAAGTGGAAGGGAGGTTTGGTGGAATAATGATATGAGGCTAAGAAGGAAGGGTGAAAAAACTCTCTTGAATAGGGAGAGGAGGAGAGGAGTCCTTTGTAGTACTCTCGACATCGAACTGGGTGCATAATCCTCCTCATAAGAAGAAGAATTAAGTGAGTTTGAGTTAGTGAAACTTCCATCACATGAAGAAGAAGACGCAGAGACAACTAGATTAGTATTAGCAAAAACGGAGACAATATGTGAAGGGTCTATAAAGAGTGACTGCAATATGCTCCAGATGTGGTGGGAAGGATTTAAGTATGTGACTTGAATGTGGAGAGGTCTAGTGATGTAACACATCAAGTGACAAACAAAATGATCACAAGTGACGAGAAAGTCCTTGAGATGACTAGAATCAGTGGGTGTAGGAGGAACTGCCCATGAACAAACTGTGAAATACCCTAGTAGACCAAGTAGCAAGCCATAGAAACACACCATACTGAATATTTCTTTCTCTCAATAAGAAGTGGTAGAGGATGCAATGTGATTCTCCAATGCTCAAGTATAGAAAGAGAATCATCCATAATGTGGAAGTGGAATTAAGAAGTTCCAGTGCAAGAATGAAAGACGTTGGTCTCAAATTTGATAAATGTGTCTGTAAGTAAAATGATACCCAAAAAAGTAGTGATAACCCCTATCTCACGTAGTAATAGATAGTGCATGAATACAATAGGCTACATTCATGCGATATCAGATAGTTGACCACTCACCTTGTAGTAGGAAACAAGTCGAGCGAGAGTGGAGGCCACAATGAGGTCCTAAGTTGGAAATAGAGGGAAACACACAATCAAGCACAAAAGTGCATAAGAGACAAGGCTAAAAACATTGTTCAATCTAATAAAAATGGCGTCTCAAAAATGAAAAAGAAAAGGCTCTTTTTCCACAAGGATGTGGTGGATCGTCCACTAGCTGCAATCGAAGAAGAGCGTTATAATAGATGAGCCCAAAAAAATGACCAAAGCCCAATAACCTTATACTGCAAAGCCCAAAATAGGTACTCTGCCTCTGTAGAAATGATTTTTTTGTTTTTCCATTTATAATGGTGTATAATACATTAAAAAATGCTAAAAATCTAAAAAGGGGCCACAGGAGTGTCACGGAGCTCCGAGGCACAAAGGGTGGTGTGGAGCTAAAATCGCTTGACTAGTCTTAGTGAGTAGCTAAGGAGAGAGCTATCTCAGGAGGATCATGCATGGGAAAGATGGCTCATGAGGTGTCCATTGAGTCCAAAGAGAACTAATAAGAGTTTAGAATGCCATTTGTAGAGCCCGGAGGGTGAGTTGGTAGGTTTCCGAGGCCCGCATGATCAAAGTGCTTTGAGTTAGTGTTGGATGAGTCACCAAATAGCTATTGGGTGGATGATACGTGGAGGTCAAGTTGATGACAGAGTCGTCACATGGACCATTGAGTCATGTTGAGGTTATTAAAGGACGGAGTCCGAGAAAAGTGCCAAGCCCACTTTAAATGGTTCAAGGTGTCGACGAGGTCTATGCAGTGGAGTCAACTAGGGAGATGGAAGTCGGGGGTAGTTTGAGAACCAGAGCCGAGGTGAGAGGAAATATACATGACCAAAATGTCAAGGACCACGCGTCGGTTACACCGCAGAAGTTGTGAGCATTGAGGATGAAATGAAAAAGGGGGAATTCAACATTGAGGAAGCGGGAAATGACTTAACACGAAACTTGGCGGGAGTAACTCCACACATAGGGATGCAACAAGATACATAGGAAACAACATAGTGAGAAAGGAAACAACACGAGAAGGGATCAACATAACTCAAAAATGGGGCTGAAGCACAAAGCAATGATGGTGACTATGAAGGAGAAGGTTGAACACAATGTGCGGGGGTAAAATATAGCAACCACGAGCGGGAGCCAAAACACAAGCCCAAAATGAGTAGCCAAACCAAACTTCAAGGCAACCGAAGAATTAATCCAAGAAAGGCATGGAGGAGAAAACTTGAGGTGAGCAAAAAAAAGTAGGGGAGCCTAATGTAGATCAAATGATCGATTGAAGACCCAAACCGACAACTTGATGTAGGAGAAATAAAAAGAAAATGAGTTGGAATAACCCAACGAGTTGTAGAGGATTGATGTAAAGGTAGTGCAAGGTGGTAATATGGGAGCATCTTGGTTCCCATTTTGGTGAGTTGGGGCTGAGTTTGCACAAAAAATAAAACTTTAATAACATTAAAAGATGCAGAACACAAGTAGCAAAAACTGAATTGCAACCTTAAAACCTACAAACCGAGATTGCAAGACACCTCCAAGTACGCATGCAAGGTCGATAACCCAAAAACCATAAACTTGAAACCACGAACATGATCAAACCCAAAACAGAGGTATAAAGGCCCCAAATCAATGTAAAGAAAGCATAATGAAAAAAATAACCATTATGACACTTACAACGAGAAACTGTATATCAAGCTGGAAAGCTGAAAAACACACAAAATGATGAATAGTCATACAGATCTAAACAACATGAGCTCTGATACCATGAAAGAGGGTGTGTGAAAAAATAAAGCATGGGGATCATGAGGGATGACGTGAACATCCACAGATGTGAAAATGGAGATGTGACAAGTTCTAAAGAGGAGCGAACATCAACTGAAAATGTGCATGCAAAGATTCACTAAATGGGTATAACCTCATTACATTCAACAAAATCTCACTAATCTCATAGATCCAAAATGGTGTACATATAGAGGTACACTGAGTAACCCCTAGTGCTGTAATGATGACCTCTCAAGTGGAGAGGGGGAGTTACATATAGAGGGTATTGAGTAACCCCTAGTGCCATAAAATGAAAAAAGGAAAAATCCTTTAGTCATGTTTTGAAAAATCTAGATAAAGATTCCATGAGCAGCCCAGACAGATTTAACCCATGATTTGAGCATGATTTCAAAGGGGATATACCTAAAAAGGTACCCGATAAGACATAACTGTTCTAACCACCGACATGTAACATTAAACTCGGGAATAGGTAAAATAACATCAGGGGAGATTCATTACCTCGTGAAAAAAATTCAGAAAAACTTCCTCGGGGTGTTTCAGGTGGTGGTGCTATTTCTTATGTCTCCACTAGCTTGATCCACGACATCAATATCTCGGGTTCAAGGTGGAAGCGGCCATTATATATATGCTCCCAGGAGGGTGAAAGCCCTAGAAATTTTGAAGAAATATTCTATCTCGCTGCACCCAAAATGGCCGTGGTATGTCATGTACACGAGAAAAAAACCCTAGCAAATAAATTATAAAAACATTTAAAGATTTTTGTGTTAGAGGCCTCATACTATAAATGAGAAAAACTTGTCTTCATTAAGTAATTTGTTTTATGGTGTAATCCAATGTTATTTTTCATTTTATGATGTAATCCAATGTTATTTTTCAGCTATTGAGCTAGTTCATATAGAAATTAAATCTTCTAATATCAAAGAAAAAAGAAAACAAAGCTGATTTGAAATGTAAATAATTTCATATGAACTTAGATTTTATAAAGTTACAAATAAATTGGAAGGTTACATTTTATAAGTTGCAAGTATAATATTCCATACAAAATAAGTAAAACCTACACGTGTAATCTTACAAATGATCTTTTTAATCAAAATATGTAGTATGTGATAACATCCTCACATAGAAATCTTGTAGCCGCAAAATTTTATATTTCCTTATAAAAATAAAGAAAAAACACTATAATATTTTGAAAACAAAAAAATGATTAGATAAGTGAATTATTATTATTATTTTTAATTGTTTTTATTAATTAGGAATAATGTCTTCTCAATATATGGTGTCCAATTATTACTAAAATAAATACTATAAAAATAAATGTATGTGTGTGTAACTTATTTATACAAAATATTATTAAACTTGTAATCGATTTTTGTTGTGCATACTTTAGAAAAATAAGAGAGAATTACCAAGATCTATGATATTATTCAAGGTGACATAATCTAGTACAAAAAGGGGCATGGGGTCCAACAAATGATGTACACAAACATCAAAATCCTAAAAATGCACTCAAAACAATACTTAACCTAGATATTTATGTATTGTTAGAATGATGAAAGTAACTCATATAAGCTTTGAGATATCCCATTTATAGAAATAAAACATCAGAATGATCACCGATGATTTATCATTGTACACAAATTAATATCCTCTATCATGTCAGATCGTTTCAATTTAGAGGTGATCACCTCTCATGTCACAACTTCTTCATTCTTTATATTGAGTGATCCTTAAGTTTGCATCACTACTCTTCCCTTAACCATACCTAATTTATGTCTTAAACTTTAACTACTAATCTAAGGTGATTGGCTCTATTTACATATCCATTCATTCCACCTCCTAAGACTCCTAATTCTACAAAATTCAAATGAATGGATCAAAGGACCGGAGAATAGACCCAAACATAACCATTCAGGATATCATGTAAGTTATTCCTTTAATTGATCAACTATTTGAAGTTCACGACACAAATAGGATTGCAAAAAACATGT
The DNA here is from genome assembly GCA_018340775.1 of Taxus wallichiana var. yunnanensis. Taxonomy (NCBI): domain Eukaryota; kingdom Viridiplantae; phylum Streptophyta; class Pinopsida; order Cupressales; family Taxaceae; genus Taxus; species Taxus wallichiana. The sequence continues at coordinate 817,188,983 of CM031243.1, read as the reverse complement.
TTCACACTAGATGATTATATAACTAACTAGACATTATGTAGAAGAGTTGTGTATTCAACAAGTATTATGCAAATAACTTGCATAGTCTGCATAATACAACATAAAACTCTATGGTATTTTACAAATTATTTCTTCACTATGTGTCTCTAGAAATGTATAAAAATATTCTCAAAAAAATGTAAAAATTGAATCACTCCACTATCTATTAATTTTGGTTGGCACATAATTTCTTGTGAGCCAATATGATCATGTATCATACACCTTAGGTACTTAAAAACTTGAGCTATCAAGAAATTAGTATACCACATTACACAATATCTTTATCACTTATCCAAATCCTATCTTTAATATTCATGGCTCTCCACTTGACCAAATACTCATACTCCTTATTCAAAGTGTCGTCTTGATTCTAGTATCTATTGTTCCTTCTACTTCTTTGTGGTCCTTTTTAGAAATATTCTTCCTCTAATCTATGATGATGTCATTTGATTAAGGCTTATCATCATCTTCGTTTATTACATAGTATGGATACAATACACAAAATTCTTATTGATCTTGTGTCTTCATATCTTCTTCCACTAAAGCTAATTGTATGTTCCTTTTAGAAACCTATCCTTTCAAAAATATATCAAGACCATGCATTCAATATCATATTTATTTTATCTTCAATTATGATTTATGCATTATTTTTACTATCCATCCATCTTCTCTAATTGATTGCACACTTTCTAGTGCACTTCGTTCATGTGTTTCATAAATTATCCTACTTCAACACTCACTTTGTCATTGTTACGTAAGTCAATCAACTCCAAAACTCCACTTGTGTTGTTCCCATATAAGATTTGGAATGGTATATTTTTGTACTCCAATTTACTAGATTATTATAATAAAAGTATGTTTATGATGAAGCCCAATCCCAGTTTTCTAACTTGTCTCGAATATAAAATTGAAGAAAATATAAAAGATTCTATTCATAATTTTTATCTATTAATAATTTTTTGATGGTATGCTAAATTGAATTATAATTATATATCAAACATCCTCCACAATTTTTACCAATAAAAACCAATTTCTTTTGTATCTTTGTGAGACATTATATTATGTGGTAATCTATGCAATCTTATTATATTCTCAAAGACAATATTTACAATGTGTGTTACATCATTGGTCTTCCTACAAATAAATAAATGTTTTATCTTTGGAAATTTATCCACCACTAACAAATAAAATCAACACCCTTTTTCTTGGAAAACCTAATAATAAATACATATTTATGTCTCCCCAAGGAAACTATGGAATGAGAAAATTTTGATAGAACCCTACATTCTGAGATATTCCTATAGACAATTGAAAACCATGTCATTTATGCATAAAGTTTCTCACATATACACTCATTTGTGGCAAAAGTAACTCTCCCTTAGCTCCACTAAGTTTTTCTACAAGCCAAAGTTTCTTACTAATCTTCTAAAATGTTTCTCTATTACTAAATACTCATGTATTGATCCTTTTGGGATACATAATTTTATTCCCTTGAATAATAACCCCTCATATAAAAATTATTCCATCCAAGGTGTATTGTTAGCACTTTTAGGTGTTTTATATGCCTCCCATGCTTTCCTATAGTATTCAAATTGTGTGTATAGTTATATCATATATCCAAAATCCAAAACTTCAATCCTCATATTTGTTAAAAGAAAATTATGCCCACTAAGAACAACATCCACCTTATTATATTTTATACTTATATGCTTCAACATTAAGGGTATCATTGTAGGTATTCAACCCACCTCACATGCCTCTAGTTTAATTTTTCCTTAATTTTAATGAAGTGTAATGCATGATTATATTTGTACAATGTAAATTCTTTAGATAATAAATAATGTGTCCACTTCCTTAATGCCTATATTATTACATAGAATTTCGATCATACACACTATGTTTCCTCCCTGAATGATTCATCTTCTCACCAAAGAACCCAATAGGTATTTCTGTTGAATAAAAATTATTACAATGGATATACCATTAGCATCATAATCAACCTAAAATACCTTAGAAAAATATAACAATGTTAACACTAGTTATATTATAGTTGTCTTGATTGTGTAAAATAGTTCTATGCATGCGTTCTAATTGAATTTGTAATACCCTTGCTCTATTGATAACTGTACTTGATTCTTTAATTGAAGTTGGAAAATGATGACATATGATTGTGTTCTAAATTGATGTGTTCTTTTGAATCGTTTGATCATATTTGCAGGAATAATATTAGTTTCTGTTAAATATGATTTGAGTCATGTTTAAGGCAATGCGGTACTTATATTGATTTATTATTAAGTACTCACATACCTTATTTTAAAGTGCACTAAGTGATTTTGTTTTTTGGAAGTTAAATCAGTCATTGGGGCATTAGAATAAATAGGTAACTGGTAATCTATCTAAGTTTTGTTAAAAAATTTGTTCCTAGACTAATGTTATGAACACTATATGAAGGAAAATACCTTGGATCAATTTCAATGATCCAATACATTCTCCTTGATCAATTTACTATTACAATCATAATGGATAAGTCTAAATTGGGCTCTTAATGTTTCGACATACCATATATTCATACTAGTTGATTTTAAACTCTTTAAAACAGTTGCATAACACATTTTTATTGCAGTCATACTTACTTCTACGATCTAATGGGGATTTGATTAAATTATTAGGCTATTTTAAAAATCTTGAAGGCCTCAACTAAACTATCCTAAGGTAAGACTATACACTAAGAGACCTATTAATACCCTATTGTATATGAATTAATATCATCAACCTAAATCTAAGGTTGACACTTTACATAAAGGGGATCTAAACCTAATCTTAGATCGTAATATCTTAACCTTAGGACCTAACTAGGGGTGACATATTTACTAAGGGATTGAGCATGGTTAGCATGTCACCAACCCATTCAGTAATAAGGTGACTAAGAGGTTTGGCGGAGTTATGTTTAACTGTTAGTTATTTCTAAGATTGAAATGGTGGTTGGCGGATTAAGTGGGAAAACTAACATCTGCCATGAAAATTAATGTCTTGGAAAATGGAAAACTACCTTAGGGGAAAATAAATTTTTTTTTAGAAGGAAGATAGGAGTTTTTTCTAATTTCTCCTTTTAAATTTCAAGTACTTTGGCTCTACATGTTGATATTTTGATTTTCAAACCGTTATTTTTTTTTTGGTTTATTAATGAATTACGCATTGCACGGAGGATTTATTCGAGGAAAATTTATGGTTTGGGATATAAAAATAATGAGGAAGAGGAAGTTGGGATTTTTTTGGAATCTATTTGAAGTTTTCATGAAATCTTGTGGGAAAGCTTAGATAGAGATTTTGGGAGCTTGGAGGAAATTTGCAGGAGCTCTACCAGACATGATAGGCTCTAACTCATTATAATAACTTGCTCAATTTAATTATTTCATGAAAATAACTCATATCTTCATGTGGAATTGCAGTCTTGGTTATGGGTTTTGTATTTTTGTGTTATTCGATGTTATCTAGTTTTATTCTTGAATATTATATGAATCTGGTTGTAAGTTGATTAAAAATGACTTCTAGTTAGATGCATGTCTGCGAATGATTTGTGTGTGGAATGAATGAGTTTATTTCTTTCTTGGGTGTTATATTTTGTCTAAAACTTAATTGTTACTATACTAGGGTATACTGGTCGAGTTTGTAGAATCGATACCATAAACAATAAATTCAGGGTGCTTTTTCGAAACAGTGTAACTATTGTTGCAAACCCATCTTTGTTGGATTAATATAAATCTTAATGGAAGATTTTGTAATGGTTAATTTTAGGTTTGGGCATTATATTATATGGGTTTGTTTATTTCCTTGGTTGGCTATTCAATTATGTGTAGGCTTGTAGTTTCAATCTCTATCGACTGAACACTGTGATTTAGCTTTGAATATTTTTAGGACTCAAGTATTGAGTCAATACCCTTACTGGGTATTAATGTTTCAAATTTATGATGCAATCCACTGTTGGAGGTAGAAACTGTTTGATTATTTTTCTTTGAGTCCCATATGGATGCCCTTGAGACTTTAACTGGGTTTCTATGTAGTGTTTCATATATGTTTAGGTCTTGTGTCATTTTTAAATGTAGCATCAAGTCTGTTACTTTGTTTCCCTCATATGGTTACCTATGAGGTTTGAATAGTTTTATACTTTTGTTTATGTTAATTCAAACCTTGTGGGAGATAATTCAGATTGGAATAAATGTAATTATGGGCCTTAGGTAGCATGAAGTTAGAATTCTACTCAACTTCTCACTCTAATACATTAGTGTTTAATATTTCCCTCTTAAAGACCGTGACATTGATGTGAATCTATAGGTAGATTTTTTTAAGTATATAATGGTTGAAGGACTCGGTTGGATTAATCTTTGATAGAATTATTGTGTTATAAAAGATTGGTGTTTTATATAGTGGCTTGAAATGAAGTATGAAATGAATTTTATTCATGTTAAACCCTCTATGTATGATACGGATTGTGATGAAGTTTAGTCTTTTATAAAACGAATCTCATAGCTATTGATTATATTGTCATTAAAGAATGATCTTTGATCTTATTTCAAATTCCATTCATCCTCAACTGAAATTGATTTGGAGTTGTGATTTCTATAATAGCTTATGTATCTGGAACCTATATACGGTGTAGGTAAAGGGAATAACTTGACTTATATACTAAGTTATCTTTTTGTTTAAATGTCTTAATGTTGTTCAAAAAGTATAACAACGTCCCTTAGTAAAGTTGTATTAACTTGCTTGATGATCTATAAGATTTTATTGATTTAATAATGGGACTATATGACTCTAACCTTATAGATATTATTCTTATTATAATGATTAATATACTCTTTGATTATTATTGTTTGAATGTAATATAATAATTAGATATGTGTTTTTAAATTTGTGAAAAATTTAAATTATTACGATCATATTAGAATGGGATTATATGACTAAAATCATGTTACCCTTGTACATCGATTTGATGTTTTATTGGATCAAATGTATTTTCCTTGGGTTCCTTCAAGTGACTTAAATTTTATAGATAGAAATATGGTAATGATGTGTATGAATAAAATTGGATTCTTTTCATGGTTTCATTTTTATGTTTTTCTTAGCTTTCTTAAAAGAGTTGGTTTATTTCGTTTGAAATTTAGAACAATTTCATTTTAAAGTAGCGTACTTTTTATGAACTTGTTAAGTTGGAGCATGTTGTTCTAAAGATTTAGTACTTATCATGCTCAGTTCATGTGAATTGACACATGCTAACAATCTTGTAGATGGATTTCATGAAAGATGAAAGAAGAAATAATTATAAGAAGTTACATTTATTTTATTGATTAAAGTTAAATTGATATTGGTTAAATGAGTGTTGTATAAACTTCTTGAAAATATTTTGTTTGTAAACTTGAAAGGCCTAGGGCCAAATTATTGTACTCATTCAGAAACATGTTGATTCTTGGAGACTGAAATATGTTGATGAGATTTATAGTTGAATGAAATAAAAGATGAATTCTAAATTCGCATTAATCAAATGGAAATAGCTAATGTTGTGAAATTGAAAGTTAGTGTGATTCTTTCATTATAAATGATACATGTTGTATTCATAGTGTTTTCTAAGTTATACATAAATAAAATTTAATAAATACTATTTTGCATGTTATAATGATTAAGTGTGGGACTATACATAAGGTTCGTTAGTCTAATGAGATATGGAATGAACTGTTATGATCTTATAAATTTGATATGGTAACCTTATCTAAATTTGGTTTAAATGTATCATTATTGAATTATAGATATGATAATATGTTCTTAAACTGAAAAGAAAAGGGAGAATGATTATAAGGATGGATTGATCTTAAGGATTGAATTTTAAGGATATACTTTTTGTTCATAAACTATTATTGTTTGACAAGTAAAGGAACATGACAAGTATATGTACTAGTGATTTGTATAATCAACTAAACTAAATAAAGAGTTATGAGTGTAATTAAAGGTGTTGAAAATAAAGTGATAAGTTATGTTACTTTATAAAAGTATACACACTAAACATATAAGTTATGTAAATTTGAGTTATTCCTACTAGTATGAAATAATAAGACAATGTATTAATGTTGACCTATACTTCTTATAACAAGATTGGGACATGAAACTTAAATGGACTAATGGATAATGAACAAGTAACTCATTAAAATTAATGCAGATTTAATCTACAATTTCTACACTTCATAAAGAAGAACGTTATGATTCTTTCTTAAAGGATTAATCATATCAAAATCTAGTTGATCCTTAGGCACGACACCTAATGATTAAGATAAACTTGGGTGAAATTAACAAGCTGGGAATTTAAGAATTAATGAACTTGTTAAGTTATGTAGTTTCCTTAGTGGAACTCAGTGGGCTGTCATAGAATAGTCGATGTTGCAAAATACCCACTTAATGATGCATGTCATTAGGTGGATATCTTGTGGAGCAGCTGGTATGGCGCGATAATCTACTCAAATCCTCTAAATATAAGCTGTTATATGTTTGGATTTCAGGTCACTATTCTACATTAAATAGTGACAGGCATATGACCTATGGTTGATGTCAACTTCAGTTTAATAAAGGTGGTGAAGAAGATTTGAATCGATCGAGTTGATTGAATATGATTGATTACCCTTAGTTAATATAATTAGACCATCAACACTTTGGTCCATGTAAGTTTTCCCTTTTTAGCATCTATCAGGAACTTGAAAGTGGTTGAGAAAATTCAAGGAAGTCTAATATAGATAACAATTTTTGAGTGGAGTGAAATAAATATTTCTTTCGATGAGTTTTCCATCTAGGAATAAAAACATGGTAAACATGTCTTTAAATTTTTTCCAAAGTATCGTAAACTGCTGGTTACGTTTTCTTGTCTCACCTGAACTAAATATGTGTGATATCAAATGAGTATCCGTAATGTAATCTTTGATAGTCTCTTTAGGCATTAACACTTTAATTGACCCTTAATAGGTAAAGGAACCAAAATTATACTTAGTATACACATTGATATGATGAAACATGAGAGATCGATTTAACACCGAGTCATGAAATGAGAGATCAGTTTTCATACTCGAGTCATTACAGCTACATATGGTTTATTGTTATGTGATGGATTAGATAATGAATGTTTTTTTATAAATTATGTTAATTTACAATAGTGGATATTATGTTTAAAAATAAAATCCCCTATTATTGAGTTCTTAAAATGAGGATGTTACATTTTGGTATCAAAGCTAAAGGTTGAAGCTCTTAGACCTACTTGAGTCCATCTCGATAAAAAATAATTTATCATTAACATAAAATGGTTAGAACAAGGGGGCGTACTACAAATAATCAACCTCTGGTTGGTGAGGTTGCTAAAATACAAAAACTTAATGAGATCCTTGCTTTCCTACTAGACACAAGATGTTGTCTTGTTGTACTTGAACAACAAGAATGGGAAACAAGGAAGAGGAGGATGATGTTTTTGATAAAAATCAACAACCTCCAGGAAATAATGTTAATGCTGGAAATCCTGGTGGAGACAACAATAATAATGCAACAAATAATAATGCTGAAAATGCCAACAATAACGTTGTAAATGTTGATGAAAATGCACCTAATCATCTTGAAACAAGAATGCAAGATTGACAGCTGAAATTAATAATGACAAAAAAGAATAATTCCACCAAAGTTTGATGGAACCATCTTTGGGAGATGGGGATGAAAATTGGCTCAATGAAATGGAGAATTATTTTGCAATAAGGAAATTCTTGGAAGAAACCAAATTAGTATGGGGTGCTTACAACTTTCTCATGAAGCATCTTCCTAGTGGGATAGACGTAAGGATGAAATGAATTTTGATGAAGCTAACATCACTTGGGATCATTTTGAGGGCTACTTTAGGAAATTTTTGTTTCCACAACTCTATTATGATCAAAAGATGACAGAATATCAAAATTTAGTTAAAGGAAAAATTGATTGTAACTAAATATTGGGAGAAGTTTACTAAGCTTCTCAAGTATGTACCGTAGTACCAAACTGATGAAAAGTTTAGAATACATAAATTCATAATGGGATTGAATCCTATGATAGGTAGAGAGGTGGATGTACACAGTCCAACCACTATGGAAGGAGTGGTTGAAAAATCCATAAGGCAAGAACAAAAATTGAAGGCAATTTCTACGCATAAAGAAGAGAAACGTAAGAAATTTTATAACTCTCCTTCACCCTTAGCACCTAAAAAGGTGGCATGGAAAAAATTTAGTAACAAAAAAGTTTGGACTGAAAATAGTAAGAAAACAACAACAAATAAACCTACTATAAATAACAAAAACAATGTTTAGAAGAACAATAATGGAAAAAACAATAACTACAAGGCTGATAATAAGTTTTAACCTAGGAAGGGACCTATTGGGGGTTGTTATAACTACAAAAATACCATTACACAAACTAGTTCCCTCTAAAGAAAAATGACAACAACCAATAACACAAGATACATGTTACATTAAGCATAAAAGAAAGCTACACCAATAGAAGTACCAGGTAATTTCTTTGGTATACTTGTAACTATAATTTTTGATACTTGGTGCTACAAATGCTTTATTTCTAGTAAATTAGCTTCTAAATTAAAAATAAAATCGGAATTATGGAAAAATCATGGACTGTCCATTATGGGAATAATGTTGTCCACACTATTGATAAATGTCTTTTTGGCACAACCTTAGAATTACCAAGTTTTACTATGGAAGTAGACATGTATGTTGCACCTTTAGGGTCTTATGATGTCATAATTGGTGTGAATTGGCTTGCTGATCATAAGGAAAAGGTATATTTTTTTGAAAAAAACACATAAAATGTCTTGATGATCTACAAAAAACAACAAACATACAAGGTGTAAAAAGAGACATTTCAGTTAGAGAAATATCAACCATGTAGCTTAAAAGGCTAAAAACAAAGGTTGCATGTTATATACAGTAAAAATTTTGGAAACAACAAAAGAAGGTAGTGATTTTATGGAAAATTATTATTGTTACGAGAGTACAACAATGTGTTTCCGAAGAACTACATGGTCTTCCACCAAAACAAGAGTTTGACTTCATAATTGAAATCAAACTAGGAACTAAACCTATTTCCAAAGCACCATACCACATGACTACAAATGAGTTAGTTGAACTAAAGGCACAATTACAAGAAATTTTGTCTAAGGGTTTAATAATATCGAGTGTCTCGCCTTGGGATACATAATGATATTTGTTAAGAAGAAGGAAGAAAAACTTAGGATTTGTATTGATTATAAAATGTTAAACAAAGCAACAATAAAAATATATATCCTCTTCCTAGGATAGATGATCTATTTGATCATATGCGTGGTGCATCAGTTTATTCAAAAATAGATCTATGATTTGGGTATCATCAATTAAGAATCAAATATGAAGAATTACACAAAAAACTTTTAGAACAAGGTATGGACATTATGAATTCACTATTTTACCTTTTAGTTTAACAAACACACCTACAACTTTCATGAATTTGATGAATAATATTTTTCAAGAATACTTGGACAAGTTTTTACTTATATTCTTGGATGATATTTTGATCTATTCAAAAAGTGTGGAGGAGTAAAATGAACACTTAAGGATTGTACTTGATATTTTGAGAAAGAGAAAACTATTTGGAAAGTTGTCAAAATGTTCTTTTTATAAACATAAATACATTACTTAGGACATGTAATAAGTAAAGATGGAATTTTTGATCCATTAAAGATTGCAGCCATAATTGATTGGCCAACACCTAATAATGTTCATGAAGTTAGAAGCTTCATGGGGTTTTCGAGATACTACAAAAATTTGTAAAGGACTTTTCAAAAGTTGCTCCCAATTAATTCACTACAAAAGAAAGATAAAAGTTTATTTGGAATGATAAATGCAAAGCAAAATTTTAAAGTGTTAAAGGAACAACTAACTAAAAAACCTATTTTGACCATTCCGGATCCAAATGGAAGCTTTATAGTTGTCACAGATAATTCTGAAGAAGGATTAGGGGGTATATTACTACAAAATGATTGTGTTATAGCATATGAAAGTAGAAAAATCAAGTTACATTAGTTGAATTCTACTCCCCATGACCTAGAGATTTCCGCCATAGTTCATGCACTACAAGTTTGGAGACATTATCTCTTAGGTAATCCCTTTGAATTAAAAATAGACCACCTTGGGCTGAAATACATCTTCACTCAACCTAATCTTAATGCAAGGCATCAAGATGGTTAGAGTTTTTGTCTCAATATGATTTTGATATAAGTTACATAAAGGGTAATGAGAATAGAGTAACAAATGTGCTAACTCATAGGAAACATATTCCACACTTGTAACTTTGAGAAATCAGTTTGAAGATGAAGTAAAGAAATTAATGATATTTGATTTGTACTATCAACAAGTAAAAACAACACTTGTTGCAAATTCTAGTGATGCAAGATACAAAGGTTTTTGAATTGATAACGAAGGAATTTTAAGGTATAAAAATCAAGTGTATGTACCCTTATAAAATGAGTTAAGGAAGAAATTAATGACTAAATTTCACAACTCACCTTACTCTGGACATCTTGGAGTGAAAAAATTCTTGCTGATGTAAAACAAAAATATGTTTGGAAAGGAATGAAGAAAGATATAGTTGATTTTGTTTCACATTTCCTGGAATGTCAGCGTGTTAAGGCTTAACATATGCACCCAGTTGGTCTATTGTACCCTCATAGTATACCACAATAAATGATAGGTAATAAGAATAGATTTTTTTAAGGGCTTCCTATGTCTAAAAATAAGCATGATGTTATTTTGGTTGTGGTAGAAAAATTAACAAAAGTAGCTCATTTCATTGTTGGTAATCTGAAAGATGATTCACTATTCTTGCAAAAATATTTGTTCATGAAATTTTCAGATTACATGGTGTACTTGAGTTAATTATATCTGATAGAGACCTAAGAATGACTTCACATTTTTGGAAAACTCTAAATGCAACCTTAGGAACAAAACTGAATTTTAGTTCCGCATATCATCTAGAAATGGATGGGAAGACTGAAAGAGTTAATCAGGTAATGGAAGACATGCTTAGAATGTATTGTATGGATCAACAATACAAATGGGAAGAATACCTTCCTTTGGTTGAATTTGCATATAATAACACTTACCATTCCTCTCAAAAATGGACACCTTTTGAAGAATTGTATGGATGAAAGTGTAGAACCCCTATTAGTTGGGATAACATCAAAGATAGAGAGGTAATTGGACTTGAAATGCTTACTGAAATGGAATAACAAGTAAAACTAATCATGAATGATTAAAGGAAGCTACTAATAGGCAAAAAAGTTATGCAGACTTGAAAAGGGTTGATAGAAAATTTGAACTTGGTGAGAAAGTCTTTTTAAGAGTTAAGCCTAAAAAGAGCTCCATCACTTTTGGAAAAGTAACCAAGTTATCACCTTGTTTTGTAGGACCTTTCGAGATTGTAGAAAGTGGTCAACCATTTGCCTATTGTTTAACATTGCCTCCCATTGGCAATGGATGCATGATGTTTTTCATATTTCCTTGCTTAAGAAATATATTTTAGATTTATCACATGTATTGAATTGGAATTCTTTGTAGGTCTAAGACCTAGGGGTAATCATGGTTGAACCCGTAAGGGTGCCAAAAACTCACAAGTTACACTTGCATGTAATCATGAGATAAGCTAATATAAGGTCAAATGGGACTAGTTTAGTGAAGAAAGTGTAACATGGGAGAATCTTGACGGACATAAAATTTGTGTTTCCACATCCTATTTTGAACAAAATAATTCTAATTTTTGTGACATTTTGGTATTTAGTTTGAAAACTATCTTTGATTTTTTCCATTTTTGGGAAAAACACTTTTTATTAAGTGTTGGTACAACTATTTGATGTTGTAATAAAACTTGGGAAACTTGAATTTCTGTAATTATACTTATTGTTTGGGAATTATATGGTGAATAAGTTATATATTTTACCTATGTTCTTAAAATGTTATTTGACTAAGTTAATCATCGGGATGATGATGATTTTTAGAGGGGAGGTATGTAATGCCCCTATTGTGTTGATATATGTACTTACTTTTTTGATTTAAGTTGGAAAATGTTGACATGTGATTGTTTTTGAATTGATGTGTTCTTTTGAACTGTTTGATCATGTTTTCTAGAATGATATTAGATGCATGTTAAATCTGATTTGAATCATGTTTAAGGAAATGTAGTACTTATGTTGATTTATTATTAAGTACTCACTTGAATATTTTTGAAGTGCACTAAGTGATTCAACTTGTTGGAAGTAAAATCAGTTATTAGGGCATTGGAATAAATAGGTAACCTGGTAAGCTATCTAAGTTTCATTAAAATTATTGTTCCTAGACTATGTTATGAACACTAGATGAAGGACAATACCTTGGATCAATTTCAGTGATCCAAGGCATTATCCTTGAATCGATTTACTATTACGATCACAATGGATAAGTTTGAATTGGACTCTTAATGTTTCTAACATACCATATATTCATACTTGTTGATTTTAAACTCTTTAAAACTATTGCATAATGCCTTTTTATTGCAGTCATACTACTTCTTGATCTAATGGGGATTCATTAAATTGTTAGGCTATTTTAAAAATCTTGAAGGCCTAAAATAACTATCTAAGGTAAGACTATACACTAAGGGATCTATTAATAACCTAGTGTATATGAATTAATATCATCAACCTAAGCTAAGGTTGACACTTTACATAAAAGGGGATCTAAACCTAACTAAGATCCTAATCTCTAAACCTAAGGACCTAACTACGGGGGCATATTTACTAAGGGCTTGAGCATGGTTAACATGGTGCCAACCCATGTAGTACTTTGAAATTAATGAAATTAAAGGGGCACTACCACCACCTTTGGAAGCAACCAAGTTTAACTTGGCATGCACAAGTATTAAGGTTACTAAGAGGTTTGGTGGAGTTATATTTTGCTATTAATTATTTCTAAGATTGAAATGGCAGTTTGCATATTAAGTGGGAAAATTTGTAGTCTGCCATGGCAATTAATGTCTTGGAAAATGGAAAACCACCTTGAGGAAAAACACAATGGTTTTGGCAAGAAGATAGGAGTTTTTTTCATTTCTCCTTTGGCATTTTGAGCACTTTGGCTCTGCATGTTGATCTTTTGATCTTTGAAATTTTCATTTTTGTTTATTAATGACTTCTCCATTGCATGGAGGATTTAGTGGAGGAAAATTTATGGTATGGGCTATAAAAATAATGAAGAAGAGGAAGTTGGGCTTTCATGGATTTTTCATAGTTTTCATGAAATCTTGCGGGAAATATTGGATAGAGAGTTTGGGAGCTTGGAGGAAATTTACATAGGAGATCTACCAGGCATGATAGGCTCTAACTCATTATAATAACTTGCTCAATTTAATTATTTCATGAAAATAACTCTTCTCTTCATGTGGAATTGCATTCTTTGTTATGGGTTTTGTAGTTTTTGTGTTATTCGATGTTATCTAGTTTTATTCTTAAATATTATATGAATCTGGTTGTAAGTCGATTAAAAATGACTTCTAGTTATATGCATGTCTGCGAATGATTTTATGTGGAATAAATGAGTTTATTTGTTCTTGGGTTTTGTATTTTATCTGAAACTTAATCGTTATTATACCAAGGGTATATTGGTCGAGTTTTACAGAATTGATACCCATAAAAAATAAATTCAATAAGCTTTTTTGAAACAATGTAACTATTGTTGCAAACCCATATTTGTTGGGTTAATATAAATCTTAATGGAAGATTTTGTAATGGTTAATTGTTGGTCTGGGAATTATATTATATGGTTTGATTTTTTTCTTTTGTTGTATATTTTATTATGTGCAGGCTTGTAGTTTTGATCTCTATCGACCGAACACTTTGATTTAGCTTTGAATATTTTAAGGACTCAGTATTGAGTTAATAACCTTACTAGGTATTAATGTTTTTGAACTTATGATGCACTCCATTGTTGAAGGTAGAAACTATTTGATTATTTTTCTTTGAGTCCCATACGGACACCCTTGAAAATTTAACTGGGTTTCTATGTAGTGTTTCTATATCCGTTTAGGATCCTGTGTCATTTTTAAATGTGGCATGAAGTCTGTTACTTCATTTCCTTCATATGGTTACCTCTGAGGTTTGAATGGTTTTATCCTTTTGTTTTATGTTCATTCGAACCTTGTAGGAGACAATTTAGATTGGAATAAATGTCAATATGGGCCTTAGGTAGTATGAAGTTAGAATTCCAACTCGACTTCTCACTCTAATACATCTAGTGTTTAATATTTCCCTCTTAAGGACTATGTGAAGTTGATGTGCATCTAGAGGTAGATTTTTTAAGTGTATAATGGTTGGAGGACTCGGTTAGATTGATCTCTGATAGAATTATTGTGTTATAAAAGATTGGTGTTTTTATACAGTGGTTTGTAACTGAGTATGAAATGAATTTTATTCATGTTAAACCCTTCTATGTATGATATGATTTTGATGAAGTTTAGTCTTGTATAAAACTTAGCTCATATCTATTGATTATATTATCATTAAAGAATGATATTTGATCTTATTTTGAATTTAGTTAATCTTGAACCGTGAACTTGATTTAGATTTTTATTTCTATAATAGATTATGTATTTGGAACTTGTATATAGTGTAAGTAAAGGGAATAACTTGACTGTTATACTAAGTTATATTGTTGTTTAAATGTCTTAATATTGTTTGAAAAGTATAACAATGCTCCTTAGTGAAGTTGTATTAACTTGCTTGATGATCTATAAGATTTCAGTCATTTAATAATGGGATTATATGACTGTAACCTTATGGATCTTATTCTTATTATAATGATTAAGATACTCTTTGATTATTATTGTTTTAATGTAATATAATAATTAGATGAGTGTTTGTTAAATTTGTGAACAAGGTAAATGATTAAACTCATATAAGAATGGGATTATATGACTGAAATCATGTTACCCTTGTACATCTGATTTGATGTTTGATTGGATCAAATGTATTTTCCTCGATTCCTTTTAGTGAACTTAAATTATTATAGATAGAAATATGGTAATGATGTGTATGATTTAAATTGGCTTCTTTTCATGGTTTCATTTATTATGTTGTTCTTGGCATGCTTAAAAGAGTTTATTTATTTCCTTTGAACTTTGGAACAATTTCATTTAAAAGCAATGTTCTTTTTATGAACTTGTTAAGTTGGAGCATGTTGTTATAAGATTTTAGTAATTATCATGCTCATTTTATGTGAAATGACACATGCTAACAATCTTGTAGATGGATTTTGTGAAAGATGAAAGAATAAAGACTTATAAGAATTTGCATTTATTTTACTGATTAAAGTTAAATTGATCTGGTTAAATGAGTGTTGTATAAACTTCTTGAAAAATATTATATTTGTAAACTTGAAAGGCCTAGGGCCAAATTATTGTACTCATTCGGAAACATGTTGATTCTTGGATACTTAAATATGTTTATAAGATTTATAGTTGAATGAAATAAAGATGAATTATAAATTCTTATTGATCAAATGGAAATATCTAATGTTGTGAAATTGAAATTTAGTGTGATTCTTTATTTATATATGATACATGTTATATTCATAGTGTTTTCTAAGTTATACATAAATAAAAGTTAATAAATACTATGTTGCTTGTTATAATGATTAAGTTTGGGACTATACATAAAATTTGTTAGTCTAATGAGATATAGAATGAATTATTATGATCTTATAAAGTTGATATGGTAACCTTATCTAAA
The DNA here is from genome assembly GCA_018340775.1 of Taxus wallichiana var. yunnanensis. Taxonomy (NCBI): domain Eukaryota; kingdom Viridiplantae; phylum Streptophyta; class Pinopsida; order Cupressales; family Taxaceae; genus Taxus; species Taxus wallichiana. Next base: position 817,173,097 of record CM031243.1, on the reverse strand, counting down.
ATTGGTTGAAATGTATCATTATGGACTTATAGATATGATAATATGTTCTTAAACTGAAAAGAAAAGGGAGCATACTTATAAGGATGGATTGATCTTAAGGATTGAATTTTAAGCATATACTTGTTGTCCATAAACTATTATTGTTTGACAAGTAAAGGAACATGACAAGGATATGTACTAGTGATTTGTATAATCAACTAAACTAAATAAATATGTATGAGTGTAATTAAAGGTGTTGGAAATATTGTGATAAGTTATGTTACTTTATAAAATTATACACACCTAAACATATAAGTTATGTAAATTTGAGTTATTCCTACTAGTATGAAATAATAAGACAATGTCTTAATGATGACTTATACTAATTATAACCTTATTGGGACATGAAACTTAAATGGACTAATAGATAACAAACATGTAACTCATTAAAATTAATGCAAATTTAATCTGAAATTTCTACACTTCATAAATAAGAACATTATGATTCTTACGTAAAGGATTAATCGTATCAAACTCTAGTTGATCCTTAGGCACGACACCTAATGATTAAGATAAAATTGGGTGAAATTAACAAGTTGGGAATTAAAGAATTAATGAACTTATTAAGTTATGTAGTTTCACTTAAAAACTCAATGTGGGGTGTCACAAAGCATTGTCATTATTGCATAGTACCCACTTAATGATGCATTTCATTAGGTGGATACTATGGAGCAGCCACTATGGTGCGATAATCCACTCAGTTCCTCTAAATGCAAGTTGTTATAAGTTTGGATTCTAAGTCACTGTTCTACATTAAATAGTGACATGCATATGACCTATGGCCAATGTCAACTTAAGTTGACTAAAGGTGATGAAGTGGATTTGAATTGACGTTAGTCGATTGAATATGATTTATTACCCTTACTCACCATAAGTAGACCGTCAGCACTATTCCATGTGAGATGTCCATTTTTAGCATCTAACAGGGAACTTGAAAGTGGTTGAAAAAATTCAAAGAAGTATAATCTAGATAATAACTTTCGAGTGGGGTAAAAGACATATTCCTTTCGAAGAGTATATCGTCTAGGAATAAAATAATGGTAAACATGTCTTCAAACTTTGGCCAAAGTATCAAAAAACTTCTGGTTGCACTTTGTCTTATGTCACTTGGACTAAAGATGTGTGATATCATATGAGTATCAGTAATAAATACTCAGATAGGATCTTTATGCATTAACACTCTAATTGACCCTTAATGGGTAAAGGAACCAAAATTATAGTTAATATACACACATATATCTATTTAACACCGAGTCATGAAATAAGAGATCGGGTTTCATCTTGATTCATTACAAATACATATGGTTTATTGTTATGTGATGGATTAGCTAATGAATGTTTGTTCTAAATTACGTGAATTTAGAACATTGGACATTATGTTTTAATTTTTTTCCCTTGTTATTGAGTTCTTCAAATGAGGATGTTAAAGAATTAATTTTAATCTCCCATAACGCCCTTTTAAATTTCTACACATACACCATTGAATTTCGTGATGAACTTATGGTCTAAGTTAACAAACCCATGAAAACATTGTTCCTTAAAAGAACTTCTTCATGATAGCCAATCCAAGATTCTCCATCCCATTATAGGGTCCATCTTCAATCTTCTCCGAAATTAAAAACCAAAGATATACCAATTAATCTTTAATAAAACTACACTTTGTGAGATTAATCATAAAATTCTCTTACCACAATATCTATAACAATCCCTTGATATGTAGAAAATTATCCTCATGTGTCCCACTAAAAGTCGAATATCATCCAGGTACACAATCATAAACTTGACAAAAAATTGTTGTAGGACTTGATTCATCAAACTCATGGAAGTAAATAATACACTTCTCAATTGAAATGACATCATGCAAGACATTCCTATAATTCTTCTTGACTCTTAAATTTTTCTTCCATTCATACCCTTACCTTATGTGATAAATAATATCCAATACTAAAATCAATTATGGTATAATACTTTTCTCTCTCAAACAACTTGTGATGTCATCCATGTGAGGTAATGGAAACCATTACTTGATGGTGATTTTATTTATGGTACTCAAATCAATAATAATATGCTAGTTATTGATCGTATTAGGCTCTTTAACTATTGAAATGCACTCAACCTCATACTATCTCTTAAGATTCCTTTATCTAACCAATTTTATACTTTATTTTGTATCTCTATATTATCTTACAATGTTATCCCGTAAGCTACCTTATTTGGCTAACTTGACCTAAAATTAAATCCATGTAATGACTAATGTCTCTCATAGGTAGAAACCAATAAGGTAACTCACTAGACACAACTTCAAAACTGCTCCAATATTCCTTTCACTTCTTATAGTATTGTTTCTTCTCCCCATGAATCTTTTTCCACTTATTCCTTTTACACAATCATACTATTAACACAAAATATGCACTATCTTACTTTACTTTTCTCAAGAAATTCTTATATAAAAGCAGCATCATTTTTTTGTTTCTTCACTCTTCTCCCATGATGGGTTCATAGTATATTTCATTCCATCCTTATCTATTGTGTATATGTTTATGAGACCATTATGTTGTACCTTCAAGTCAAACTACAAAGGCCTACCAAGTAGTGAGTGACATACATCCATGGGAATGATGTCACAAATTAATTCATCTTCATATCTCCTAATCTATAATTTGACAATCCACATTAATCCTTCACCAATAGATGGTTTCCTTTATATAAGCAAAAAACATGATAATGATTCAAATTATCAATCCTTTTCAATTGTAGTTTATCCAACATTTCATTTGATACCAAAATATAGGTTTCTCCGTTTTACATAATTAACTAGTAAAAATTTGCTCCCAAATTCCATGTTTCCTTAATAGAATTATTTTTTTCTCAGGGCCAATCTACTCTTTTTTGTTTTCAACAATGTATAAATTTGGACATCACCACTTCTCCCATCTCTGTGTCTTCCTCATGACTCATCTAGTATTTTATTTCTCCTTGCACAATTTATGCACTTCACTTACTACCCTTCTTATTGTGTAAATACACATATAATATATGTCAAGTTTCTCCATACCTATAACACATGTCATTGAATCTATAATCTCATACACAACCTATTCCTTGACATGCATGACCACTTCTTCAAGATGTTCCTCATGCGGCCTAACATGACCCACTTTTATCTTGTGTAGAATTATCTTTACTTATTATTTTTACATGATCTGTGTAGTATTCCCTTTTATGTGGTTAGTGCTATGTTTTTACATGTCAATTTCTCCTATGAATTCAAATAAAAATCATATGCTTATTCCATGGAATGAACTTTCAACATCTTGGTTTCATCTCAATTGTCATGTCGATACATCTATGTACCTTGATATTTTCTCCACATCATTCTTTACATGTCCCGTTGATAAAATTATTCAATGTATTATCTGACACTAAGCTCTCTCTATCGTAATCCTTGTAACCTTTTTAAAAAAATGATATGGTGATATTAAAAAGAAATCTTTGAGCTTTGCCACAAACCTGCCCCATGTCTTAATCTTCTACTTGTCATCCTGCGCTTGGTAAGCGTTGTCTAAACAAAACCCATGATATTTTTAATAAGTTTTAGATTCATCTTGGACTTAGATAGTGTAAACAAGTCAGAAAAAAAAAGGGTAAAAAGTTAGTAGAGTTGATGTATTTTAGGAAAATTTATGTTTTGGGGAAAACCTTCATGTTTAGGAGCTTACCCTCCATCTTTCTAAGCTTCCCAATCCAAACACTCAAATAATTTTCTAGAAATTGGATGAGAACAACAAAATCAACTTTTGGATGAACAAGAGTAAATATTCCTTTGTTCCTCTTGTTTCCTGCAAACCCACCTCCTCTGCAATACACTGAAAAATAGGTAAATCAGACATGTCAGGTCTAGGGGAAAAATTATAACATTCCTTCATTCCATCAGTTCGTTCATTAATCAATTTGGCCATAATGAGGAGAAATGGAGTAAGACAAGGTCATAATGTAAACGTTGGTCGATATGGGTAAGTTGGGCCCAAATAGTACAAGTGGAACTTTTCCCTGATTTTTTAATTCATACGATCACCCTAATCCCCGCCATATAATGTGAAACATTAAATCAAAATTTTAGAGCCCATGAGGAACATATTATTTGTTCCTCTTGTTCCCCTAAAACTCATCTGGGATGAGCTAGAGATGGTTTTGAGCCATAACTTCCACCTCGAGCTCAATTACAAAAATGGTGGTGTTGGAATCATCTCATCGCGAGATCCATTTTGGAATCAAGAAATGAGGAAATGATGGTGTTTTAGGGGTAAAATTTGTAAACATGGGATTTGAAATGAAAATGTATAGTTCAAACTACTCCAGACAACACAACCACGTCACAAAATAGAATTAATTGCTTAATGGTGTCCATCCCTTGTCCTACTTACACTTGATGGATATGATGGCTTGTGTACGAAGAAAGAATGATGTACATGACTTGAATTGCAGAAAATGATGGCCTTTGGTACTGGTTAGGTGTAAATGGGACATTATTTCTATTTGGTGTCTCCCCTCTCCCTCTCCCTCATTTTATATATATGTAATTATTTATGCACGAAAAAGGTCATTGGATACAAGATTTGGAACATCCACTTTGAGTTTTACATTCCCCCACCTTTAGACATCTGCAACTGCATATATTGCAAGTATTGTAAACCTTTAATTTGTAAATGCAAATGGAAAAGTTTAGTGACATGAAACTGTGGTTTATTCCTTTGAATGCATATGTTTGATGTGAATCTTTACCCTCTTACTCTCTTCTAAATCTATTTTATTTTTATCTTGTAAAAAATTGTGTTCTTTTGATTCTTGCATATATGGTTACATTTGTGTCTCTACATGTCATATTTGAACCCTGTTTTAGCTTTGGTGCATCACCCCTTTTCATTTTATAGATTTATTTCTCTCTTTCCAACCACATTCATTGTAAATTTTTAGTTTATATTTAGTTTAGTTGCGTTTTGAAGTGATAAGTTAGTTTGTAGTGTGTTGAAATAAAAGGAACCATACTTTTGTGGAGATTTTTCTAAAATTGCAAGGACCCATACATGGAGACATTCCCATGTTACCTATAATTTTTGTTGTCCATTCGGGATAACAAGTAGAGGGTGAAAATTTTAGTGTTAAGAGTTACGCACACCCAATGGGACATATTGAAGGATTTGATATCATATCACTAGGATTTGTGTTTATCATAGAGATTTGTAGCCTTTGGAGTCATAAAAATGCATCTAGCAACTCTAATGCTCATAACTACTAGTTTAATTAGTCAAGTGTCTCAATCTTATGAGATGAATTCAATTAAGGAGAATTACAAGTGGAGATAATTTTTATTACTTGCAATTGTCACCACGGAGGAGAATAAGGGGAGGATCAATTAAAATATCAGCATCACCTCCGGATAGATTTCTCTCTACTCCTCTTCACAGTAAGCCATTCTTATCATCTTTCGAGTTCTAAGGCCCATTCCATTCATTTCCCATCAAAGAAATCATGATTTTGTCACATTTAATGAAAGAATTCCCCTAATTTTGTCTTGATAAAATGAAATTATATTTCTATCCTTGAAGAGTGATCATTTCTTTACTAGAGAGAACACCAAAACACCTATTGAGCACATCAATGACGTCGCAAACATATGCTTTGTCTACCATGTTACATAAGACAATGTAGTAGTCAGATTGTTGTTTGCTTATTTTAAGGAAAATATCTACAATAGTATAGGGGCTTGAGAATATATTCTATCACAAATTGAGATGAACTATGATAATATATTTGCAACCATTTCAAAGATAAAAGTGACCATTTATCCTTAGTAGAGTAAATGACTACAACAAAGAGGGCACCATATGAGAAAATGTCTAATTTTAATATTATATTCCAAAGAACATGTGATAGAATCCCAAAATGGTAAGACCTACACCCCAATATGATTTCCTCTATTACTTAAGGGATTTAAATAGTGACATCTTTGTCATGATTCAGTCCATGGGGTAGAACCTTACCAAATGCCTATGATATTTTCATTAGAGTTGATAATAGTCTTCTTTAGGCTTGTAAACTTTCTCTGATTTCCAATGCCTATCTTCCCGGAGGTAGTAACATCTTCACCTCACCAAACACCTAATTTAGCCCCTATTCCAACCACAAATATCCATAGTCAAAGCCAAGAATATACCTCTATAGGCCCTTCAAATGAACTTTAAGAAGTAATGAAATAGTTACAAAATTTTGGCAATGAGTTAGTGACCTTGAAAAAAAAACAATATTAGAATTTTATACCTTATCAACCCTTCAATCAAGACTATCAACCTCCATTTCATCCAAACAAGTATCCTTATCAATCGAACAAGATGCCATATCAAGAAAATCCTCAAGTTCAAGGTCAAGTGCCTCATGCAAGACCATTCCAATAATATAATCCTAATGCAACCAACTCATCTAAAGCCTTGGTTCCCATTCAAAACAACCTTGTGCAAGAATATGAATGGTGTTTTCCTTGTAACCTAGCTCACAACCAAGCCACTTGTCTGAATGACATCCTAAACTAATCATTAATGGTAAAAAATTCCTCATTCTCCTAGGATGCATTACTATAAGTATTTTCCACTAGAGGCTACTCAAGGACATAAAATAATGCCTCACTTATGAACTAGAAAATGGATGAGTTTTTATGGGATAAATCAAACTTCTCCTCCATGTGTAGTAACTAATACTAGATCTTAAAATAGGGCCATAGAAGAGGGGAAATAAAAAAGTTTAGGTCATTTATATCCTTATCTAACACTTCAAAGAGGTGGAAATTCAAACTTATCTCTTAATGTGCAAGGACGCCATGAAAATTAGAATTCTAGAATGCAAGGGTAGCCTAAAGGCCTTTCTACATCAACTCAAACACAAGAAAAGGTTGTTGAAAGTAAGGTACAATAGAAGGAAGATTGTACTCAAAAAAATTCTTTAACAAATGAATAATATGAATGTGAACATATCTATTTGGGAATCCCTGGAAATCCTAGACAAAGGTACCACTTGCAAGAAGCCATGTCCAACCTCTCTATGCCAAATGAGTCATCCAAAGAGCTAGAAAAATTTGTGCTCACCAATGCACCTCAACAAAAGGATGATCAACCAAGCGGAGTAGTATAAACATCATCCCTTATATGTTCCTTGCTAATTGGAAATAATTTGGTTCAAAATTGCATGATTAACTAAGGTCGAAAGTTCGGTGATTCCCAAACAAATAGTAGATCAGCCGGTATCAAATATGATTCCCTCTATAAATGCATGGTTCAACTAGATGTAATAAAAATGGAAATTATTGGAGTAATCATAGGTTTAAACCTCATAATGCATGCATGCCCAAAATTCTATATTCCTAGGATGTCTTCATAATCAATCAACCTCCATTTCCCCCTATACCGGTCTAGATACTTCAATGCCAATATTGGAGGGTAATTTTCAAATGAAAAGTTTCACATGATTTATAGGACAATATATAGTACCAAGATTACTATAAAACACTTATTTCACTAAATCTATACATATTTCAGGTGAATCTGGATTCTAGTATTACAAGTATTGGGAGAAATTCATATTTTTTTTTGCATATCTTTGGATTCCATTTTTATCTATCTTGAATTCCATTATTACTATTATAGGATTCCCTTAGTAGCAATATTGGATTCTGATATTGTCATTATTAGACTTATTCTAGTTCTAATTTTGCTATTATTGGATTCCAATTTCACCACTATTGGAATCCAATTTCTAAATTCTAATTTTTGGATTTTAATTTCGTTATTTTATGATTATTATTTTGTTTTTTTATTCTCCCATATAAGCCTAATGGAAACTAACTTACATAAGCACATAGGTTATTAAATTATTGGAATGTACATCTAATGGTCTTTGTGAGTTTCATAACATGGACTAACCACATCTCATAGATCATAACTATGGAGACTATACCAGAGATTAATAACCCTGCATGTTTTGGTCTAATGGAAATTGTGGTTCAACATATGGTATCGAGCGATAGGTATCAAGTTCAAAACTCACCCGCGTAATGTTGGGGGATTATTGGCATGTGCATCCAATGTTCCCGTGAGTTTTGTGACATGGAATAACCACCTATCATTGATCCTAACTCTGGCAATTATAGTGGAGATTAACACCTGCAGGTTTTGGTCTAACAGAAATTGTGGTCCAACATAAATTATATAATCCTAACTTCCACTAACTTACACAGTAGTAGATTCCTCTCGGTGAAATAATCCTAGTGGTTGCAAAGTTACACCAACCTACTAGTAGCAAGTTACATACGCATACCCAACACTAAGCTACATAAGCCTAGTGGGTGCTAAGTTACAAAATCCTAGCCACCAAAAAGTTACATCAGGCTATGGGTTAAATTTAACGGCCACCTATGCATGTAAATTTTTTTTTAGATGATGGTAATTTTACAATATTTCCCTTTAAAAATACGAAATAGTATTTATTTAAACACTTCAAATTTATATTTATTTAATTTTGTATGTATATTATATATATATATATATATATATATATATATATATATATATATAATGTCGATGATGTTGTAAATATGCAAGTTACGTGTGACAGTTATTTCAAATATTTGAAAGTATTTTATGGATAAAATCACAAAAAAGTCTAAACGACCGTCAAATTTAATCTTTGCATCATCCTAATGACCACCAAATATATAAGCTTGGTAGTCGCTAAGTTACATAAACCAAGTGACCGCTAAGTTACACAAGCCTAAGGAATGCTAAGTTACATAATCCTCGCGGACGATAAGATACATAATCCTATCAGTTGCTATTTTACATAAGCCTCATGGTCCTTGGCAGACTTACGCATAGGGGCCACTAGGATACATCTTTTTAACATTTATTTGATTAATTTATAAAATGGAAAACATTGTAACGGAATTTAGCGGTCACTAGGCATTTAAAAATAGAAGAAAATCTAGATAAAGTGAACTACTTTTATGCTTTTCCATTCTGTAAATCATAAAGAACAACAAAGAGTTAATAATTACGTTAAACACATTATTTTGAAGAAATGGATTTGAAAATGTATTTCCATAGGAAATCAATTCCTTTGGGAAAATTACATAAGAATTGATCCCTCTTAAGGGTATTAATTATTGTTCTTGAATTTGTGCAAGGTATGCCTAGATAGCTTCGTGTCCCTGATTTAGTATTTTAATTTGATCTCATTTCCATATTTTTCTTGGACTCCATGCCCAAATGACATTTTCTATATCAATATCTGATGTGTCCCTTGATTTTTTCCACCATTTATTTTTCTTTAAGCATTCTGGTACCTTTCTTTTCTATATTTTCTTTTCTTGTGGGTTCCCACCAATTTACCCTTATCTTTTGATCCTTTGTGTGAACATCCTGTATTAGAATTTGTTCTTCCTTGCCCATCCATATAGGTATGTTATCATCATTTGGTCTTACTAGTATCACCTATTCAAAATTCACATCCACTTCTGGGTTGAATTCCTCTCAAGGTCTATCACAAAATGGCCCAACATATATATCCTTATTTGAAAGGACATTTTTACTATAGTAGTTATCCATGTCAAGATGTGGTGCACCCACTATCTAATCATACATTGTGCTATCTTGAATTATTTTTGGCCAAAAATAATCTCTCCTTATCATGCTATAGTTGACAAAGGTATTCTCTAGTGCACGTAGAACATTTTTCCAATATGTAATCTTCAAAACATAGGATGCTTCTCCACCATCTGTTGAACTCTTTCCTAGTGTGTGATGTATGCCTAAATTCCTCTATGCAAGTCTTCCATCTCTTTTATTTCTTTGAAGGGTGCCAATGGAGGATCCCCTTCAAGAAATAAAGGTTTCCCATCCATTGTTTTTCAGATCTCAATTTATTGCGACCATAAGGCATCCATGATTGATGATTTGTACTCCATGATGGGAATGTTGTTGATGATATGGAATTTAAACATCTTTGGTTTTCTGATACCCATGATCTTGTGGTTTCCATCTAGCAGGCATGGTTCCAAAATTCCTTAAATTCATAGAAATCCTCGATAAGGTATGGATTGAATGTGTTAGAATCCTCTTGGCATGTTCGTAAGTGTCCATTATTTGTGGCAAAGAGAATGTTTCTAATTTTCACAAGGATGTTGATAATCAGCTGAATGTCCCATCTATGTCTTCATGCGTGTGACCCACTGGAAGGAAACTCATGAACATTGTGTTGAAAACACTTCTAGATTTTAGCATAGATGTAAATGTAGCCAATGTGTGATTGTTGTTGTCACTTGTAGTATTATGTAGTTGTAAGTATATAATTGGTGGTTATTTTCTAAATGAATTTGAACATTTTCTTACAGTATTAGTTGTATGAGCACATTCATTTTTCTTCTTTTATTCCTTACACTTGTCATTTACATCATTTTGCAACAATGCATCATGTAATGGGTGTTTTGACATCCCACTACTATATAAAAAATCACAATACTAATTTGTAATTGGTTCTTCTAGATTCCGGATACAAAGTGCCAATGATGCTATTATGAATTTTTCTCCTCGATCAAGAAAGGGGATACCATAGTGCTCGAAACCCCCCCATTTTATCCCCATGTGTCAACATAGCAGTCAAGGTGATGGGGAGATTTATTAACATTTCTTATTGATTTTTCTTTTCTTCCCATCCTCAGTACACCAATTTTCATCTTGTCCATTTTGTCATGCACAACGCTCAAATACTTATTAGGATTTTGTTTTGTTTAAACTCTATGTACATATTAATTTGAACAACAACTTTTGATGTAATCACTATGCCATTTTGGATTTGATCTATTTGAACCAATGTTTCGGACATGATATCATTGCAGGTTTTTTCTTAAGCTCTATGCACTCATCACATTTGGAGAAGACGTTGTTCTTGGTGATTGAAACATGGGAGAAATGTTCTTGACATATTTTTCTAAGATTTTGCTTTGTGACATTGGAGGAAGGAAGGCCCTCATTACAATTTTGTAGGATGTAATAAAAACTATAACATGCAGGTAGTAGTCTCATTATTACTTTAGTACCATCTTGTCCCACTTGAATGAGATATGTGTGGCAATATATCGAATTCCTCTCTACCATTCAGGGATAATTTTAGTGGCGAATATTCGTAATATGGCGAATATTCCATTTTTGAAAATTTTGAAAAGGCGAATTTTTTGGCACGGGCCAGTGACCTGTTCGCCTAAAAATTACACTTTAATTTTTTTTAGGGGTCGGCTTCGCCTACCCTTGAAAAATATCCCCTATATAAACCTAGATTATTCGCCAGGTAGAACACTTCTACTTCACATTTTTCAACAATATGATATATCCCGTATTATAGACGTGCGACAAGGGGGTAAGTTATTGATGTGCGACAAGGAGGGTTTGCAGACAAGGAGATACTGTAGATATTGACGCATAGTAGACGCATGACAAAGATTTTGTTGACGAGCGACATGGAGTTTTTTCGATGAGCAAGAAGAGGGCAGAGGTTACAGACGCGCGACAAAATATTTGCTGTCGCGCGTCAATAGGCCTATTGACGCGCGTCACTAAGGCCTATTGACGCGCGACAAGGAGTTACAACAGATATTGACGCATAGCAGACGCACGAAAAAGAGTTTGTTGATGCGCGACACGGAGATTTTTTGATGAGAAAGCAGAGGTCGGAGGCTGCAGACGCGACGGAAGATTTTGCTGTCGCGCGTCAAAAAAAATGCAGTGACGCGCGTCAATAGACCTTAGTGACGCGCGTCAATAGACCTATTGACGCGCGTCACTAAGGTCTATTGACGCGTCACATCGCATTTTTGACGCCACGACAAAAAAAATCTCCGTCGCGCGTCTGCAGCCTTCTGTCGCAGTGCTTGATAATCAGGCAAAATTTTTGATATACAACCCCCAAAAAATTTGCCTTCCCGTGAAACCGGTTCCGGGGATATTCGCCAGGTATTCTCCACCTCCGATTTCCAGGAGGTCTCTTAAAATGAACCTCGCTACCATTTTGAATATTAATGCAATAGTTGTGACATTGTTTGGCATTTGTTTCTATTTTATTGTATTTCCATTTACTACCCTCCTCTTTCCATCAATCCAAGATTGTTTGTATTTCTAATAGGCAATTTTCAGGATTCCATGATATATGTACCATGCATTCTCACATACGTCCCTTCAGAATAACTTCAATTTATCTATAGCATGCTCAATAGTTTAACCTTTATCGAAACTGTTAGCATTCGCAGTGAATGTATTGAGTACAAAGTTTTTGATGGCAGGTTCATTCATCCCTAGAGTTGAATTCCAACTATGATTGAAAGTGCTTTGAGAGATAGATTAGAGAGACATCCTTCCTTGTAGCAAGGTTTTTGTCAACTTTAGACATAAATTGTTCTCTTATTTTTTCATCATTTTACCTTGCCTTTGGTGTGCTAGTTGGACTAGTATTTACCTTTTAAGGCGCTTGCAGGTTTTAAAGGTATTTTTATCAATTTTTATTATTATTATTACATATGGAGGATTCATATGAATTTAGGTATACTAATTGAGGAAATGAATCTTAAAATGCACTCCACAGTTTTACCAAAAACTCTTCTGAAATTTCTTTTAGCCTTACTTATATGACAAAACCATCTAGATGGGCCAACCGGATGGTAGGCCATTTGATGTGAGACCCTCCCGATATGGAAAAAAACTTGGAAAATGCATGAATAATTTATCAATATGCACCCCATATGTATTTCCATCCAACTTTTAAATTGTGCCATGCATCCTTCACAAACATTTGTAATTGTTTCTTCTGCAAAAAAATTGTGTTCTTTTGAAAAAGAATGTATCAACTTCACAACAACCCCCTTGAAATTAAAATTTAAGTCATTATTTGATGTGGAAGTTGTTTCTTGAAGTTCATAATTTCCATTCACATGAAGTACAATTCTTGTTTCTAGATAAACTAGGTTTTATATTGGCCAGGTAACTTTTTTATTACATTGTACACTTAGATAACAATCATTGCATGTAGTTATAATCTTCTCCACAAAAACACCAAATTGTGTGGGTCCCAACAATACTCCTAAAATTACTTGTTGTTTTTGTATTAGGGATATAAACCCTTCATTTATGCCTCTTTCTTTTTGATAACACTTATGTTTTAGCACCACCTAAGTTATAGCAAATTCATGGACATGTATTTAAGAGTTATGAAAAAATGGCTATCATTGTTAGGTTTAAACCCCTCATCCTCATAAAATGTATCCTCAAATTCACTTGTTGTGATTTTGTGAATGCCATAACCCCACATGGGAAACATTTGAAATCACATGATTAATCATTTGCTTCCTTACCCATGGGATAAAGCATCCCTTGTTTTCAATTTCTGCAAGGTTTTCAAAATCATAAATTGTGTATGGTAGTCTCACTCTGCCATTGAATACAATACTTATTATGACAACAAATAAGCTATAACACATGTCTCTACAATGGACTGTAGTTTTGGATGGATAAACTAGTCCCTCCATAACTTTAACACCTTTGGATGGTAAATCCATATGTGCTCTATCTTAAAAAATAGAGTTAATTTTCAATCGTATCCATAAATAAAAAGATAAAATTAGTACTGAGGACACTTAAATATTGAACCTTAGTATGGAAATTTGAAATCCCAATGAGAAATAAAATATACATCTTATATGAACATCTTTGAAACCTCATTTAATCCAAATATTGAACATATGGAGAATTTGGCTCATATTTGACCATATTAGTGCTCCTATTTGACCATATAACACATTGTATTAGAATCTTAGATCCTCGCTTCTGTGTGTATATTTTTATCCATGAAACACATAATGTATGGATTTCAAAAGTTTTATAGCGTAGCGGTCACTGGGACTTAAATTTTTCTCATACACGCAAAAATTCAAATATCGATTAGAATGACATGTAAAATGTTAGTGATCACAATTCCAAGTGTAAATTCTTGGACATAGACATGCGAGAGTGATTGCACTTCGTAGTAGATGCAAATCAAGGAATTACACATCTTTATGTGATCACTTACATGACGAAGTGCGATTGCTCGCACGACTAAGTGCAAGCATTCACACTTGTAATAGTGATCACTCGTACATCGAAGGGTCACCAACAAAATTTTGACCTACCATTCTAGTCAAAAATTGTCTATCCTAGCGGCCGTTGGGACTTAAATTTTTCTCGTACACACGATAATATTGAAGATAACTATTTATAAAATTATTACTCGCAATAAGGAAAAGTTCAATCTCCTCCAATTTGAAGACAACTATTTATAAAATTATTACTCACACTAAGGAATAGTTCAATGTCCTCCAATTTAAGTTTAGTATATATTTAGGGCCATTAATATTGTGTCAAAGTAAATCGTTACTATATTTTATTCTCTAATTGTATAGCTATGTTTATTTGATGGTATAGAGTTCAATTTTAGTCTTTATTTGATTAACGGTGGTGCTATATACTTTGATTCAATTATGTGTGTTAATTGTTTCTTAGATTTTTATATCTTACATAGTATTTTAACAATATAATTTTATTATTAATAATTGTCTATAATATTGAGTAGAAGTAACCCATTCTACGTAGTTTATTATTAATAATTGTCAATATTAAAGACTAAATTTCAATTAAATTTATGTATGTCAAATTTAAGTTTCAAACAATGTCAAAATTTAGTTTTCATACATTAAAAATTATATTATAAAATTCTTACCTTAATTTTCTACAATACCAATTACACTTTTTGTAAGGTCAAATACTAATTAATATTATGGTTCCCTCAACATTAATTGGCCATTAAACCGAATAATGTAAAATCCACCATTTGAAATTGTTTTTATTTTTATTTTTTTCATATTATGTTTAATGTTAAGTGGTACAATATTAAATTTTAATCCACACAAGCTCTGTCAACGTATTTATTTAAATGCAATAAAATGAAAAATTGTATACTCATTTGGAAGGTGAAAACACCAAAACAGGGAGCACATATACGAATGGGTGAAAAACAACTTTACAAAAAATTAAAAGAGGTACAACATTGTTATTCTATTTTGAATAATCTAATTTTTTACATCCATTTCAAAATGATTGTAACTATTACATTTTTATTAGGTACTTAACAATTTTCAATGTTTATCCACAAGTTTCGATTATGTGAAATTCCAGAGCGCAACACTTGTTGTATATATATTATTGAAAAATGAAAAATGAAATGAAGTTTAGATACAAGATGTAGTAAGAAAATTGTTTCATTTGTGAATGTTTATAGTAACTAATAAATTTTTAGGACAAGAAAAAATCACCATTTTTATTGTCTTCACGTATCGCATCGTAAGGTCTCAAATCCACTCCAAGAAAATTTGAAGACAATATGAGTTTTTCAACACAAACTAAGTAACATGAAAAGTTCTTCTTCTGCCGCAGAACTTTGATGGAAATAGTGTTTCAAATTTGCAAGAAAATACAAGGGCCACATTGGAATTGGGTCATTATACTCCACATTCACAAATAGATCTAAGTACTCTATATATTGATGATGATGTTGATGATTGAAAACTGGAAGACATACTTTCAATAATACATGAATATGACAGAGATAGAAATAATGAGGAGGTGAAGAAAGAATACAAAGAAGAGATTTGACAAAAATCTATTGTGAAAATATTTATTTTAAAATTTAAAGAGGTGTATGAATATTTAAACTGTGGAAAACTTGGAAAGAAACATTGGGATAAAGTATCAGATGCTTTGAATCAAGTTTAGGGAAAAACATTCACTGGTATGCAATGCAAATACAAGATGAACATGTTGAAGAAAACCTTCAAGAAGGAGAAACAATTCAAAAACACAACAGAGGAAACACATTCAACATGGAAAACCTTCAAGAAGGAGAAACAATTCGAAAACACAACAGAGGAAACACATTCAACATGGAGTTTCTATGAAGATATAGATTGCATTGCATGGAAAAAACCAAAGGTTATTGGTTTTAATGGAAAATAATGGGTTAATATAAGTGCTTTTACTTCTGAAAAATACATGAAAGGGAAATCATAAATCCCTTCTATCAACATTGAAAATTTGGAAGGAGTAAACAAAGAAACCCCTTTGAATAAAAATGGAACCCAATGTAAACATGTAAAGAGAATTAGAAACTCTTATGGATATTTGAAAGAAATAATGAAAAATAACATGCATCAATTCAACCAGAAAATGAAAGAAATTGAGTAGGGAAGACTTCAAATTGAGCGTGAAAGAATGGAATAAGAGAGAAAACTAATGGAGAAAATATTGGATGTAAAACTTCAAGTTGTAAGTATTTTTATCCAAGTAAACTACAATTTTTTAACTATAGTAATATAGCATTACATCATACATTCCATTATAAAAGACAATATACATTATGTAAGAGAAATATCATCCATTAGAGTTAGCTAATACTTCTCTATTTTGCATTCTTATTTTTATTTCAGAAAAATTCCAACAATCAACATCATGGGTGCCACCAAGAGCATTGAAACACACATCCCAAGATATTGTTTGTGTATTAAAACACTTTATGAATGATGGCGATAAACGTGTATATTTTTGTTCTAAACAATGTGATAATTTAATATGTGTGACATCAATCAAAACACATATAGTTTGTAGTATAGTCAAAGTATGGAATACTTATATACTCACTATGTAATTTATAGATGATAATATTGACAATGAGCATGGTGTTATTTTTTACGATAATATTTATATTATTGATAATATTGACAATGATTCTCCTACACAATATAATTGCACTACAATATTTTGGCATCTGGTCCCATAGGTATTGTAATTGATGAAAAACCACATTAATGACAAAGTGGATGATGGATTAGGGTCAGATGATGTTGTGGATGGTGTTTCCATGTCGGTTAAGATGTTTTCATGGTGATCCAAAGTGAGATTCGGTGATGATTGCTTACTCTTAAAAGCCCATTTAGGTTCCTAGGTGATGCTACATGGAGATAGGAGCTTATAGGTTACTTGAGAATATTTTTGGAATAATGGATAACATGGTTGGAGAGTTCTTGGAACTCACATCAGTGGCATGTTATAGATACAGTGCTCATTTGGAGTAGGTATGGTTACTAAGAGGTGTGAGATTGAGTTTTGGAGAAAAATGAGCTCATTAATTATTGTTTTTAGGTGTATCATGGTATCTCGGGTATGTTTGGGTTATTTCCGTGATTTCATGATGATTTATTATATTCTTTCAGTTGACCCTAGCTTCTACAATGTGAAACCTTAAGGAGTTGCTATGCAAATTTCGAGTATGGAGAGTTTGAGGTATGACTATGAAATTATGATGATTAGAGATGTTAGCGCGATATTTCATGGTGCTTTGAGAAAAATTTAAAGATGCTAGGAATTGAATTTTACAAGATATGTCAGTTTTGGTGAGATAGGGTGAAAAACTAGTGCATTTTCAACTTGAATTTGATCTTTAGATGTTCACCCCGAATTATGTACTTTGCATAGGACCTTGTGGATTTTAGGGATGTTTATAAATTGAGATTAAAAGGTTTCACAAAAATAATAAGGTAATTTCATCATCGAGGTTTTATGAACGCAATGTTAATAAGGTAAATAACTAGTTATGGGTTTGAAACCCTAGCTTGAGAGAAGTATGCAAGAAATTCTTCCTAAGTGGCCGCTTTATTTCCTAGGGCATGGATAATGATTGGGAAAATGAGAGGACTCTCTAATATTTGCATAAAGGTATGGTAGAGGTCATGGTGATGAATGGGCCCCACTCAAACAAGTTAATTTCTGAAGAAGAGTGTTTTTGGACAAGGTTTTCCAAAAGAGTTGCATGATAAATTGATGTTATGTAATTTATGTGAGTTGATATTGATGTAAAAAGAGGTTTCAGGAAATTTTCATATAGGTACATGGTCAAATGAGATCCATTCAAGTTGACTTGTCAAAGGGCAGTGTTGAGGACATTAAAAGCAATGTTTAGTAAAGTGTGCATAACATGAGTTACAGGTGGAATTAGTAGATGATTCAAAAAAATTAAAAAGAGGATTTAGATATATTTCCAGTGATATGATGTTTGTCTCATGATGATGTGTTTTGATATGGTTTCCAGGTAATTATTTGGACATGAAGGCTTTTTCCAATACGGGGCAAGATGCATGCATGTCTAAAAGTTTTGAGTTGTTTGAGGCATGTGATGGATTAGGTGATGATTTATATCACCTGGAATATGAATATGGAAAAAATGATTCTATTTATAGGTCTTGAATTTTCTTGGAATTTTTTTTATGAACTGATATTTGAAAATAATGTTTTGGGTGGGTTGATTTGGTGAAGAAAAAGGTAGTTATGGTTTGAGCAGGTGATTGTTTAAAGGATTATAACTTTATTATAAGTGTTCTAAGGGTTTGGGAATTTCCATAAAGTGGTTACTTGGAATGGTTTGGCTTAGTTTAAGTGATTCAAAGTGCAATTAAGTTTCCAGGATGCTGAAGGTTGTAGGAAACAACAATTTTGAGAAATACAAAGAGTATTGGGCACATTAAATGAAATAATTTGATTGCTTGAGATAAATTGCAAAACTTTATAAATGTTAAATTTTATTTTAAGTATGTGTAATGATTTATGGGTCATGAATAAGTATGGTTTTGATGTAAGGGAATTTTTATCTTTGTGCCCATGGGGTTTTGAGCCATTTTAGCACATGTAATGAGGTTTCTATCCGTGTCAACCTACTTGGGTCACTTGTGACTATAATAGTTAAAATTTGACATTTTTTTAATGATGCATGGGTCATGAAAAATGAGGGAAAAGGTTTTTGTTTTAATTTTAAATTAACATAAACTTATAAAAACATTATTTTGGGTGCTTTTGCAAGCTTGTTGTGTGAGTGCAAGGTGTGTGACCTAGATGAAGTCATTTTGTAGGTGTGTGAGCATGAATTTATGTTAGATCAGGTGTTTGATAGGTCAAATAATATTAGTAATCATGTGTGCATGTGTTTGAATCTTGAGAAGTGAAGAAACTGATTGTTAGTGAGAAATTGATCACCTAGGGGTTGAGTGAAGAGTTGAAGAAGTGCAAGATGAATATTTGGTCTCCATCAGTTGTGGAAGAATAAAATAAGATATAAAAACATCATAAGGTGGTTGAGTGGGTTCTTGATCATCTTGGGGGTTGTAGCCTCCTTGTGGAGTTTGTGCTTCACAAAATTAGGGGTTAGTGCTCCTTATAGGGTTGGTTTTCTACTAAACTAGGGGTTGGTGCTCCTTGTGGGATTAGTGCCTCACTAAATTTTGAAACATATCAATATAAGATTGTGTTTTAGTTATTTTATTTCCCTTGATGGTTTCCCACTTATATCTTGTGTCTTATGTTGATTATCTTTCTTATGGTTCTTGCACATGTGATTATTTGTTGTATGTACACATTAATGGATGGTTGAATGTTTATGATTTTTTAAATAATCAGATCTAAAATATAAATTGAAATTATTTTAGGGAATGATTCAACCCCCATTAGTCCATTATGATTCTAACAATTGATATCAGAGAAGTTCCTTTTGGAAAAGTTTGACAACTTGAAAGGATATCCTTGAAGCAAAATATTACAAACCTGCATAGATTATTGGAAAAACACCATTTTTGATGGAGTGAATTATGGTTTTGGAGATTGAGGATGAAGTCATTCATCATATCTCAAGGGTTTTATGTTTTAGATGTTGTAGAGTATGGTTATAATCCTCCTTCAACTCCTCCACGTAATGAAGAACAAAAGAAGTCATATATCAATAATTCAAAAGATGTCAATGCCATCATAAGTGGCCTTGGAGAATCGAGACATGGGAAAATTGATGCATTGTGGTGGTACAAATTAATTTACAGAAATTAGTATTTTTTCATTAATCTATAGTCATTTAATTATACAACCGAGGGATGTAGAGTTTCAATAATTCCAGTGTTATATGCACAGTTACATGTATTTAGGAGGTAAAGAAATAAATTGCTGTCACTACAATTTGGGAAATAACAATGCTTGGAAATAAACTAAATTTAGACTGGAAGTAAATACTATGGCTAAGATAAAACATGTAAACTTAGAATGTAGATAAAGAAATGAATTTCTGCTAATATAATCATGCAATAAATCAAAGCAAAAAAATATGGAGGGGAAAAACAACCACAAGTGGGACCTTCTTTGGGTGATAGTCCCTCCTAATTCTTTGTGACTATAGCTAATAAACAAAACTCATCATTGAATTGGCATGAAGTTACAATTGGGAATAAAACAATTTTTATATCTATGTATGCTCTACTCTCTAATATTATTCCAGATCTATCTATTTCTCTCTATTGATACCCCTTCAACATTAACCTTTCATTTTATACATATCATTACAACATAAGTGTGAAAAAACTATGTTCAAATAAGAATTTGAATCGAGATCAAGTAAAAGATCTCAACCAAATAATCCATAGACTAAATGCATGCAACATAATTAATCAACAATCTATTTACACGTTAATCACATAACTTAAGTAACCGATCAATTTGATCAATCAATTCCTAAATCATGAATTAAATCAATTAGTTCCTTGTTAAGTTACAATGCATAATCATATGTTGGAGTTGAGTCATCTCCTAGTTCTCATGTTTTAATTGTAATTATTTCTTCCTTCAACATGTGCAAACTGAAGTGTGGTTTCCACGTTCCACAATCTTCTTAGGATCAAAAATTATTTTATGTGTGTGACCTACTTTGGCTATGGACACTTTTCTATAGACAAGTCCTTTTATTGCATGCAAGTTTCCGCAGACGACATCCCTTAGCTGCAGATGATTCCTTTGGCTACAAATGGGTTGTTGTGTATGGATCCTTTGGTTGCATGTGAGTTACTACATATAATAAGTTTCTTGAAAAAAGGTTGGAATCATACATGCATCATTTAAACATGTTATTGTGATCAAGAGAATAAATGCGTACTCACAATACCACAAAATAAAGTTAACTAGTAATAACTATATTAATTAATATTCATGCCATAAGTTTAGGTTATAATGAAATGTCTTAGTAGTATAATAAGGGAATACAAGTGTAAGGCTACAAATGGTTCAACAAATTATAGAAGATGAGTTGTTTAGAAAGGGATTTAAATAACTCATCACACCCCTAGACTTAACTCCTTGAATTTCCTCATTCAGGTTTCTTATGATCCTCATCTTTCTTAGGTTCCTCCTAAATGATGTTGCATATGTGTCTGAAATCCATTGGGATAGTTGTTCCTTTTGGCTATGTGAAGAAGAACATCCATTCATTATGTACCTGTTCATGAGTTTTTACTTTATTATTTCATCCAAGGGATGATTACCAAACCAATGTGGTATAGGAAAGTGGAAGATTGGTGGGTGATAGCCAATTGGAAACCAAGTTTTGGCACATGCAATAGAAACATAAATATATGCATTCACTCTTCTCAAGGTTGGAATGATATTATGATAAGAGTGTATTTATTTATTTTTCATCTCAAGGGACATCTTGTTCTAACGCATCCTGCAGGAATATACTATCTCTCATGTATTATAATTAATCTTGTCCTCGAATTCCTCATGAGAATCTTTCTACATCTGCCATACCTTGTTTTTGATTTTATTATTCTCCATATACTTTCCATATTATTCAATAATTTCCCATTTATTATTAGCTTCTACCATGATCATTAATGGTTGTACCTTTTCCAAGTGCATGTACTCTTCCATTTGTCTCTCCTTATCCAAATCATTCAGAAAATAAGAACAAAGTGCTTTAATTGGAACATCTCCAATTTAGAGAATTGGAATCCAATCCCTAGCATACTAAAGACATAGTTATACATGTAGAGTTAACAAATTAGAAGTTGAAATCCATGAGTATTATTCAAATATAACCTTAAAAAGTTCCTAGCTCCACTAATTTCAAATGACATAACATAGTTGATACATGTTAATTGGAGCTACAAATATTTTCATTTAAGAAAATAACATAGACATTAGAAGGATTCTTGTGATTGAATATCTTATGGGCCACCTTAACTATCTCTTGTTCCTTCTTCTTTAGCCCTCTAATTTATTTATCTTTGTCCTTAATTTCCTGTATTTTCCCTAATTTCTGTTGGTGCTTAAAGATGATTTTTTCATTTTATCTTTCCCATATTCCTTGTAACATATTAACATAGGTTTCAAATTGATAGACTTAATAATATAGCAGTATTATTTGTATGGCTATGTCCTTGCAAACTAGTTTGACATAATCTTGTATAATTAACTATTGCAAGCTCACATGCGGTGTCTTCTCTTGAAAATTTTCAATTATTTCATCGTGACTATAGCAATGTGGTCATGGTCTATCTCGCCATAGACATGTGATATTGCTCGATTCCATTGATAATGTTCTCAATAACTTCTTCAACATCCTGTGGCATAGCTTCACCAATTTGTGTTCCATGAATTGTTAGGTCAGTTTTCTCTTCCATCCTCTCTTTATCACCTTTATCTAAAGGAACCATCTCCTCGCCATTTTCAAATTATTCTCCTTGATGCTCTCCCTAAATCACATCAACATGAACTACCTCTATATGTTCCTCCATTTACTCTTCAGGGAATTCCTATATAATTTCTCCATCACCTTCTTCTTTTCTCCCCTCCGGACCCTCATCGCTCCTCCTGCTCAATATGCATTGGTATGACCTCAATGTTCTCCTATGTAGCTTTCATATCATTGCCGAGTGATATGGTCTAGGGTTTTGTTGGTCGGGATGTTTTGGCCTTCTATTTTGTATCATGTAAGAGCACCTTGGGGGTGTAGGAGTGGAATTGGAAGATGTAGGAGTTGGCTTGAAATATTTTATCTTTCCCTCTAAGGTGGATGATTCAAGAGTGGAAAATTCAAGGAGATTTTCAACAATAAATATCCTTTCAGGTGAGATTGGCTCAGAGTTTGGTTCAAGAAATGGTAAATTAGCATAAACATGAGTTTCTTTAGGCTGGGAAGTTGATATTAATGGTTCAAGTGTGTGTGTGGAAGAACTTCTGGTACTTCTTCTTCTCTTCCTTCTATTTCCTAGTAATTCATCAATGTGCTTAGCTCTTGAAAAATCACCCCACTTATATCAGGGTATTCCCTCTGTAGGGTGTGTTTTATAACTAGAGTAACAAGAAAGTGGTGTGAAAGTGTTTACCTTCCCCTCTGTGCTTCCTTACTCATATTTTTCAAGATCTCATTTAAAAAATTAGGCACATTGACATGCCTATTATTCTTCATATGATTGAGTAATTTGAAGTGGACTATGTTTAGTCTATAATACCTACCTTCGTAGGTAAAATAATTAATAATGTAGTTTGCAATTTCAGCCCAAAGAGGTTTGAGAGAAGTCTTGAATGTACCTTTTGGGTCGTTCATGAAGACATCATCTTCATCAAAAAATTCCCATCTGGCTACCTCTAGATTGGCTTTCTCAGGAAAGGGTTCTCCCTCTATAGGAAGTCCAGTCACTGTAGCCAAGATGTCATCATTCACTTTCACCGATAAGCCCTTGATCTTAGCCTCACCATATTTGAGTGTAGTAAAAATTCTTCAACCATAGACTCATTAAAACCTTGGAATTTGGTAATGTAATCCAACCATCCATTGTTTTGGAAATATTGCAAAATTTTTGGCTAGTTGAGAATTTGGGAGTTCTTTGTCAGCTCATGGTGGATTAAGTCTTCCCCATTTTAAATTATGTAGCTTGATTGGATTTGGTAATGCAATCACATAGTTTTAGAGGAATGATGCAAAAATTGGATTATGAGGGATTGTTTGGAGTACCTTGTTTTTGAATTTTGAGATCGAATCACACACAACACAACAAAGGAAAATGCATTTAATTGATTTGATTACAACAATTGTTTGAGGTAAAGTGGTATGACAAAGTGGGTTTGCATGTAATGACACCTTACAACATAAAGGGTGACGTTTTATCAATGTAATTAAAGACATGATATCGTGGCATAAATAATAATTAATAATAATCATACTAATCATACTTTAATAAAGTGGTAGGCATGCACTTATAGAGAGGAATATTTAGAATGATGATTTTACATGGATTTATGACCTTGTTGTATGTTGATTTTATATGATTATGACAATGTTTTTGTGATGCTACAAGCATGTGTGACATTTGTATTAGAGGCTCCTTTCTTAAATCGATAACTCTTGAAGAGAGAATGATGACCTATTAGGGGTTCAGATTATATCCATAATCACTCAAAAGTGCAGATATCCCTTATTTCCTTGATGTAATCATGAGTTACGCCAAACATGAAAATAAAATAGAGCATTTTTTCGAGGTCTTTGTAAGTGGAAAATCTAATATTTTACATTATCTCTCGTGTCGAGACTATGCACTCTTGTATACATATACATCAAATCTGTAAAAACAAAAATTCTAAGAAAATAAAATGTTAGCTGAGTGTAATCTCGGATGATCATAAAATTTTATTCATCCTTGGAATATATAGCAAGATGCATATACCAAGGCCACTGAAATATCTCAATCCTCTAAAATTTCAGAAGATGAACTAGCAGACTCAACTTTTGATCTTATCTTTGATTTTTATTTCCATCTTGTTTTTCCTCCTCTAAATTGTTGCATGAAGGTGCTTGTGTCATTTGGATTCTTGTATAATTTCAACCTATGGCCATTGACCAGTAGATTGAACCTTACAAGATCTATGGTTGTGAGTTTCATAGCTCCATTAGAAAATATTTTCTCCATCTCATATGGACCTAGCCATCTTTTCTTGATTTTTCCCATGTGATCAATGTACTTTTAGTCAAATAAGAGTGCCCAAGTCACCTTCTTTAAATTTTCTTATCTTGATGTACTTCATCATGTCATTTGATCATTTGCTTCTACAAGACTCTATATTATTCACAACTTGTCTCCTCATTTCATCCAACTC
The DNA here is from genome assembly GCA_018340775.1 of Taxus wallichiana var. yunnanensis. NCBI lineage: Eukaryota > Viridiplantae > Streptophyta > Pinopsida > Cupressales > Taxaceae > Taxus > Taxus wallichiana. The sequence continues at coordinate 817,147,925 of CM031243.1, read as the reverse complement.
ATTAAATTGGATAATCCTATATCTCTCGAGCTTTAGATAAGTCTATGCCTAGCTCAAGTTTAGTCCTTAATGTCTTATGCTCAAATTAAATAGGGAGAATAAAAGCCTTACCATAACAAATCTTGAATGGTGTGAAGCCATTTGTTATCTTCCACATTGTATTAAATACCCATACCGCCTCTTGAAGTCTTTCTAAACAATCTTTCTTGTGTGATGCAATGGTTTTGTCAAGATAGATTCTATCTACCTATTTTTCACCTCTACAAGGGTCATTGTATTGGGAATGGTATGTTGTGGAATTCCTATGCCTGATTTCATACTCTTTAGCTAGATCAGAAATAACATCAGTAGTAAAGTGTGTACCTTGATCAGTAATAATTTCTCTTGGCACTCCATACCTTGTGAAAATGTGATCATAGAGAAACTTGGATACTTTCTCACTCTTCTGACTTGGTAATTCATTTACCTTTGTTCACTTAGTTAGATAATCTATGCATACCAAGATGCATTATTTATGTTGAGATTTAGGATCTATAGGACCAATAAACTATAAACCCCATTTATCAAATGTCCTGCAAGTCTAACTAAGATTGTAATGGCATCTCATCTGATCTGGTAGGATTACCCATTATTTGGCATTTATCACATCTCCTAGTGTATAATACTACATCCTTATATAGCGTTGGCCAATAATAACATGTTATCAACACTTTGTGTTGTTATTTTTGCAGTAAAAATTGTCCTCCACATAGTTCACTGTGGAAAGATTTAAGGACATCATATATTTCCTCATCATCTATACATATTATCATGACATTATCTTTCCTTGTGTGAAATAGAAATCCAACTATCCAAGAAAAATGCACACTCTTCTCAACTATGTATTTCTTTTCAGAATATAAGTAGTGTGGAGGTGTTTTACTGAAACTAGATAATTGGCTATGTTTGCATACCAATGTGTTTTTTACTATATAAAAAATAAATGCTCATCGGGAAAGAGTCATCAACTACATGTTCTTCATCATCATTCTCCATTCTGGAAAGGAAATTTTCTATAACGTTGTGTTTTCTAGGCTTATCTAATATTACTACATCAAACTCTTGTAGAAGGAGAAACCATCTAATAATCATGCTACTTACTACTTGGTTTATTGATCAAATATTTAATTGTACCATGGTAAATGTGATTGAACACTAGATAACCTATAATGTAGTGTATGAACTTATTAATAGCATACACAATTGCTAAGAACTCATTTTTTGTGATTGTGTAATTGAGTTCAACATGCTGCAAGTTATTTCTAACATAATAAATTACATAGTTTAGAACTCCATCCTTTTTTCCTAAAACAAATCCAATGACATGGTCTGATGCATCAGTATAGATGTGGAATGGAAAGTTCTAATCAGGTCCTCTTAATACAGGGGAAGTAGTCAACATTTGATTCAAGGTTTGGAATGCAGCTCTCACATTTTTCAGTCCACTCAAAGGAAGCATCCTTTTCTACTAGTACAAACAGTGGCACTGCAATATTTTGAAATCTTGTATGAATCTCATATAATAACCAACATGATCTAGGAATATCCTAACATCCTTTTGTTTCTTTGGTGTTGGCAGATTTATGATGACATATATATTTGTTGGATCAACTTGAATTCCATCAGAAGATAGATAGTACCCAAAGACTATACCTCCAGAAATCATCATGTAACATTTTTCATTGCTTATGGGCAGATTGTACTCCTTGAATTTCTTCAAAAATTTGTACAGATTTTTCATGGCTTCTTCAAAAGTGTTGCCATGTATTGTAAAATAATGCATGTATACCTCCATGCAATCATTTGTTAGATCTGAAAATATGCTTAAGATTTCCCTTCTGAATGTAGTGGGTGCATTACACAAGACAAATAGAAGAATATAATATGCAAACGTTCCCCATGTGCATGTGAAGGTAGTTTTCTCTTGATCCTCTGGTGCAATCTGAATTTGATTATAGCCAATGTATCCATCAAGGAAAGAAAAACATTTCTTACCAACCAAATTTTTAAGTACCTATTCAATGAAAGTATGTGGAAAAGGATCCTTCTTTGTTGCTTTGCATTCAACTCTCTATAATGTACACAGATCCTCCATTTTCCAAACTTCTTTGGCATAATGAAAAGGGGTGACACCCATTGATTGTCTGAAATTGGATATATAAATCCAACATCCATAACTTCTTGAATTCTTCTCTCACAATGTCTCTCGTTGTTGGGTTCATTCTTCTTTATGGATTCTTGATTAGTTTACGAGTTTCATTTAATATAAATCTTATGAGTGTAGAGTTTTGTATGAATACCATACATGTCACCATAAGCCCATGTAAACATTGAGTTTTTTTTTGCAAAAGAGTAATCAACAATTTCTCTTGATGCATTCTTAGCATTTTTTTACATTAAGTGGCCTTCTGGAATTATTTCCACTTTCTGGAGAGATAAATCATTGAATATACATTATTGCTTTGGTATAATTCAATATGCAATAATGGGGAAGAAGTTAATAAAGGATGGAATTATTACATGGAATATCCATAGTGATTTTTGTGGTAGACCTTAGTTCGAGAGGACAACTTAGACACCATAACCTGCCATCTACTTCTTCACTCCTTCCATAGTTGTTTTGTAGGATGTTGGAAAGAACAACATATTCTTCTTGTCCCTCAATTGTACATGAATTTTCCAGCATCATGAGCTACTTTGCACAAAATTTTGATCTTCTTTTGGCTCCTTAACCCAAATGGTTTTATCTTCTTCATTCAATGGTTGTGTAAGAGGATAAAACACAAGATTTTTAGTACCACTTACATTAGAAACAATCATAATGCCATACCGAAACCTATGAATGAATCAAAGTGGCCAACCATGGCCTTCTTGAGATGATAAGATATCCTCCTAAGCTTACTTTTTGTTGAAGAATAATAAATTCAGCAAGGTACTCCCAAGATTCTACCACTACCACTATGTCTTCAAGGACTCCTTTAGGTCTCACTATTGATCTATCTACATGCTTTGGAAGACTGTAGTTGTTGGACTTGTCCTTCTAATTTCAAATCATCCATGATTTTATTTTTCATGATTTTAATTGCTTCCCCCAAGTCAATTAGAGTGTTCTTTATTGTTGTGCCATTAATTGTGATGTTTACCAAAGGAATGTTTGGATCTATATACGTGGGAAGAATTGAATTTTCAAGCATAATATCAACTAGCCATCCAATAACTTTTACAGTAGATGGATCATTCCTCTTTTACCTAGTTTTTATGCATATGTCCTTAATCAACTTCTTATAGATGGGGACATCCTTGATGGCTTGAATTAATGGAATTTTGACACAAATATCTTTCATTTGGTTGAAAAAATTAGAATTAGATTCTAATTTAAGGTTAGTCTTCTTTTCTTGTAATATTTTAGGAAATGGTGGCTCATTAGCCTATGTTTTACCCTTTCTAGAATTATTCTCAGGTTGTTGTGGATCAACTTGCAACGTATTGTTACTTTGTTACGGATCAACTCCGCAACAACTATGGTTCATTTGCAATATCTGTAGTGGTAGGTCCATTTGGTGGAGGAAGCACTCTTCTTAAACGGAGATGGATATTATCAACATCAATGGAATAGGTAAGGTATTGAGATAGTTTAGTGGAATAGGATAGATGAGTAGCTTTATTGTTGGGGTTAGGCGTGGTTTGAGATGGTAAATGAGTTACTTGTAGGCTGAGAGCTAGGTTGGGGATTTGGAATTAGGGCTTGATGTTGTAGGTAAGGAGGTTATTGGTAATATTGTTGGTAATTAAGGGGTGGGTTGTTCTATGTCTTCCCTCTTCTCCAAGTTTTATGCCATGATTTAAGGGGTTGCTTCCATTGTTGTTGGCCTATAAATTGAGTTTTCCATTGTTTCTAGTATTTTCTAGGGTATGGAGCCCAACCTTTACGTAGATTAGCCTAAGGTGGGGGATATGAAATGCCGGCATAGGGTCTTGTGACATACCTCCTTGTCTTAGTGGCCATGGTTTTATTTGTGCAACATAGAAGACTTTTCCATCCTCTATCTCCAACATCTTGAATTTAGGTGAAGTATCCCTTTCTTGTTAAATTTTGGCCAATCCTCTATATTTGGAGTCAGATTTATTTCTTTTGCATGCATGAAAGAACTCGGAGAGTGTTTACTCTACATCTTCTCTTTTCTTCTTGGCATGCGGTTCTGTCTAATTAAGTATCCATGTCATTAACAATCACATGTTTCATATTCTTGAACATGTTAACAATCTCTGACTTGGATATGTCCCCAATTATTTTGGTAGTTAATCCACCTCTTGATCTTACATTTCTTATTCTCTTCATAGTGGCTTTGGAGTAATTCCTACAAGCTTCACAAATCTCCTCAAAGGAAGATTTTGAAATTTCTCCAAATCCTATCAGATATAAAGCATCCATGTCCTCCTCATCGAGTCCCTTCAAAAAGAGTAATTTGAGAGATTAAAGAGGTAGTCTTTTGTTCTTTTTATTTTGAATGTAGAACAATAATATTTATAGATAACCTTCCAATGCTTCATCATACTTCTATGAAATTTTATAGATTTCATCACCTCATGTTTTTTTAGTTTGCAATAGTCCTAGTAATTTGTGAGAAACTTCTCCTTCATCGAGCCCAAGTGGTGATGAAATTTCCCCTAAACGCATGAACCATATCAAGGTTGCATTCTTTAGTGTAGGAGTAAATAAATTTAGTTTATGTGCATCGGTGGTATAATCATAACTTCTACACAACACATCAAAATAAAATAGAAAGGTGTCAAGGTCTTCAATCATGGATCCATGAATGTTAGGAAAGGCTAAGGGAAAAATATTCTTCATAACAAAAACTTCATCATTATTGGTAATGGGGAACTTAAAGGTTGTTGCCCCAATTTAAACATTTTGGTTTGCTTTTTCTTCCATGTATGGCTTCTTAGGAGTAGCTTCTGAAATTTCACTTGGAAAGGGATCTTCAAACAACAAACCTTGTACAGAGGAAAGTATATCTTCTTTAGAATCCTTATAATTGTATGAAGAGATATGTGCTACTTTTGGATTAGGTAAAAATCTACCATGGGCATCTCTTAGATGGTGCATACATCAACTAGTTCAACTCAATCAACAAAAATAGTGGGGGTTAGTTGGAGGTGAATTTCCTAAAACTTAAAATGCTTATAAGAAATGAAAAAACTCTCAAAAACCTTATAACTTGGTAGTATCCCTAAAAATGGTGCCAAAAATGGTGGTGAAAATTAAATTAGAATAATTATTATGTTGTTCATTAATCTACAACCATTTAATTATCAAACCAAAGGACGTAGAATTTCAATAATGCCAGTGTTGTATGCATAGTTACATGTATTTAGGAGGTAAAGAAATAAATTGTTGTCACTAAAATTTGGGAAATAACAATAATTGGAAACAAACTAAATTTAGACTAGAAGAAAATTCTATGGTTAAGATAGAATATGTAAATTTAGAATGCAGATAAAGAAATGATTTTTGTTAATCTAATCATTCAATAATCAAATCAAGAAACTATGGAGGGGATAAAAACCACAAATGGGCCCTGCATTGGGTGCCAATCCTTCCTAAGGCTTGTGACTACATCTAATAAATAAAACTTAGAATTTTATTGTATTGGCATGAAGTTACAATTGGGAATACAATAATTCTTATATCTGTGTATGATCTACTCTCTAATCTTATTCCAAATCTATCTATTTATCTCTATTGACCCCCTTCAACATTAACCTTTCCTTTTATACATATGATTACAACATAAGTGTCGAAACAAATTTCGAATAGGAGTTTGAATTATATCAAGAAAAATATCTAAACCAAATAATATGGATCTTGGATGAATGCAACATAATTAATTAGCAGGTGTTTACATGTCAATCACATAACTTAAGTAACCGATTAGTTTGATCAATTAGTTCCTAAATCATGAATTTAATTAGTTAGTTCCTTGTTAAGTTGCAACACATAATCAAATGTTGGAGTTGAGTCATCTCCTAGTTCTCATGTTTTAATTGTAATTGCTTCTTCCATCGACACATGCAAATTCAAGTGTGATGTCCACATTCCACGAGCTTCTTAGGATTAAATCTTACTTCATGTGTGTGAACTCCTTTGGATACGAGATGCTTTACTATAGACAATTCATTTGGATGCATGTGAGTTCTGCAGATGATCTCTTAGCTATAGATGATTCCTTTAGCTGTGGATGGGTTACTATGTATGGATCCTTTGGTTGCATGTGAGTTGCTGTATATAAAAATATTCTTGTAAAAAATGTTGACATCATATAAATAATCATTTAAAAACCTTATTTTGATCAAGAGAATAAATACATACTCATAATACCACAAAATAAAGTCAAGTCGTAATAATTGTATTAATTAATATTCATGCCACAAGTTTAGGTTATAATGAAAGGTCTTAGCAGTATAACAAGGTAATACAAGTGTAAGGATATAAATTCATAAACAAATTATAGAGGACAATTTGTTTAGAAAGGGATTTAAACAACTCATCACATTGCAAAACTCCAAAGAAAACATGGGACAAGTTCACAGTTCTATATGAAGGTGCCATAAAGGCAAAATTGCAAATCTCCAAAATTTTAGAAATCAATTTGAAGGTCTTAATATGAATGATAATTATTCCATTGCTGCATACCTTCTTAGAGTTGATGAAATTTTCAATAGCATGAAAGGGTTAGGAGATGAGGTAAAATAAGAAACTACTGTTCAAAAGGTTTTGAGATCACTAACCTCTAGTTTTGATGCCAAATTTTCTGTTATTGAAGAGGAAAAGGATCTAACTACCTTGAAATTGGATAAGTTGTATGGTACTTTGACTACTTTTAAAATGAGAATAGGTGACTCTAAAATAGACATGAAGGAGATTGCATTAAAATCTGAAATGAAGGCTAAAGGCAAGAAGGTAAAGGATGATGATGCTACTCTTGAGATTGAAGATGAAGAGCTCTTTGCTATGGTGGCTAGAAGATTGAAGCATGGATCTAGTAAGTATAGTGGTAAACTTCCATTCAAATTTTTTAACTATAGTGAAGTAGGAAATTTTGTTGCCAAGTGTCCTCATAGGCATGAGAAGGAGGATGATGATAAAGATCAAGATGCTAAACCTAAAAATAAGAATTACAAGTTTGGAGAAGGTAAGAAGAAAATCAAGAGGTTTAATCATAAGAAGGAAAAAAGAAGATTCTATACAAATCAAGATGATGAGTTATTTGATGCAAGTAGTGGTGTTTTACACTCGAGTTTGAGTTATATTGTGAGAATATTGGAAATGAGGCCTTATTCATGACTAAAGAAGCTATGAGGTCTTTTAATCACATATCTTATTTGTTAGGAGATTTTATTTCAGATTATTGCATTTATTCTAATGAAGATGGTGAGGATGAAAAAGATTATTTTGAGAGCATCAAAAGAGAACTAAAACATGCTTAAAAAGAGAAACAAAAATGACTTTTTAGATCAAGGAATATGAAAATCATTTTCATAACCTAGAGGAACAATATGTGTTTGAATCTACAAAGAAAAGTGAATCAATCAGGTTCCTAGAGGAAAAGGTAAAGTATTTTATTTCAAATCTGCAAGATAAAGAAATTTTGTGCTCAAATTATGAAGAAGATGTAGAGATCTTAAGGGATGAGTTATTAGATATTAGCAAGAAGACTATGTCCTTACAAAATTTTGAGAATAGTTCTAAAGACCTAGGTGATCTACTTAGAAAAAGAGCAGAGATGATAACACTAGTTTGAGCTTCAAAGAGGATTCCATAGACAAGGAAGTAAAGCAAGAAGTTATTGTCTTAAGAAAGGAATTAGGTGAGCTTTTTTTTACGGAAGTGTAACATTCCCCAATTTAGTACATTTAGAATAATAGATTTTTTTTTTTTTGATAAGTGCTTCCTAGTTCTAAATACATAATTTAGAACTCACAGATCAAAACAATCATTCTTATAACAGATAACCATATGCAGCTGTAATGACTCGGTATACCACCGATCTATTCATTCCATGACTCGGTAATCTACCGATCTATTCATGGGTATCATAGAGTTGGCATTTTTATTTTAACACCACACTCTTGTGGTTCTCTTCCCTAAACTGGGATTTCAGAATGCTCTGCCCAAGGAACCTATCTGAATAATTGTTACCATTATTCATCGGCATCACATCCCTTAGACTAGGTGACATAGGACAACACAATCAGCAGCTTGTGATACTTTGGCCAAAGATTTGAAACATACTGTTTATGTCTCGTATTCCTTGACGGCATACTCGTCAATCTGGAATACATCCTTCACCCCACTCCGATGTTATATAGAATGTCTTACACTGACTTCTGTCAGCCTCCCCTGTCCCAAGTCATTCACTCAGGAACAGATTAATAACATGTCAACGTTTTTACAAAGGTGACATATTGGGTCAACCCTAGTTAACCCTGTGTGTCAAGGTACCCCGAGTCTCCAAGGGTAGCCTCATAACATGACCATGTTCCTAACCAGATCCAGAGTAAAAACTTGTTCGAGTTTAAGGTGTAAATCTTAACGATCAATGCAAAGGGTGTTGCCAAAGGTCACCTGCATTGTTGTATCCTCGAGAAGATCCTAATCTTCTCGGAGGTACAACCTTACAGTTGACATGTGTCGACATCCTACAAACTACCTCGAAAATATTTACATAACTTCAAAGAGTTCCTTAAGTTAAGTTGAAATTGAATTACAGACCCTCCTAACAAGGTAGTCTTTTCCCAACCCAGAGTTCCACACCCATGAGTTGCCTTACTTAATTAAGATCCATTTCACAGAGAGAAGTTTAATAGATTGGCGATCTCGTCAAGGAGTTCATTGATTCATAATAATCTTAATCAATGAAATTGGGCAGTAGCCCTAAGTCCTTTCATAAGGATGCTAACTAAACCCCTATAAGTTCATATCAGTTCCCAAACTGAAATATATCTTACTATTTGTTATTAAGATATAGTGATTAAAAATCATCAGTTACTTTATCTTGACTTAGGTTATGGATAGGAAGTAATAGATTACTCTTCCTACTTCAGCTACCTATTGAGATGTAGTTTAGTCTTAACTTCCCGTAAACAGTGGGCCAATTTTCCAATCTAGCCTTATTCACAACATAAAAGAATTACTAATCATTCACGAAGTACATAATGTCTATACGGTCTACTTAGAGAATCCAAATAACTCTAAGGGATAAAATAAAAAAATGCACTTAAAATCAATCGAACCTAAGAAGATCAATTCCATCAATTAAAAATACAGCCACATAAGTAACATCCTTTTTCTTTTTCATTAATCTCCTTTCCATACAATTACAACTTATGCGGTTTGGCATACTAGATACAATTCTCAACAACAAAAGTATAACTTTCTTACTATGGTAAAATTAGAGATATCAAATAGGAATTCATCATAAAACTAGATTAAACAATCAACATCATATCGAGATCCGTGTGCATTTACTACTTACAATGTCCATCTCAAAAATTTGTTAGCACAGTCGATTACGTGAGGCCGAGCATGATAAGCACTAATTCTTAAAACAATTGCATTCTACCAATTGCTCTCATTGAACAACTGTTTAAATGAAATCATTTCATCAAATTCTTAAACATGAATCAAAGCTAATTATCTTTCTACAATTCTAACATGACTATAACGCATAACTCCTATTATAGCTGCCAATTAAACCTAAATATTTTCAGATGACTCATCATAGATATTAGAGACTAAGAAGAACAAAATGATTCCAAAACATCCATCCATCTGTATCTCAAGGACAGCAATAATCCAACAAATTATTCCATTCAAAAATGAATATCCTATCAGTTCGTGTTTCCAACAAGTATGTTTCTAACAATTCCACAAAGGCAGATTATAATATCCAGCAAGCTCAACTGACGGGGTTCCTTTATAATCATAACATTATTTCAATGGTATTTACAAGTATATGAACTTATACTGCAATAATATTTTACCAGTCTCTACATACAATTTAACAGTCTACTCTTCTTATGCCTGTACCGTAGAGTTCACATAAGGATACAAAAGAAGAAAGCACTCATAGTTTCTAGACAAGGAGAGATTATCTTCTTATCCCTACGATTATATATCAACATATAATTTACAATAGGAGAAGGAAACATAGGCAATCGATTTCAATTCCCATCATGTTCGGGATCTGTATCGACTTCTCAAGAATAATGCTAATACATTACAATCATGTGAATAAATCGTCGAGATCACAAGAAGAAACTATAGTTCCATCAAAATTCAATTATAAAATCACTGTAGCTATTAAACAATACAAAATCTCTCGAAACAATCAATAATCAATAAACCAACCAGATTAGACCTAACAATTCATTCCATGTCATTCTTCAATTACGAAATTACCCAATGCCAATGCACGACATGGCACGATTAAGAACTCATTATCACGAGGCATTTAACAAGAGACAAGGTAATATCATAAGCGAAGTTGAAACCATATACAAACCTAGAAAACATTTTAACAGAGTCGAAACCAAAACCAACACAGCAATTATTTCAACGGAGTTGAATCCAAAACCAACTCAGTAAACATATCTCTTTTAGCCAAATCCATAAACAACATAGTAATATTTATAATCTGAGTCAAATTCTTAAATAAACACAACAAACATTTGCACTTTGAGTCGAATCTATAAGTATTCACAGCGAGGGCTTACATCAGAAGTCGAACCAACATGCAACACATCAAGGACTTCAACAGGAGTCGCATTCACATGAGAATACAACAAGGACTCCAACAAAGTCGTTTCCAACAAGTGATCAAAACTAGGCTTCGATAGAAGACGAATCATACATAAAAAAACATTTCAAGGACTCCAACGAGTCACTTCCAACAAGTGTTAACAGCAAGGCTTCGATAGAAGTAGATATCAAACAAAAAACATTTCAAGGACTCCAATAGAGTCATTTCCAACAAGTGTTAACAGTAAGGATTCGACAGAAGTCGATAGCATACAAAAAAGACATTTCAAGGACTCCAACTAAGTCGCTTCCAACAAGTGTTAACAACAAGGCTTGACAGAAGTTGATAACATACAAAGAAAATATTTCAAGGACTCCAACAGAGTCACTTCCAACAAGTGTTAACATCAAGGCTTTGACAGAAGTAGATAGCATACAAAAAAGACATTTCAAGGACTCCAACAGAGTCGCTTCCAACATTATCCTTGCTAGCATTTCAACGGAATCTAACCAAAATGTAAAACACAACAAGATATTTCAACAGTAACGAATCCAAATGTACACTCAGTAAGGATTCAACAATATAATCGAACCAAAGCATGAAAACACAACAAGATATTTCATACATTGCTACCATTAAAACCAACTGAACCAGAAATCATCTGAACAGAGTTGTTCTAATGAAATCATTTGAAAGAAAGCAAGATTTTTAAAAGTTAGGGCCTATCATGCCTGATAGTGTCGCTAAAAAATCCGAAGAAGACCTCTAAATGTGCTCGTACCTTCTCTTCTTCTTCCACGATAGATTGAACAATATTAATTTGTTACCTTCATGCCTTATAAACTTTCCCCAACGAGAGAAGGAGCTAGATATTCTCAATGTTGCCATGCAACACAGAGTAGATTGGTTCAAAGAACCAAAGATCAAGCGAGAGAAAAATGGAATGCATGGAAAACCAAACAACCAACAAATTTTCCTTTTGCATGCCTTTCCAAGCAATCCAGGCTCGGGAACCAAAGTTCATCAATAGCATTAACTCCTAAATTCCTGCCTATTCTCCATTGCCATCGACCGCCAAGGTTGGCGATTTCCAAATGAAAACAAACAACCATTCCCAAATTTGGTAATGCTGCCATGTCAGGTCACAATAGCCGTTAGCAACCTCCGCCAAATCCTAAGTCCTTCATCCTTATCCACCTCATAAATGCCATAGAAACCACCGCCCATGACTCGCGTCCCTTCATAGGTTCCCCTTCCATCCATTATCATTAGTTAAGATAAGTTAAAAACATAGGTAGATCATAGGGTAAGACATTAGTCTTACTTCCATAGTCTTCAGGTGTAGCTAACCTTAGGAGCATTAAGCTTATAGTTTTAGGGCTAGGTTAGATTAGTAATAATTTAACCAATAGGTTATAGTTTAGGTTAAGGTTATTAACCTTAACGAATCCAGTCTAGGTCTCCCAAGTAGGACCGATCAGTATTAGAACCAAACAGGGTATAACATTCCTGTAATGGATTCTATCCAGCATTGAAAATTAAGCTTGCAGTATACACCAGAATTTCTTACCTGACTCAAGGTCTACGCCCTCCTGATATTACGATATCTGGAACCAAATTCATTTAACACATTCATCCTGAGTTAAACTCTGGAATTGCTCATTCAACTCATTTAGACCTTGCAACTTTCGTAAGGTCAATAGTTTTTGTTCATCCTGAATAAACTTAAAACATCTCTTGGATCAATGCAACTGATCCAAGGCTGAGTCATAAGGATGGATAAATCCACAATTCATCTCGAAATAAAATTGAACTCAGGTACTAAAAATGAAAGAAATAAAAGATTCCAAGCATATTCGACTCACCAAAGATATTCAAGAGAAAAGAAGATACAATCCATATCAAGCATGACTTCACAATCAAAGGAACACATCCTTATACAAAAGAAATCATATATCAACACTTGAATACTCAGGAGGAAGTAACAATAATTCAGGGTGTTACATGCTTCCCTCCTAAAAGATTCATCGTCCCGATGATTACATATTTTGATTTACCTTCAGGTCAACCAATTTATTAGTTCACAATACAAAAGACTATTTCCAACTTGAATAATTCAAAAATCAATGTCATGATACATTTTATTCAACCTGAATAATGTTTGCCTCAATCTGGCTTTCATAAAGACATGAAAAAGATAAGTTCATAAATTTTTTTTTGTCAATAGATTTCATTCTGTTAAAAAAGAAAGGGAAAAGCAATTTTCATCTCTTCTATATTTTCCCAAGTTGCACTTTCTTCATTAAACTGGTCCCATTGGACCTTACATTGCTGTATTTCATGATTTCTCAAATGCAATTGGCGAGTTTCCAGCACTCATGTGGGTTTAACCATGATTATTCATGGGTCTTGGACCTACAAGGTATTCCAATTTAAAACATGTGACAAGTCTGAAACGTATTTCTTAAGCAACGAAATATGGAAAACATCATGCATGTGAGACAAAGCAGGTGGTAATGCTAATCGATAAGCTACATGATTGATTATTTCAACAATTTTGAAAGGTCCCACGAAACGAGGTGACAACTTGGTAGCCTTACCAAAAGTTATAGAACTCTTTCTAGGTTTAACACGAAGAAAAACCTTTTCACCAACTTCAAACTATCGATCAACTCGCTTAAGGTCGCATAGCTCTTACGCCTGCCTCCGTTGCTTCCTTTAATCGTTCACGAATCATCTTTACTTGCTATTCTATTTCGGTGAGGATTTCTGGCCCAATTACCACTCTATCCCGAATACTATCCCAATAACGGGGTTCTGCACTTTCTTCCATTAAGTGCTTCAAAGTACCATTTTAAGAGATGAGTGATAAGTGTTGTTGTATGCAAACTCAACTAATGGAAGATACTCTTCCCATTTATACTGTTGATCCATGCAATACATTCGCAACATATCTTCCAACACTTGATTTACTCTCTCGGTTTTCCATCCGTTTCGGATGATATGCGAAACTGAAGTTTAGTTTCATTCCAAGATCTGTATTAAGCGTTTGCCAAAATCTTGATGTCACTCTAGGATCTCTGTCCGATACAATCAATTCAGTACACCATGCAACTTGAAGATTTCATGCACGAATCTTTTGGCCAACACTAGTGAATAATCCTTTAGATTTCCAACGATGAAATGAGCTACCTTAGTTAGTTTATCAACAATTACCGGGATAACATCATGTTTATTCCTCGACATAGGTAACCCTTGTAAAAATTCCATGCTTATTACTTGCCATTTGTATTTGCGGTATGTTATGGGGATATAATAGTCCAGCAGGGTGCATGTGTTCTGCCTTAACCCACTGACATTCAAGACAATGAGTCACAAATTCAATAACATCCTTTTTCATACCTTTCCAAAAGTATTTTTGTTTTAGATCAGCAAGCATTTTTGTGATACCCGGGTGTCTAGAGAAGGGTGAATTATGAAATTCAACTAGCAACTTCTTTCTCAAATCATTTAGCAAAGGTACGTATACTCTATTTTCATAACGTAAGATTCCTTCATTATCAAAATGAAAACCTTTAAACCTTTCATCTTTAGGTTCTGCAGCAAGCACTTTGCTTTTACTTGCTTTGAAAGTATATATTAGATTAAGGGCACTTTTTACCTCATCTTTAAACTGAGTTCTTAATGTTATAAGAGAGCGAAATGTGCTTCTGCGACGTAGAGCATCTGTTACCCTATTCTCTTTCCCTTTGATGTAGCTAATATAAAAATCATATTGAGATAAAAACTCTAACCACCTTCTCTGTCTCGCATTTAGATTAGGTGAGTGAAAATATATTTCAGCCCTAAGTGATCGGTTTTCAACTCAAAAGGTTTCCCAAGTAAATAGTGTCTCCAAACTTGAAGCGCATGAACAATGACAAAGCAAGCTCCAAATCATGAGGGCATAATTCAGCTCATGTAACTTAAGTTTTCTACTTTCATATGTTATGACTTGATCATTTTGTAACAAAACACCACCAAGGCCTTCCCGAAGCATCCGTTACAACAAAAAGCTCCCATCGGGATCAGTACAACCAATATAGGTGCTGAAGTCAACTGGCTTTTCAAACTTTTGAAAGCAGTTTCACACTTATCATTCCAAATAAATTTCTTATCCTTCTTCTGCAATGAAGTTATTGGTGCAGCCACTTTAGAAAAATCCTTAACAAATTTTCTATAATATCCAGCAAGACCCATGAAGCTTCTTACTTCATGTACATTCTTGGGTGCAGGCCACTCGGTTATTGCCACTATTTTTGAAGGATCCACTGCAATTCCTTCCTTGCTAATGACATGACCCAAATAGTGAACTTCAGTATCAAAGAAAGAACATTTGGATAACTTACCGTATAACTTTATTTTTCTCAAAATTTCCAAAACTATCTTCAAATGCTCATTGTGCTCTTCGACACTTTTAGAATAAATGAGAATATCATTCAGGAATAAAAGTACAAACTTGTCCAAATATTCTTGAAATATATTATTCATTAATTTCATAAAAGTTGCGGGTGCATTAGTTAATCGAAAGGGTAGAACCATGAATTCATAATGTCCGTACCTAGTTCAGAAAGTTGTTTTATGAATATCTTCTTCTGTAATCCTTAATTGATGATAACCAGATCGAAGATCTATCCTGGAATAAACCCTTTCCCCACGCATCGATCAAATATATTGTCATCCTTGGAAGTGGGTATTTGTTCTTTATTGTTGCTTTGTTTAACATCCGATAGTCAATACACAACCTAAGTGTTCCATGTTTCTTTTTTACAAATATTACTGGCATTTCCCAAGGTGAAACACTTGGTCTGATCAAGCCCTTAGACAAAATTTCTTGCAATTGTGCCTTAAGCTCGACTAACTCTATAGTAGTCATCTGATAAGGTGCCTTGGAAATAGGTTCCATTCCTGGTTTGATTTCAATAGTGAAGTCAAATTCCCTTTTGGGTGGTAAACCTGGTAATTCCTCCGAAATACATCCTTGAAACTTTGCAACAGAGGGAATCGTTTCATGGAATCACCATCTTCTTCTGAAAATTCAGATATCTTTACTACATATAAGGTACATCCTTTGTTTTTAGCCTTTTTAAGTTGCATAGCTGACAGTTTCCTAACTGAAATTTCCCGTTTCACTCCTTGTATCTCTGTTGTTTTCAGCCGATCATCTAAACATCTTATATTCTTTTCAAAACAGTCTACTTTTGCTTTATGGTCAGCTAACCAATTAACACCGATGACAATGTCATAGGATCCCAAAGGTGCAACATAGAGGTCAACTTCAGTGGAAAAGTTAGGTAAGTCAAGGACTGCCCCAAAAAGACACATACTCACTGTATGAACAGAGTTATTACCATACTGTACAGTCCAAGATTTATCCATTTTTCCAGCTTTTCTTTTAAGTTTAGAAGCAATTTTACTAGAAATGAAACATTCAGTAGCTCCTGTATCAAAAGAATAGTGCGGTATGCCAAATAACTTACCCAGAAACTTTTATAAGTGTCACTTTCTTTTCAGCTTGCTTGTCTCCTACTCTTTGCAAAGCATGTATCTTATGCTACTGATTGCGATCATCCTTCTTCAAAGGGCACTGATTTACGTAGTGGTCTTTGCCACAATTATAACAGCCTCCTACAGGTCCCTTTTTAGGCTCAAAATTACTTCCAGCCTTAAAATTATCACGTTGTCCTCCATAGGGCTTCTACCCATTGTTATAATTTTTGGCAAAACTATCCCTTACATTTCCAACAGGCTTATTCGCTATCGTTTTCTTACTATTATCCCTTGGAAACTTACTTCTGTTTCCAAAATTTTTCCATGGCCCCTTCTTGGGTGCAAGTGAAGTTGAAGAAGGGTTTACAATCTTCTTCCACACTTCCTCTTTATGAGTAGAAATAGCCTTTAATTTCTGTTCTTACCTTATGGCCTTTTCAACAACCCCTTCCATAGTGGTTGGGCTGTGAACATCAACCTCTCCTCCTATCATAGGATTTAGTCCCATGATAAATTTTCATATTCTAAACTTCTCGTCAGTTTGATATTGTAGTACGTACTTGAGGAGTTTCGTAAACCGCTCCCAATATTCAGTTACTGTTAGCTTCCCTTGAGCTAAGTTCTGGAATTCTGTCATTTTCTGATCATAGAAAAGTTGTGGCAGCCAATGTTGCCTAAAATACCCCTTAAATTGATCCCAAGTGATATTGGTCTCATCAATATTTAGCTCAACTTTACGGCTATCCCACCATGAAGATGCTTCTTGGGAAAGTTGATAGGCTCCCCAAATAGCTTTGGTTTGCTCCGAGAAGTTTCTTATTACAAAGTACTTCTCCATTTCGCTGAGCCAGTTCTCAGCTCCATCTCCTAATGTGGTGCCATCATATTTAGGTGGGCTTATCCTTATTATATCATTAGTGAGTTCTCACGCCAACCCGGCCTTTTTGTTTTTTTGGTTGGACGGTGCATTTCAGGTGTTATTATCAACACTCATATCGATGTTGTCCTCGGGACGTAGCTGATTATTGTTACCACTTCATCATCCTCCTCATTTCCCATTACTTGCTATTCAAATACACCCAAACGATCTCTTGTGTCCAATAGGGAAGCAAGGATCTCATCAATTTTGGGTTGTTTCCGCCCCTCCTTCGGTGGAGCATTATTTACAACATTCCCCTTGTTCTAACCATTTTTACATTACAAGAAAATTCAAGTTTTTATCGATTATGGACACAATAGGTCTAAGAGTTTGCAACCTTCACTCGATACCAAGATGTAACATTCCCCAATTTAGTACATTAGAACAAGATAAATTTATTTTTTTTTGATAAGTGCTTCCTAGTTCTAAATACATAATTTAGAACTCACAGATCAAAACAATCATTCTTATAACAGATAACCATATGCAGCTTTGTAATGACTTGGTATACCACCGATCTATTCATTCCATGACTCGGTAATCTACCGATCTATTCATGGGTATCATAGAGTTGGTGTTTTTATTTTAACACCACACTCTTGCGGTTCTCTTCCCTAAATTGGGATTTCAGAATGCTCTGCCCAAGGAACCTATCTGAATAATTGTTACCATTATTCATTGGCATCACGTCCCTTAGACTAGGTGACATAGGACAACGCAATCAGCAGCTTGCGATACTTTGGCCAAAGATTTGAAACATACTGTTTATGTCTCGTATTCCTTGACGGCATACTCGTCAATCTAGAATACGTCCTTCACCCCACTCCGATGTTATATAGAATGTCTTACACTGACTTCTGTCAGCCTCCCCTATCCCAAGTCATTCACTCAGGAATAGATTAATAACATGTCAACATTATAAGGATGCTCTCGAGGACTAGGGATAAGCTGACATACTGGGTCAACCCTAGTTAACCCTGTGTGTCAAGATACCCCGAGTCTCCAAGGGCAGCCTCATAACATGACCATGTTCCTAACTAGATCCAGAGTAAAAACTTGTTCGATTTTAAGGTGTAAATCTTAACAATCAATGCAAAGGGTGTCGCCAAAGGTCACTGCATTGTTGTATTCCCGAGAAGATCCTAATCTTCACGGAGGTATAACCTTGCGGTTGACATGTGTCGACATCCTACAAACCGCCTCGAAAAATTTACATAACTTCAAAGATTTCCTTAAGTTGAAATTGAATAAAAGACCCTCCTAACAAGGTAGTCTTTTCCCAACCCAGAGTTCCACACCCATGAGTTGCCTTACTTAATTAAGATCCATTTCACGAGAGATAAGTTTAATAGATTGGCGATCTTGTCAAGGAGTTCATTGATTCATAATAATCTTAATCAACGAAAATGGGCAAAGAGCCTAAGTCCTTTCATAAGAATGCTAACTAAACCCCTATAAGTTCATATCGGTTCCCCAAACTGAAATATATCTTACTAATTGTTATTAAGATATACTTGATTAAAAATAATCGATTACTTGTCTTGACTTAGGTTATGGATAGGAGGTAATAGATTAATCTTCCTACTTCAGCTACCTATTGAGATGTAGTTTAGTCTTAACTTCCCATAAACAGTGGGCCAATTTTCCAATCTAGCCTTATTCACAACATAAAAGAATTGCTAATCATTCACAAAGTACATAATGTCTATACAGGTCTACTTAGAGAATCCAAATAACTCTAAGGGATAAAATAAAAAAATGCACTTAAAATCAATCGAACCTAAGAAGATTAATTCCATCAATTAAAAATACAGCCACATAAGTAACATCCTTTTTCTTTTCATCAATCTCCTTTCCATACAATTACAACTTATGCACTTTGGCATACTGATACAATTGTCAACAAAGCAAAAGTACAATTTTATTACTATGGTAAAATTAGAGATATCAAATAGGAATTCATCATAAAACCAGATTAAACAACCCGACATCATATCGGATCTGCGTGCCTTTATTACTTACAATGTCCATCTGTAAAATTTGTTAGCATAGGTTAGTTACGTGAACCGAGCATGATAAACACTAATTCTTAAAATAATTGCATTCTACCAATTGCTCTCATTGAACAACCTGTTTAAATGAAATCATTTCATCAAATTCTTAAACATGAATCAGGCTAATTATCTTTCTACAATTCTAACATGACTATAACGCATAACTCCTATTATAGCTATCAATTAAACCTAAATATTTTCGATGACTCTTCATAGATATTAGAGACTAAGAAGAACAAAATGATTCCAAAACATCCATCCATCTGAATCTCAAGGACATCAATAATCCAACAAATTATTCCATTAAAAAATGAATATCCTATCGGTTTGTGTATCCAACAAGTATGTTTCTAACAATTCCACAAAGGCAGATTATAATATCCAAAGCAAGCTCAACTTACGGGTTCCTTTATAATCATAACATTATTTCAATGGTATTTAGAAGTATACGAACTTATACTTCAATACTATTTTTACCATCTCTACATATAATTTAAGAGTCTACTCTTCTTATGCAAGTACCGTAGAGTTCACATAAGGATACAAAAGAAGCAAGCACTCATAGTTTTTAGACAAGGAGAGATTATCTTCTTATTCCTACGGTTATATATCAACATATACTTTACAGCTAGGAGAAGGAAACAGAGGCAATCGATTTCTATTCCAATCATGTTCAGGACTGTACTGACTTCTCAAGAATAATGCTAATACATTATACGCATGCGACTAAATCAGTCGAGATCACAAGAAGAAACTATAGTTCCATCAAAATTCAATTATAAAATCACCTGCAGCTATTAAGCAATACAAGAGCTCTCGCAAACAAGCAATAATCAATAAACCAACCAGATTAGACCCAACAATTCTTTCCATGTCATTCTTCAATTATGAAATTACCCAATGCCAACGCCTGACATGGCACAGTTAGGAACTCATTATCTCAGAGAAAAAGAGACAAGGTAATATCATAAACAGAAGTCGAAACCATATACAAACCCAGAAAACATTTTAATGGAGTCGAACCCAAAACCAACACAATAATTATTTTAACGGAGTTGAATCCAAAACCAACTCAACAAACATATCTACTGAGCCAAATCCATAAACAACGCAATAATATTTACAAGTAGTCGAATTCTTAAATAAACACAACAAACATTTACACTGAGTCGATCTATAAGTATTCACAAATGAGGTCTTACATCAGAATTTGAACCAACATGCAACACATAAAGGACTTCAACAGGAGTCGCATTCACATGAGAATACAACAAGGACTCCAACAGAGTCGTTTCCAACAAGTGCTCAAAACTAGGCTTCGATAGAAGACAAATCATACAAAAAAAACATTTCAAGGACTCCAATAGAGTCGCTTCCAACAAGTGTTAACAACAAGGCTTCGACAGAAGTCGATATAAAAAAATAAAAATTTCAAGGACTCCAACAGAGTCACTTCCAACAAGTGTTAACAGCAAGGCTTCGAAAGAAGTTGATATCATACAAAAAAAAAACATTTCAAGGACTCCAACAGTGTCACTTCCAACAAGTGTTAATAGCAAGGCTTTGATGAAGTTGATAGCATACAAAGAAAGCATTTCAAGGACTCCAACAGCGAGTCACTTCCAACAAGTGTTAATAGCAAGGCTTCGACAAGTCAATAAAGCATACAAAGAAAAACATTTCAAGACTCCAACAAAGTCACTTCCAACATTATCCTTGCTATAATTTCAACGGAATCTAACCAAAATGCAAAACACAACAAGATATTTCAACAGTAACGAATCCAAATGTACACTCAGCAAGGATTCAATAGAATAATCGAACCAGCATGAAAACACAGCAAGATATTTCATACATTGCTACCATTAAAACCAACTGAACCAAAAATCATCTGAATAGAGTTGTTCTAATGAAATCATTTGAAGGAAAGAAATATTTTTAAAAGTTAGGGCCTATCATGCCTGATAGTGTCGCTAAAAAAATCTGAAGAAGACCTCTGAATGTGCTCACACCTTCTCTTCTTCTTCCATGATAGATTGAACAATAATAATTTGTTACTTTCATGCATTATAAACTTTCCCCAACAAAGAAAGGAGCTAGATATTCTCAATGTTGCCATGCAACACAGAGTAGACTGGTTTGAAGAACCAGTGATCAAGCAGAGAGAAAAACGGAACACATGGAAAACCAAACAACCAACAAATTTTCCTTTTGCATGCCTTCCCAAGCAATCCGTGCTCGGGAACCAAAGTTCATCAATTGCATTAACTCCTAAATTCCCACCTATTCTCCATTGCCACCGACCGCCAAGGTTGGCGATTGCCAAATGAAAACAAACAACCATTCCCAAATTTGGTAATGTTGCCACGTCAGGTCACAATAGCCATTAGCAACCTCCGCCAAATCCCAAGTCCTTCATCCTTATCCACCTCATAAATGCCATGGAAACCACCGCCCATGACTCACGTCCCTTCATAGGTTCCCCTTCCATCCATTATCATTAGTTAAGATAAGTTAAAAACATAGGTAGGTCATAGGGTAAGACATTAGTCTTACTTCCATAGTGATAGGTGTAGCTAACCTTAGGAGCATTAATATCATAGTTTTAGGGCTAGGTTAGATTAGTAATAATATAACCAATAGGTTATATTTTAGGTTAAGGTTATTAAACTTAACGAATCCAGTCTAGGTCTCCCAAGTAGGACCGATCAGTATTAGAACCAAACAGGGTATAACATTCCTGTAATGGATTCTATCTAGTAATGCAAATTAAGCTTGCAGTATACACTAGAATTTCCTACTTGACTCAAGTTCTACGCCCTCCTGATATTATGATATCCGGAACCAAATTTATTTAACACGTTCAGCCTGAGTTAAACTCCGGAATTGCTCATTCAACTCATTCAGACCTTGCAACTTTCGTAAGGTCAATAATTTTTGTTCATCCTAAATAAACTTAAAACATCTCTTGGATCAATGCAACTGATCCAAGGCTGAGTCATAAGGATGGATAAATCCACAATTCATCCCAAAATCAAATTGAACTCAGGTACTAAAAATGAAAGAAATAAAAGAGTCCAAGCATATTCTGACTCAGTCAAAGATCTTCAAGAGCAAAGAAGATACAATCCATATCAAGCATGACTTCACAATCAAAGGAACACATCCTTATATAGAAGAAATCATATATCAACACTTGAATACTCAGGAGGAAGTAACAATAATTCAGGGTGTTACATGCTTCCCTCCTAAAAGATTCATCGTCCCGATGATTACATATTTTGATTTACCTTCAGGTCAACCAATTTATTAGTTCACAATACAAAAGACTATTTCCAACTTGAATAATTCTAGAAATCAATGTCATGATACATTTTATTCAACCTGAATAATGTTTGCCTCAATCTGGCTTTCATAAAGACATGAAAAAGATAAGTTCATAATTTTTTTTTTTTTTTGTCAACAGATTTCATTCTATTAAAAAGAAATGGAAAAGTAATTTTCATCTCTTCTAGATTTTCCCAAGTTGCACTTTCTTCGTTAAACTGGTCCCACTAGACCTTACATTGCTGTATTTCATGATTTCACAAATGCAATTGGTGAGTTTCCAGCACTCGTGTGGGTTTAACCACGATTGTTCCTGGGTCTTGGAGCTGCAAGGAATTCCAATTTAAAACATGTGACAAGTCTGAAACATATTTCTTAAGCAATGAAATATGGAAAACATCATGTATGCGAGACAAAGCAGGTGGTAATGCTAATCGATAAGCTACATGATTGATTATTTCGACAATTTTGAAAGGTCCCACGTAACGAGGTGACAACTTGGCAGCCTTGCCAAAAGTTATAGAACTCTTTCTGGGTTTAACATGAAGAAAAACTTTTCACCAAGTTCAAACCTTCGATCAACCCACTTAAGGTCAGCATAGCTCTTTTGCCTATCTGTTGCTTCCTTTAATCGTTCACGAATCATCTTTACTTGCTATTCCATTTCAGTGAGGATTTCTGGCCCAATTACCACTCTATCCTCAATACTATCCCAACTAACAGGGGTTCTGCACTTTCTTCCATAAAGTGCTTCAAAAGGTGCCATTTTAAGAGATGAGTGATAAGTGTTGTTGTATGCGAACTCAACTAATGGAAGATACTCTTCCCATTTATACTGTTGATCCATGCAATACATTCACAACATATCTTCCAACACTTGATTTACTCTCTCGGTTTGTCCATCCGTTTCCGGATGATATGTAGAACTGAAGTTTAGTTTCATTCCAAGAGCTGTATTAAGCGTTTGCCAAAATCTTGATGTCATTCTAGGATCCCTGTCAGATATAATCAATTCCGGTACACCATGCAACCTGAAGATTTCATGCACAAATCTTTTGGCCAACACTAGTGAATCATCCTTTATATTTCCAGTGATGAAATGAGCTACCTTAGTTAGTTTATCAACAACTACCAGGATAACATCATGTTTATTCCTGGACATAGGTAACCCTTGTACAAATTCCATGCTTATTACTTGCCATTTGTACTGCGGTATGCTATGGGGATATAATAGTCCAACAGGGTGCATGTGTTCTGCCTTAACCCGCTGACATTCCAGACAATGAGTCACAAAATCAATAACATCCTTTTTCATACCTTTCCAAAAGTATTGTTGTTTTAGATCAGCAAGCATTTTTGTGATACCCGGGTGTCTAGAGAAGGGCGAATTATGAAATTCAACTAACAACTTCTTTCTCAAATCATTTAGCAAAGGTACATATACTCTATTTTCATAACGTAAGATTCCTTCCTTATCAAAATGAAAACCTTTATACCTTTCATCTTTAGGTTCTGCAGCAAGCGCTGCTTTTACTTGCTGAAAGTATATATTAGATTCTGAGGCACTTTTTACCTCATCTTTAAACTGAGTTCTTAATGTTATAAGAGCAGAAATGTGCTTCCTGCGACTTAGAGCATCTGCTACTCTATTCTCTTTCCCTTTGATGTAGCTAATATAAAAATCATATTGAGATAAAAACTCTAACCACCTTCTCTGTCTGGCATTTAGATTAGGCTGAGTGAAAATATATTTCAGCCCTAAGTGATCAGTTTTCAACTCAAAAGGTTTCCCAAGTAAATAGTGTCTCCAAACTTGAAGCGCATGAACAATGGCAGCAAGCTCCAAATCATGAGGGGCATAATTCAGCTCATGTAACTTAAGTTTTCTACTTTCATATGCTATGACTTGATCATTTTGTAACAAAACACCACCAAGGCCTTCCCCAGAAGCATCCGTTACAACAGTAAAGCTACCATCAGGATCTGGTACAACCAATATAGGTGTTGAAGTCAACTGACTTTTCAAACTTTTGAAAGAAGTTTCACACTTATCATTCCAAATAAATTTCTTATCCTTCTTCTGCAATGAAGTTATTGGTGCAGCCACTTTAGAAAAATCCTTAACAAATTTTCTATAATATCCAACAAGACCCATGAAGCTTCTTACTTCATATACATTCTTGGGTGCAGGCCACTCGGTTATTGCCACTATTTTTGAAGGATCCACTGCAATTCCTTCCTTACTAATAACATGACCCAAATAGTGAACTTCAGTATCAAAGAAAAAACATTTGGATAACTTACAGTATAAATTTCTTTTTCTCAAAATTTCCAAAACTATCTTCAAATGCTCATTGTGCTCTTCGACACTTTTAGAATAAATGAGAATATCGTCCACGAATGCAAGTACAAACTTGTCCAAATATTCTGAAAGATATTATTCATTAAGTTCATAAAAGTGTGGGTGCATTAGTTAATCGAAAGGGTAGAACCATGAATTCATAATGTCATGCACAGGTTCGGAAAAAGTTTTTTATGAATATCTTCTTCTCTAATCCTTAATTGATGATAACCAGATCGAAGATCTATCTTGGAATAAACCGCTGCCCCATGCATCTGATCAAATAGATCGTCAATCCTTGGAAGTGGGTATCTGTTCTTAATTGTTGCTTTGTTTAACATTTGATAGTCAATACATAGCCTAAGTGTTCCATCTTTCTTTTTTACAAATATTACTGGCGTTCCCTAAGGTGAAACACTTGGTCTGATCAAGCCCTTAGACAAAAGTTCTTGCAATTGTGCCTTAAGCTCGACTAACTCTGTAGTAGTCATCCGATAAGGTGCCTTGAAAATAGGTTCCGTTCCTGGTTTGATTACAATAGGGAAGCCAAATTCCCTTTTGGGTGGTAACCCTGGTAATTCCTCCGGAAATTAATCCTTGAAACTTTGCAACAAAGGGAATCGTTTCATGGAATCACCATCTTCTTCTGAAAATTCAGATATCTTTACTACATATAAGGTACATCCTTTGTTTTTAGCCTTTTTAAGTTGCATAGCTGACAGTTTCCTAACTGAAATTTCCGTTTCTTCTGTTTTCAGATCATCATCTAAACATCTTATATTCTTTTCAAAACAGTCTACTTTTGTCTTATGGTCAGCTAACCAATTAACACCGATGACAATGTCATAGGATCCCAAAGGTGCAACATAGAGGTCAACTTCAGTGGAAAAGTTAGGTAAGTCAAGGGCTGCCCCAAAAAGACACATACTCACTGTATGAACGAGTTATTACCATACTGTACAGTCCAAGATTTATCCATTTTTCCAGCTTTTCTTTTAAGTTTAGAAGCAAGTTTACTAGAAATGAAACATTCAGTAGCTCCTGTATCAAAAAGAATAGTGACAGGTATGCCAAATAACTTACCCGAAACTTCTATAGGTGTCACTTGCTTTTCAGCTTGCTTGTCTACTATTTGCAAAGATGTATCTTATGCTGCTGATTGCGATCATCCTTCTTCAAAGGGCACTGATTTGCGTAGTGGTCTTTGCCACAATTATAGCAGCCTCCTACAAGTCCCTTTTTAGGCTCAAAATTACTTCCAGCCTTAAAATTATCATGTTGTCGTCCATAAGGCTTCTGCCCATTGTTATATTTTTGGCAAAACTATCCCTTACATTTCCAGCAGGCTTATTCGCTATCGTTTTCTTACTATTATCCCCTGGAAACTTACTTCTGTTTCCAAATTTTTTCCATGGCCCCTTCTTGGGTGCAAGTGAAGTTGAAGAAGGGTTTACAATCTTCTTCCGCACTTCGTCTTTATGAGCAGAAATATCCTTTAATTTCTGTTCTTGCCTTATGGCCTTTTCAACAACCCCTTCCATAGTAGTTGGGTTGTGAACATCGACCTCTCCTCCTATCACGGGATTTAGCCCCATGATAAATTTTTGTATTCTGAACTTCTCGTCAGTTTGATATTGCGATATGTACTTGAGGAGTTTCGTAAACCGCTCCCAATATTCAGTTACCATTAGCTTCCCTTGAGCTAAGTTCTGGAATTCTGTCATTTTCTGATCATAGAAACGTTGTGGCAGCCAACGTTGCCTAAAATATCCCTTAAATTGATCCCAAGTGATATTGGTCTCATCAATGTTTAGCTTTCATTTTGTGGCTGTCCACCACAAAGATGCTTCGTGGGAAAGTTGATAGGCTCCCCAAATAGCTTTGCTTTCCTTCGAGAAGTTTCTTATTGCAAAGTACTTCTCCATTTCGCTGAGCCAATTCTCAGCTCCATCTCCTAATGTGGTGCCATCATATTTAGGTGGGCTTATCCTTTTATATCATTAGTGAGTTCCACCAACCTTTGGCCTTTTTGTTTTCTCGTTGGACGTGCATTTCAGATGTTATTGTCAACACCCATATTAAGGGGTTGCCCTTAGGAGGTAGCTGATTGTTATTACCACTTCATCATCCTCCTCATTTCCCATTACTTGTTGTTCAAGTACAGCCGAACGATCTCTTGTGTCCAATAGGGCAGCAGGATCTCATCAAGTTTTGGGTTCTTGCCGCCCTCCTTCGGGTGGAGCATTATTCGTAATGTTCCCCTTGTTCTAACCATTTTCAATTACAATAAAATTCAGGTTTTTATTAGATTATAGACACAATAGGTCCAAGAGCTGCAACCTTCAGCTCTGATACCAAGATGTAACATTCCCCAATTTAGTACATTAGAATAAGAATTTTTTTTTGATAAGTGCTTCCTAGTTCTAAATACATAATTTAGAACTCACAGATCAAAACAATCATTCTTATAACAGAGATAACCATATGAAGTCAGTAATGACTCGGTATACCACCGATCTATTCATTCCATGACTCAAGAATCTACCGATCTATTCATGGGTATCATAGAGTTGGCATTTTTATTTTAACACCACACTCTTGCGGTTCTCCTCCCTAAACCGGGATTTCAGAATGCTCTCCCAAGGAACCTATCTAAATAATTCTTACCATTATTCATCAAAGATCGCATCCCTTAGACTAGGTGACATAGGACAACGCAATCAACATCTTGCGATACTTTGGCCAAAGATTTGAAACATCTTGTTTATGTCTCGTATTCCTTGACGGTATACTCATCAATCTAGAATACGTCCTTTACCACACTCCGATGTTATATAGAATGCCTTACATTGACTCTTATCATCCTCCCTATCCCAAGTCATTCACTCAGAATGCATTAATAACATGTCGATGTTATAAGGATGCTCTCGAGGAATAGGGATAAGTGACATCTTGGGTCAACCCTAGTTAACCCTGTGTGTCAAGATACCCCGAGTCTCCAAGGGAAGCCTCATAACATGACCATGTTCCTAACTAGATCCGAGTAAAAACTTGTTCGAGTTTAAGGTGTAAATCTTAACGATCAATGCAAAGGTTGTCGCAAAGGTCACCTGCATTGTTGTATTCTCGAGAAGATCCTAATCTTCACGGAGGTAAAACCTTGCTGATTGACATGTGTCGATATCCTACAAATCGCCTCGAAAAGATTTACATAACTTCAAAGAGTTCCTTAAGTTGAAATTGAATTACAGACCCTCCTAACAAGGTAGTCTTTTCCCAACCCGAGTTCCACACGCATGAGTTGCCTTACTTAATTAAGATCCATTTCATAGGGAGAATTTTAATAGATTGGCGATCTCGTCAAGGAGTTCATTGATTCATAATAATCTTAATCAATGAAATTGGGAAGTAGCCCTAAGTCCTTTCATAAGGATGCTAACTAAACCCTTATAAGTTCATATCGGTTCCCAAACCCGAAATATATCTTACTAATTGTTATTAAGATATAGTGATTAAAAAATCATCGATTACTTTGTCTTGACTTAGGTTATGGATAGGAAGTAATAGATTACTCTTCCTACTTCAGCTACCTATTGAGATGTAGTTTAGTCTTAACTTCCCGTAAACAAGTGGGCCAATTTTCCAATCTAGCCTTATTCACAACATAAAAGAATTACTAATCATTCACGAAGTACATAATGTCTATACGGTCTACTTAGAGAATCCAAATAACTCTAAGGGATAAAATAAAAAAATGCACTTAA
Source organism: Taxus wallichiana var. yunnanensis (assembly GCA_018340775.1). Lineage (NCBI taxonomy): Eukaryota > Viridiplantae > Streptophyta > Pinopsida > Cupressales > Taxaceae > Taxus > Taxus wallichiana. Next base: position 817,119,147 of record CM031243.1, on the reverse strand, counting down.
AATCAATTGAACCTAAGAAGATCAATTCCATCAATTAAAAATACAGACATACATAAGTAACATCCTTTTTCTTTTTCATTAATCTCCTTTCCATACAATTACAACTTATGCGGTTTGGCATACTAGATACAATTCTCAACAACAAAAGTATAACTTTCTTACTATGGTACAATTAGAGATATCAAATAGGAATTCATCATAAAACAAGATTAAACAATCTGAACATCATATCGAGATCCGTGTGCATTTACTACTTACAATGTCCATCTCAAAATTTGTTAGCACAGGTCAGTTCTGTGAACTGAGCATGATAAGCACTAATTCTTAAAACAATTGCATTCTACCAATTGCTCTCATTGAACAACCTGTTTAAATGAAATCATTTCATCAAATTCTTAAACATGAATCAGGCCAATTATCTTTCTACAATTCTAACATGACTATAACGCATAACTCATATTATAGCTACCAATTAAACCTAAATATTTTCAGATGACTCATCATAGATATTAGAGATTAAGAAGAACAAAATGATTCCAAAACATCCATCCATCTGTATCTCAAGGACAGCAATAATCCAACAAATTATTCCATTCAAAAATGAATATCCTATCAGTTCGTGTATCCAACAAGTATGTTTCTAACAATTCCACAAAGGCAGATTATAATATCCAACAAGCTCAACTGACGGGGTTCCTTTATAATCATAACATTATTTCAATGGTATTTACAAGTATACGAACTTATACTGCAATACTATTTTTACCAGTCTCTACATACAATTTAACAGTCTACTCTTCTTATGCCTGTACCATAGAGTTCACATAAGGATACAAAAGAAGAAAGCACTCATAGTTTCTAGACAAGGAGAGATTATCTTCTTATCCCTACGGTTATATATCAACATATAATTTACAGCTAGGAGAAGGAAACAGAGGCAATCAGATTTCAATTCCCATCATGTTCGGGTATCTTGACTTCTCAAGAATAATGCTAATACATTACAATCATGTGAATAAATCGATCGAGATCACAAGAAGAAACTATAGTTCCATCAAAATTCAATTATAAAATCACTTCTAGCTATTAAACAATACAAAATCTCTCGTAAACAATCAATAATCAATAAACCAACCAGATTAGACCTAACAATTCATTCCATGTCATTCTTCAATTACTGAAATTACCCAATGCCAATGCTCGACATGGCGAGTTAAGAACTCATTATCACGGATGAACAAGAGACAAGGTAATATCATAAGCATGAAGTTGAAACCATATACAAACCAAAGAAACATTTTAATGGAGTCGAACCCAAAAACCATAGCAATTATTTCAACGGATTCGAATCCAAAACCAACTCTACAAACATATCTACTTGAGCCGAATCCATAAACAACACAGTAATATTTACAACTAAGTCAAATTATTAAATAAACACAAAATTTTTGCACTTTGAGTCGGATCTATAAGTATTCACAAATAGGGCTTACATCGGAAGTTGAACCAACATGCAACACATCAAGGACTTCAACAGAGTCGCATTCACATGAGAATACAACAAGGAATCCAACGAGTCATTTCCAACAAGTGCTCAAAACTAGGCTTCGATAGAAGGCGAATCATCTGAAAAAACATTTCAAGGACTCCAACAGAGTCGCTTCCAACAAGTGTTAACAAGAAAGGCTTCGACAAAAGTTGATATCAAACAAAAACATTTCAAGGACTCCAATAGAGTCACTTCCAACAATTTTTAATAGCAAGGCTTTGTGAAGTTGATATCATACAAAAGAAACATTTCAAGGACTCTAACAGAGTCACTTCCAACAAGTGTTAACAGCAAGGCTTCGACAGAAGTCGATAGCATACAAAAAAGACATTTCAAGGACTCCAACAGAGTCACTTCCAACAAGTGTTAACAGCAAGGCTTCGACAGAAGTCGATAGCATACAAAAAAAACATTTCAAGGACTCCAACAGAGTCGCTTCCAACATTATCCTTTCTAGCATTTCAACGAAATCTAACCAAAATGCAAAACACAACAAGATATTTCAACAGTAATGAATCCAAATGTACACTCAGCAAGGATTCAACAGAATAATTGAACCAGCATGAAAACACAGCAAGATATTTCATACATTGCTACCATTAAAACCAAATGAACCAAAAATCATTTGAACAGAGTTGTTCTAATGAAATCATTTGAAGGAAAGAAATATTTTTAAAAGTTAGGGCCTATCATGCCTGATAGTGTCACTAAAAAAATCTGAAGAAGACCTCTGAATGTGCTCGCACCTTCTCTTCTTCTTCCATGATAGATTAAACAATAATAATTTGTTACCTTCATGCCTTATAAAATTTCCCCAACAGAGAAAGGAGCTAGATATTCTCAATGTTGCCATGCAACACAGAGTAGACCGGTTTGAAGAATCAGTGATCAAGCAGAGAGAAAAATGGAACGCATGGAAAACCAAACAACTAACAAATTTTCCTTTTGCATGCCTTCCCAAGCAATCTGCGCTCGAGAACCAAAGTTCATCAATAGCATTAACTCCTAAATTCCAACCTATTCTCCATTGCCACCAACCGCTAAGGTTGGTGATTGCCAAATGAAAACAAACAACCATTCCCAAATTTGGTAATGTTGCCACGTCAGGTCACAATAGCCATTAGCAACCTCTGCCAAATCCCAAGTCCTTCATCCTTATCCACCTCATAAATTCCATAGAAACCACCACACCATGACTTACGTCCCTTCATAGGTTCCCCTTCCATCCATTATCATTAGTTAAGATAGGTTAGAAACATAGGTTAGATCATAAGGTAAGACATTAGTCTTACTTCCATAGTGCTAGGTGTAGCTAACCTTAGGAGCATTAAGCTTATAGTTTTAGGGCTAGGTTAGATTAGCAATAATTCAACCAATAGGTTATAGTTTAGGTTAAGGTTATTAACCTTAACGAATCCAGTCTAGGTCTCCCAAGTAGGACCGATCAGTATTAGAACCAAACAGGGTATAACATTCCTGTAATGGATTCTATCCGGCATTGCAAATTAAGCTTGCAGTATACACCAGAATTTCTTACCTGACTCAAGGTCTACGCCCTCCTGATATTATGATATCTGGAACCAAATTCATTTAACACGTTCAGCCTGAGTTAAACTCCGGAATTGCTCATTCAACTCATTCAGACCTTGCAACTTTCGTAAGGTCAATAATTTTTGTTCATCCTGAATAAACTTAAAACATCTCTTGGATCAATGCAACTGATCCAAGGCTGAGTCATAAGGATGGATAAATCCACAATTCATCCCGAAATCAAATTGAACTCAGGTACTAAAAATGAAAGAAATAAAAGAGTCCAAGCATATTCTGACTCAGTCAAAGATCTTCAAGAGCAAAGAAGATACAATCCATATCAAGCATGACTTCACAATCAAAGGAACACATCCTTATATAGAAGAAATCATATATCAACACTTGAATACTCAGGAGGAAGTAACAATAATTCGAGTGTTACATAAGAATAGAAGGTGAAACTCATCAAGGAAAATGTGAAATCAAGGTCTATTAGGCAGCCCAATGCTTCAAGGTATGAGAGAACCTTCAATGGTCATTTTTTTACTTGTAATGATTTTAGTCATAGGGTTAGTGAGTGTATAACATATTTTAGATATGATCATCTTTGGAGGAAAATACAAGTGAGTTTTCTAAGAGGATAATATGCTACAATTGCAATCAAAAAGGTCACACGGATCGGTATTGCTTATATGATTCACCTAGTCAAGATGAACTCTTAAAAAAGAAAGAATTTAGTAGTATGGTAAAACTTTAATGAGATTGATCATGTTTTAAGATGTTGTTTTCATTCTTATTTAAGACAAAAATAGATGGCTCAAGGACCTAGAGTGCATGGAAATAACTTTCAAGGGGATAGAATGCAAGATAATGGTCCTAGAAGGGCATGGGAACCAAGGAGAGAAAATGGTGTCTCATCAAGAGCAGATGTTAGTGGAAGAAGAAGTGCTTCTCGAGTTTATATCTGAATAAATATCATGAAGGTTATTTTCAAGTTACCAAAAAAGGCTTGGGACCTATTCAAGACCTTATTTTAGGTCATCATGGAGCATATATACCTTCACTATGCTTCTTGAGGTATATCAATGCATATGAAGCATTTAAGAGAGGGGGAGATTTCTGAGTCAAAATATGTGTTCCCCATATGGTCAAGGTATGTTATATTATTTTCTATTTCATCATATTGTTGGTTCATGGTGATAGGTCTTGTGTAAAATGGAATGCTCTCGATCCTATGGTCATTGAATGTACAAGTATGAAGTCCTTAAGGTCTGTGTTTGCATCATTATGGTATATGATAGATATTAGTTGCTTGTGTATGATCATGAGTCTCATTTCTATGTCATAAGGATTAAGAAAGTATATTTGAACCAATGATGTATGTTTCTCATTCTATGAATCTATGCTTGGCAATATTGAAAGTATCTGTAGTATGTGTGGTCTTGGTGACTAGTCTATGACCTAAATAGTTTATTAAGGTCTATTATGTGTTGAAATGTGATTTACCATGTGTTTTTGAAGATTCCTTGTTGTGTATGAATCTTTTAAGGTGTCTTTGAAGTTGTAAAAGGTCATCATGAGTCCATGTGTACTCATTCTTCGTAAGAGGTGTCGTATGTAGTCTAGACATTAGTATTGGTCGAGTGTATGTCATTGGGAGTTTTGTTATGAAATTGCAAGGTAGTAGATTGAATCCTGAGTGTGTATGAATATGAATAATGTGATGAAGTCATAACTTTATTTGTACAATGCTAATAAAAGTGGAGTATGGCCAAGATATAATTAAATTCAATGTGCTACTAAGAAGATTTAAGGTGGTTTTCAGTGTGCAAATTCCACACAAGGTTTCATATTAGGTATATAAGTGTTTAAGTTCTTGGATAATGTTATGACATAGTTTTTAATTAATTCTTGTGGTCATAGGAGAACATTTGAGATTTTTTTCTACTTCTCTCGCCATGACTTGGTACTTTCAAAGTGAACTCGAATGTGTTGATGGAAACTAGGGTTTGGAGGACCAAATGATAGAGTTAGGAGCTAAAATTTTGTACAAATCTTCTAGACATGATTAAAAATAGGATTCAAGTGGTTTCAAATAATAAAAATGTACAAATTTCCAAGAATTCATGACAGTTTTGAAATTTTATTGTGTAGTTCCTAGTGACCTAATCTAAGTCGTATTCTTACTGTAGTGTGTCTCTTTTAGAATGAACTCACAAGGTGGTTGGAGAAAATAGTATGGTCAAATGGGTATCTATAAATGGATTGAAGATAAATTTTATTAATTATTTCTGAATATGAGTCTCAAGAAGCAATTATATTCATTGGTGGTGCGATCTATATGTGTTGAATGCTTAATCTCAAGAGTAGAGCAAGTCGGTATGCTTATTGTTTATGCGTTGAGCCAAAATTGACCATATTCAGGAGTATGGTATGTTAGAGGAAAAAAATAATAATATAAAGGTATGGGTATTGTCATACATAATTTTTTTGGGTGATTATAACATCCAGATTCATGTTTAGGCATTGGTAAAGACCTAACTATGCTTAGGAAGAAAGATTAAAGATGATCTCATAGTTGGTGAGCTTGAGGGATTTCTCTATTGATCCTTGTGTAAATTAAATACTTACAGGATAACAAAGTGCTTGAGAAAGGAAAAGTATGAATTTTTTTTTTCATATGTATGTGGTGTGTATAAGTTCAATTCAGAGTTGACAAAGTGCTCTCTGTGTTGTTCTTGAGATTGACTTGATGAAAAGGTCAAATTATTGTATGGAAAAGATTGGTCACATTGGTATCGGAATAAAGAGCGAGTTCCTACAGGTATTGGTATCACTAAATCATAACACCCTCATATTTTTTACAAGTGTGTGTGCTTGATCTCACACTGTGACTGGGTAACATGTGTACTTATCTCCAAGTTGTGGGACTTGCTTTACGAGATATAACTCTAGAGGAAGTTGGTTCTTCTTCCTAGTCCTAGTGAAAAATAACTCTCTTGAGATGAATCTAGTAACTATAGCTATCCTAAAATTTCCAAGGGACTAGGGAGAGAGAAGTAACATGCAAATGTAGGAAAACTACACTACAGAGGTGATACACCAAAATAAGGGAATGCGAACAATATACAATGTGTGAAAATGGAAGCAAAATGTAGATCAGAGAAGGTGATGAAATTTCTCCATAGTCTAACAATAACATTCACCAAACATTTTCATGCATAAATAATAATAATATATCCATGCAAGAGCACAAAGTATACATAAACATCTGCAATAAGATTAGAGAGGCAAAGAGAATGAAAATAAACACAACAAGGGAAGATACATCCACAAACTTACATCTATTGCTTCATTAATATACACAGTCCAAACTATTACAAAGAAAAGGCTTGGATCACCATGCAAGGATTCCATTATAAATGCTAGTAGAACATTGGCTTCAAAAAACCAAAATGACAAAGTTTTTTCTACTCAAAATATCCCTCCTCTAGAATGAACCCAACACATCAATTTATAGAATTTTGAGAGAGAGAGAGAGAGGGGATGAAATTCCCAAAATTACCTTTCCCATCAATTACAAGTCATGATAAATGAGTTTGGTTTGTGGTTTTGGACCTACAGAAGTAATCTCAAGGTTCCCCATAACTTGCAGTAGTGAAGAATGATTGCCCATGCTCATTAAATGCTTCTCCAACCACTTTTCAACAATCAAATAAAATAGGATCATTTTCCTTAAAAATAACCATAAAAACTTCATCAATTTCTACATTTATTGATTTATGTGCATTGGGATTGGAACCATGATTCCAACGAGACCAATTTTGTGAAAATCTGTTGAAAATTTCTCAAGTTATGACCCTCTAAGTGTGAGCAGCTATTTTGAGTTTGCCAGGGATTTCTTGCATTTTACGGAATTGAACATTTAATTTTTTGGAGATGGAGATGTTTATTTTATTTTCACCCACCTACCCTTACTAAAAATAATAAATCTAGTTTTTTTGGCATAGAGGATGTCGAGATATTTCCAAAAAGTCCATTTTTTCAAAATCGGAGCTCCGGGTCAAAAGTTATGCCCGTTTGAAGTTTAGGGTCGGGGTGTTCCACACGGGCTCCCATAATCTGCATTAAACCACTTTCCCTTTGCATTGTGGGTATTGCAAGTTTTGGGAACTCATGGCACTGGGGTACAAGGGCTGTTTGGGCCTCCAAACTCTACTTTATCCATGATGCACTCTGTCTCCTTGATGTGTGGAAGTTTCGCCTCTGCAGGGGAACTCATGTCCTGCAGACTTGATCACCCGGCCATGAAATTCCACCTTTTCCACAATACATTGAATCCACTTCCATTCCTTTGCAAATCAAGTAAATCATATTTTTGGGAACTTGTGGCCCTATGGAACCTAGACCGCCTGGGCCGCAAACTTCCGCCTTTTTTGTAATACATTGAATCCGCTTCCATTGCTTTGCAAATGGGGTAAATCAATTTTGGGAACTTGTGGTTCGTTAGAACTAGAACGTCTAGGCCGTGAACTTCCACCTTGTTTGAAATACATTGAATCCTCTTCCATTCCTTTTCAAATCAGGTAAATTGACTTTTTGAGGAAATTTTGGCCTGATGGAACTTGGACCGCTAAGGCTACGAACTTTCTCCTTTTCCGCAACACATTGAATCTGATTCCATTCCTTTGCAAATTGGGTAAATCAGATTTTTGGGGAACTTGTGGGCCAATGAAACGTGGACCTCCTGGGCCTCTAGGACCCGATTTACCCATAAATCATTGTTTCCTTAGCATTTCAGACCCAAGTCAACGACGAGAAACCCTAGTTCAATCCACAGTCATTCCATCCGCGGCCCTTGGGGTAAATTTTGGAAAACAGTACATGCATTGAATTTTGTATTTTTGATGCAGTTTGAGATCTAGAGAAGATGATATATATTTTCATTAAGGTGGTTTGATGTCATGAAGTCATGCAAAATGGTTATTAAGGTGATATTTGAGTGATATTAGTTAGTCACAGGCATAATCAATGCAAGAGGAATAATGCTTCTATATCTCATGACCGTAGGTGTTTTAAGAGGTATAATGAAGTATGTGTGATGTCTTTTAGTGTTTTCATTGCCTCTTAAGGTCCAACAAGATTATTAAAGTTTTAAAAGTAGTTTCTTGACTTAAGATTATTCACGATTAAGTCAAAATATAGGGGTAAGAACCAAAAGTAGATTGGTACATTTCTACGGTGGTATGAGATATTGCTCCTACAAGTGTATGAAGGTGTGTATAAGCTCTTCATGACAAGGGGAGCTTGGGAGTATGCTTCTCGTTAGTGAAATTATGTTCTAGATACATGCAAGGTACAATTTCACATGTTCAAGTGTGTTAAGGAACAATGTTGTTCTATTTCAGTCAAATATGACTATTAAAGACTAAGAAAGTTGTTTAGGACCTTGCAAAAGTGTCTTAGGTGCTTTATGGCCATGGATTCAAGGTAAGATGCTTGAAATTAAGCTTGTCTACTTGAGATAGTTTCTATAAGTCTAGGGGGTAATGGTTTACTAAATCAAGTGTTGTATGAAGCTTGGGAAGGCATCAAAATTTGTCTTAAATACAATGAGAAGTCTGATTAGGAAATTGTGTTCTTAAATTAGTTTGGAGAGCATTAATGTAAATGATTAAGATAAGTATAAGTCTAGAAAATATGGTGTGTGGTAAAGAAAGGTGGTATGATAGTTTTATATGCTTGTTTTTGACATTGTTGGCATGTTCAAGGTGTGAATGGCTCAGGTTACAGTCAACTACAGTGGTCACATGAAGGCAAAAAAGGGGATAAGGATAAAATTCTCATTTTTATGCCTAGAGGTTAGACTATGGTTTTTGGGCCCTTAAAAGGTAAGACGATGTTTGTTTCATGTTTATTGAGCATGATTAGATGGTGTAGATGCTTATCCTAGGGGAGAATGGTGATTGTATGCTTGCAAAGAAAGTAAAATCAGGTTTGAGTGACTTTTCAAAGATATTGAGGTTGAAAGATATCTTTGGTTGATGTTTCTAACCAAAATATGATGCTATGAATCTGAGGAAGGTGAATTATATGCTTTCTTTAGAGGTATCGTTTTTCATTAATGTAAAAAGGGGGAGAAGTTCAAGTTGTTTTTCATTAATGACAAAGGGGGATATTTTTGGAATGTGATCCTATAGGTGTTGTCATTGATGAAAAACCACATCAATGAAAAAGTGGATAATGGATTAGGGTCAAATGATGTTTTGGATGGTGTTGCCATGCTAGTTTAGATGTGTTCATGGTGATACATTGAGATTCAGTGAGGATTTCTTGATCTTCCAAGCCCATTCAGGTGCCTAGGGGATGTTGCATGGATTTAGGATCTCCTTGGTTTCTTGAGAACATTGTTGGCATAATGGATAATATGTTTAGAGCATTCTTGGGCACTCAAACTAGTGGCATGGTGTAAATACATGTGATTCATTGTGTTATAGGTGCTCATTTGCAGCAAGTATGGTATTTAGGATATGTAAGATTAATTTTTGAAGCTACATGAACTCCTAGATGATTTTTTTTAGGTGTATTATGGCATACTAGGTATGTTTGGGTCATTTCAAATGAGTTCATGATGAGTTATTGCATTCTTTCTGTTGACCCTAGCTTCTACAATGTGAAACCTTAAGGATTTACTATAAAAGTCTCGTGTCTGGAGAGTTTGAGGTATGACTATGGAATTCTTATGATTTGAGATGTTAGTGTGATGTGTCATGGTGCTTTGAGAAAATTTCAAGTTTTTAGGATGTGAAGATTACATGATATGTCAATTTTGGTGAGACAAGATGAAGAACTAAAGCATTTCTAACTTGAATTTGATCTTCTCGATGCTCACCCTAAATTGTGTGCTTTGTATGAGACATTTTTGATTTCAAGTATGATTCTACATTGATTTTAAAAGGTTTCACAAAATGAATTAGTGTGGACACCTAAATTCGGTATATATACCCTCATCACCTGCGTGCACATATTTATTTAATTCATCCCCCTTATTTAATTAAATCATTATCCAATCCTCATCAATCAACATTAATTAATTAATCCCCATTAATTAATTAATTAATCATTTAATATTTATTAATTCACATTAATTAATTAATTCCCTTTAATTAATTAATTAATTAGTATCCACATCCAAATGCCCTAATCAAATCTTCTATTTAGGATTCTTTAATTCTAAATATATATCCCCATGATTTTCTATGTTTTCCGACCTATCTGTATTCCCTAACTCATCCTTATCACATTACTTCCGCTTTCTTACTTTAAAGAAACTTTTCTACTCATCAAAACACAAAATCACCTCCCTTTGGGACTGTAAAACCAAGTTCATCCCTCTCTTAAAACACGACGAAGTGGAAAACACAGTAATAACACAATAGAAATGCAACAATAACGCAACTACAATGCAACAAAAAACAAATAAATCAAAACAAAAATAGAGGCACATATTCTCTCAGAATTTCTTGCATTCTATAATCCCTTCTTTGAACCAGAGCATCTAAACAACCCTCTTGCATCCCTTGCAAGATTTTATTGATCGTATGCATAACATCAAGAGGTTTTCATTGCTTTTTATGTTATCTATATCATTTATGTTATTATCTTGATAAGACAAATATCTTGCAAGTTCTATAGCTATTGTCACTCCATTATCAAACTATTCTTCTATTTTTTATACTTGCAAGTTTCCTTTTCCATCCATTTATCCTCGGCCTATCATGATCTCTTTCTGATCGCCACGATCCTACGTGGTCACCATTAACAAGGGTCCTATTTGTCCAATAACCTATCCAAATCATTGCTTTCTATCCTTTTCTATGCCTTTTTGTTTCAGAGATATCATTTTACGAGTCATCCTTCAAATCTATAAACCTTTGTCATCTTCTATATTGTAATCAAACCTTAAAGGTATGCATATTTCAACTACATTCTATATCTTCTCTTTCAGTCACCACCGACCTACCTCCGTGCACCTCGGTCTCCGTCGACCCTTCCAGGTTTATATAGCTTGCATTGGAGATCAATCACCTTTGTGCATGTTCATCTATCACATCATAGATTGAGGTACCTTAAACCCTCCATAATTTGAGGTTTTCTAGTTTCTTTAGTACCTAGATCATTAAATTGAAAGGAATGAAAAACTAGTAAACATTCTTGAAAGATGCAGTGGGACCACCCTTTAGGTGATCCCTTTCTTTTCTATATCTCAATTTTTTTGTCTTCCACCAACACTGCAGATGAGATTCTGATTTATTGCTTTCTCTTGGCTTAGATCGCTCATCACTCAAGAGTACTGAGATAAATAGGAAAATCATTATCCGGTATTTCTTTCTTTTTCCCTCTTTTCTCATTTTTGCATCGTAATTTCACATTCTTGTTTGTGTCCTCATCGAATATAACACTTCATTTTAGGCTTAAAAAGAACCCTATATTTTTGCATCCTACTTGCTCACATATCTTAAATACGTTTTTAACCTTTCATATCACACATATTATCACACATGACCTAAAACTCACAAATCACTTACCATATCAAAACATCTCCTTACCTGATAGACTGATTGGGATTTGATCACCCAACAGGAAGCCACCTCAGAATTCCTAATCCAAAACATACCTGAAACCAAACATAGATTTCCTTCTCTAGTACCTCATTATCCATTTCCCCTTTTCTTTTTCATACTTTCTTAAACAAAAACATAAAAATAATTGTTTTCCTAACTTTCTTGATTTAAAATGGAACAAAAATTCACCCCAAACAGTTCGGTATAAACATCTACCCATACATCAGATTTTACCATCTAATCTCAACCATCTTATCATGTTTCTCATTCCCAATATCATACACTCTCTCAACCAATACGATCTTCACCACTCCCCGACATTTTAAGAGATCCCTTTCTTAACCCACCACTAAAAATATAATCCATTTTCAATTGATACCATACCTTAAACACCTCTATCTCATACTCCTCTAGAGACCTCTAATCCTTCCTCTAGCCCCATCTATGATTTACAATGTCGAAAATCCCCGAAAACCTCAATCATGTCAATCCACTCAATTGGTGGATCTTATTACACCTACATCATGTCATATCAGCCATATCCCTGCTTCATCTAGAATTCCCGTCCAAATCACCACAATCAACCAACATTCACACTTCTTGTGTCCTCCAAAAATAAAATATTTTAATCCAACCTTGAAAATCCTATCAAACATCTCCTCCAACTTTAACACATCAAGCTTCCTTATATACTTACCCATCCACTCCTTATGTTGTACAACCAAGACCATCCAACACTTATCCTACATCCACATCAACCATAACTACAACCCCCATTCCTATCACATCAATTACTACCACTCCTCAAACATCTAACACGATTGATATCTTGTTCTTGTCTCCTTCTAGCCCCATCTACAAATACTTTCACTATAACTCTAGTTCTCAATCATGTCAACTAGAGGGTCCTACTCTATCCCCATCACCTTATGCTAATGCCATCCCTACTTCATCTACCACACTTTATGTACCTCAACAATCTCAGCCATCCTACTATGTACCTACTTCCAAATATTACACAATCCCCCAACCAATTCAATCTCCACTCCTGGATATCTTCGAACAAACCTTCCTAGATCCACCATCAACAGATCCATTTCTACCTTCCACACCATATGATTTTAATCCTTATTCAATTAATATTGTACATTAAACACCTCTTTCAATATCCACACATACATCTACTATTGATTCCACATCTATATCTCCTCATCAACTTCATCGTCCACATTTATTATGTCCTTACCCATAATACCATCCATAGATCCAATCCCAGTTCTTGCATCTACCACATCAATCATTGGGACCACATCCACATCTTCCTCTCCTCCTACATCATTTAAAGAATCTTTGAAATCACTTCAACTTAAAAATTCAAATCATTATTCTACCTCATCGAGCAATCAAATCAATCTTCACTTTCCTTAGATTCCATCAAACAAATATTACTTCCTATGCCTATACCAACACCACCTCCAGATCCTCTAGTGGAAATTGTTGTCATTCCTCCTAAGGACGTAACCTCACAAAAAAATCTACAACCATTAATACATTACCTCAAAAATACCTTATACATTCCTATAAGGAAATTAACATTCCTACCTCTAAAAAATCCAACATGACAACCTTTTCATCAAGAACATTTCATCAACTAAAACTGAAACCATTCAACACTAAGGAATTTACCAATACCAAAACTGAATTCAAGCCATCAAGACATCAACATGCTCAAAATTTATCCTCAACATCTGGATCATCTCAAACATCCACTTCTTCTTCAAAGACCAAGATATTCCACAAAGACAAAGCACCTCCTAATGCTTTGGTTGAATCATGTACTAGAGGTCTTCCGACACTTGTTACAAATTTCTGTACAATCACACTTCCACCTATTAGGGCCTTTTACCCAAATATAAAGAATCCATCGTGGTTTAATTCCAACCTCATCTACGCATATCATCGTACCCTTGGACATGATATTGAACATTGCAAATCACTTCAAGCCATTGTTCATAACTTCACTAAGGAAGGATGCCTCCTTCCCAAACCAAACAAATCTCTTCCTTCCGCTTCAACATCCACACCTTTTACTTCATCTATCCAAATGCAAAAATATCCTCTTTCTTTACCAATTTTCACAGCCATTTTCCTACAAATGAGGATTTTTCTAAGGAGGATCCTTCATTGTCTATTAAATTTGTTTGAGTAAACACTCGGTCCGGTCCATGTGATCCTAAATCATCAACTAACACTAAAACTAAAACCAAAACATAAAACCCCAAAGCAATATGCCCCCATCCTCAACATCCAAATCATCTCATACATCAACATCCCAAACATCCACATCTAAATCCAAATCCAAACAATCCAATCCTCCAACCAAATTTGATTTATCTTCCAAGACACCTAATCTACCCATCCAATCTACATCCACACCTAAATCCCAATCCAAACAATCAAAAATTAATTCATCTTCTAAGGTTCCTAATTTATCCATCTAATCTACATTCATACCTAACTCCAAGCCAAAACATCATGTTAAAACCCATAAGAGTTATCTTCCTTTTGACACTTCGATTGGGTCCTACGCAGATATCCTTCGACATCTAACTCAAATATTTTCCATCACACTTCCCTCTGTTAAATATTTTAATCCAAATAGTCCCAAACCTTCATGGTTTAGTCCTAATCATACTCACGTTTATCATCGTACTCCGGGTCATGACACCGAGTATTGTAAGGCGTTTCAGACTATAGTCCATAATCTTGTTGAGAAAGACAATTTCCTCATTTACGGGAACCATTCTTCTCCATCCACCACGACTAATCCAAATCCAATTCCTACATCCTCATCCACCAAAATTATTAAATCTCATCCTTCATCCACATCATCCCTTACCATTCCTCCTAAAGAGGGTCCTCCCTTGTTGATTGATATTGTTGTTTTTTTAATCACCCTTGTGATCCTCAAACATCTATCCAATCCAACGTCAAGATGATCTCATCTAAACTCTTTCGACATCCATTAACTCATCAACATATAATTTTTCTACAGTGATATAATATCTTTTGCTACGGAGAAGTCTCCTTGTACGTGAGCATATCATCTGCATTAACTCATTTCTTATCCAAAAAACTCCGTTGATGCTGGGGGACTTCACTTTTAACATAGTTTTAATCTCATCGATCTTGCCTACTCCATATACTTATCATCAAATTCCACCTTTGTGGCCATAATTGTGCCTCCTTTAGGGCACCATATTTCCATTCCATATTTTCATCAAAGTCCATTGTTTTGGCCATATTCATGCCTCTTTTAGGGGCACCATCTATTTACATATCTTCATTTCAAAGTCCATTGTTATGGCCATATTTTTCCTTCCATTGAGGGACACTAATTCCAACTTTTTCATCAAAGTCCACCTTTATGTCCATATTCTGTTTTGATATTTTTCAATTCAATGTACACCATTTTGTCCATACTGTGCTCATTTTTGGGCACCATATTTCCATATTTTCCATCAAAGTCCACCATTGTGGCCATATTTGTTCCTCCTTTGAGGGACCATTCATTTTTATTCTTGATTCCACCATTGTTGCCATATGTGTCCTTCCATTGAGGGACCATTTCATCTCATCAAAGTCCACCTTTGTGGCTATACTCATGCTTCCTTTGGGGCACCATATTTCCATATTTTTCATTCAAAGTCCACCTTTGTGGCCATGTTTGTGTCTCTCTTGGGGAACCATATTTTCATCATAAGCCCACTCTTGTGGCCATTTTTGTCTTATTGGGATGCATATATTTTTCTCACTTCCTCACTTTTGAAAGGTAGTGCATAGTTTCCATCTTATCTATCTCGCGATGTCTTATCCAATCTTTCATCTTATCCTAAATCCACCATTGTGGTCATATTTTTCCTTCCCTTGGGGGACCATCTACTCGTCTAGTTAGGGACACATATTTTCACTTCCTTAAAGGGTAGCACATATTTTTTTACCTTCACTCATCTATCTCATCATATCCCATCCTATCAAGCTCTCATCCCATCTTGAACGTGAATTTAATCAAAACATTACATGGAAATTTTTCCTTCCCTTGATGGTAAACTAGAAGTCATGCCTCTTGATGCTTTGCACGTGAAACCATTATACTATTAGCATTTATTCCAGTTCTTTAAGTCATATCTTTAGATCATCCCTGCAAATTAGCACTTGCTATCTCTCACCGTGATGGTTTAGAACTATGTGGTCTTCTGTCACTTCCTAGATGTGACCTTAAATATGGGCACCACGGCTCTTCCCCTAGAATTTTCCTTATAGATATGTTCTTCCCTTTGGTGAAAACGCTGAGATCATTACATCCATTACCTTCTTATTCACCTATTGGAATCATGCAAAGGGTCTAGGGGTGTCTCTTATACATTCATTATCCCCTCTAAGTGGTCTACTTAGCTAGTCACTTTGCTCTCCCCCATGTAAAATTCAAAATTCATGGATGCTCTTATCAAAATAAAAGTTATCAAAAATAGATCAACCCTAGAAGGACATCTGTTCATGTAAAAAAGAGAGAGAAGAGATAAGGCATGTAAATCCAAAATCAAAGTTAAAAGAAAATCAAAATAAATAGATTGATCCCTCGAAGGATGGATATCATGTATTATTCTTTCCATCCACATATATTGTAAAAAATGGACCATACCCTCAAAGGATGGTTACTCCTTGTGGCATTTGAAGGCTTCCCGCATTGATCAACCTTCCATTTTATTAGCCTCATAATAAAGATTCTTGCATTGTTTAGATTTCTCTTTCCCCTTCCCAGAGCTGGGGCATAGTTTATGGAACACCACTTTTGGAGAACCCTCTTTCCTCGTACAAGTTATATCTCAAACCCCTTTTTCATGTTGACATTAGGTCTATGAGTTCACTCCATATGTTATCTCCTCATTATCTTTGTTATGACTAAATGTCATTGGTTATATGCTAATATCTTTTTGGTCGCATGTGCCTTACATTACTTGGATCCCCCTCTTGTTTACCTCCAATGCAATTGGAGGCATCTTTTCCTCGCACATTCCTTGATATGATGTAGTTTCATTCATACTCATAGATCACCATTGTTAAGTTGCATCTACCTCTTATCTCATCTAAATCCAATCTGACATTTCATTTAATATTATCGATCCATATGATATTATCCATCTATTTCATCAAATATTATCCAATTTATCTCATCTTAAGTCCACTTTTGTGGCCATCTTTTTGTTCCCTCTCGGGCACCATATCTCACATTTTGTTATCTCACCTTTTGGGCCATATTTGTGTCCTTTGTTGGGCATCATTACTTTCATCTATCTATCCTCTTTTGTTCTCAAAGTCCACCCTTGTGGCCATCTCTATTCTACCTCTAGGGATTTTTATCACTATTTTGCATCATCTCCTTATCATCTCAAATTCCACATTTGTGGCCATATTCTTCTCTCCCCGGGCACTTTAATTTTACATTAAAATAATTAATCTATACTTTCAAAGTCCTACCGGGCCATGCTTTTCCCCTCTTAGAGCATACTTTTTCCTTTTTGCCTTTGTGGCCATACCTTTCCCCACTTGGGGCATATTTGACTTTTCCTTTTTTTTTACCTTTGCGGACATGCTTTCCACCTTTGGGGAATATTATCTCATCACTTGATTTTTGTCTTGCCTTATCAACCATTTTTCATGTCCTATGCTAGGGCACCATAACTTTTCATCCTCTTCCGTTACAAACGCATACCTTTTTCGCTTGATTCCTCATGTACAAAGGATTTTGAATACCTTTTGCATATATTTGCACATACTTTGATGACCTACCTATGATCCATTGGTTATCCCATCTTGCATCCATACTGTAGTGATCTTCACTCACTCATTGAGTCTCAGTAGAACATTGTTGTCTATCTCCATTAAAACCACCATAGTTTTCCATCAATATTGCAATCCTTTTCACTAGGGCATCTTGCCTTGGTAATCATTTTACCCATATTTTCTTCACCCACCTACCATTTTTCAAATATTCTTTTTTAAACTTGTCATCAATTTCCCTTAGCACCATCGATCCCCTGTTTGAGTGGGAGCTCATCATCTACCTTTCAACAATCTTTATCCAACTCTCATCATTTTTTTTTCGGCCTATTGTTGCAAAACCATTCAACAAAAAAGGGAAAAATGTAGACACCTAAATTCGGTATCTATACCCTCATCACCGCATGCGCATATTTATTTAATTCATCCCCCTTATTTAATTAAATCATTATCCAATCCTCATCAATCAACATTAATTAATTAATTAATTAATCATTTAATATTTATTAATTCACATTAATTAATTAATTCCCTTTAATTAATTAATTAATTGGTATCCACATCCACATGCCCTAATCAAACCTTCTATTTAGGATGCTTTAATTCTAAATATATATCCCCATGATTTTCTATGCTTTTCCTAACCTATCTTTATTCCCCAACTCATCCTTATCACATCCCTTCCCACTTGTTTGCTTTAAATAAACTTTTCTACTCATCAAAACACAAAATCCTCCCTTTGGGAAACTTTCCCCATAATAAGTGGATACCCATTCGGGTCGTCATCGACCCTATAAAATAAATTTCATCCCTCTCCCAAAACACAATCAAGTGGAAAATGCAACAATAATGCAATAATAACTCAACCGAAATGCAACGAGAACGCAACCAAAATGTAACAAGAATATAAGTGCGTCTTCTCTCAGATTTTCTTGCATTCTACAATCCCTTCTTCAAACCAGAGCATCTCAATAATCGTATTGCAGCCCTTGTAATATTTTCTTGATCATCTACATAACATTGGGAGGTTTTTATTTCTTTTAATACTATCTATATCATTTTTGCTATTATCTCAATAAGAATAACATATTGCAAGTTATGTCGCCGTCCTTAATCCATTATCAAACTATTCTTCCATTTTTATTTGCATGTTTCCATTTCCATCCATTTATCCTTAGCCTTATCACATTATGCTACCGTCACCATCAATCCTACTGGTTGCCTTCGACCCGGTCATGTTCATCCAATGACTATCCAAATCATTGTTTTATATCCTTTTCTCTACCTTTTTATCTCGATATCACTCTGCAAGTCATCCTTCAAATCCACATGCCTTTGTCATCCACTAGCTTGCACTCAAACCTTGCAGGTCTTCATATTTCAAATATAGTCCAAATCTTCTCTCTCAAGTCATCGTTGACCTACCTTTGTGTAGCCTTGGTCACCGTCGACCTGCTAGTTTATATAGCTTGCAGCAGAGATCAATCACCTTTGTGCTTGTTCAACTATCACATCGCATATTGAGGTACCTTAAACCCTCCATCATTCGAGGTTTTCTAGTTTCTTTAGTAGCTAGATCATTAAATTGAAAGGAATGAAAAGCGGTAAACAATTAGGTCGTTTCACATTAGGTTTTTATGAACAAATGTTAAGAAGGTAAAAAATTAGTTATGGGTTTGAAACCCTAGCTTGAGAGTTGTATGAAATAAATGCTTCCTAAGTGGCCATTTTGTTTCCTAGTGCATGGATGATGATTGGAAAATGTATAGGAATCCTTCATATTTCTAGAAAGGTATGGTAGAGGTCATGGTGATGAGTGGGCCCCACTCAAACATGTCAATTTAAAGAAGAGTGTTTTGGGAAAAGGTTTTCCAAAAGAGTTACATGTTAAATTGATGTTATGGAATGTATGTGAGTTGATCTTAATGTCAAAATAGGTTTTAGGACATGTTCACGTAGGTTCATGGTCAAATGGGCTCCATTCGGGTTGGTGGTCAAAGGTCAATTTTAAGACCATAAAAAGTAGTGTTTAGTAAAGTGAGCATAAGAGAAGCTAAATGTGGAATTTTTAGCTGATTAAAAATATGTTGAAAAGAGGATTCGAGAAATTTATAGTGCTATGGTTTTTCTTATGATGAGTTTTTTTGATATGGTTTCTAAGCCATTCTTTGGACAAGAAGGTTTTTACCAATGCAAGAGAGGATGTGCTTTTATGAAAGTTTTGAGTTGTTTATGGCGTGATATGGATTAGGTGATGTTTTCTATCCCATGGAATATGAATAGGGATGAATTTGGAATCTAATGAATCCATTTAGAGGTTTTGAATTATTGAGAAGAATACGTATGATACTTAGTAGAAGGAACACGAAAGGTTCACGTGTGAGAACAAGGCGTGTTCAAAGGCGTGGAAGGATAGGGAAGGAAACACGCACGAAAGATAAGGAAAAATTTGAGACTTAGCCATTTTCAAGATAACGGGCTATTTTTGGAGATAGTGTGAAGAGCACACAAACTTGATAAAGAATTACGTGACACGCATAGGCTATTTTTGGAAAATCATATATTAAGTGCTTTGTATGGGTTCAAGTTAATAATAGAATTATTACTTCTAGTTAACTTAAGAGATATATTATTAGCGCACTTGTATGTGTGTCTACTATTGTAAAGGCACATGGTTAGTTTTTAGCATGTGACCTATTTTGGGAATTATGTAAGTGGTGAAGGGCAAGTCTCCACCCTTATAAATATGTAGTGATCTACGTAGTATCCATCACTCTTTAGATCTAGATCTGGTATATGCTCAGAATGTTTATACCAATTATGGATCTGAATGCATGAACTCTTTATATTGCTAACATCCTACACAAGTAAATGTAAAGAGGGGCCTTATACCTTTGTGTGCTTTGGTTGAGCACTCAATCTAGGTTGAGTGATGTCTTTAGTGTGCTTAGGTTATTTCTAGGTGCATCATTGGTTGTGTTTTTAGGACGTCTCTTTTAGTTATTTTCAAGATGGTTCATGATGAATACATATCAGTTGACCCTAACAAGTGTTGAGGAGTGGATATAAGATCTAGAAGATTACACACAAAGGTTCAAAGACTTTGGATCTCGAGTTTAATGCACGCCCATGGGTGGAAATGAAATTTGTATGACAGGTTTGAGCGAGAGCATCTTCGCTATTTTTCCAAAGTGGAACCGTATGAGTGAGTGGCTGGTTGTTTATGAGTCTAAAATGGATTGGAGGTATTACGCACTTGTCTAGATGTAGGAAGAATTTCTGGCCCTTTATGATGTTGATCGATTTGGACATGCGTTATGGATAGTTGGTTTCATGGTGTTATGAACATTTATATTTTGGAGTACTCAATTTCCCCTTATTCTTTCCTACAGATAGCGGAATTCCATTTTTACGGTATCCTAGGGGAACTTACTTGCAAGGCATTCCACTAGTGGTAAAAATTTTGATGGTGACCACCGAACTTGGAAAGAAAACCGATGGCTAACTAAACCCCACCACTCATGGGGGCATGAGCGGAGTTTGGTCAAAGATGGAAAACCTAGTGACGAAAGGAAGAGGGAAGAAAGGTGACTTAAGTCTAATGAGGCACATGAGAGGGAGATAGAGAAGCAACGGGATGTTTCAAAATGAATGGTGTTGAGGAGACAAATGGCTCACGAAGGATTTGTAGCTCATGTAGAAGGCATGGATTCAGAGCATCAGGAACTCCCCCATTTGGGAAAGCATGATAGGGAACCCTCCTTGGCCTCACATGGAAGTGCGCCCGCCAAGACGACCCAGTCACATGCGTGCATCTAAATCTTCCTAGAAACATAGCCCTTGGGATTGGTTTTCCATTATATAGTACAACAAGTAGTCAGCAAGCTAATTTAGGTAGTAGGAGAGTAGGAGTAAGTCTCATAGCGACATTGATGGAAAAGAAAATGTATTCATTGTTTTTGGAGGTACCTTTATAGGTGCATCATCTGCAAAGAATTAAAGCACATAGAATTTTGGACTTACTTACGGGAGTGGTAACACTTCACGAACCTAGGGGTTCAATTCGGTACTACTATTGGGACACGGGAAGTACATCTTTGGGTCCTCTTAAGCTACGGTGGAGGATCGGGAGGTATAGGTGGTTCTAGTTCTAATGAATTTGGTGGTTCTAGAGGTATAGGAAACACAAGAGGTTACGGATCGGGTGGGGAAGGTCCGTCTGAACCCTAGAATATTTACATGGAGATGTCTCTTTGTATTCTAGAGTATAGAGGAGTAGAAGATATTGTTGAACATGTGCATTTGTGTGAGATACTATGGCACGTAAAAGGGATCATGGATTATGAGCGAAGGGCAAGTGAATTTTCCACTATGTTACAAGGACGCACACACAGGTGATACTGAAAGTTTGACCACGATCGAATGCATAGACTATGCAACATTAAAAGATGCTTTCCTTAAAGAGTTTGACATCCCTGAGTTTGAGTAGAAGAGTATAAGCACACTCAAGGATATTAATCAAGGAACTACTGAGAGTTTTAGGGAGTATGATGCCAATTTCAAAACACTTTTATCTAATATTTCTTATGATATTCACGCAAGCCAGTATGCGTAATGGTTCGTTGGAGATCTAATTACACCTTTTAGAAGGGTGTTATCGCATAAGACATAGAATGATCCACATGAAGCACTAGAAGTTCTGAGGAAGTCAAACTTATAGACACTAGAGTTATGTTATCTCGTTTTAGTGATTCCAGCTAAAAATGAGATAACCATAGAAAAATTTGGACATATCTCTTAAAATTCCCCTTTGAAGGAGATTTTTGGGTTTTGGGTTTTCATTGCATGAAAGCATGTTTCTTGCATGTTACATGTCCCATGTTCCCAAAACCCAAACCCGATGGTCTTGACAGTGTGTGTTGAGTTTTCGAAACCCCAAGCATCGGAACATGTGTTATCCAATGCATGTTTCATGTCATATGTTTCCTGAAACCCAAAACCCGAATGAATCCTTTGTGTCAGGATTTCGAGACTTAGAAGCATCTCAACATCTCATGCATCATGCTTCATGTTTTCCAAAACCCAAACCCAATTAAACCAAACCCTTTGTGTCGGGTTTTGGACACTCCATGCATGATGACATGTCATTAATGTCTAGTTTTTACAGTAGTTGGCACACACATCAAATGAGGTGTAATTAATGTTAGGGTTTTATAAATAGGTGGTTTTCCACGTCATTTGTTACCTTGTACATTTTTGATGCGTTGGATTTTTGTGCATGCTTCTTCCACCTCGAGACCCGATTGAGCTTCTGAGTCGATTTCACCATCCATTCTCGATCATTTTTCAATCTTGTTAAAGGTATTCTTCTCCTCTTTTCATTTTGAATCTTCTTGGGGTTGTTTTTGAGGTGTGTTGTTTGGGTTTCCATTTCTTTTCCTCTTCCATTACTGGTTTAGGGTTTTAGGTTGTTTTTCTTATTTCTTGTCTCTTTCATGTGGGCTCTCATTTGGAATTTACCCCCCTTTTTGTTATTTACTTGTTGTAAGTTGTGGTTTTCAAAAGAATCTAAAAACCATGAATGAAAAAAGTGGGAAATTTTTCATGTTCTGACAGGATAGAGACCCGATATCCTTTTTTCAGGTTTTGCAGGGTGCTCGACACCATCCAGTTTCCACCTTGTTTCAGGTTTTGTAGGCTACTTGACATCTTTCTTTCTCTACCTTGTGTCGGGTCTTGATAGGTGTTCAACATCCTCTCGATTTCTGCAGTGTGTCGGGTATTTTTACCTGCTTGACATCATCTCACTTCCACTTTGTGTCGGGTTTTCGTTGATGCACCACATGCCCTAACTTCCAACACACACCCCACCAGTGTTTCGGGTTTCTCAAAGTGTCCGACATCCTCCAAACTCCACCAATCTTTCAGGTTTCCATTGGTGTTTGACACATCCTAATTTCGACATACAATCTAGTCTTCGATTTTTGAAGGTTTTCTACAAGTTTCAAAACCCGAAAGGTGTGTCGGGTCTATACACTTGTCCAACAAGCTCTCACACCCGACTACTCTTCCAGAAGTCATCAAGGCATTCTCAAGACTCCTCATGTCGGACCCTGGCCCATCTCAGGATAAGTCAGATAAGTCAAGAAAGATGAAGTATAAGTATCAAAAGATGGAGTCTTCTTCTTATGTAAGTTAATTATGACATCCGGACATAGAGCTCGATAATATAGATATGGAAGACTTCTAGAAAAGAATTGTGGATTCTTCTCAGAATCCATGGACAAAGTCAATAGCTAGCAGCGGTCTCCCTCTCGCAGCAAGATTTCCAATATCATCCCAATTCCTTGAAATTCATCCTAGCTTGTGCTTCCCACTATGACTCAACCTCCTACTCAGTAAGAAATCAAGCAGGGAGTCTATAGTGAAATTGGATGGAGATTATTTTGATCAACTCCTAAAGTTGCCCAACTTTATGGAATACGTTGATTTAGATTTTAAATCAGCACAAAAGGCCTAGGACAAGGATCAGGAAGACTACATCAAGCACGTAAATAAGAAGTTCTTGGTCAAGGCTAAGCCCGTTGTTTCTAGGTTTCCTAAGTCGGTCCCTAGAAGTGATTTTATTCTTGAAGTCAGTGATATCATCACCCTCTTGAGAGCTAGTTGTTTGGACTCCCAGATTCAAAATAATTCCAAGGGTGGATGTACCAGTTCATGGTCATTATAAAGAAAAATGACCAAGGGATTGATTGGGGTAGCCTGATAAGTAATGAGATAGACTCCCAAATGAAAACGGTCTTATCTACTGGAAAGTTCTATATGATGTCATACATCACCTATGTAGCAGCATGCATGAGAAACTATCCAGGGCTGGATGCAAAGGGAAACCAAGCAATGGAACACATATATCGGTACTTCCCATAGCTGACAATAAAAGGGTCTGAAGACCAATTTAGAAGAGTGAATGATGCCTTCTTCTACGAAAACATTTGTAGATTAGATCCTGATCTGAGGAAGAGAAGGGTTTCTGATGAAGCATGGAAGAAGTGTCAAAATGGGGTTGCATCTTCTTACAATTCAAGAAGTTTACCTATCTTTGGGTGGTAAGGTTCCACGGTAATCCTTTCCATTTTCCCAGGTTCCCAGGTGACAAACTGATCCTCATGGAGTTGGTCAGACAATTGTTGGATTTTCACAAATTCCAACAAAGCAGACACAAAGCCATTATCTCCTTCCCCATTTCCATTGGAAGGTATACATGTTCCACCATGGTTAAGGCCAAGAATGTGGTGCATGAACTTTAGGACAAATTGAAGAAGCACATGAAGATGAGGGAGGATTCAACATCCGAGGAGTCCTCAAGTCATATGGAACATTGTACCTACATGTGCCCACTTGTGGAAGATATCTGGGTTGATCTTCGTGATGAAGTTTCCATCCGAAGAAAAGACAACAACAGGCTGACACTTGAAGAAATTCAGATGTTAGATCTAGCTGATATCCTTGAAGGTACCATGGATAATGAAAGTGTTCTAGGAACCTAGGTATGAATAGTCAGATGGAGACCAACTTGGATTCCTAGCCATTGATTGGTCTGTTGCTGAAAAGGCTTCTATCACTGAAAGAGTTACTCAGACTCTTGTCCACACTAAGGCATGGCTCATTTCTTGGGGAATGAGTTATAAGGAAAATATTTTTTCAAAGATAACTACTTTAGAAGCGGGACCCTCCAAGGGAGAAAAGGAAAAGGATAAAAGCCCTACCAAGAGGCAAATAAAGTTTAAGTTTGTCAGGAAAGGAGAAAAGCAAGGGGCCGAATCATCTACTACTCCAACACAAACAATTGAGATCTTGGATTCACCTCCTCCACTAGAACAAGGAGAAATTCTTTCAGAAATCAAGGTTAGTCAACCTCTTGTTTCTCCTTTTGTTGATTTCTCATCGGAGGTAAGCCTTTCTCTTACTTCTCAAGCTTTGGCTTTAGAATCTTTACCCCCTCTCTCCCAATCTTCCTCATCTCATATTTCAATGCCACTCTCATCAGCCATGGCCAACATTTTCTCGATCTCTCACCTCTCTCTGCTTGGACCTACGATGGCCCTAGAAATGCCTCCTCCTTCTGCACCTTCATTCCCTGAATCTATTCCCACAATCACTACACTTGCAGTCATCACGACTCCACAAGTAAATCTTCCTCCACCCACAGATACAACCATAACACCTCCAATAGGAGTAAACTTCTTTTGTTGTACCTCAATGGTTGGTCGATCAGACTCGAGGAAGAGGAAGGTGGTAGTTCCCCTACCAACCTTCGATTTTAGTTCACTCAAGGCTTCTCCTGCCAAATCTGCCAAGAAACCCAAAATGGTTTCAAGAGTTTCAGTGGATGCCTCAGGGCATAAGTTTGTAGAGATTTCCACTCCATGGTCAAAAAAACAAAGGAGGATATAATAGTGACTGATTATCAGATTACAAGGGTTGATCTAGGAAAAGTGACAACAGAAGGAGCACAACAAGATGCACAAGATGCCATGAACGTGCTTTGCCAAAAGCTGAAAGAAACAAAGGTAAGTAGGGATGAGCTAAAGGAGAAAGTTGAATAGTTGATAGAGGTACTACTCAAGCTTTCAAAGCCTTCATAGCAACAACACCATCATCTTCTACCCCTACTCCTATCAGGTTCAATTTCTCATCGGTGCCTATGATTGAAAAGATCAATGAGAAGGGGAGAATGGTTGAAGAATGGATAAAGAGGCTACTCCTACAAGGAAGAGAGGTCATAGATGACACGTGGAAGTTTATAAATCCTTGGAGGAAATAAAGAAAGATGGTGACAAGATGGATGATGAGTTTTCACAGGAAGTCGGGAACCTTGAATTAACTTTGGAAGCCCTCAATGCACTGAAACAGGTTCCATCCCGGATCTTAATGGAAGAAGGAATTATTCCACATGGGGATAAGCATTTCCATCTTGCCAAAGCCATCAGATTCAGGATAAAGATTCTCAGTGAAGCTTGCAGCAAGTTGAGGGAATCTAGAGATCAGTTGGTTGATGCCACCAATGACATAGAAGAGGAGCTGTCTAGGATCTTCGCCAAGGTGTTGGGTGAAAGCTTAGAGATTCTACCTACTGATGATCTCTATAAGAAAATTCAAGAATTAATTCAACATGAACCAACTTCCATCTTTGATCTGGCAGCCATCGATAAGTTCATAAGGATCGAGAATGTTTTGGAATCACTAAGGAAGCTCAATAAGAAATTGAAGAAACTCCTGGTAATGCAAGTGACACTCAGGAAACTTGTGAGGTCCTAAGTGATTATTCTAGTGTGCCAGATGAAGATGAGATGTAGAGCATAATCCGAAGTTCCAAGAATTTTGAGACAAGCAGGCTTCATTTGGAAGAGGACAAGGATGACGAAGTAGAATAAACATAATGTTTCATGTCATTTCTATCAAGAAATTGTCATGTCTTTTTCATTTTCGTTTCATCACATAGGAAGCAAATTTTGACTTGTTCTCCTGTGTGAGAGTCAAGCAAAATAGGACTCTCATTAAAAGACTATTTTCTAGGATTTATCCTATTTTCTCTCTGCTCTCTCTATTATAAATAAGGGATGCTTGTGTATTTCAAGGGAGACTTTTTGAATATTAAGAGCTATTGTGAAGAAGAAGAAAAACTTTGTATTTTCTTTTTAATCATTGAAGAATAGGAACATGTGTTATTTTACAAACTTTGTGTTGTGGGATTCATCTATCTTGAGATATTGTTCTTACGTCCAAAATCTTGAGCTATTCTTTGTTTAGTATTCTTAATCATTTTAATCATTTCAAAATATTACACTCATTATCTAAAACTCGTATAAGTATTTCTTGATCTATGTTTTCTTGAAAGAAAATACATTCCTCTCATTCCCTTTCCACTCTATTTCATCTATAATAAGTTTCCTTTCTAATCCATTGCATTTCTAAAGTTGTAATATCTCCACTTCGTGTTGATATGGATTTCAGGATTGTATCCCAACCCCAATGGTTAGAATAGTGTGGATATTGTATATATTATTTTTGTTGTGTTTTAGATTAGTAATAAACAAGTAGCCTCACCTATCTTTGAGGAGGGATTTGATCCCATGCACTATGGTTGAACCTCATATTTTGGCCTGAAAAAATATCCAACCAATATTTTTGGTGACTCTACTGGGGAATACAGATTGATAAGACTAAGCTTATCCTATTGGTGTCTAGCGACTCCGTATTTTCCTTATTTTCAAAAGATCCATTTTTTCGTTCAAGCTAGCTAGAAAGATCTTTACTCAGTCAAGCCAAGCCAGGGGTGAGACTGATCCATTCTTTGATCTGCTTCAACAACATAATTTTAGACTTTCCCCCAACAGTGTTGCATCTAGCCGAGCAAGAAGTTCTTCGCCTATCCAAAGATCTCGGGTTCCTCAAGAACAAGAAGTTTCTGCAACCTACCATGCATTATTCTTATCTGATACTTAGATTCTTATACACTTCATTCAAAAGAATGGCAGCACAACCTATGTGCCTTGGGGTGTGGCTATTGGTCCTCTCTCCCTAACTCCACCATTGCATGATCTACCTCATGGATCTCATAAGAATATCCCTAAGTTCAACGGTGATGGGAAGCAGCACCCTGATGAACACATCGCTTCATTCTTTGTCACATGTGGCATCCTTGGGGTTTCTCATGAAGATGTCTCTTATTCGACTCTTCGTTGAAACATTACATGGTGTAGCAGCAGAATGGTTCTACCATCTTCCAATGCATGCATTACCAACTGGCCACCATGAGATCCATATTTGAAGCAAGGTTCAAACCAGATGAAGATTCTCATGCCTTGTTAGCACAACTTACACATATGAAGAAGGAGTCTTATGAACCCATGTGGGACTTCATAGCAAAATTCAACAAGCTGATTCGTAAGATTCTAGACCTAGCCATTCCCACTCTTGAAAATCAAAAGTGTTTCTTCATCAACACTCTTCTCCCCTATGTGAGCTTCTTATTAAGAAGGTCTGTTATTCCCGATTTGGCCACTACTCAAGCTACAACCACTGAAATAGAAGATGATCTTATTCTAGCCGGAAAGATCAGAAGAGAGTCATCTAAGCCTAAAAATCAGAGTTCTTCTCAGAGTACTACTAATCCTATGATTCAAAAGATGGCCAATGACTTGATCACTTTGAAGAAGAAAATGTCTCAACAAGTGACCAATGTTCCTTATCGGGATATTCCTAGATGGAATTTCAACAATGCCAATGGCGCTCCCCGAGAGATAGGAATCGGTTGATTATTGCTCCCACTAGGTTGGCCATTGAAGCTCCTCTTGTCAACATAGTAGTTGAAATAGTTGAGGATGGTGAAGAACCAGAAGATCAAGATTCTCATGAAGCTTTTGAAGCTTCAGGATATGTTGATGAGTCTTTTGATGATTCAACTGGTGACTCCAGCATTGGGTACTTGGAATATGAGGAAGACAAAGGTGAGCATGATGGTCAATCATTTGCAGTCTTCACTCGATCTCAATCCCAGAACCCCAGAAATCTAGTTGAAGGCTCTAAGGAGAAAAGTAAAGAAGCTCCCATGGTTATGGCTAAAAGAGGCTCTCCTATCTCAACGCAAACTGAAAAGGAGACAACTAAAAAGGTAACTTCATCTTCTAACTCTCTTTCTCCTTCCCCCAAGGCTAGTACCTCGGCTCAGACTAGTGTAACCAGAACTGAGCCCACCATCATTCCTTCATATACCACTTTTGACATTATTGACCATGCAAAGAAAACTAAAATCCAAATGTCGGAAGCCGAGTACCTTCAGTCAAATCCTGAGCAATTTGAGAAACTTGCCAAATTCATTAGAAGCAAGGCTTGCTTATCCCTTCATCTTCAAAAGGCATTTTTCCTAGTCCCACTCAGCCTTTACCTTAGAGTAATATGACCTCTATTGCTTCTTTGGGAAATATTGAACCATTTTATTTGTCCTTACTTATAAATGGTTTTAAACTCAACAATTGCATAATTGACTCAGGAGCCTCTGATAACGTAATGCCCACAAAATTAGCCCATGCCCTTGGACTTACCTTGACTAAATCTTATGGGTGGTGTTACTCCATGGAAACTAAACAAGTCCCCTTGATTGGCCAAATCAAGGATGCATAGTTTGCATTTGTTGCCTTCCTTGAAAAGAGAGTAAAAATGACTATCCTGGTTGCTGATATCCCAGCTACTTATGGTATTCTCTTAGGGAGAGGTTTTTGCAAAGATGTTGGAGGAGAAATCAATATGGACTAGACCAAAGCTAAAATTCTAGTAAATGGAGTTCCTCGTGTCCTTCACCCTGAAGCACAGGTGAAGTACCTAGTCACTAAATCAGATGATCCCAAGGCCCAAATTCTCTTCGAAGATGCAGGCTTGGGTAATTATTTCATGACATCTGAGGTGTCCTCCATAGAAAGTCAAGGAGGAAGATCCTAATGTTGTTTGGACCCTCGAGTTTGATGGAAGTTGTTCAACTACTTGGGTCGGGCACTGGTGTGGTTCTTATATCTCCATTTTTGAGATTTTTCCTTTCACCTTCAAGCTATAGTTTGACAATACTAATAACACGGCTGAATACAAAGATTTGTTATTAGGATTAGAAATGGCAAGGAAAAAGAATCCAAAATCTCAAAGTTCAGGGAGATGCCGAGTTGATTGTAAATCAAGTAAGGGGATCTATCAGGTAAAAATGATCACCTAAGGCATTACAGGAACAAGGTGTGGGACAACATAGAATGCTTTGATGCTTTTTCCATTAAGGTAGTTTTGAGAGATCATAATGATAAAGTTGATTCTTTAGCCATGTGTCTGCATCTCTTCTCCTTCCTCACCCAAAGTTCAAACAGGACAAGTATACCATTGAGATTGTGTATCATCCAAGTGTTCTAGATAATTCAACACATTGGCAAGTGTTTAATGATGATCAACAGTTATTGTCTTTTCTTGAAAAATGATAATTTTAGCGAGCTTTATTTTGAAGGATCAAAATCGGCTTTCCATGAGTCCATCTCAAATTCATATCAAGATATTGATGGTGAATTCATCCAGCTCAAAGGCAATAAGATTCTAAAGGGATTAGTTTCTCTGGAAGGTCTATTTGACAAGCATGACCATTTCATTTGGGACAAAAGGCAAGCTGAAGGTGCTTCCTTGTCAGAGGTAGATCAAGTTAATCTGGGCTCTCCTGACCAACCACGATGGTAAACATTAGGAAATGTTGTTCTCTGGAAGAGAAAGAAAGATTCACTTCACTCCTAAAGAGATATATGGACATCCTAGCATGGTCATATGTGGATCTAAAGTCTTTCAAGCCCAAGGATGTGCAACACAGCATCCCTTTGAAGCCTGAGGCTAAACCCTATAGGTAGAAGCAAAGGCATTACAATCCAAAGATCTTAGGGACTATCCTTGCATAAATTCAAAAGATGTTAGACATAAGGATTATCTTTCCAATCCATCATTCCACCTAGGTTGCTAACATTGTCCCCATCAGAAAGAAGAATGGTGAGATCCGGATTTGTGTCGAATTTCAGAACCTTAATCAGTCTTCATTGAAAGACAATTACCCATTGCCTATCATGGACCAAGTATTACAGATTGTCACTAGATCAGAAATGTTATCCATGCTTGACAGATTTTTGGGGTATAATCAAGTCAAGGTAGCCTCTGAAGATCAACACAAAACAACATTCACCACCCCATGGGGGACCTTTTCTTACAGAAGGATGCCTTTTGGTTTGATTAATGTCGAGCCATATTTCAAAGAGCTATGGACTTAGCTTTCAGAGATTTGATGGGAAAGTCATAGTTGTATATTTGGATGACTTGACGGTCTTCTCTAAGAAGTGAAGTGATCATTACGATCACTGGAGTAGGTACTCTTAAGGTGCAAGTGTCATGGGATTTCATTAAATCCCAAAAATTCCATGTTCAAAGTAACAGAAGGAAATTTTCTAGGTCATATCATGACTAAAGAAGGAACCAAGATCGACCTAGAATGGGTAAAGGCCATCCAAAGCCTTACCCTGCCTACAAGCAAAACTGGGGTGCATTCCTTTTTTGGGAAGGTAAATTTCCTAAGAAGATTTGTACCTGATTTTGCCGATAAAACCAAGGATATTCTTGGGATGATGAAAAGTAAGACTCCATTTTGATGGAGCACTGAAGGGAAGCTTGCTTTCAAAGAATTCAAAAGAGCAATTGCTCACACTCCTATTCTGGTATGCCCAGACTTCAAGAAGGATTTCATCATGTACAGCTACGCTTCCGCACATACAGTATCAGCCATTTTGATGCAGGAGAATGAAGAAGGAATCGAAGCTCCCATTGCTTTCATGAGTTTCCCACTAAAGGAACATGAATTGAAAATGTCACAAATTGAAAAGCATGCTTATGCAGTGGTGAGAGCGGTGAAACATTTTAGGTACTATGTGTTGAGTTCTCACACTCTCGTTCTCATTCTGATACTATAGTTAAGTCCATTTTGACTCAACAAGAGTTGGGTAGTCAATGGGGTAACTAGATAGCCAAAGTCCAAGAATATGACTTGGACATCAGACCTACCAAGTTGGTATAAGGAAGAGGCATATGCCAATTGATTGCAGAAAACAAGTCTGAGATAGAATGTGAAGAAACTAAAGATACTTCTTCAGAATTTCCCATGGTGCTTTTTGTAAGCACAACCAATGAATGGTATGTAGACATCACTTTATTTTTAACTTATGGAAAATGTCCCCCATTTGAGCCAAAAATAAAAGAGGACAGTTAAATTAAGGTCTGTAAGATACGTTCTATGGGATAATGGTATATACAAGAAGGGCATTGATGGTGTATTCATGCATTGTGTCGATAAGTCTCAGTAAGTAAGGTTGCTAGAATCCTTTCACAATCTAGCATGTGGAGGAAATTTCTCTTCCTCCATGATGGCTTACAAAATCTTACGGGCTAGGTACTATTGGCCTACTCTCTTTCGAGATTCAGCAGAATGGGTGGCTAAGTGTGAAGCTTGCCAACATTTTGTTGGTTTCACCCTAAGCTGGCTGCTCTTCCCTTGAAGCCTGTGGTAATTGAAGAACCTTTTTGCCAATGGGGAATTGATTTCATTAGAGTAATGAACCCTACCTCTAGCACCGGTCATAATTATGTGCTCACCACCACTAACTATTTCACCAAGTGGGTGGAAGCTGCACCAATCAAGCAGGCAACCTCTGAAGTTGTGTGCAATTTTCTCAAAGAGAATATAATTGTTAGATTTGACATTCCTCACAAGATTGTTGCTAAAATGCTTCCAATTTCTCATCACATGAGTTGACTGAATTTTTTTATGGATTTGGGATCACATTGGCTCATTCATCTGATTATTACCCCCAAGGCAATGGTCAGGCTGAATCAAGCAATAAGAACCTGGTGACCATAATCAGAAAGATGGTCGATGAGAATTAGAGGACATGGCACAAAGCATTGTATGATGCATTATGGGAAGATCAGATTACTCCTAAGTGAGCTATTGGAATGTCCCCATTCCAGGTGTTATATGGGATTGATGTTGAGATTCCTATCTCTGTAGAATTGTCAGCCTTATGGTTGGCTAAAGCAATTGAGGATGAAACTTTTCAAAGTTCTATTGAGAAAAGGATAATGTACCTAGTCAGGCTAGAAGAAGAACAAAACAAGGTGGTGGATCACATTGCAGATCATTAGAGCAAAGTCAAAAAGATATTTGATAAAAAATCAAAGCAATGTGATTTCCAGCTTAGAGATCTAGTACTTCTCTGGATAAGAGAAGGGAACAGAAAGGGATGCATGGCAAGTTTGACTCTTTATGGAAAGGTCCTTTCAAAATCCATCAGCTGAATGGAGAAAATAGATTCTATCTATCATACCTTGATGGAGAGTTACTCCCTCTACCTTTCAATGGCCAACATCTGAAGTTGTTCCATCAGTAATGCAAGATGCTCTCTTGCACTGTATTATAATTTATTTTCTTGTTGTGTGTTTTCTTTCTTTCTTTCTTTCTTTCTTTGTTTGTTTTTGGTTTTCTTCTTCTGACTCCATAGCCCAATGGATAAAGATTCTTGATTCTGAGTTCTCTTCCTTTGATGTCTCAAAGAAAGTCCCCAACTGGAGCCAACTATTATCTCATTTTAGTGATTCCAGCTAAAAATGAGATAACCATAGAAAATTTTTGGACATATCTCTTAAAATTCCCCTTTGAAGGAGATTTTCAGGTTTTCGGTTTTCATTACATGAAAGCATGTTTCTTCATGTTATGTTCCCCGAAACCCAAAACCCGATGGTCTTGACAGTGTGTTGGGTTTTGAAACCCCCAAGCATCGAAACATGCATTATCCAATGCATGTTTCATGTCATATGTTTCCCAAAACCCGAAACCCGAATGAAGCCTTTGTGTCGGGATTTTGGGACTTAGAAGCATCTCAACATCTCATGCATCATGCTTCATGTTTTCCAAAACCTGAATTAAACCAAACCCTTTGTGTCGGGTTTTCGGACACTCCACGCATGATGACATGTCATTAATGTCTAGTTGTTTGGTAGTTGGCACATGCATCAAATGAGGTGTAATTAATGTTAGGTTTTATAAATAGGTGGTTTTCCACGTCATTTGTTACCTTGTATGTTTTTGATGCGTTGGATTTTTATGCATGCTTCTTCCACCTCTAGACCCGATTGAGCTTCTCGGTCGATTTCACCATCCATTCTCGATCATTTTTCAATCTTGTTGAAGGTATTATTCTCCTCTTTTCTTTTTGAAGCTTCTTGGGGTTGTTTTTGAGGTGTGTTGTTTGGGTTTCCATTTCTTTTCTCTTCCATTATTGGTTTGGGGTTTTAGGTTGTTTTTCTTGTTTCTTATCTCTTTCATGTGGGCTCTCATTTGGAATTTACCCCCCCTTTTTTATTTACTTGTTGTAAGTTGTGGTTTTCAAAAGAATCTAAAAACCCATGAATGAAAAAAGTGGGAAATTTTTCATGTTACGATAGGACGAGACACGATATCATTTTTTCAAGTTTTGCAAGGGTGCTCGAAACCATCTAGTTTCCACCTTATTTTTGAGGTTTTGCGAGCTACTTGAAATCTTGGTTTCTCTTCCTTGTGTCAAGTCTTGACATGTGTTCAACATCCTCCGAGTTCTATAGTGTGTCGAGATATTTTTACCTGATTGACATCATCTCACTTCCACTTTGTGTCGGGTTTTCGTCGATGCGCCGCATGCCCTAACTTCCGACACACACCCCGCTAGTGTTTCAGGTTTCTCAAAGTGTCGACATCCTCCAAACTCTACCAGTATTTTAGGTTTCCTTTGGTGTTTGACACATCCTAATTTCTGACATACAATCTAGTCGTCGATTTCTAAAGGTGTTCTACAAGTTTCAAAACCCGAAAGGTGTGTCGGGTCTGTGCACTTGTCCAACAAGCTCTCACACCCAACTACTCTTCTAGAAGTCATCAAGGCATTCTCAAGACTCCTCATGTCGGACCCTAGCCCATCTCAGGATAAGTTAGATAAGTCAGGAAAGATGAAGTATAAGTATTAGAAGATGGAGTCTTCTTCTTATGTAAGCTGCAATTACGACATCCGGGACACAAAGCTCGATAATATAGATATGGAAGACTTATGGAAAATAATTACAGATTCTTCTCAAAATCCATGGATGAAGTCAATAGCTAGAAGTGGTCTCCCTCTCAAAGTAGGCTTTCCAATATCAGCCCAATTCCTAGGCTTCCCACTATGACTCGGCCTCTCCCGCTCGGTGAGAAATCAGCGGGGAGTCTATAGCGAAATTGGACGGGGATTATTTTGATCAACTCCTAAAGTTACCCACCTTTATGGAATACATTGATTTAGATATTAAATTAGCATAAAATGCAGGGGACAAGGATTAGGAAGACTACATCAAGCACGCAAATAATAAGTTCTTGGTCAAGGCTAAGCCTGTTGTTTCTAGGTTTCTTGAGTCGATCCTAGAAGTGATTTTATTCTTGAAGTCAGTGATATCATCACCCTTTTGAGCCAATTTTTTGGACTCCTAGATTCAAAAGAATTCCAAGGGTGGATGTACCAGTTCATGGTCATCATAAAGAAAAATGACCAAGGGATTGACTGGGGTAGCTTGATAAGTAATGAGATAGACTCTCAAATGAAAATGGTCTTGTCTACCGGCAAGTTCTCTATGATGTCAGACGTCACGTATGCGGAAGCAGACATGAGAAACTATCTAGGGTTGGATGCAAAGGGAAACCGAGCAACGGAACATATATATCGGTACTTCCCACAACTGACAATAAAATGGTCTGAAGACCAATTTAGAAGAGTGAATGATGCCTTCTTCTATGAAAACATTTGTAGACTAGATCCTGATCGAGGAAGAGAAGGGTTTCTGATGAAGCATGGAAAAAGTGTCAAAATGGGGTTGCATCTTCTTGTAATTCAAGAAGTTTACCTATCTTCGGGTGGTAAGGTTCCACGGTAATCCTTTCCATTTTCCCAGGCTCCCAGGTGATAAACTAATCCTCATGGAGTTGGTCAGACAGTTGTTGGATTTTCACAAATTCCAACAAAGCAGACATAAAGCCGTTGTCTCCTTCCCCATTTCCATTGGAAGGTATACATGTTCCACTATGGTTAAGGCCAAGAACATGGTGCATGAAATTTAGGAAAAATTGAAGAAGCACATGAAGATGAGGGAGGGATTCGACATCCGAGGAGTCCTCAAGTCATATGGAACATTGTACTTGCATGTGCCCACTGTGGAAGATATATGGGTTGATCTTTGTGATGAAGTTGCCATCTGAAGAAAAGACAACAACATACTGAAACTTAAAGAAATTCAAATGTTAGATCTAGCTGATATCCCTGAAGGTACCATGGATAATGAAAGTGTTTTGGAACCTAGGTACGAATAGTCAAATGGAGACCAACCTAGATTCCCAGACATTGATTGGCATGTTGCTAAAAAGGCTTCTATTGTTGAAAGAACTACTCAGACTCTTATCTATACTAAGGCATGGCTCATTTCATAGGGAATGAGTTATAAGGAAAAGAGTTTTTCAAAGATAACTAATTTAGAAGCGAGACTGTTGTATATATCTTCCCCTAGGTAGATATAGACAAGCAGAAGATTCTAGAAACCAAAGAAGCTCAAATCCCTGACATTTATTGCCAAGGCGCACAGAAGTGGCGCACAGCACGGAATGTCGACAAGGAAAATAGTGCACCAAGGCGCACAGAAGTGGCGCACAACACGGAATGTCGACAGGGAAAATAGTGCGCCAAGGCGCACAGAAGTGGCGCACAGCACGGAATGTTGACAGGGAAAATAGTGTGCCAAGTCGCATAGAAGTGGCGCACAAAGACAAAATGTCGGCAGGGGAAAATAGTGCGCCAAGGTGCACAGAAGTGGCGCACAGCACGGAATGTCGATAGGGAAAATAGTGCGCCAAGGCACACAGAAGTGGTGCATAGCATGGAATGTCGACAGGGAAAATGGTGCGCCCAAGGCGCACAGAAGTGGCGCATAGCACAGAATGTTGACAAGGAAAATGGTGTGCCCTTGGCGCACAAAAGAGAATGTCGACACACACACGGATGCGCCCTTGGCACACCTTGGGACGTCAACATTTTGAGCGCCGACAGAAGCGAGACCACAGCGCGAGATATTCCGATGGCCATAACTTTTGACTGGGAGCTCGGATTCATGCAAGGTTGGAATTTTTGGAAAGCTTACGAGGTCCTCTATCTAACTACAACTAGATATCTTTAATTGGGTAAGAAAAACTCTTAAAAATGCAAAATACAGTTCGCCACTTTTGGGTTATTGGGGTTCTCACCTACCACCATAATGAGATAGTTAAGTGCATTCTGGAGGTGGTTGGGGCAGATTTTGAATTCCTCTCTCTTTCCTCTCTCATTCTTCCTATAAATTGTAAGGAGGGGCTTCTTTCTAAAGGTTGGAAATTCTTGTTTTGCCCCTCCCTTCTTCTCTTTGGTAGGTGAATCAGGAGTTCAAACCTCCTATATAAAGCCTGTAATGCAACCTTGTCTCTTGGCATTTTGTGGTGTAATGTATCAATCTTTAGAGAAAATAATGCATGTATGTGGATGATTATCAACCCTCTCTGTGTTTATTTGCATCTTCCTGATCTTTCACTGTAAATCTGTTATCTGTGCATGATCTTGCATCGCATTTTAATAGTTTGTGTTTATTGGCAAGATAGTTGTTCTTCATTCCTCGGTGCATCACCTTTGTTAGTTTAGGTTTATTTTTATGCATCTTCTTACCCTGTCTCCTTGGAAAATTAGATTAGGTTTTGAGTAAACCCTCTACATTTTTACGTGTGCATCTGAACAGAGGAATAGGAACCGGCCTTCATCCGGAGAGCTTTTCCATTTTGCAAGGTCCCACACTTGGGAAAAGCTCCATGTTATGCAATCGCACTGAGAGTCTCAACCCATCGAGTTGCAGACATTTAGGGGTGCTGCGATTCACCATCAATAGTTTTGGCATGCCCGGTGGGACCAAGAGGTCATTCCACAGATTTGAAGGAACTTTCAAGAAATTTGGACTTAAAAATTACAGGTTTTACAGTTTCGATTTTTTTTTTTTCACCTTCCAGGCTGAACTTTGAAATCAATTTTCAAGGACTTAACTTGCTTGAAACAAGTCAAAATTTCACCAGTTGATAGATCGGGATAATATTCAAAAGGGTATTCTTAGATTTTTGATATTTTGACTTTCAAAATTTCATGGTTTTTTGATTTTCGGATTTCAGGTTTTCGGAAGTCTGGCATTTTTGGATTTTCGGGACTGTCATTCCAAATCCCTTTCCAAACTCTAAAATATCAAAAAATACAGGTCTTTCAAATTTCTATTTTTAAAGATTGTCAGGTTTGGTGTGTAACTTGGCAGGATCTAGCCTTTTGAGGCTCACTTTCTAACACATCTGGCGACTCCGAAAGGGATAGAATTCAGCGGTGTAGCAGAAAAGGTTGCCCAGGCATATGAGAAGAATTCAAACCAGGTCTAATACTCAAGAAGAGGGGCTATTGTCCACTTGCAACTATCACCAGGAGGAGGAAGGAGAGGAAGAAGACCACAAAGATCACCATCTCCACCTAACAGGACTTTGTCTACACCTCCACCTAGTAGGCCTTTTCTCGCATCAACCAGGGTTCTTAGGCCAATCATAATGGCACATCTACCACCGAATCCCTTTTTCAATTTCACGGGTAGTAGTCCACTTGCCCTAAATGCTCAGAATCAAATTCCGATTGCAGCACTAAAGAACATACCCTATTTCACAGGAGAAAATCACACTACTCCTATTGATCACATCTAGAATATTGCTAATGCATGTGTAATTCACGAAATAAATGAAATGGATGTTGCGGTCAAGCTGTTGGCTTCATCTTTCAAAGGCAAGGCCTTACAATGGTTTAGGAGCCTTACAGCAGGGTCTATTATGAATTGGAACCAACTTTGTTCTACTCTTTGCAGCCAATTCGGGGAGAGGGCGGACAATTTATCTTTATTGGAACAGCTGACAACAATCAAAAGGGCTCCTAACGAACAAATGGTAGATTTCAACTTCAGATTCCAATGGACATGGGACAGGATTCCAATAGCCGTTAGACCAACCGCCGAAGGAGCATTCCTTTATTTCTTAAAGGCTATAAATTCAGACATAGCCATGATGATCCAATCAATGGGAAGGACAATGCTGCCAAGGGCCTACGACACAACTATCAGAGCAGAGAACTATTTGATCCAAGCTGGAAAGCTTACACCAAGGCCTCCAATACCTCTCTATCCGGATATGGGAAATCCTACAACCAATCAAGCACCAGTGTTGAATCCCATTCCAACTTCTAGAAATCAAAGCAATAATGAGGCGTCAACTTCTTCGAATACTTCAAAGGAATTGCAGGAGGTTATGAAACAGCTACAGAACCTCGGAAATGAGCTAGTGACTATCAAAAGACAACAAGCTCAAAGTGCTAGACCGTATCAGCCTCAAGCACAGTACCAAGCTAGGCCCTCATACCAACAAAATAGATCACCACCTCAGGCTGCAAATCAAAACCAAAACCAAGGAATACCTCAAGCTGCCAGGCCATTTTGACCGTATGATCCAAATGCAATGATGTCCTCAAGAGCCTTGGTCACGACACAAAATAACATGGCACAGGAATATGACTGGTGTTACCCTTGCAATCTACCTCACAATCGAGTCAAAGCATGTTTCAATGGTGCACTAAATCGGCCTTGATGGTGCAAACCATTAGTGTGCCTCAAGAACCAAGCCGGGAGGAGAATCAACAAAGCAACAAACGCAACAGAAGGACCTCCAGCGAAACCACATTGGCCAATTGGCTAATGGAAGACTTCTGTGGAGTTAACCAATAACCTTTTCAAGGCATGGCTGCCAACACACGGTCAAAGAAGAGAAATATAGGAGAGGGACAACCGTGTGATCCAGTTGTTTCTCAGTCCACTCCTACATAACAAGGGGTCGATGACCAAATGCAGCTCCAAATGTGCGAATCAACCTAAGGTACCTGTTTGTAGCAACACATGCACTGTTCAAGCTCCGAAAAAGGTTGCACTGCAAGGGGACAAAAAAGGACAATTCATCCCCTTGAACATCATCGATCAAATGAAGAAGACACATGTGAACATTTCCATGTGGGAATCACTGGCGATCCCAGGGCAACGAGATTTATTGCAAGCTGCAATGGCTAATTGGTCTGCCACAAATGTATCAAACCAGGGACATGAGAAAGTTCTCACTAATGCAGTGCAACATGATGGGGGCCAGACAAGGAAAAATCTGAAGCCTCCACCATTCTATGTTTCGTTGATTGTTGGAAACCACTTGGTACACAACTGCATGATAGATTCAGGAGCAAGTAGTTCAGTGATGCCAAAGAAAATAGCGGATCAACTGGGTCTGAAGTATGAGCCAGTGCTGAAAGGAGTAGTGCAACTAGATGGAATGGCAGTAGGAACAGTTGGGGTCATCAAAGGGTTAAGCCTAACACTACATTCCTGTCCTAATGTTATAGTTCTACAAGATGTGTCTGTGATTGACCTTCCACCACTCTTTGCGTTGTGTCTATCAAGAGACTTCACTGCAAAAATCGGTGGATATTTATCTGCAGATTGGTCACACATGATTTTTAGGACAAGGTATGGAGCCAAAGCAACAATCAAGTCAGAACCAATTGCCAATTTCCATATTGAGCCTCATGTACCAAATCCTATCAATGCAAATTGCTCGGCTTTTGATCAGGAGGAGTGTTTGAGTGATCTAGAAATAGGTACTAATGTCGAGGGAATTCCTGATTTAAATTTAGATGAATGGGCAAAAAAGAGTCATGAATTTGACCCATACAAGGAAATTGAAGAATTTGAATTGGGCGTGTATTGTATACACGAAGAAAATTCACCCATTCCCGACATCATTCAACCTGAACAAAAGGATGAAAACAAAGTTTGGAAATTATTTTTCGATGGTTCGAGAAGCAGACAAGGTGCTGGAGGTGGTGCAATGTTGATTTCACCACAAGACATCAAATATTTTTCAGCTTTTCGTTTCCAGTTTTCCTGTTCAAACAACACGGCTGAATACGAAGCATTGATTCATGGAATTCATTGGGCCAGGAAAAGGGGCATAAAGAACTTGCAGGTGTTTGGAGATAGCGAGCTAATCATCAACCAAGTTAGGGGACAACATGCTACAAAGAACGACTTGCTGAGGAGCTACAAGAATAGGGTATGGGACCTCATTGAGGATTTCGAAGCTTTCAACATTGTGTCCATACCCAGGAAGAAAAATGAAGTCGCAGATAGGCTCGCAGCAGTTGGAGCAACGTTTGATGTGGTTGACAACATCAGAAGGGGAAAAACACAGCCACATATCCATGTGATTATGAGGCCAAAGCGCCCGAGATAATAACACAAGTTGGCGGTGTTTGAGAACGATCAACGATCGTCAATTTCTTCAAGAAGAGGCTGAATTCTCGGCTAGGAATCGGGATAGATTAGAGCAGCGTGTATGGGGA
Organism: Taxus wallichiana var. yunnanensis; assembly: GCA_018340775.1. Lineage (NCBI taxonomy): Eukaryota > Viridiplantae > Streptophyta > Pinopsida > Cupressales > Taxaceae > Taxus > Taxus wallichiana. The sequence continues at coordinate 817,077,460 of CM031243.1, read as the reverse complement.
TCAAGTAGTGCAGCTGTGGACAAACAAGCTTCCTAAGGGTTTAGTAACATTGGAGTCTATCTTCAACCCTAACGACTAGTTCCGTAAGGAAAAGGCTAACATACAGGTCAAGAGAGAAGATTCAGAGCCAATTCCGATTGGGAAGGAAAAATACTTCAAATTGGAAAAGTGGCCACTGAGCAAGAGAAATCAGATTTCATGCACCTTTGCCAAGAATTTCTAGATGTCTTCGCTTGGAGCTATGAAGACTTAAGAGGATTCGATCCAAATTTGGCACAACATACTATAGAATTGGATCCAGATGCTAAGCCCATCAGACAGAAGCAGAGACCAGTCAACCCTCACATTGAGCCTCTAATGAAGAAAGAGCTAAATAAGCTGATAGAGGCAAGCATTATATTCCCGATCAAGCACTCAAGCTGGGTTGCAAACTTGGTTCCGGTCAGGAAGAAGAGCGGAGAAATCAGGTTGTGTGTAGATTTCCGAGACCTCAACAGGGCATCTCTCAAAGATCATTACCCACTTCCTTCAATGGAACAAATATTGCAAGTAGTATCTGGTTCAGAGAGATTCTCTCTCCTAGATGGCTACTCAGGGTATAATCAGGTGATGGTGAAAGAAGATGACCAATTCAAGACGGCTTTCACCACCAAATGGGGGACCTATGCCTACAAGAAGATGCCATTTGGGCTATCAAATGCTGGAGCCACCTTCCAAAGGGCAATGGATATGGCATTCAAGGGGTTGATCAATAAAATAGTTCTAATATATCTTGACGACATCACTGTATTCTCAAAAAATGCAGCGGATCACCTCTGTCATTTGAGGCAAGTATTTCAGAGGTGTAAAAATTTTGGGGTATCATTGAATCCCAAAAAATGCATATTTTTGGCTCACGAGGGAAAACTTCTAGGCCATATTGTTTCAAAGGAAGGGTTGACGATTGACCCAGAAAGAGTTGAAGCAATTCGAGCATTGCCATTGCCAAGTCACAAGAAGGCTCTTCAAAGCTTCTTAGGAAGGATCAATTTTGTCCGCAGATTTGTTCCAAATTTTGCTACTCTTGTGAAGCCAATAACGCTGATGTTAAAGAAGAGTATGGAATTTAAGTGGACATCTGAAGGCAAGGAAAGTTTTAAGGCAATAAAAGAGGCTATATCTCAAGCTCCGACTCTCGTCAATCTAGAATTCTCCAAGGACTTCGTGCTATATGCCTTTGGTGGTGGGGACACAATTTCTGCAATCTTGGTACAACAAAACAAAGGAGGATTAGAACAACTAGTTGCTTTCTTCAGTCAAGGCTTGGAGGAATACGAAACTAGGTACTCTTTCATTGAAAAGCATGTCCTTGCGGTGATCAAGAGCTTAAAGAAATTCAAGCACCTGGTCTCAAACAACAAAATCCAATTATTGGTCTCTCATGCGGGAGTCAGGGACTTCCTTCTAAATAAGGATCTGAACGAGAAACGTGCAGGATGGATAACTCATGTCATGGAATATGACATTGAGATCAAGGTCACCAAACTAGTACGTGGGAAGGGACTATGTGAGCAGCTAGCCTTGAGTCAACAAGTTGAAGCAGGTAATGAAAAAGAGGTTGTCTTAGTACTACAGGATGATCAAGAACAAGAAAATGATGATGTGCCTACTCCTTGTTGGACTCGTAATATGATACACTTCCTACAGATAGGCCTATGCCCTCCGTAAATGAGAAAAGAAAAGAGGAGATACTTTAGATTACAAGATATCCCATATGTGCTTGTTGATGGTGTCTGTTCAAGAAAGACATCAATGGAGTTCTCTTGAGGTGCATTGGGACAGGTCAAATTGAGAGGGTGTTACGAGATTTTCATGATGGAGATTCTGAGGACATTTTGCCCCACGAGTAACTGTCTCAAGATAATGAAGGCGGGGTATTATTGTCCACATGGCAGTCTTGAATGACTGCTATACATGGATAAGAAAGTGTAAGAAATGTGCACTCTTCACAGGCAAAGAAAGACTAACAGCGCTTCCATTGCACCCAATTCTGGTTGACCAACCATTTATGTAATGGGGATTGGACTTCGTCGGGGTCATCAATCCTAACTCAAGCCAAGGCCACAAGTGGATTCTCATGGCAACGGACTATTTCACCAAGTGGACCGAAGCAGTAGCGCTCAAAGAGGCAAATGAGTCTAACATACTAGACTTTTATGAAGGAATAGTGACCAGGTTCGGTGTGCCGGCCACTATCATATCGAGACAATGCATTGGCATTTATGGGTTCCAAGATTACGAGAATGGGCTGTCAAGAATGGAATCTATTTGAGCACCTCTTCAAATTATTACCTGCAGGGTAATGGACAGGCAGAGTCCACAAACAAAAATTTGCTAAGAATCATCAGGAGGGCTCTGGACGAAAATCAAAGAACATGGCATACCAAGCTAAAATCAACATTATGGGCTGACAAAATAACACCAAAGAGGTCTACAGGTGATTCCCCTTACAAGTTGGTCTATGGAAAAGAGGCAGTATTGCCTATATCATTAGAACTACCTACATTGGAGTTCATGAAGCGATTGGAGTTGGGCTGGGTTCAAACCAATGGAGGCTAGGTATGCGAGTTGATGGAATTGGAAGAAATTAGAGAACATGCGGTTCAAACAATTGAGAAAGATCGAGCCTTAGTAAAAAGATGGTTTGATAAGAAAGCAAGAGCAAGGACCTTCCGGGAAGGGGACCTAGTTCGAAATGGGATGCGGATCGGGAAAAACCGGAAGGCATTCCAAGTTTGATGCCATTTGGAGTGGCCCCTACATGGTCACGGGATGTAAAAGTAGTAATGCCTTCCAATGTCTACTTTGGATGGAGGAGAGCTCCTAATTCCGGTTAAGGAATCTATCTTAAACATTGCTACGATAATAAAAGGTTTACCCTTGTAAATATTAGCCTAGATTTCAATTCCTCTAAGTGCATGTGCACATTGTCTTGATGTAGTTAGGTTTCTGTTTCCCTATGTGCTTGGCACGAGTTTTGCTAATAGGTTGGATTTCTACTGATTGAATGTTGTCGGAAAAGAGGTTGCGGTATCAGAATCGGGATCAGATATCAAGTTGGTTTCAGGTTATTGCTTATGACTCCATGCCCAATGGATTGCTAAAAGGCCATTGATCTTCTACCTAGCAGGCAGGTAATCCCATTGAGTCACCAAATTGTTGTATATATCTTCCCCTAGGTAGATATAGACAAGCATAAGATTCTAGAAACCAAAGAAGCTCAAATCCCTAACATTTATCACCAAGGCACAGAATTGGCGCATAGCATGGAATGTCGACAGGGAAAATAGTGCGCCAAGGCGCACAGAAGTGGCGCACAGCACGGAATGTCGACAGGGAAAATAGTGCGCCAAGGTGCATAGAAGTGGCGCACAGCACGGAATGTCGACAGGGAAAATAGTGCACCAAGGCACACAGAAGTGGCGCACAACATGGAATGTTGACAGGGAAAATAGTGCGCAAAGGCACACGTAGTGGCGCATAAAGCACGGAATGTCGGCGAGGGAAAATAGTGCGAGGAGTGCGCGCACGCGCACTGAAGTGGCGCACAAAGCACGAGAATGTCGACGGGAAAATGGTGCACCCAAGGCACGCGAAGTGGTGCATAGCATGAATGTCGACAGGAAAATGGTTCACCCTTGGTACACGAAAGATAATGTCGACACACACATGGATGTGCCCTTGGCGCACCTTCAGGAGGCGCAACATTTTGAGCGCTGACAGGAAGCAGACCCTGGCGCAGATATTCAGATGGCCATAACTTTTGACTGGGAGCTCGATTCATGCAAGGTTGGACTTTTTGGAAAGCTTACGAGGTCCTCTATCTAACTACTACTTGGATAACTTTAATTGGGTAAGGAAAAGTTCTTAAAAATTCAAAATACAGTTCGCCACTTTTGGGTTTTCTGGGGTTCTCACCTACCACCATAATGAGATAGTTAAGTGCATTCTGGAGGTGGTTGGGGCAGATTTCAAATTCCTCTCTCTTTCCTCTCTCATTCTTCCTATAAATTGTAAGGAGGGGCTTCTTTCTAAAGGTTAGACATTCTTGTTTTTCCCCTCCCTTCTTCTCTTTGGCAGGTGAATCTGTGGAGTTCAAACCTCCTATCTAAAACTGTAATGCAACCTTGTCTCTTGGCATTTTGTGGTGTATTGTATCAATCTTTGGAGAAAATAATACATGTCTGTGGATGATTATCAACCCTCTCTGTGTTTATTTTCATCTTCCTGATCTTTCACTGCAAATCTGTTATCTGTGCATGATCTTGCATCGCATTTTAATAGTTTGTGTTTATTGGCAAGACAGTTGTTCTTCATTCCTCGGTGCATCACCTTTGTTAGTTTAGGTTTATTTTTATGCATCTTCTTACCCTGTCTCCTTGGAAAATTAGATTAGGTTTTGAGTAAACCCTCTGCATTTTCTACGTGTGCATCTCGAACAGAGGATAGGAACTGGCCTTCATCCGGAGAGCTTTTCCTTTTCACAAGGTCCCACACTTGGGAAAAGCTCCATGTTATGCAATCTCCCGAGAGTCTCAACCCATCGAAGTTGGAGACATTCGGGGGTGCTGCGATTCGCCATCAACAAGACCCTCTAAGGGAGAAAAGGAAAAGGATAAAATCCCTACCAAGAGGAAAATAAAGTTTAATTTTGTCAGGAAAGGAGAAAAGAAAGGGGCCAAATCATCTGCTACTCCAACACAAATAGTTGAGATCTTGGATTCACCTCCTCTGCCAGAACAAGGAGAAATTCTTTCAGAAATCAAGGTTATTCAACCTCTTGTTTCTCCTTTTTTTGATTGCTCATTGGAGGTAAGCCTTTCTCTTTCTTCTCAAGCTTTCAATTTGAGATCTTTACCGCCACTCTCCCAATCTTCCTCATCTCATATTTCGACACCACTCTCATTAGCCATGGCCAGCATTTTCTCTAACCTCTCACCTCTCTCTACACGACCTTCGATGTCCCTAGAAATGCCTCCTCCTTCTGCACCTTCATTCCCTGAATCTATTCACATAATCACTACACTTTCAGTCATCATGACTCCACAACTAAATATTCCTCCACCCACAGATATAACCATAACACCTCCAATAGGAGCAACTTCTTCCTCTGTACATCAATGGTTGGTCGATCAGACTCCAAGGAAGAGGAAGATGGTAGTTCACCTACCAGCCTTCGATTTAAGTTCATTCAAGGCTTCTCCTTCCAAATCTAATATGAAACCCAAAATGGTTTCAAGAGTTTCATTATATGCCTCGGGGAATAAGTTTGCAGAGATTACAACTCTCGCGTGACAAAACAAAGGAGGATATAACAAAGGTGTCTAATTATCGATTACAAGGGTTGATCTAGGAAAAGTGAAAACGAAGGAGCAAGATAGGATGCACAAGATGCCATGAACGTGATTTTCCAAATGATGAAAGAAATAAAGGTAAGCAGGGGATGACATAAAGGAGAAAGTTGAACAGGTTGTGATGATGTACTACTCAAGCTTTCAAATCCTTTGCAGTCAACATCGTCATCTTCTAACCATATGACTATCAAGTTTGATTTCTCATCACTGCCTATGATTGAAAATATCAATGAGAAGGGGAGAACGGTTGAAGAATGGATAAATAGGCTACTCCTATAAGGAAGAGAGGTCATAGATGACACGGTGGAAGTTTATAAATCCTTGGAGGAAATAAAGAAAGATGGTGACAAGATGGATGATGAGTTTTCACAAGAAGTCGGGAACCTTGAATTAACTTTGGAAGCCCTCAATGCACTGAAATAGGTTCCATCTCGATCTTAACGAAGAAGGAATTTTTCCACATGAGGATAAGCATTTCCAGCTTGCCAAAGCCATCAGATTTAGGATAAAGATTCTCGGTGAAGCTTACAAAGAAGTTGATGGAATCTAGAGATCGGTTGCTTGATGCCACCAATGACATGGAAGAGAAGTCATGGGATATTTGCCAAGGTGTTGGGAAAAAGCTCGGAGATTGTACCTGCTGACAATCTCTATAAGAAAATTTAGGAATTAATTTAGCATGAACCAACTTCCATCTTCGATCTGGCAGCAATTGATAAGTTCATAAGGATCGAGAATGTTTTGGAATCACTAAGGAAGCTCAATAAGGAATTGAAGAAACTCCCAGGTAACGCAAGTGACACTCAGGAAACTTGCAAGGTCCTAACTAATTATTCTATTGTGCCAGATGAAGACAAGATACAGAGCATAATCTAGAATTTTGAAGAATTTTGAGACAAGTAGGCTTCGTTGGAAGAGGACAAGATAACGAAGCGGAATAAACATAATGTTTCATGTCATTTCTATCAAGAAATTTTCATGTCTTTTTCATTTTTGTTTCATCACATAGGAAACAAATTTTGACTTTTCTCTGTGTAAGAGTCAAGAAAAATAGGACTCTCATTAAAATACTATTTTCTAGGATTTATCCTATTTTATCTCTGCTCTCTATATTATAAATAAGGGATGCTTTTGTATTTGAGGGGATACTTTTTGAATATTAAGAGCTATTGTGAAGAAGAATAAAATCTTTGTATTTTCTTTTTAATTATTGAAGAATAAGAACAGTGTGTATTTTACAAACTTTGTCTTGTGGGATTCATCTATCTTGAGATATTGTTCTTACATCCAAAATATTGAGCTATTCTTTGTTTAATATTCTTAATCGTTTTAATCATTTCAAAATATTACACTCATTATCTAAAACTTGTATAATTATTTCTCCATCTCGTGTTTACTTGAAAGAAAATACGTTCCTCTCATTCCCTTTCTACTTTGTTTAGTCTATAATAAGTTTCCTTTCTAATCCATTGCATATCTAAAGTTGTAATATCTCTACTTTGTGTTGATATGGATTTGGGATTATATCCCAACCCCAATGGTTAGAATAGTGTGGATATTGTATATATTATTTTTATTGTGTTTTAGATTAGTAATAAACAGCGGCCTCACTGTCTTTGAGGAATGATTTGATCTCATGCACTATGGTTGAACCTCATATTTTGGCCTAACAAAATATCCAACCAACATCATTATTACTTGACCGTGACATATGTCATTTAAACCATTATGCTAGCCACTACCCATTATTACAACACAAAATAAGGAAGAACGTCTCTTGTTATTATAAAATTCATCCATCCATGACTCGCGATACAAAAGACTATAGATTGATTGGTCGATCCATAATGCAATAGATATTGGTGTATGACGAGACATGATTATCAAATAACTCTAAAGGCAAGAATGAGCACCGGGATATGGATCACGATCAAGCACAATATGACCGGAATGAAGGACCTTTTGAAGGATGTTGTGGTAGAAGTCGAGGATACCATGGTGGAATTAAAGGCCAAGGATGTGGTGGTAGAGGATGTGAGTTTCCTCTTGGAACATGTTATACATGTGGATCTCCCCGACCACTACGAGGCGTGAATATCCTTATAATATTACATTTTCTTTCTATGGAAAGAATCATAGCTATGAGGAATGCTCGTACTAATATGAGCATCTTAATAAGCAACATAAATAAGAAAAAAAGGTGTAGGGATGGTTAGGATACAAAACACTATGGAAAATCAATGGATGCCTAAGGTGGAACCCGAGAATCTAAGGTATTGCCTCTAAATATCACTACCTGCACTGAAGCAACATGTGCCAAAGAAGCATTACAATAGAATCCTACTATCACTAAGGAGGAGGTTCTCTATGCACGGTACCCAGATCATGTCCATCAGAAGGAGTTTTATCAGGAAACCATGGAGGTACTCAGAAATATTAAGGGTGAAATACAGTGTTTAAAGGAACAATCAAAGAAGATGGAGCAAAAGAAAACAACAAAGATGGTCCAATCTGATATTGATGACTTGAAGGAGGTGTGCAAAAATTTGTGTTGGGAGAATATCATTGCATTGTTAGGGAATTGGCTAAAGGGAAACACTTCGTGCACAAGTATTGAGATTGGAAGATAGATCTTGCATGCAAATCTTCCCCCATAGCTTAGACTATGAAAAGGAAATCACTCTAAATGTTATTGTGGATGGATGGATTTTGAGTAATATATTGATTGATACAAGATGTGGAAGTCAATGTGATTACTTTAGATGCATGGGTATAGATGGGGAGACCCCCATTACAACCATCTTATAATGTGATGTTTATGGCTAATCAAACTAAGGCCACTCCTATTGGAGTTTTAAAAGATGCATCCATTACTATACAAGGGGCCAAGTTCATAGGGGACTTTGAGGTTTTGGAACTTGCAGAAGTAGACAACTTCCCAGCTCTACTTGGGCGCCCTTGGTGTTATGCAAATAATGTTGATCTTCGGTTCAAAAAGGGTTATATCAGTTTTGAGAACAAAGAGGAAAGGGTTATTATCCCTTTAACCAATGGGAAATCTATGCCCTATGTTCATCCTTTGAGTGAGGAAGATCTGAATAGGATTTATGTATGTGCCATCTAGGACCCAAAAGTTCTCGAGCCATCTAAAGAAGGAATCCTTTAGTGGGAAGATACATAATCTATTAGTGATACTACAAGTGTTTCTTGTGATAATTGGGCTCATAGTACTTATGAGTTGGTAGGGTATAAAGTAAGAATCACATTTGCGTAGAATAGTATACCTCATTGTATCAGGAGAATAGGTAACAAATCGGTACATCGATACACTAGAGTAGGAGATCATATGGTATTTTTACGTGCCATGGAGGAACAATGGATAAACAAGTTGGAGAGACAGTGTATGCTAGCATATACCCTACATGGGATAACAATGCACTGGTGGGTGGTTCACAGGGATAATCTTGTAGAATGGAATGAAATAAGGATTTATCTTTCTACTCAGTTTTCCAGGAGAAATGCACTTACTCAAATATGCACTTATCATGGTAATTAACCTATTCAAGACCACGTTCAACAGTGTGGGATACTCTGGAAATATGGGCATGAATATTTACCACCTTCACTCTGGGTGCACAGATTTTATTCCACTTTACAAGGTTGCGCATGTGCTTGGTATGTATATGCGGAACTCCATAGAGAGACTAGAAATTAGCAAGATTTGATTGCAAGAGTGATCTAGACTTTTGATTAATTCTCTACTAAACATCCAAAGTAGAAGATACATTAAGGGTTTTAAAGTGGTTAACTATGGGAGATAGTGTAAAGGTAGAATAACTCATTCAAGAGTTATTTGATGGAAATGACTCAGGAGTACATTTTTCTAAAGAAACAAAGATAGATGCCACACTACTTAAGTGCACTTGACTTGAGAAATAAAAAGGAAAGATGGTCTACTTAGTGGATGATGAAAAATTAGAAAATTAAGATGTAGATCATTCAACAGGTAGGCATGAGGTTTTATACAGTGTAGATAACACCACGTGTGCCTATCATGAACCTATGAAAACAAAGAAAGTGAATATTGGATTAGATGTTGAGCCTAAGGAGGCCATAATTTGGGATTATTGGTCTAAATCTGAAGTGGTAAAAATCAATGAGTTATTACGATATTTTCAGGACTTATTTCCTAGGGGATACCATGAACTAAAAGGCGTGCATGAATCATTAGGAGAAATAAATATAAAGCTTAAGGAAGGTGCATGCCCAGTCAAGAAGAGACCCTATAGGATGAACCCCAACTTGCATGAAAAGGTCAAGGAAGAAATTGACAAAATGTTGAATTCGGAATCATCAAGCCCCTGGACAAATCAGAATGGGTTAGCCCAATGGTGATCAGTATAAAGAAATATGGTTGGATTAGGATCTATGTGGACTACAGAGAGCTGAATGTTGCATGTGTGACTAATCCTTTCCCTACACCATTCATGGAGGAAATATTAGAAGGCATTGCAGGGTGCGAGATCTAGTCCTTTATATATGGATTCTTTGGGTATCATCAGGTTAGGATTACACAAGAGGATCAGGAAAAGACTACTTTTACCACTGAATGGGGAAGTTTTACTTATAATGTGATGCCTTTTGGTATTAAAATACACATGTTGTATTCTTGTGCATATAGTTTTCCAAGTGTTAAAGGATTTTATTCATAAATTCTTAGAGGTTTATTTAGATGATTGGATGGTGTATGGAAGTTTTAAGGATCATTTTCACAATTTATGCTTAATGTTTGAAATATTTCAATAGTTAAACATCTCTTTGAACATAAAGAAATGCATATTTTCTTCACCATTTGGAACATTTTTAGGGCACATCATCTGCAAGGAAGGTTTTTTGGTTGATCTAGCTAAGGTTGGAGTCATTATTATCCTAGAAGAGCTGACTAGTCAAAGTGAGGTACGTAGATTCTTAGGTCACACTTGGTATTATAGAAAATTTATTAAAGGGTATGCTAAGGTTACTGCACCCTTGGAGGAGGTACTAAAAGGAAAAGGGACATTCTATTGGGGGAACCACAGCAGCGCACATTTGATAAATTGAAGGATAAACTTACTACAACACCTATTCTGTGCTTTCCCTCATGGGACCAACTATTTCATGTACATATGGATGCTTCTGGCATGACCATTGGCGTGGCATTGGCTCAGCCTAGAGAAGGTATTATATATCATCCTATCTATGTTTTGATAGTAGAAATTTGACTCATGCAGAGAAGAATTATACAACTACAGAGCACAAAGCTTTGTCAATGATCTATGTGCTACATAAATTTAGACAGTACCTGCTAGTAACACCATTTGTATTCTATACCAATCACATGGCATTGAAGTATTTGGTAAACAAGCCCATTTTATAGGGGCACATATGCCAATGGGTACTCTTATTCCAAGAATTTGATTTTATAGTTGTGGTAAAACTAGGGAAAATTAATTCTAGACCAAACCATTTATCCATAATATAGTCGGGAGAAGACACGCAAGCAATTGAAGATACCATGCCCAATGCACAATTATACTAGTTACAATGCATGCCATCAAAATTAGAGGACATAGCTTGTCTTTTTACGTACAAGTATGGAGCCGAAGGAATGAAATCCTTAGAGAAGAAACAACTTTCCATTCATGTGGAACCATTTATGTTGATTAGCGGTGACTTATACAAGTTAGGACAAGATGAAGTTTTACGTCGATGTGTATTGGAACATGAGTGTACAAATATCATGGAAGAGGCTCATGGTGGTATTGCAGTGGGCACTATGCAGTGACACCACCGCTTGGAAAATTCTACTTGTTAGATTATTGTGGGAGACCACGTATAAGGATTTTAAGGCATATTGCAAGGCCTTGATCATTGTGAGTGCCTTGGAAAACTAATACATAGAGATGGAATGTCTTTAAGACATATTCCTAGTTCATAACCATTTGAGAAAAGGGATATAGATTGTTTGGGTCCTATTCCACCAACCGTGTGTAGGACTAGATCACACTATATCATCACTTGCATAGATTATTTGACAAGGTGGGAAGAAGCAACACATACAAAGGATTGTACAACAACTACACCAACTAGGTTCTTATGGGAAAATATTTTTACAAGGTATGGATTCTTGTTGAGTTTGACTAGTGATAGGGGCACACATTTTTTGAATGAGACAATCAGGATATTATTGGATGAATTTATGATTGCACATCATAAGACTACCCCTTATCATCCCCAAGAAAATGGGAATGTTGAGGATTTCAACAAGATTTTGAGCCAGCCATTGAAAAAAAATTGTGATGTTGGAAGGAAAGATTAGGATGATAAAGTTTCTACCATGCTTTTGTCATATAGAATAACATATAAGAGGTTGAATAAAGCTACGCTATTTTAGTTAGTGTTTGGCATGGAAGTAGTTATTCCTATGGAATTCATGTTACCTTCTTTGCATATTTCATGTCTGGAGGTCTAGGTGATGAACAATCACTAGAAGAATGAATTGAAAAGTTAATTAAGCTGGATGAGTGATGAGTAATAGCACGTTGGAGTCGGAAGAAAGAAAAATCTAGGTAGAAATCATGATATGACTGACACATCGGGGAAAAAAAGTTTGAGATTGGACAAATGGTGCTTATTTATGATTCAAAGTTTCTACACCATCTAGGCACACTTAAATTACATTTGTTAGGACCGTATGTTATCACTCACATACTTGAAATTACAGCTTGTCGATTAGAGGAACTTGATGGAATATAATTACCCCGTTACTTAAACAAGAGTAGGTGAAGCCCTACTATAAATAAGTATTCTTGGTGTTTGTAATAAGGAAGTTTTACCATTTAGATTAGGTTTTCAATTATGTATTCCTCTAATGTATTTCCTTCTTCATCGCTATGCTTTGTCAATTTAGTTGGTATTTTGTGTAGTAATCATGTTTGCGACCTTTGGAAGATAATTACCATTTGAAGAATTTTTATGCACAGAGGATTACACATACCATTTGTATGGGGTGGCTATTGAAAAATGGGTACACATAAAGGAACAAACTACTACAGGTGATATTCAAGTTTGGAGATTTCGTGGAAATAAGATTGCTTCCAAATAAGGACCATAGATGGAGATAAATGAAGGAACATTATAACGCAAGGTAAGAAGTGGCCATGGAGAATACCAAGAGAAGGCATAGTGGTGAGGTAATCAGGTGCATGGAGGTGCACTAAAGACAATGCTATAGCCATAATGTAGGAAGGCATGTTAGAAGGTTATAGCTGAGGCGCGAAGATGTATTGTGTGGAAATTGTTAAAATGTTCAATAAATGAGAGGATTGTTGGTAGGTGAAGGAGCAATAAATGCATTAAATTTTTGAAAATCTATATAAGGACATGATGTGAGTTCATTTTTATCATTGTGATCATAATAATTTGAACAAGCTAAGTGTGAATGAGCTGAGAAAAGGGTATTGATGTGTGAAGAGTGTTAAACCAGATGTGGAGAGTAGATTTGTGCACAAAAGAAGCTTGTGTCCCCATTAGTGAAGGGTTTGAGTGAAGAATATGTGTTGAAAGAGAACTAGGGCACGTGGTTTCGAAATGGGTAGACAAGCTCAAGGTAGGGTTTGGATTTGTTCACTATAAAAGATAGAAACTTAATATTTGATGATGGTACCAAATAAAGCAACTATTGCCGGAGCCAAAGGAAAGGAGATAGTGGAGGCAGAAGTTGAAATTTCTCCCGAGAGTAGTTTCTCAGAGATGCAGTATCTAGAAGGTGTGATAATTGGGAAAGTGTGGGATTCCTGCATACACGCTTGTAACATGAGTGATTACAACCACTTCACCTCTGACAATAAGAAATAATTAGACATGTTGTTGAGTACAAAGACCAACAAGCGCACGGTAGAGGATATGCCAGTATATGATGATGCTAGGGAGAAAATTTTGAAAAAATTAGGAGTGTACTAGTTGTATGAGCTCCCATACTTTGGAAAATATGAACCTCTTTACCAGTGGCTAATGAGCAGAGTCCATGAGGAATTCTTCTATTTCCAAAAGAAGGATAAGGATTACAAAAATGCTGATCTCGATGCTAACATGGTTAAAGGGGACAAGGACAAACTTTGACAATGACCTAAAACATTATTCAAAAATAGTGGAAACACTAAAGGAACTAGGGTATATAAAAGCTCCACGTGGAATGGACATCGATAAACTGAAGAAGTGCCCAGTGGTACAAGCAACATTTGGTGACCAAGTTGAATGATCATGAGAGATGGTTGTAGGTGAATATAATGTGGCTCCATGTCATAAGGAAGATGTCATAGGAGGTAGTCTATAACATAGTAGGCTACAGTGCACACACCATCGTCAAGGAAGTGTATACTGTGAAAGAATTATTTTTGGCACTCTCTTGTTGTCACTTGTATTTGTGGAGATTGGAGTGCCCGATGATCCAAAAAACAAGATTTGGGACTACCCCTTGGAGGAGATGTCCCTCGCAGAGTGGTTCGTGAAGTATTTATGTGAAGGGTCAATGAGTGGGCTATTTAAATAGAGGGCGGAGATGTGGTATGATAGGCTCCGCATGGCATTTAAAGAGGAGTGGCACATTCTAAGGAATTATCGGTAGCGGTTGGCAAGGTAGTATAAATACCGATTTCTATCGAGTTGATCGTTGATTCCATAATAAAATATCACTCTAATTTTAGGTAAATGAGGGTGTTTTATGATGGATGATGAGGATGAGGAGGAAAATGTGATCGGTTTCAATTTCGTAACATTTTTGTTAGATAGAGAAGAGGGAATCATGTCAAATGAAAAGGGTGAGGCTATGAGTGTGATGGTATTTGACTATGTAGTGTTTGATTCAGGGAAATGTTCCAGGCTAGAAGGTAAGTGAGTATCTAGGGGATATGATTGGGTTTGATTCGGATGAGGGAGGTGTTATTTCTAGACATGATTGAGGTGGATTACGTGAGTTTTCTAGTTTGTTGATTAATTCAATAAGTGATTGAATATCGAGATCTTCAATTACAAAGGCTTATTTAGTAACGACTTCCAAAGTGGAATCTAAGGGTTGTGTAGAGGTAATGGATGACTGGACAGTGGACACGGGTGATATCGATGTGTGAGAATCATCAAAAAGAGGATCTAGTGATTCTAAGTTTTCAGGAGAAAGCATCGGTGATGAACGGGTCTTCTTATAGGGAAGATCACATGTAATATTGTTGATGACATGACACAAAGGATGCACAACATTTATAGGGACTGAATCTATCAAAGGTTTTGGGTCAAGAAGATAGGTAATGTCATTATGTGTGGTAGTTTTTTCTGAATCATAGAAAGAACTAAGGGAATAAGATAAAAAGTGTGGAGTATCATTTGAATTGTAGGAATACCTAGGGGAATTAGATGGATCATGTGTAGATTGAGGATCGATATGGCCTTCTTTGAGGGCTTGGATTTCTAAATTCCTAGGCATGGTGAAATATTTTACAAAGGTGTGGAATGTATGGATTTCAAGGGTGGATAATATTTGATGGGAACATGATCGGTAAACAACTCGATATATTCATTTGACTAGAAGTGAAAAAGATAATTGATTGATAGTGCTCGCCATCTACCGCCAAAGTATCTCGTGGGATTCATTTTTGGATTGTTTGATGGTGGCAAGGTCAGAAATGGTGATTTTGCGAGTGATATTTATAGCAAAGTGATTGAGAAACAACATAGCTAACTGTGTGAAAGAGACCAAAGAATGTCGAGGGAGGGAATTATACCAATCCAAAGAAATTCTGTTAGTGACATAGGGAAGGTTCTAAGAAGGAGATATTGATCGTGGATGATGAGATAACACAAATGTCTAAAGGATAGTATGTGTTGTTGAGGATCCTCCTAGCCATGGAACATGGTAAATTCAGGAAATTCCCAATGTGGAGGATAGGGATTATATGGTATTGACAGATGGATGGGTTCATTACAAACCTAATCATAAGTGAGGAATTGTTTGGATCCTTTGGTAGTGGTTTCTAAATTGTCTAATTTGTTTGACATATCTTGTATGGAATCATTTGTAAGATTAAATGTGAAGGAATTGATGAGAGGACGCGATTGATTTGACTGATGAAAATGTGAAGTAGTATAGTTTTGTAATAGATGGGCTTGATGTAGAGATTGATGAGGGGTATCTTGAGAGGATATTGTTTGTGAAGTGGGTTGTGATAAAGGGATGTTGGGAGATGTGGAAAAATGTTGAGTATGTTGTTTTTGTTGGATGAGAGGAGTTGATTGGGCCTGAGTAGGGATATGTGTATGGATTTGGGATGTCTAAGGTACTAAAAATGGGATTGAAGAAGAGATGGATTGATTAGATGAAGGATGAGGGATATTGAGATTCTGATGATATTGTGATGAAGAAGGGGATGTTGGAAAGACCGCTTGATGAGATACATTGGACATAGACTGAGAAGCAATAGTTTGGAAATAGTTTGGTTGTGAAGAATAGTCATAGGTTTGTTGGATGGGGTTATTATAGGATTGTTGAATTGGATAAGAGGTAGAAGTTCCATAGGGAACATAAGATGGCCTAGATGACTCTAGAAACATGTCAGAGCTAAATAAAGTTGAATGAGATGTGATAGGTTGATAAAATGGGTTATAATGTTGTACTGGTGTAGATAATGATGCATACATATTTTCTAAGGTTTAATCATGAAATTGCTAGCAAACAAACACACAATTTCCTAATCAATAAAAAAACTAAATGGATGGATTTACAAACAACAGATAAGCAAGCAAAATAAATTTTAAATTTTCTTGATTTAATTAAGAAAAGTGAAATGGAAAAAATGGATGATGGGTTACGGAAAGTGGCTAGTTTCGGTATGTTTATGGGCAGCGTCCTTGATATACCTAAAGCAACGTGAGGCACAACTCTTTCTTGCTTCCAGGTATGGGCATGTATATTGGGGCCTACCCCCTCACTTCACAGTCCCACTACGATAAGGGAGTCGGGTGTTGAGCCAATATATACCGAGACGTGAGATTATACTCACCATAACATCGAGTCGAGTTTTCTGTTGGGTGATGAAATCCCAATTAGTTTCACCTAGGTAGGAGTTGTTTGAATGATTTTTGATTTTGAAGTGATTTGGTTGTGTGTGGGGAGGATAAGTGAATGCAATGAATTTTCCTCCTAATTAAAACTAGATGATCAAGAAGTATGAAATAGTTCGTTTTAAGACCCAAAATGAAATGTTTAGTTTTGATGAGAGCAATCAAACAAAAATGCAAAACTGAAAGCAAAGGGAAGATTTTAGGACTTATCGTGAGAGTACTCCTATATATATATATATATATATATATATTAGATTTTTAGCAATTTTAAAGCGAGAAAGCAGTAAATCCAGCAGATGAATTTTCAAAACATTGCCCTATGACTGATTAGAGAAGACATAGAACATTAAATAGTATATTAAAAAGTTTAATGTAAAAAAACAAAACACAGCCAAATCACCGGCAATTGGCCCAATTGCAAGTGATTATCCTTATCACAGGTGATTACTACACAATGGATTAGAAGAACAAATATCATTTTATTGGTGAAATGAAGGAAAGAGACAAGGGGCAAGGGTCCTACCGGGCATGCTAGAATGTTGAGCACAAATTTTACCCTAACCATTGGTTTGATGTTACAATAGGGAAAAATCATATTAGCTTCGAATATGGTAGGGTTTCTAAGGTACGCACGGGATGTGATAGGTGTATGATTGTTACACTCCATGAAGAATGAATTAAGATTCTTTTTCCTACAATTAAACCTACAAATCAAAGACACTACACACAAAGGAATTAGAAAAATATATGACAAATTTCTTGGAAAATGCCAGTCCTCGAAAGTCAATGGACTTCCTCAAAAGGATGTCAATCCACATTCAAGAAATTAATTTTTCAATGATAAAATAAATGATAAATAGATGAATAAAAAGGAATGATTTAAGCTATTAAATGATGAATTATTAAGACAATGATGTGAATGAAAGGCACTTACCTGATTCTAACTGACTAATAAGACTGAAAATATGATATTACCATATATGAGAAGGCTGTGGATGATAATTTATTGATGGTGAAGCTTTGGATCTAACCAAAAACCAACCTATGATGTTTTGACAATAACTTGAGAACTGTATCTTCGTTTTACAAACCAAAAAATGCGTTGAAAATATGACATCAAGATATTTCCAATGATGTAGAGAATCACTAGCAATTTCCATGAATCACTAGAAATTTCTATGAATCATTGGCGATTCACCAATCTTTGGTGATTTTGTTGCAGGTTCGGAATTATTGGCAATCACCGTAAAACTTACAGATACTTTCATGTCCATTTTTGCACGTTTTTGAAGTTATAGGTTGTGAAAATTTGAGGAAGCATCCAAAGGAACTGAATATATACCGAATTGAGCTCCAAGATATGCTTGATAACTTCAAATAGATGGAGAAGGGGAAAATTAATTGAAGAGGGATATAATACAAAATGAATGCTCTTTTCGAGGGCCAATCCCAAATGATTATCAACTAGCTTGGAAGAAGGAACAAAAATCATATTTATAGAGTTAATAGGAGAGAATTGCCGATGATTTTAGGAAGTTTGAGTTTGGGAGGGATAAGAATGGATAAAATTGCTATTTTGAACTTAGGTGGTTAGGGATTTAGGGGGATTATGGTTTGATAACTAGAGAGGTCGAGTGTGAGAGTTAGAGGTGGATATGAGTGGTTAGGATAGAGTAGGGATAATTTGGTAGGTTTCCAAATTTAAACTAGTCCTAACTAGTGAGGAGTGAGAGGTGGTTATGGGGATAAGTTAGAGGTGGTTAGGGAAATATTTATGGAAGGTTTCTAATTTAACTAGTTACAACTAGGGAGTGTGGATGAGTGCTCATGGTGATGTGTGCGGGTGAGTGGATTTAACCATTTAATTATTTAATTAATTAATTAACTTCGAGATGGGTGGTGTGAATTTAGAAAATGTGTGATCAATTAATTAATTGAATGGGTATGGGGTTAAATGAACTAGGTTTAGGGATGTCGTAATGATGTGATGACAAGCTTGACCACTTGAATGGAGGGCTTGAGCCATGAAGTGGTATACTAGTTATTCGATTATTTGTGTGAGAGCAGTGTTTGTAATTTTTGGTGTCCACAATGTATCCGCTAGGGGAGGTGTGCTGCTCCAAAGATCCAAAATGGAAAGGAAGAAGGTGTTGACCATTTTTGGTCATTATCAAAAAAAGGGGTATACAAAACTTTAATGTTACTTGTTTTCAAAGTGACAAATTGGAAAACACAGGCATCAAAAATCTAAGGGTTACTATTCCAAGATACTCATTACTCATATAAGAGGTCATTCCAATGTTCATCTACGTCAAGATCATGCATTAGCCTTTTCGAATGCTACAAGATTGTGTCAAAGATGGGAAGGGCATCATATATCAGAAATAACATGCTAAAGATACATGTTAGCTACATATTTGAAGTGTTGAAGTCAAGTACATTTTGCATCGGTTGTGTTAACTTTTTGTTGGGATCATCAAACAAAGGTACAATTAATTCATTTTTACTTCCTTATGGTTAGGTGAAGTTTCCTTTTTGTATCAAGTTGAAAATTTTTATTGTATATCATGTTACTAAAACAAAATGCAAAAATAAACATAAAAATCTTGTTACATAAGATAATTTCATTTATTAATAATGGAAAGTGTACATTTTCTCACACAAGCCGTGAGAAATAAATTAAAACAAGATAATACATATAAATAAAATACATAGAATATAAAAGAGAAGGGACTCATCATTTCCTAGTTGACATGATCCCCCTCTTATGCTACTCTTCTCAAGCTCAATCCACTTCCACTCCATTACCCGAAAGAGAGAAAGTAATCGTGGGTTAGAGATTTGGGTGCTTTAACTTTTTATATTCCCAATTTCTAATCCATACGTATTCTACAATCAAGTTGCGAAAGGAAACAATTTCTCATTTAAAGAGATGAAAATGGAAGGATCTCAAGTACAAAATAGAAATAACTTACAAGGATACAAGGCTCAATACATGAGACAGATAAATTTAAAACATCAATGAGTATTTTCATATCTTGAAATGAAATGAAAAATAACCATTCAACAACAACGAGGATACAAATGTTTAGGGATCATGAAAAATTTATAACCAAAGAAAAGCTTCAAGAAATACATTTATAGTATGCTCATGATAGGAAAATTCATTACAGCCATACAATGTTCAAGCTCATATAAGAAACCTTTCAAATACATAAGGTTCTGAAAGAGTGTAAAAGCTACAATCATGTCAAGAAAAAATTATCTCACATGCAAGTAATTTTGTAATACAACTACTTTCCATTCATTTGCAAAGTAATTGAGAAAGCCATATTTTGTAGAATCGAAAAGACTTACAAGAGTTTTTGAAATACACAAACAGAAGTCCATCTACAATTTGATATAAGAGATATACATTTAAACTCAACTATATTTTACTTATAGAAGTGGACATGGAGTACAAAGATTCATTTTGCAGGATATTTCAAAGTTATCATGCAATATGAATTATAGAATATGTTGCAAGTTGTGCGAGATGAAGAAAAAGGAGAGCCATGTAATTTGTAATAATTTTCATATTTTGATCAAAATACAAGCAAGGGAAAGATTATAGTTTGCAAAATGTATTTCTTTCACATAATACAAACAATAAAGCCATGAGGCATGCATTCTAGAGACCCCAAAAAGTGGAGTACAAGTTTCAAGACATTACATTTTCCCCAAACAGAATAAAGGAAATACATTTAAGTTTTACAAATTTTAAGGAGCTATCAAACCAAGATTTCAATCTTTTACAAGTTCAAAGGAAATAAAAGCTTTATTTTCAAAGCCAAAGATTCATAAACCAAATCATGTCATCTCAAGAAATTCCATAGAATGCAAATTCCATGAATAACAGAATATCAATTCATGATTCATCCATTGGGACACATTTTCCATAACAAAAGATCAACATAATTTACTATGAATTAGAATTTAAGCTATCAAATTTTAGGAGCCTATTGTATTTTCAAGGAAACGCAATAGTTATAGAAGTGAAAATTTCCAAGAGCAGATTATAGATCTACTAAATTTCTCATAATCTTCAAGCAACAAATATGCTACGAAACATGCCTTTTAGAGTGAGTTATGGAGATTCAGAATTCAAAATCTAGATGCAATAATGCTACTTCCATCAAACAGAATGATCAAATTCAGATTTGGATTTTCTCTACACTTGCATGGTAAACAATTTTCAATAGATAATAGCTTACTAAAAGGTCAAGTTATGAGGAGAATACAAGTCTAAAAATTTCAAACACGAGAGATCTAAAGTATCAATAATGGTAGCAAACCAGGGTGAGCTATAGAAAGTATAATCCATGTAATCATGGTTCAATCATAAACCTTGATAAGGTACCAATACTAATCTACAACAAGGCACCCAATCATGTATGGGTGGTTTTGAATGCACAAGAGCAACTCAAAAATGGTGAAAATGGGGTCAACCATGGATGAAATGGAATATTGTTGCATGTAATACAAAATAACAATATGAACCACAATGAGCTAAGAATGACAACGAGTTTTTAAAACCGGAAAAAACATTGTCCATTAAAAGCATGAACTTATAATACAAGAATATCTACATGATGACCTATTAATCACATGGCTAGGGTTTCAGAAAAGCTCCAAAGTAATGAACAAACAATGAAAAATAGATCTTCTAGTATCGCCAATGGTGAGCTAACATGTGTGAAATGCTAATCATCACTTAATAAAGCAAAAACCTCTATAGGAACCAAGTTGACATGAAGATCTATACAAATGTGATTTGTGTGAGATCAATGAACAACAAGCCATAGTGAAAGGAAGTGGCGAGATACATAGCTAACTCGAGCCCTTAAAAAGAACAAGCTATAAAACATGTAGATAAATAAAAATGTGATGAGCTACAATAACTCAAATTTCGAACTTGGAGAGAAAGGGGTTGATACCCAACAAGCACCAATATATATATATATATATATATATATATATATATATATATATATATATATGTATATGTATGTATGCATCTCAAAGAATAAATCAAAACCTAGATTTTGAATCATGATAGTGTTCGAGGGAACATAAGGCTTACGGTTTTTAAGCACCAAGTTGTGCTAGAAATGCCATCATTCAAATAATGAACTATTCAAATGGGATAATGGTCGAGCTATGTGAGAACATGTCTATCTACTTAAATCCCCATGAGCCCAAAATAAAATGGCAAGACACATATTAAACATGTCGAGTTATTACAAATTAAAAGCATCCCACCCAAAACCAAGTTGTGTAAAATGATCATTAGGAATATATTCCACAATCGAGCCATGACTGGAGATAAATTAGCAAAGCGAATATTTGGTAAGATAACTCAAACAACACCCGATGATCACAAATAATGCAAACTCGAGTTTTACTACAATGCTCGAGTTAGTAAACACAAATCCTAACACATCCACCATAGATCTTTGCTCCAAATCATGGCCAAAGAAATGAGTCCCAAATTAGAGTTTATATCTACATTGGATGGGTGTTATAAACCCAAAAAAATAGTAAAACAAGGCCAACATAGGTGACTCGAGTGAACAACGGAAAAACCGAGCTAAGACAAAGAATGACAACCATAAAAGCACAAAACGTGCTCACAAGTAGTAAAAACAACTCCACACCTATGAAAATGGAGGCCATGCTAATCGGCTAGAGTTTCCCTAAAATGAACTTTCCAGAAGCCTCAAGCAAGTGAAAAAGTTCCAAGTGAAAACTTTCCTAGGGTTTCAACCCTAATTCAATAGCAAGCTTGATCAAGGTTGGAGTATATGGACCATGGTTAGTTTGATTTTATGTTACAAGTGAGTTATTTTGTAAAGTTTAAAAGTTTAAAACTAATTACATGTGATAGGGTGGGTCACCATGCATGTTCCCTAAGATGGAGAAAGATACAAAATTAGACTCTTTAAAGACCATACACATAAGACAAAGTGATATTTTCTTAATAACTCCACATTTACCTTATTATTTTCTAGCATGGATGTACAAATATCTTGATCGGTCAAAAAGTAGGTTGGCCAATTTTGAATTTTGCATGTAGAAGATAACTTTTAGCCCTTGGACTCAAAATATTGTTTTTATTTATAGAGGGAGCTAAAAATATGCATGAGATGTTATTTTTGGAATTGCTCAAAAATGCCAACTTGGCTAATTTTAGCAGGAGTTATTTTTGGAGAGCTTGGGGTGGATTTTGTATTTATACTATGCTTGCACACAAGTTTAGGGGATTATTATTTTTGCACACTTGTGATGCAAAAATCATTATACTATTGGACCTTTTGAATAATAAAGATTGTGTTATTCCTCCAATTTCAAGCTTATGCAGTGTGTTACAACACGTTAGAAGTGTGTTTTAGTGAATATTTACATACCTCTACATGCTAACAATCTCACAGCACCTCCATCAAGTTGCTTTGACTATTTTTTAGGCATGTAAGTGTGTTTTCAATACCTTTGTGAGTGTAACATCTATTAAATAGTGGTTGTAGTGAAATTATAAGTTCTTTAATCATTCATCAAGTGTGCTTTGTGTGATCTTAACTCCTAAACAATTTGGTGTATCACCCCTTTTACACTTTCAGTTATTTCAAGTTCATTCCTAACCCTCAACCCAGTCAATTTCAGTAGTTTTTAGGTGATCCATCAAGGGAACCAACCCACTATGGATCTTCTCCTCATTTTGAGGCACCCATAACTTAGAGGATATCCCATAGTACTAACCAAATTCCGAGTCGATAGCCTATCCAAATCAAGGTGCACTTCGAACCGATGACATATTTTTGGCACACCGATGGGACACCAAATATTTACCGCAACACACTTCTAATTTGCTCGAAAAATGGATTAGAAGTCGTAGGATGAAAATGAGAAAACACACATTTTTCAAGCTAAATATCCTTACGCGGAACATCCCTATCAATGGGGATGACCTCTACCTAGATGGATTATCCCACAATAGAGAATTAAGGCAATATAAAAATCTCAAATGGTTGATTATATGACATATATTCAAACATTATAAGCTAATCATCATAGGTTTGAGGAACTCTATCAATGGGATGTTCCCACTTACCTTCCTCATCGGAATCCTATGTCTATTCCTTGTCAACCAACACAGCCCATCTATTAGATTCCAATTTTTCTAAATACTCCAATTTATTCCCCCTCTCCTCCACAATCATATTTTGAGCCCTTGTCTATTTTCCAAACATTTCCAAATCAAGTTGAGACCCAACCCACCCCTCCTCTCTCATTCCCAAGCCTAATTTGGGAAGGGGACAAGTAGAAAATAAATCAAGGAGGGCAACCTATTGAAGAAACTAGAAGATATGGATATATGGAAAGTTTGAATAATTGGGTTTCCAAGTTTGGGTTCAATCAGATTTTGCAGTTGGAAAAAGAGTGCAAGAAAGAGGTGCAGGTTATAGAGAATCGAAAGGTCTAAATTAGAAAGAAAAGGTTAGGAAAGAACCTCATCTTTCTCTTGAGTTACAAGGTACAATTAATGTTTTGAATGAGCATGCAAAATATTCAAAGTTTCAAACCAGTAGTTTTGAGGTTGTACCATCTTCTAGTTTATAAAATGATCTAATTATAGTTGTTGATCAACCTTTTCGACTTAAATATTGTTTATTTAGAGGATAAATATTTTCTAACGATGTATGCAAATTTTTCCACAAGTGATTACCAATTAGATTTGAATGGAGAGAAATTTTAGATCCAAGGAAGGATTAGCAAATTTAGAGCTACCTCGTGACAACGTGAAAGATGATTTCAGCCTCGTAGCCTATTTTAGAGATGACGGTAATGATTTGGGAGAAGAAGCTGAAGAAAAAATCATCTTGTATCTACTTGTAAACATCTAATTTGAGGAGGACATCAAATAGGATCATGCTACTGTAAGGAGTGAGAAGATGATTTTGAGCTTTCAAACCATATGGTGGATCAGAATAAAGAACAATAGGTTGAAATATTTGTAAAATCAATTCATGAGAACTTAGAAAATATGTAAAATTTTGAAGAAGCCATTATCATAGGAACCTTCTTACTTCCTATTGAAGAAGAACACTTAGATTCTTCTTCACGTTCAACCATGGCTGAACCTAATTTTGTTAAAGAACTTGTCATGTAAGTGGATATCAAGGAGGTCCATGTTGCTTAGATTGTTTCTCATGAGGAAAAAAATGATGAGTTTGACTTTTCAAACTTCATGATGGATGAAAATGAGGAAGAAATGGAGGAGGTTTCTATTTTTGTTCACAAAAATCAATAATGGATTACATCATTACAAGATCAATTATGATGTATGAGATAGAGTAGATTAAAAATGTGAAACAACATTCTTATCAACTTCGCAATGTGCTCAAATATGATGTGGAAAGTAAGTTTACAACACGAGTATAAGAAAGGAAATTTCACCATATTTGAGAATACCATGTCCCATCGATACTTGGTTGATACGGGACTAAGATCAGTCATACCAAAGAGTTGTGAATGATTTAGAGAACAAACAAGAGCTTCACGTTCTCCAAATTCAGCCCTAATACCTCCCAAGAGAAAATTCAAATCCCATAGAGGTATTTTTCACATTCTGGACTGATCTTTTGAGCAAGTTAAAGGTAAAAATCTTGTTCCCATATTTTCCATGTGATTTGATTTTCAAGTTGAGCTCATAGTCACGTTTTTAAGTAAAGGAAGTTATGTCTCTCATCCTGTGTCAAGAAATTTTTAGCTTCTCATTTTTAGCTCATTAGACTAGGTTCATAAAGGTTTATTTTCGATAGAATAAGTGCTTCCGCATACTCTGCATGCTTCACTTTAGAGTATGTATGATTTCCTAATTTTATAGGTCTTTTCCCTTCCTCCAAGTGTAGTTTTGCACATGTTTTTATTGTTGTTTTTCAGTTTTTGAGGAGGCTTTTCAGTCTTTATTTGTACTATGCATCCTTTAGCATGCATGTTGAGGGTTGGTATAAATTTTTAGTTTGCATTAATGGCTGGAAAAGGTCATTTTTATGGGTTCTAACTAGTTAGAAGGCAACCAAGTCAGCAAAGTTGCCAAAGATGTTGAGAATTTTTATCGATCATCGGAAGTGGGTATAAGAAATTTTCAGTTGCTCAATTTTAGGATAGGTTAAGGGATGACATGCATGAAATAACCATCTTAAAGTGTTGTTTTAGGATGTAATGCCTCACATATACAACCCCTCTAAGATGTACTCTTCACTAAAATAATGAAGCAACCTTGGAATACCACCGGAAGGCCTTGATGAGGATGGGAAGGATTGTATATGCTAGAAATTATATTCTAAAACAAAACTTTTAGGTGTTAATTTGTAGAATGGGAAGGTTCCGTTCAATGGTATTACTTACATTCTAAAGATTAAGTCAATTACAAGTACAATTTATTCATTTAATTCCTTTATGATTAAGTGAAGTTGCATTAGTGTGTTGAGTTACATGGGTTCATTCCATATTATGTTACTAAAGAAAAATGAAAAGAGACACAAATAACTCATCACATAAAATTAATTTCATTTATTCATAAAGAAAGAGTACATTCATCCCACACAAGTCGTGGGATATGGTTGAGTAAAGGAAAGTAAGAAGGATAATGCATATATATAAAGATGAAAACATGAGGGATGAGTAATCCATCAATTCTTGAGTTTGAAGGTCATTACGGGATCTCCGAATGGCTCCAGTGCTACTGCTTCCGGTACTTGAAAAGAGGAAGATAAATGAGAGTTAGATCTTGGGATCTATTTCCATCTCATTATATTTTCGTATGTATAAGAATTATCACTTATGAATCGAAATAAAAGTTATAGTTTGTTACCCATGACAAACATCTATGCACTAAGAAGTAGACATTTAGGAAAGGAATAACATATATAATGAGGTGGGTTTTAAGAAACAAAATGATTAGTTTCCCTTCGCTTTGTAAGCACAAAAAGAGGATATAATTCATTAAAATCTACATGTTCAATAACAATACATTCATAAGGTCTTACAAGGAGTACAACACTTATTTGCAAAAACACACTTCTAGATTTACATCATTCATTAATAATTCATGGGATAGCTACAACATTTGAGGGATTACAAATTTTCTCTCGATACATCATCAAATTACAAGTACATATTTTAAAGTACATAATTACAAGTTTTTGTCAAATTTTTATACAGATATGCTTCATAAATAAAAGAAAATTATGTAGTTCAATTTTGCAAAAACAAGGCAACATATTATGCAATTCATAAAGGTACAAGGTTTAGTTCTTCAACAACGCTTTCAATAAGAACAAATTTCCAAGAATGTATGAATGATCACGAGACTTACATATTGAAAGAGAGTTTCAAATTTATAAATATGTATATTCCATAACAGTTCATATTTATAATGAAGTAAGAACTAAAATTATGATTATTTGAGGTTACAAAAATAATTAATTTTAGTTTTTACCAAGCCCCAAATCCTCGATTAAAGGCAATCCTTATTACTCAAGAGATTATGAAGCTAAATTTTTTTGCATCGTAGTAACAAGTTGTTACAAAGGAAAATAGGTATTTAAGTTTTCAAAGAAAAGGTAGAAGCCTTATGATAAGTAGGTATTTAAAATAAAAATGTGTATATCTGAATTAAAAGTGATTCATAGTACATATTTAGATACGAAAAAGGAATGGGAAAGCGGTTCTCATACTAGATTTTGAAAAGAACAATTTTTCACTCAATTAATTTGATTACAAGAAACATAGGTCATAATGTGATGAGGTTAAGAGATTTCATTTATGCATCTCGATGTCTAAGTAAAGAAATCAATTACATATGAGATACAAAAATACAACTTGGAACATGCTTTGGGAAATTTAGTTTTCATTGCAAAAATAGCCTTTTAAGTGCATTGTTAGAGTGAATCAAATTTTACACAAAGGATATACACCTCACACTATAAAAGAGTAATGAGGTTTCCACTTTCATTCACAACATAGATGCAAGTAAACCATCACAAAAATATGCAAGTAAACTACATTACTCCTCCTTACAAAACAATACTTAGCTATTTTACGAGATAAATGGAAAATACTAAAACAACATAGATTAGTAGTAATAAACTATGAAAGCATGTTACAAAAGAGTGTAAATCACCGATTTACAGTTGAGTGCAAGCCAAACTAGGTTCATATCCTCAAAAATAAACCAAGCTCATAGATTAAGCTAGAGATATAAAATAAAATTTTTAGAAACAATTCAACTTATCAATAAGAAAAATCCAAATGCATAGGAAACATACTAGTAGAGTTCTAATAGATCCATGGAAGAAAAAAATCTCCAAATCAAGTTGAAGCACAAAACCTTGATTCATTTTAGCTGAGTTAATAGCATACCATACCAAACAAAGATCACATGCAAGAGGACAAACTAAGGTTATACACAAGAATCAAGCATAGCCTGAGCCATCTGGGTGAGTAAATGTACAAGTTCAAACTCGAGCAAATAATTTAAAATAAAAACCCACAAAAACATAGGTAAGCAAGCCTTCCTCTAGTGTTGAAACAACCATCTCGAATCATGGGTGATAAGTACAAAAAAACCATTGGGAGAGAACATAGAAGGGAAATTTATCATCAATAACCACTATTCCAAGAAATACACAGCTTTAAATCTTCCGTAAATGCAAAATCTCGGTCTTCCCCAACCATGACCACTCAACTAAATAAACAGAGAGCCTAGATAATAAACCCATGGCTAAGTAGGGAAATGCAAGCTTAAAACAAGCTCAAGAGTTCCAATAAAAACAACAAGCACATGTGATGGGAGAAAAGGAGACCAAAATTGGAATACAAACCTATAATGAGCTCATCGAGCTTGGGGTACTCATCGGATACAAAGAATGGAGTTCCAATGATATACAAAGGTACAATAAGTTCTTTTTGTAAAGAAGTGTTTATGAACAACAAGAAAAAGTGTGGATCAACCAAAAATGGATAGGGATGGGAGAAATAAACATCAAGTTAAATACAAATCCAAAGCTCATATATAAATTGCAAAATCTAAGAAACAAATACACATAGCTTATATTGAATAAATTCAAGGGTACAACTTACTAGTATTAGAACTAGATGTGTAGTGGTTTTTGAAATAAGCACCGAATAAGGCTAAGCCTTGAAGGGACTGTAAATGAACTCTCCTCAACATGCAAATACAAGCTGATTTTTACACCATGAAAATCCCGCACAGATAAATCCCTTGAGATCAATATCATAGATGTCTCCAACAAATGTGATCTTCGATTTAAACCTCACGACATAGTCAAAGGATCATGAAACTCAAAAACCACCACCTATTGAGCTCAAATCAAGAAGATATCAAGCTACTTTAAAGCCTTAGAAAGCACCAAGGTCAAATTGGAGTGCATAATACCACATAAGTTCCTCCTCCAAAGACACTCAAGCCACCATGTAGGGTTTGATAAAATTAAATTTATCCCAAGAAATAATGGAGAGCCATCACCAAATACCAAGTTGAGTAGTTTGTAGAATCCAAATAACAAAACTCCCGTAAAAACCAAAGCTCCAAATACCAAACAATGATGGCATACATGACAAATGTATAGCTTTCCCAGTGAAGATGATAACCCTATGAGTAAAATTATTGAACCAGAGGGCTTAGGAAAATATCATGGGTGAAATATATGGAAACAATGCCTATTCAAAATTATTTTGGAAAAAATTTGTCTACATTCTCCTTTAGCTAGACTCATGAAGTTTCAAAAATAAAAAAATTCAAATGAAAGTAAAGTTAGGGTTTTAAAACCCTAGAGGAAATAAACTCACTCGATTGGTCCGACCATGGTGAATAATGACTATGGTTGTAACTATCGATTGAGTCAATTTTTAATATGCCCTAGGCATTCCCCACGAACCAACCCTTTTATTTTTAGTTGTAGGAATTTACCAAGCTATTGCATTTAAATTAAGGGATCATCATATTAAATAAAAAAGAAACCAATTATGACCCATATACATAATGGAGTATGACTATTATTAGCCATAAAAGAATATATGACAATATCAATGGTTATCCAAAAGCATGAATGTATTCCAAAAGTAGATAAGACAAAATATATTTTTGGGAGATAAAAACAAGGATGGGATTTACCTTAATAATTTCATATTTACCTTAAACCTGACAAGAAGACCGTACATGTGCCTTTTGCAAGATTTTTAAGCTATTTTTGAGAGTTGTATTTAATTGCAAGATGCACATGTAAGAGTGGCTAATTTTGGATTTTCACACAAATAACCAATGTGCATGTCTAATTTTAACTAGAGTTTTTTGGAGAGTTAAGAAGTGGGTTTTGTATTTATACCTTTCTTATTACAAAGGTGAGGGCGATTATTATTTTTTACACACTTGTGATGCAAAAATAATTGTACTTGTTGGACCTTTTGAATAATAAATACTTCGTTTTTCCTCCAATTTCAAGCTTATGTAGTTTGTTACAAAGAAATTAGAAGTGTGTTTCAAAGAAATTTCCAATCCTTTCCATTCTAACAATAGCACAATACCTCCATCAAGTTTTTTTATTATTTTATAAGTCACATAAGTGCATTTTCAATACCTTTATGAGTGCAATATTTTTTAAACAATGGTTGTAGTGCAATTATATGTTATTTTATCATTCATCAAGTATGATTTGTGCAAGCTTAGCTCCCAAAACATTTTTGTA
This sequence comes from Taxus wallichiana var. yunnanensis, assembly GCA_018340775.1. Lineage (NCBI taxonomy): Eukaryota > Viridiplantae > Streptophyta > Pinopsida > Cupressales > Taxaceae > Taxus > Taxus wallichiana. The sequence goes on along the minus strand of CM031243.1, from coordinate 817,047,108 downwards.
TCACCCCTTTTACACTTTAAATTATTTCTAGTTCCTTCCTAACCCTCAAACCCTCCATTTTATTAGTTTTAGGTGATCCATCAAGGGAACCAACCCGCTTTGGAGGTTCTCCTCAATCTGAGGCACCCATAACTTGGAGGAGATCCCATTATACCAGCCGAAGTCAAAGTTAGATAGCCATCCAAATCAAAGGTGCACTTCAGACTCGATAATAGAAGGTAAAATGACCTTGTTTATCTTGGTTGATGTTTCCAATCAAAATGGGTGATTCAAATATGAATATGTATATAGTTATCATGAGACCAAAATTTGTATTGATTCAGGGGAACTGTGTGAGTAATTGAAGATGTTTTACATGTCAATTTGTTGTTGCTATGGTCAAGAAAGTGAATACACAAACCAAGAGTATGCAAGTAAGTATTTTCATTCATGGTTGGTATTGTTTATTGTCATGTTGTCATAATAGTCTTTATCATTATATGTCAAAGGGGGAGAGTATCCTTATAAACATGTAAATAGGTATTGTATGAGCTTACATGATACAATTTCCATCATTTTTCTGATTATAGTTGCCATTAATGACAAAGGGGAGATTGCTAATCATAATGTCTAAGTTGTTTTCATTGATGTCAAGTGTCATTGATGGAAAAGGGTGTCTATTTTTCATATGTGTCTCCATGAGGTTTCCTTCATTAGTAAACATGAAGGTTGATTGGTAGTGAAGGGATATTGTGTCATGTATTGTTGTTATAACATGATGTCTAGTTGAGTTATATGGTTTTTGAGCATGGATCAAGCTAATATGGTCACGATATGAGCTCCAAAGTTGTTCAAAGGTTTCTAGGGAGTTAAAAATGCTTAGGGTGATGTGTCAAAGATTTTATAGGGTTTACATGATGCTAATCAAGTCTATTTCCTTGAAAGAATGGGTTGAAGAATCCATTTTAGGTTTTATTCTTGACCTAGTGCAAGCAGGATGATGTTGCAACATGGGATATGAAGCAGGGAAGAACAAGGTATGCATGTGAAGTGAGTTATGATGTTGCATAATAGGTATTGGAGGTGTCCAAGGTAAAAATCAATTGTTGATGTATGTACATGTACCTTTTGAATGATGTAAGCACAATGGACTGAGAAGGGGGGGTGAATCAACACTTAAAATTTATTACTTCATTTACCATTAATTCCATAAATGATTAATATCCATTCAACCATATGCATTCAATGAAACCTTATTAAATGTGATCCATACATTCAAATGAACATAACCAATGAGAGAGAACACACAGACACAAGATATAAGTGGGAAACCCTCAAGGGGAAGAAAACCAACTTAAAAATTTGTTGATATTATAAACAAAAAATACTCAAGTGATAATTACACATCAAAATAGATTTCTTTATTGAGGAACCAACCCCACAAGGAGAACCAACCCCTAAACCCTTGCTGATATTAATCACAACAAGATACTACTATGAATATGAATCATCATAAGTTATTTTGAAGAAGTATGACCGCTGAAATTATGTTTATACCATAGTTGATTGTGATCCCAAATTCAGCTCCAAATTTCTTCAAACCCTCATTTAAGAACACCTTCTCATACTCTCTCTCTCTCTAGGTATTTCATGGAATTATTTCAGTATCAAACCATAACACACATGCTATTTAATATTATTCAACCCGTAACACACTTATTTAGCTCTCAAAACATTCCCTCATACATGTTGTTCACCGTATGCGTACCCAAAATTGGAGCACTTTGTACCACCGTAACAACATAACATGCGCACCCCAATGATGACACAGTCTCCTTGCAAGGTGCTCGGGATCCGTAAGAGCTCTCTAAACATGTGTTAACATCCCGCATGCCCCTCTTAGCCCCTCGTCCTTTGTTTTTCTCTTCCCCCTCTTTTCTTTTCCTTTTGCACTTTAGTTACAAAACCGCCGCCTGCCAGTGGCGGCGATCCAGCTGATCCCCGCCCGATCGGGCGGCGGTCCCGCACGCATTTTCCGAACATTATTTTGATGCAAACTCACATAAATATCAATTATTCACCAGATTTTTCCACCGCTTTGAGCTTGCATTTATGTTTTTGGTCCCCTGGAATAGTGTTTTGCCTTTGTTTATTGTTTAAGAGTTCAGTTTGGTTTTGATCTTTGGGTGAATGAATTGCTATAAATAGATGGCTTGTGCTCAAGCAAATGGCCCCTCAAAATTTTCCTCTCAATTCCTCATTTCAGTAGTTCAGTCTTTTATTTTTCTTAGAAGCCATAGTTTAGTTCATTTGCATGCTTAGTTAGCACTGTTATGCTGCTTGAAAGCCACATATCCATCTTGTGCAAGTAGTGTTGTTATTTCATCCAATCCATTAGAGTAGGATAGTCTTTTTATCAACTGGAAGCCATTAAAGTTGCAGGTTTTTCTCCTCAAACAAGATAGTTTCAGGTTCTGGACGTTTTATGTTGCATGACCCGCAATAGATCCCACTAGGAATTGCATAAGCCAAGCTTTGTACTCTTGCGCTATCCCTCTCCTACTCGCATCGTATTCAGTCTGTATTCTAAAGCTATCCTTTGTCCCAATATCTACTTCTATTGATGCAAGCATTACACGCTTTCCTGGATCCACGTGAGCACGAAAGAATAAGGAGATCACACTGAGGGGAAAAAGTTACACACACCATCGGATTTGCCACTGTTCTGCAGAATCCAGGTTCTAAATTTCAAAGTTCTAGTTAGAAGCATATCAAATAGAGTAGATAATCACTTTATTTCAGTCAATTTACTTTCGATATTGCTAGGGAAGCTGTGGGGATTGATAGTCTCTGAGAGACTATGATTCATTCCTCACTTCTGAGGTAGGATCGAGAGTCTTGCAAATAGACTAGATCAATTATTTCATTATTTAGAGTAGCTTTACAACCGCACGCACAAATAACTATACTCGGTTATCTTGTTTGTTTTGAATTGTTATCTTAGTCACAATTTCTAAATATATTAAATTAGTTGCTCTTCTAAAATCCATTCAAATAATGCATCGAAAAATACAAAAATAGAGAAATCATATATACTATAGATATACTTCACGTAGTTAAATTTCACTTTATTTGTAGTTAGATTTACATTATTGCTTTTATGATAATCACGGGACCTAGGGAGCCCAGAGAATACGTATTTGAGCCAATCATGCCTCAACCCAATCTTGCACACAACAATAGTTGACATAGACCAATCTTAGAATCCAAGTCTTCCAAACAACAACAACTTCCAATGAGATCAGATCTCGCTTGAGAGGATTAAACATAGAAGACGACCAAGCGCACACGTTTTGGTCAAATCAGCCAACTACATATTACCCTAGAAAAACATCCACATGACTCGTAGAAGGGCTTGAAAGAGAGCAAACATTTGGTTTTGATCCTTTGGTCCCACAGCCAGACGCAGGAGACACCCTCACAGACATAAATACTAGCCTAAGAATTCAGGTTGCAAGAACACCTGTGAGGTACTCTGAGAAGATCACACAGCTGTTAATTTTGAATATAGAGGCTGAGAAAGCATATGATTATTGGATACTAGGGATCAGGGACTGAATTCGTACATGACCATAAGCAGACCACAACAACCAAGAGTCTACAGTTAAGATCCACAAATCCCACAACCCAACGAACCCATAAGTGAATCAGACATAGATGCTGGCCTACGCACACTAGTATTCAGATCTACTCCACTTCCACCTATCATCATCACACAATTATCCTTGTTAGATATAGCAGCTAACAAGGCTAAAGAATTCTAGACTAGGCCAGAGAATCACCCATAAAGACAACTATATCCATCATTCACTCTATGACCCTATCTGGAGACATACACGAGACTATCCCAGGTCATTTTCCACGTATACCGCAACCCATAGATCGAATAACGCCAGAGCTTGATATTGATTGGAGCCTTCGAGCAGTCATCCTTTCCGATCGATCTATCACACCAGTTCAGGTTAGGAGGGCCTTCTTCGCCTTAGATTCACAAATTCCACTAGTGCGTGTCGAAGACATCAGATTTCCTAACTAGTTTGTCTGCATACCGCACGTATTCCATCCCCACCGGCTGTCTCGGCATGACCTCGGGAGGTCGGGTATGCGGAAGAGTTACTTGTAGATTCCCATGCTTGCTTGTCACTTTTCCGGCATACAAAATTGGTGAACCCGACGTGAACTTCCTACCTTCACCTTCGCTTCAGTTCGAGACGTTATTTCTCGCTTGTTCTTCCAATTAGTATACTGCTTTTCACCTTCTGTACCTCATTAGCCTTCACATCAGCTTCACCAAACAAAATTGGTGAACCCAATGTGAAACAAACAACATATTTTCTTTTAGTGTTTCTTCTTTCATCCACCTTCGCTCTTACCCATTATTCTGATGGGTATTCATATACCCCCCGAATATGTCGGGATTCGATGCGTATGGTAGACCCTCTTGGTCTTGAGGCATACTACGCCCAAAAAATAGAAAATCATCACCCTCGCTCTCAGTATGGGGTGACAACTACTCAACTAACCAATTATCAACACAAACTCCAAGGATCAGATATAACTCATCTTTTCAAACTGAGGAGTTAGATCAGCTCGCTCAAACACAACAAACAGAGCCTTCAGGCTCGAATAATATGACGTTCACCGAGAATCTGGTTCATCTCCTCAGATGCTGCTTAGACCACAAATTAGTAGACAATCAGACCCATACCTAGCTTTAGATGATGAACATTCAGTACGTTATACCAGGAATGAACAACGCTCTCGGAGTATGTACCCACCTATAGGAGTTTACAAACACAACCCGAGGTCTCTTTTCAAGAAAATACCTCTATGCCACTGCATATAGGAAATACCCTCGAGGAAACTTGGCAAGACAATGGTCAGTTCATAGCAGGGTATCATAGGCCTATACAACATCAGAATATACAACAAATGCCACCAAGGAAAAATATCGTGACTTCACCAAATGAAGTCATTTCGACTTTAGTAGAAAAAGTTAGGGGATTAGAACTTGCCCAAGCAAGTCAAAATTCTCAATTCATGCAAGGTAGGAAGTTCCAATCCCCCACACCATCCTAGCCAAGTAGACCTCCTCACAGGAATAGGCACGTTAGGCATGCCTCCTCAGTATTCACAACAAACGCCAACTAGACCCACCATCTCTAACACCGCTCCTCCCGGTCTAGTACAAAACAATCCATTCCTGGACAATACCCCATCATACTTAAACATGTACTCCAAATCACCACAAGGGGATATATTCTCCTCTCCCAGCATGTTTTCTCAAACACAGGGGTTTCCTTATGCCCCTGCCAATGCATACGCTACGCCATATCAACAACCCATTCCACCACCACTCCCTCAGCAAGCACCATCAATGGTCAAAACCTATGTGATAGGGACTTATTCAGAATATTTGAAAGAGCCCTTAGACTTCACCATACGAAGCATCATGCTTCCAAGACCCCTTCCTGATTTACCCAAGTACAAAGGTGAGGGAGATCCGAATGCACATATCAAGGCTTACGCTACAGCCATACGAGAACTACTCCCTTGGGATGGGGTTGTTGCTAAAATATTCCCCAAAACGTTGGAAGGCATCGCTCTCGATTGGTATTATAGAATACCTGAGGCTTCCATCCATTCATTTAAACAACTCATTTCAGAGTTCATTAAGGCATTTGACATGAACAAACTGTTAAGAACAGGAATCAGGGAGTTCTTGCACATTAAGCAGGAACATAATGAATCTGTCACTCATTTCATCCAGAGATGGCGTACAGTTCTTTATTCTTCAGCCAGTGCTCCAAATATGGACCAAATGGAACTATGTGATTTATTCCTTCATTCTCTCAGCAGAGAAGTAAAGGAAGAAGTCCAGAAGTTCCCACTAAGAACTTACGATGAAGTACTTGAGAGCGCTCTCCGAATAGATCAAGCAACAATAGATAGCGGTCGTAAGACGTATGGAACAAACGGGAGGTTAATCACCTCCAGCCAGAACACTACAACTTATCCTACTACCACAAATGTCAATCAAGGACCTAAAATCCTTAACAAAAATCACGGGGTGACAACAGATGGAGTAACCGATCAGCCTAAAAAGGTAAATACTGTGAATACTTCACCACCAATGAACAATCAACGAAACAACAACTTTACCCCAACAATCAATACAGTGGATTTTAATCATCCTCAACAACAACAATGGCAAAACCCTACATAGGGTCCAAGCCAAAACTCAATTGGTTATCAAAACCAAAACCAAAACCAAAAATTGCAAATGCAAAACTTTACTCCTAATAGACAACGGTTTGATCAGAGTTTTGGGCCACAATATGCACCAAACCAAAAACTAGAAATTATAATCCTAACTCGTATTGTGGCTTCCACAAAATCTGGGGCCATGACACTAGAACGTGCCGTGACTACAATAAATTCATGCAACGCTTGCCAGAGGAACAAAGACAATTTTTCACAGATATGTTCTTAGCAGATCCTGTGTCACCGACACCAAATACTTTTACAGGGCGCTTTCCCCTCAAAACGCACCCCTCAAAATCTTTAATGATCCGCTCCCAGATCACAACAAAAACAAATTAAACCCGAATGGGACAAACAAGGGTATAATGACAGGAAACAATGATCATGAAGCCTCGACTTCACTAAATCCATCAGTTGCGCCACAATTAGGAAGTCAACCACGACCCAAGATAGTCGGTTTAGTAGAGTTAGACACCGAACTACCCATCGAAGCTATAACAAGGACACGAGAGTATTTCTCTCAGCCAAGTCCAAGTCACCTGCCAGAGACAGATAAGATCCAACAAATAGTGGAAAACCCGTAGGTGCCTATGATTTAATTAACGATCTAACAAAAACCTTCTCACACATTTCATTTTTAGACTTACTAAAGAACTCTCCTACCCACAGGGCTGCTCTTTTAGAGGCATTAGGTTTAGGTCATTTAATTAACATCACTCCACCTCCCGAAACACAAGTGAACCATGTAGACTTTGATATCCACCCTCCGGGGCAGCCGGATAGGATGTCGAATTCATATTCAAAATAAATAAAATGCCAATAGATGCTGAGATTGCACGCCGAGGTGATCCAGCCTTATATTTGCAAGTATGGGTTTATAACAACTATGTAAAGCGTGTGATGGTAGACGATGGGGCAGCAGTTAACATAGTCCCCTTCTCTTTCCTTCAAAAGCTAGGATATGGAGAAACAAATTGTTCCACAACTCGAAATACATTGAGAGGCTATGATAGCCTTAAAGCCACTTCAATTGGGACTATAATACTACCAGTCACCTTAGGACCCAAAACAATCCTGACTGAGTTTTATATTATAGATCGGGAAACTAACTATAATATGATCCTCGGCCGACCATGGATACACCGTATGAAGGCAATCCCTTCTACGTTATTTCAAGAAGTAAGATTCTTACATCTAGGAAAGGTGTTTGTAGCCAAAGGTGATCCAAAGCCATTCGATATACACCTAGCTGACCTAAAGAAAAGACCAGGCATGCACTCGAATTTGAACTCCCAACAAACCAACTTAATAAACCCACCGACGCAAAACCAGAGGAAAAGTTGGTACCTACAACGGATCTCGAGACTATGAGTCTAGTCAAAACAATCCCAGCCCTCAAGGATGAGGCAAACATTGTAGAAATAGTATCATTAGGAACTACTACAAAATCGTTGAATTGATAGAACAGGATCTACCAATGTTCCTACCATTTGATTCTGTAGGCATGGGATATCCCCTAGGTGTTGGTTCTCTTCCAGCAGAGGATCTCTGCATGGTGGAGGTAGAATACGTAAACACAACAAATATCCCAATGTCCATATTCCCAGCTAAATATTGGACTCTCCATTTTGATGGAGCTAGATGTCGTTACGGAGCTGGGGCAGGTGTAATCTTTACTTCCCCCGAGGGAAAAGTCCTACCATTTTCCTTTAAACTAAATTTCAATGTACAAACAATGGCGCTGAGTATGAAGCCCTCCTCCTTGGCCTCATTTTAGCCAAGAGGATCGGTGTTAATAACATCAGGGTGTTAGGGGACTCACAATTGGTAGCAAACCAAGTCTCTGAGATATATGAAACCAAGGCCGAGCACTTACAACTTTACAAAACAAATTGTATTAGATTTAAGCAAAGAGTTTGACTTCATATCAATTGAAGCAATCCCGTGAGAACAAAATCTTCTCGCAGATTCTATAGCAACCTCGGCATCACGCTTCACCCCAAACAATGGATTCCAAGATACCCGTTTCATGGTGTCCCTTCGCACCGAACCATTGGTAAAGAAATTGCCAAATTCTCTGTTAATGAACAAGGATGAGAAAAATCTACTATCCTAGACCACATTGATAGTGATATGGCCACTCTGAATTACTTAAACGCCTATGCGGCATTACATCTCTCCCATCACATGATAGATTTGTCCTTAATCCCACATTCATCTTCCTACTTCGGAAATCCCATGATGGAACTACCCCCACAAGAAAAACTTAGCATATACACAGTAGAAGATGGGGACGATCTGGAATTACCTCCAGCCCCACCTAAGTTTGAAGAAGGTAATGCCTCTTTAATCGAAGAAACAATTGATGTTAACATCGGAACGGAGGATGAACCAAAGATCTTGAAACTAGGATCCTCGTTAACCCCGGAAGAAGTAGAAATACACACTCAGATCCTCAAGGAACATCAGAAGGCTTTTGCATTTAATTATAAAGAAATGACAGGCGTTGCACCACACATTGCGGTACACAACCTCGTCACTAAATCAGATGCAAAACCAATTAAACAAAAATCAAGACCCATGAAACCTAAGGTAGCTCTCATGGTGAAAGAGGAAGTAATAAAACTCCTCCAAGTAGGATTCATCAAACCAGTCGATTACTCTCAATGGGTATCTAATATCGTTCCCATTCTCAAAAAGAATGGGAAGATACGCATCTGCATAGATTTCTGAGACATTAACAAAGCGTGTCCTAAGGATGACTTCCCATTACCATCCATAGACGTCATTGTTGATGCAACAACTGGATTTGAACTTTTGTCTCTCATGGATGGATTCTTCGGATACAATCAAATCAGAATATCTAAACAAGACCAAGCTAAAACCACGTTTATAACTCCTTGGGGAACCTATTGCTATGTTGTTATGCCATTTGGTCTCAAGAACGCTGGCGCTACATACCAACGAGCTATGACATATATATTTCATGATCTAATTCATAAAATTGTGGAATCCTACGTAGATGACTTGTTGGCCAAAGCCAAGAAGCGCTGTGACCACCCGGAGGTGCTCCGTCATTCTTTCACGTCTAATAGAATACGGAGTCACGCTAAATCCAGAGAAATGCGTCTTTGGTGTAACAGGAGGAAAGCTCCTAGGTTACATCATATCGTCACGAGGGATAGATGTTGACCCAACCAAAATTTGGGCTGTCCTCGAAATGGTCCCACCTTCGAATGAATCTGGAATCAGGTCATTTCTCAAAAACTTGGTGCAATCCGAGATTCATCCCGACTTAAGCTTCGCCATCCATCCAATCAACAATCTGCTCAAGAAAGATTATAGTATTGATTGGACCAAGACTGCAATGAAGCTTTTGATGCAGTTAAGCATTTCCTGTTATCGCCACCTACGCTAATGCCACCTAAGCTAGACCGCCCGTTAATTTTATATTCACGAGCTACCGATGTCTCGCTTGCTATGTATGTTGGCCCAAGAGGACGATGACAAGAGAGAGCGCACGATTTATTTCATTAGTCGAACATTACTCGACTACGAAACACGTTATACACAGGCAGAACGAGAATGCCTTGCCATAGTCTTTGCTACCAAATGCTTAAGGCATTATATGCTAAATCAAGAAACAAGGGTCATGGTAAAAATGGACCATTTACGAACTTTCCTCACACAAGGGTCCTTGTCTAAAAATGCGGGACATTTTATAACCTTAATGGGAGAATTTGAATTAACATTTGTAAATCAGAAATCCGTTAAAGGACAAGTCATCGCGGATTGGTTAGCTGATAACCCATTAGACGGAGGCAATCTAGTAGATCTGACTTTCCAGATGAATGCGTATACTACATTGAAACCAGACCTCCTATCTCTGAGTGTCCCTGGTATACCGATATTATTGATTATATCATGAACCATACATATCCAGAAGGGGCTACACCACAACAAAGAAGGTGGTTACACATTATTGTAGCCAAATACGTCATTATAGAGCAAGTGCTCTATCGAAAAGTGTTCGATGGAATGCTTCTAAGATGTGTCGACATAGAAGAATCCAAGAAGATTCTCCACGAATCTCACAATGGAATGTGTGGAGGCCACTTCGGTGGCCATGCCACCGCTCGTAAAATACATCGGATGGGCTATTTCTAGCCTACTCTAGAACACGACGCAGTAGAGTTTGTACGAAGGTGTCATAAGTGCCAAGAATTCTCCCATGAGATTCACATGCCAACACAAGCTCTACAACCAATTGCTACTCCATGGCCCTTTTCTACGTGGGGCCTCGATTTGATAGGGAAATTCTCTCCCTCATCTACAGATGGCCATAATTTCATAATCACGGCCACCGAATATTTTACCAAGTGGGTAGAGGCTATGCCTCTTACTACTGTACCGGGTTCTATAATCGCCAAGTTCATTTTGAACCAAATCATTTACAGGTATGGTGTCCCAAATCATTATCTCGATAATGGAACTTCTTTTAAGAATGACGAGGTTCACGAATTGTGCAATAAATTTAAAATAAGCCATCATACGGCCTCCTTGTATTACCCTCAAGCCAATGGACAGGCTGAAGCAACAAACAAAACATTAAAAGCCATTCTCCTTAAAACGGTGAAAGAAAATAAACGAGATTGGCACTTGAAGTTATATCCAGCCTTGTGGGCCCACCGAACCTCAATAAAAACACCAACAGGAGTGACTCCTTTCTCGCTAGTATTCGGGGTAGAGGCAGTCCTCCCACTTGAGGTTGAAATACCCAGTCTCCGTATTTCATTACAAGGGATTCTGGATGAAGATGCTTACAGAGAAGCACGTCTCTCCCAACTAGAAAGCCTAGATGAAGCTAGGTTAGATGTTGAACAACGGCACAGAGTCTATGCTGATCGGATGTGCCGACAGTATAACAAGAAGGTCTATGAACGCGACATATATGAAGGTGATCTAGTTCTAAGGCTGGACAGTCGGATCGACAAAAAGACCGGCGAGGGAAGAAAGTTCCGGCCCAAATGGTTGGGCCCATACCGAGTCATGAAGGACTACGGAAATGGTGCATACCTCTTATGTACGCTAGAAGGTGAGGAATTTGGTGAAACAGTCAATTCCCTGCACCTTAAACGATTCTACGCGTAAGCAACCGACATAATATATAGCTACATTTACATTGCATCTTCATATAGTTAGGTTCATTTTGTCCACATGTTTCGTACAAATCTTGTGATCAAGGAATTTATTCTTAAAGCAATTCATTACAAACTTCTGATGGTATTGGCATAAACACTCTAATCATACTTCTCCATCTCCATGATATCGTCAAGTTATTTTGGAATCATGTCATCAAATAAAACTAGATATGACAAAGTCTTAATGGTAACCATACCAAGATCTGCGGGTTTATTCTCACTTTTGGTTTCTTCTTAGGATGGGTGTCTTGTCTATGGTCTGTTCTAGAAGCTTCATCATGTCACATCTATCCCATATGTATATCTCTTTGGAAATAAGAGCATGCTGACATTTTGCTCAGATAAACAAGTCAAACATGTAAATCAAATAGAAAATTTTAAATTTACACATTTTCTTGCCTCACCAACCTTCGGTGATGAGCTTGCATCTCTTACTAGTGACGTAGGGTTGGGAAAGGATGGAAATGCCCTTACTCGCCTATGCCTTGCCCATGGTGATAAACCCACGCTTCTTACTAGTAGCATGGGGCAAAGTGTAGGGGGTCCTCTTGACAAACAAACGTTAAAGGTCATAAGCAAACAATTCAAATCTTGAAGCCTTGAGTCAAAAACAAATGAATCAGATGTTCAAAATTCCAAGAGAGTTAAAATCCTAAAAACCCAGATTTTGTCTACTATGTGGCCATCTACGGATCTAAGTCTAGATAAACCACAAAGCAAGTTGCATCCCAAAAACTATGAAGTCACTCGGGTAGAGTAGGCTTGTAGCTTCCCAATTTGGTTCCACCAAAGCTTTGTCTATCTTTCATCACTATCATTTCAGCACATTTCATAACTTGTGCCCTTCCCAACTCTCGGTGATGAGCCCTCGCATCTTACTAGTTGCATGGAGTTGGGAGTAGGGGCAGGTTTATCTACTCATCATACCGGTTTATCTTCACCACTTTGCCAAAACAAATATGAAGTATCAAAAATTGCTTAAAGAAACTAAGATTCAAAATCACATTGTATCTACATTATCATATATCAGCATCATGAAATACAAAAAGAAAGTAAACACTTGCATCATTTGTTTTCCATTGCATACATTCTAAAAGCATATAAGCATGACATCATAGTTTACATGAGGAAACGGAAATAGAAGCAAAGCCATAAATGCCAAAAGTCTGATCCAAAAGAATGAATATATATATATATATATATATATATATATATATCAATGGTCAAAATTCTTCTATACAATGCCATCATGCACTAAGCATGGTCAAAACGCTCAAAGAGCCCGGGATATACAAAAGAATGTATCATACAAAATCTACGAGAGCCAAGTGGCTTCTCAATCCCTACGAGATCCCTCTGAAGGTGCACGCCCACGCCTAGGACTCCAGCTACGCCGGTCGCTCTGAGTGTACATAGAGGGCTCAAGATCTCGAGGGGCAGCCACGCAGTCTCGCCACGAGAATGACTCCTCATCAGGCGCTCGGCTGTCCTATACCCCGCTAGCTCCATGCGGAGAGTCGATACCATCCTGGCCACATGCCAGACTGGGGCGAAGATGTCAGTGTGTCTACCAGCTGCTGAGGGCTCCCCAACATCCACGGACAACTCTGCGTGGGTCCTCTCCATGGGGATCATCAGGGTATCGGTGCATACCCTACGAATCAAGTCTCGCCACTCATCGGCGGTCTCTACAAAACAAAGGAAAAAAGAAATTAGAAATAAAACAAGAGATAAATACAAACGATAAAACAGAAGGAGAGATAGTAACTAAAGCAATCCTAAATTAAAGAAAAACATTAAAAGGAGAGGGTAACTTACTCGGATCACCAGGCCTCCAGGATGGATCTCTAGGGTCGGTGCACCACCACGCCACGCCGCCGCCGACCGAGGTGCTCTCCTGGTGGCTGAGCAACATAGCGCCCGCAATGGACTCATCCTCCCCACCATGGCCCTGGGAGAGTGGCTCCTCTGAAACCAGAGTAACTCTCTCTGCACTCGCTGCTCGCCCTCTCTGCTCGCATGATATCCCGAGAGTGTCATGCCACTCAGATCACCGTTGTCCTCCTCGCCTCCTCCTCCTCTCTCCCCGTAAACTCCTCAGACTCGGAGTCTATCTCAATAGGGTCATCGCTACTATGGGTAGGACCCGCGACAATTTGAAGCAAGGGTGCCTGAGGCGCACCGGCTCTCCCTCTGGCACGTACTATCCTCCTAGCTGCAATAGGAACGCCAGAGTAACAACTGTCCAACCCCGGCCTCTAGGACCCCCTCTGGCCTCTCGAACTGACTTATATACTGGCGCTACTAGGGGAAGCATGCCCATGTAGGGTAGGCCAAACTGCTGAGGAACTCGGCCAAAGGGGTGTATCTCCACTCGCCCCACTCTATCAATAAGCTGCCCTATGTGTGGGAGCAGGAGATCAAAGTAAGAGCCTCCTCACCCCATATACCTGCCATAGTCTGATATGGTGTGGCCTCCATGTCAGTAGTAGTCAAAGAAGCAACTGGCTGATGAGGTGCTCGAGCACCGACATATCTGTCCATCTAGCTGCCCTCACAGCTCCGGATCTGTCACCTCTACACCTCTACCATAGGGATGAAGTGCTCATAGACCCAACTCATGACCAGGGTCGGGTGGCTCAAGGACTGCCCCTGTAAATGGACTACCCTGTATAAATCATGGTAGGTAGTCCCAAGAATATCTGCTCCCCAGGCATATATCCGGCCATGTCCCTCTATCTGTGCAATAATGGGGGACCAACAATATAACAATGTGTCTCCTCCCTTGTCCCCGATCAATCTCGAGGCAAGGATCCCCATAATAGCCTGGCGAAGTAGGGGGATGGGCAAACTAGGAATGGATCGAACTCTAACCCCCTTCTTCGACCCGTGGAGATGACTGCATCTCCCATATAAGTGGCCCACTATGCTATCTGGGCCCGCGAACCTGCTGTCTCAAGGGTGAGACGTCTCCCAATAATCGGGACCCCCAGAATGCGATAAACATCCTCCAAAGTGATGGTCCACTCACCGCGGACCCCTGGTAATCGGAAGGTGTTCCGATCAGCATCCCAATAGGAGAATAGGTCACAAAGAATGTGACTGGATGGTGTAACATGGGGCACGCATGAGATGCGTAATATCCTCGGCCCTCTGAAGAGTATCCTCCTCATCCTGTGAGAGGGCATCTAGTACTCCTGGGAGCCAGTCACACTCCCTCTCTCGCTCCACCGGATATACTCCTCTCTCACCTGCATACACCCAAAAACACACAAAATAGAGCAAGTTAGCATCCAAGTAATACTAGAAAAATCATGAAAACACGTAGAAATGCTAAAAATGCAAAAACAATTTCAAATGGATGTTCTTTTTGCATTCTGTGCAAAACCGCCACCCTGAGTAGGAGGCGGTTTTGTAACCGCCGCCTTAAGGGCAGCGGCGGTCATGTAACCACCCCTGCAAGGCGGCGGTGTGTAACCGCCGCCTCAAGGTCTCGGGTGGCGGTCCGTGTCCCGAAACCCACGCGGGTTTTTAAACCTAAAAGCCCAAAAACACCAAAACAAGACCATTTTAACTAAAACAAAGCCTACCCAATAGTAGGCGCCCCCTAGATGGACCTTTTGAACCTAACATTTTCAAAAATTACCCCCCATGACAAAGATTTTAGCATTTTAAAATTAAGGGGGTAAAAGGGATAAATTGAAGAAAACTAACCTGTGATCTCGCGGGTCGATGTTCCACTCACGGAGGCATGATCACTATCCCGTCACGAACATTTTGACTCTACTCACGCAAGAAACCGTCACCGTGGGTCCCAGAGCTCAGAATCAATCAAATCAACACACGCAAATGAATAGGAAAATGGGCCCACTTTCATATATATAGCAACCTGAATTGTTTTAAATGTCTTTTTCACAGGTTTGGAGCACCGACGGAGGTAAGTTCTTATCCCCGCACAAATGGTACATTCTCATTTCCTATTATTTTAGCATTTATTTTCCAAACTATTATATCTATCTGCACTTGATTCCTCTTTTCATTTTATAGGTAGTGGAATTTTGGGATGGCGTCATTTCGACACACACCTGACGTATCGTATAACTTCTAACTTCCCATTTCGGGACCGCCATACTCGAACCCACCATTTTACGCCTCTTCATGGCTAAAACGCTTCTCCAAGGGGGCAATATGTACGTACCCAAAATTGGAGGGTACTGCACTCAGAACAACGTAACACGTGCCCCAATGATGATACAGGTCTCCTCGCAAGGTGCTCGGGATCCGGAAAGATCTCTAAAGTGTGCATTAACATCCCGCATGCCCCGCTTAGCCCCTGCGTCTTTGTTTTTCTCTCTTCCCCTCTTTTCTTTGCCTTTTGCTCTTTAGTTACGAAACCGCCGCCCTGCCTGGCGGCGGTCTCGTGACCGCCGCCCTGATCAGGGCGGCGGTCCTATAACCACCACCCTACTCAGAGCGGCGGTCCTGCACGTGTTTTCCAGAACATTCTTTTGATGCGACTCACGTAAAAATCAACGATTCACCAGCTTTTTTCACCGCCTTGAGCTTGCATTTATGTTTTTGGTCCCCTAGAATAGTGTTTTGCCATTGTTTATAGTTTAAGAGTTCAGTTTGGTTTTGATCTTTGGGTGAATGAATTGCTATAAATAGCTGGCTTGTGCTCAAGCAAATGGCCCCTCAAATTTTCCTCTCAACTTCTCATTTCCAATAGATTAGTCTTTTATTTTGCTTAGAATTCATAGTTTAGTTCATTTGCATGCTTAGTTAGCATTGTTATGCTGTTTGAAAGCCACATATCCATCTTGTGCAAGTGTGTTGTTATTTCATCCAATCCATTGGAGTAGGATAGTCTGTTTATCAATAGGAAGCCATTAAAGTTGCAGGTTTTGCTCCTCAAACAGGATAGTTTCAGGTTCTGGACATTTTATGTTGCATGACTCGCAATAGATCCCGCTAGGAATTGCATAAGCCAAGCTCTGTACTCTTGCGCTATCCCTCTCCTACTCGCATTGTATTCAGTCTGTATTCTAAAGTTGTCCTTTGTTCCAATATCTACTTCTGTTGATGCAAGCATTACACACTTTCTGGATCCACGTGAGCACGAAAGAACAAGAGATCACACTGAGGGGACAAAGTTACACACACCGTCGGATTTGCCACTGTTCTGCAGAATCCAGGTTCTAAATTTCAAAGTTCTAGTTAGAAGCATATCAAATAGAGTAGCTAATCACTTTATTTCAGTCAATTTACTTTCGATATTGCCAGGGAAGCTGTGGGGATTGATAGTTTCTGAGAGACTATGATTCATTCCTCACTTCTGAGGTAGGATCGAGAGTCTTGCAAATAGACTAGATCAATTATTTCGTTATTTAGAATAGATTTACAACTGCACAGACAAATAGCTATACTCGGTTATCTTGTTTGTTTTAAATTGTTATCTTAGCTGTCAATTTCTAGATATATTAAATTAGTTTCTCTTCTAAATCCATTCAAATAGTTCATCAGAAAATACAAAAATAGAGAAATCATATATACTATAGATATACTTCACGTAGTTAAATTTCACTTTATTTGTAGTTAGATTTACATTATTTCTTTTATATGACAATCACGGGACCTAGGGAGCCCAGAGAATACGTATTCGAGCCAATCGTGCCTCAACCCAATCTCATCACAACAATAGTTGACATAGATCAGAATCTTAGAATCCAAGTCTTCCAAACAACAACAAACTTACAACAGATCAGCTCTCAGTTGAGAGGATTAAACATAGAAGACGACCAAGCGCACACGTTTTGGTCAAATCAGCCAAACTACAGATTACCCTAGAAAAATATCCACATGACTGTAGAAGGGCTTGAAAGAGAGAAAACATTCGGTTGTGATCCTTTGGTCCCACAACCAGACGCAGGAGACACCTCACAGACATAGATACTAGCCTAAGAATTCAGGTTGCAAGAACGCCTGTGAGGTACTCTGAGAAGATCGCACAACTGTTAATTTTGAATATAGAGGCTGAGAAAGCATATGATTATTGGATACTAGGGATCAGGGACTGAATTCGTACATGACCATAGCAGGACCACAACAACCAAGAGTCTACGGTTGTGATCCACAAATCCCGCAACCCAACGAATCCATAAGTGAATCAGACATAGACGTTGGCCTACGCACACTAGTATTCAGATCTACTCCACTTCCACCTATCATCATCACACAATTATCCTTGTTAGATATAGCGGCTAACGAGGCTAAAGAATTCTGGACTAGGCCAGAGAATCGCCCATAAAGACAACTATATCCATCATTCACTCTATGACCCTGTCTGGAGACATACACGAAACTATCCCAGGTCATTTTCCACGTATACCACAACCCATAGATCGAATAACACCAGAGCTCGATATTGATTGGAGCCTTCGAGCAGTCATCCTTGCCGATCGATCTATCACACCAGTTCAGGTTAGGAGGGCCTTCTTTGCCTTAGATTCACAAATTCCACTAGTGCGTGTCGAAGACATCAGATTGCCTAACTAGTTTGTCTACATACTACACGTATTCCATCTTATTTATACCAACAAAACTTAAAAATAATACAAATAGAAATATTAAAACATTCACTTTGGACCAATATAGGCCGGTCATGCCCAAAACAACTAAATCCACTAACACCAAAACCATGATTATTAAATATATAAAATTCATCAAAAATGTGTAATATAGCATAAAAAATAATCCATGGTCTTTAATTATCTTGGACCAATAAAATAATTCATAACACAACTCAAAAGCCTCATATCCTTCACAAAACAATTGCTTTCCAACACCATGTCTTCACCTTTGGGCCTCAAGACCACCAAATATAAACTTGAATATAACATGTAACCACTATATAAGATCATTAGGAAATTCACATCCATGCATGTTAGATATCATGAAACATCCATATGTTCAAACCACAAATACATTCCTCTTCTCTAAATCAAGCTTCCCAAAAACTAGTTTTGATAACTCAACTAGTTTTCACCCTTTTTTCCACTTCCAGGACGTCCAAAGGCCTTGAATAGGAACACATTTCATCCCTCTTCACTCTAAAACTCATATAAATCATCAACTGATCCATCTCATGCCTCAACCAACTCAATATTTCAGCAAAAACAATTCTATCCTAGAAAACACCAAAGCTTCTTCTCTACAAATTGAACTGAAATACACATCTAATAAACTCACCAAGACACAAACAATAAATCACTGGAAATCCCCTTGAATTATATTTCTAGAACATATTGTAAATATTTCCAACTCTAAGTGGAAGGCCTTCAACCAAGATAATCTCTATAAACTTCCTCAAACTACCCAAAATGTGACTTTGACTAGTCTTCAAAAATATGGAGCACTTCTCCCTTTCTCAATTTAACCATGACCTGAAACTATCATGAACATATAGAAAAATCAGGTCTAAAAATAGTGTCAATTTATTCTTTACATTATTTGGAGAACATTTCAACAAACCGAACTTCTTCAAAAACAAGTAATTTCAGGTGGGGCACACATACTGTCACATGCACTAATACTCCTTTTCAAAATATAGAAGTTTCCTATACATCATCTAATTATAAATTTTGGAAAATCAATCAAAACATAATCGTCATACCTCTTTTTCTCTAAGTAATTTTTGGCTAGGGTTTAACTAGGGTTTCAAAGAAACTTATCTTCATAATCGTCGCTCATAAAAGTGTGACGATCAAAACACCTCATTATTTTTTAAAACCTTCACAACTAAACTAAGAAGATATGAAAAATATATTAAGTCCCCATACAAAGTGTACATCTCACAATGAGCATCGAAGCTCCACGTTTGCCTCAAAATCACATTGTAACTTACCCAATTTTACAAAACAGACATATCCTGCAAATCCTTCGATTGCTTTGACCTAAAACTTATCATGAATCATCATGAAAAAATCCTATACCTATCCATTCTCACCATCTAGCCCAAATAGATATGAAACTCTCTACCTAATCTCATTTTCACATGCTTACTTGCCTGTTTCTCACTATTTACTTCCCAAGAACTCCGATACATGTACTAAAACATTAAAATGCTAACTTGAAACTTACCATACACCTCAGGTATAATACCACCATGATACAAACATGATTGGAAAATACTGATCAAATCCAAAACTCACACCTCCATCTCATTTTTCATGCTCTAGGGATATGAATAATCCTAGAATGACCTAAATCAACACTAAAAACAATGAACTCGGCCTTTTTGACATTATACGACTTAGACACTCATGACACATCATACCAACCATGTTTCACCACATGACATCATTCAACCGACTCAACAAAGCTCATACCATGACTATGCCTAACAAACCAAGCCCCAGGACCTCATAAAAATCACCAAGTCTTGACACTACCAATCAACCTTCATACTTGACCCTTATTGACACCTTATGGAGACACATATGACATCATGACACCCTTTTACATCAATATAATTTACATCAATTACAACAAAAACACACAATGGCCAACAATCTCCCCCTTTGTCATTAATGGCAACCACCTTCAGAAACATTGATGGCAACCAACAAGACCAACACACCTACATGACCTCATTTCCATGTTTCGATGCTACATGGAAAACGCTGCTAAGATGAAACAACATGAGAAATGACAACAATCAATATGACACAATGGAAAAAATGCAAAAACTTTACTTACTTGCTGAAATGGCTCCCCGGTGTAGTTTCTTTTGGATGACCTCGAAAACATAAAAGAATGATCCATAGACTTTTAATGATCCTCAAAACAGCTCCCCCTTAATTTATGCTCTCCATTTTTTCCTTCTTACATATTCTACAACTTTTTCTTGGTATATACCATGTCAATCTTCACTAAATTTACCTCTAACACTGTCATAATCTCCTTTAGGACCATTGTCCATAAACTAGATCTTGAATACATTCTTGTCAAAAAAATTCATGCTTCATACAAAAGATGAAACAACTCCTTATAGCCCCCTTGGAAACATACTACCAACATCTTACTAAAAATGCAAAAATTTGAGAATTTTCCTAGTTAGATGCCATGGAGATGTCATATCATATGTACTTCTTCCTTGAAGCAACATTTCAGTATCTACAATCTCCTTTGCTTGATGTTATAAGATTTTTAGTTAAAATCTCACTCACCCTTGAAGTACACTTTTAAATCATCCTTTATTTTTCTATACAAGTCTTCATGACACCTTATACACCTTCTTCTAGTTCAATATTGGATCCTCCCGAATTTTTTAATTTATATGACCTATATCTCATCACCGTATCACAATCATAGCCTATAGAATTATGATTCAAAGAACATTTTTCTCATAAGGAACGAAAACATAAGTTTTTCCACTCTAACCCTTTTTTCATATTTTTCTCTTGATTAGAACCAAAAACTAGCTCCCCATTCCGTAGAGGATCATATTAGACATATAGCTCTCTCGATTTATTTCACAATAACCACCTACAATACTTCTGCAATGTTTACTCAAAGTGTAGGAAGTCCATCATATAGATCATGCAAGTATATTTGACCTCATATCTTCTAGAGGTTAAAAGTACACAGCCTCCCCTTCAACACATATCATCTACTAAACATTGCGAGCTTGTTATAATGCATAAATTTTTTTGAATCATGATAACTACTTCATCAATGAATTCAGAAGACATACCTTACCTATTAACACTTGAATGGACTTGAAAATTTTCCATAGACTATAACTTGCTAAAAAGCAAAAACATGCAAGAGAATTGCAGTAACAAAGAAAGAGCACCCTACAGACTCAATTAAATTCCTTGAATTTATCCAATCATATTCAATCATCATAGGATTCCTTTGATACTACTTAAACACCATTCAAGAGACAAAAACTCACCTTTAAGTCCACATAACTCATGAGCACCCCTGAGGTATGCTATTAAATTCCATATACAGACTGTAGCTTCTCTTTTCCTCAACTTCACTCTTGAACTCTAGACACTTAACCTTGGGAGTCTTGAACTTATTCCTTTTGAAGTACCTCAAATAAAAACAAAATCATTGACCTCCCCTAGGATGATGCACTTAAAAACCTTAATTCTATCAAAATTTTCTCTAACATAGAAGACCTTCTTTTCAACCATACAAGAGTCTAGACAATATCTTTGATTATCTTGAGACAATAGTAGACTGCAATACTTATAACTTATACCATTGTGACCTCACTTTAACAAACATGAGACTTATTTTCAATATGAAATCATACACATCTTGTCAAAAGAACTCAACCCGATTACAATTTTATTGAAATTACTTCAGACCTCATAACAATTGACTTAGAATAAGACACAATACCTTAGACAAGAAACTCTTGTCTCGATACTTAAACAACACACAAACCATTATTCCCGATTTCATGACATTTCTCATTAGATTCATGTCAAACATTTGGTACTTCTCAATACATTAGTCTTAACTCAGACCTTGAATACTCAAGGAACAAATTTGAACACGCTCTTTTGACTTAGATTAGAGTACCATTACATTTTTCATTCATTCAAGGACCATATAAAGGCACACATACTTTCTTAGTACAAGACCTTAATGAGAACACACGATCCTTTGATAGACCTAACACATTTTCATGTTTCTTATGAAAACCATACTTATAACAAGACTCAAATGCAGAATATATTCACTTAGAATGATGCATAATATGTCCTTAACACATCCAACACTTTATATTTTTCTTCATGATACTCTTTCACTCAAGACTTTGATATTGAGGTAATCATGATGCAGATGACACATATATACTCATTATCAACTAATGAAAATAAGTAATTTGACACCCACCCTATAGAAGAACACACAAACCTTACCTAAGATGACAATATGAAAAACCCAGATACCTATAATTAGTAAAGACATAAAAAAACATGGAGAGATCGCATCTTATACCTTATCACCATTAAAGTGTCCTCCAAACATAGTTTCTTCAAATTCTCATGTAATGAAGCATCGAGACACATATGATCTTCTAAAACCAATGCAAACAAACTTCCTTAAATTGAATTGGGATTGAAAGACTTTTCTTCCATCACGATGGCACTAGAACCCTCTTTGTTTTCTATCTTTGACTCTTCAACATTCACATCCTGAGAATCAGATCTCTTAACTTCTCTTTCTTGATCCATCATCTTCTTGGCCTTAGGATCTGACATGACATCCTTAGAATCATTCATGGGGCTTAATTTCCTCTTGAAAACTCTTCCATTTGATACTTGGAACTTTATAATAACTTTTGGTGTTCCACTTTGGTGACGACATCTAGCAATGTGTCCTTGTTTGTGACACTTGAAACATACAATCCCATTCTTATTTCTTCTTGGTTGAAGAAAACTTAAGTTCCTAAAAAAATCCTTAGCTCTATGGCCATACTCACAAAGTGGGTAACATTCACCCTTGAATAGGATCACATCATTCCTAGGAGACTTCCTTTTTCAATCTCTAGCTCTATGACCAAAATCATGACAAACAAAGCAATATCCATTGAAGGAAGTACCATACCTCATAGCATTATGTTGTCTAACTGAGTTAGAAACTCTAAAATCAATATTATTTTTGGAATCATAATGGACTAAAGGGGAGAGTGAATAAATCCTAAAAATTACTTATTCCATTTACCATTAACATAAACATTCATTAACATCCATCCATCCACATACATACACCAATAGCATATTAGGTGTGCATAATACATTCAAAGAACCATAACACATAAGAGAGAGAATAGAGACACAAAATTTAATTGGGAAACCCTCATGGAAAAGAAATCCTATTGAAAAATAAACATTATATTTCCATTCTTCAAATCTAGTGAGGCATCACCCCCACAAGGAGCGCCAACTTCTAGTTTCGTAGAGCTCTAACCCTACAAGGAACACCAACTCCTAATTTAGTGAAGCACCAACTCCACAAGGAGGATACAACCACTTGTGATGAAAAAGTAATAACTTAGAAGCCTGAAGATGATTTATCTCTAATTTTATTTTTGCCACAACCGATGAAGATCACATATTCAACTCACAAACCCTAGCTCAAACCACAAGTCTTCAATCTTGCTCTATCTTCTTCTTCTTGATCTTGATTTGGATCTAAACTATCACACAAAGGATATTAATAATTCATAAATCTATCATTCTATACCTCAGCCTTCAAATAATGTAATCATACCTACAAAACAATTTCCTTTGGGTCACACTGTTCCCTCCAAGAGCACTAGCACTCAAATGACCCAAAAAAATGCTTTTATATGCTTTTCAACTCACTAAAATGAAGGATGTTAGTCTCTCATGACTAATTCAACCCATAAAACATTATTAAATTCCACTAAATTCATTACAACAGTCACATATGACCCATATAGGTTGGCTATGCCAAAAATCTTCATCTATAAACCAAAAATCCTCAAAATCCCATCACTAGAATGAGAAAAATCCACACTTTCCAAAACCATGCTTAGTAAAGCTCCCATATTCACCAAAAATTAGTAATATATCAGTTAAACATCAATAATTGTCGCAATTTACTTGAATCAATCAAATTATTTAATTTAATGGGCCTAGTGGCTCATTACATTCACAAAACACTTGTTTCTGCACCCTGCATTCACCTTTAGGCCTCAAGATACCCAAAAAATAGATAAAATATGGAATGTGACAAGTCAATAGAAATCCCAAAACCTATAGAAAAATTTACACATTTTAGAAACCATGAAATATCCATTTATTCAAACCAGAACTACTTTTTCCTTCACCAAAAAGTTTGACCAAAAACTTGTTTTGAAAAGTCGATCATAAACACCCTTTATGATACATTAAAGACATATAAATACATTAAATAGATAAAAAAAATTCACCCCTATTCACTTTATAGGTGGTAACAAGCATCAAATCAACCATTTCATGCTCCAACCAACTCAATCTTTAAACAAGAACGAACCTGTCTTGAAATCCAACATAGAAATGTCTTCACAAAATGACCTAAATAACACATCACATTACCTCACCAATACTCAATAAATACATAAATTGAAATCCATTTGAATCATATTTCCATAACATATTGGAAATCCTTCCAAATCCAATTGGAATGCCTTGAACCAAGTCCATCTCTTTAAACTACTTTTTATCCTTTTAGGACTCAAGAACTGACCATTATCTCAACATGCTCCATCTCACCAAAAATCACTTCCAAGGTTAACCAAAGCATGGAATGCACTTAGACATTCTATATATAAGAACTCAAAAACCTTAAAAATCATGAAGAACTCAGAAACATCACTTTACCTCTTATAGATACTTGCACCCTATTAGAATGAGCATCCTCCAACCTTAACCCTCAAAGAATGGATCATAAATTTTGTATACCTTATGGTAAAAGAACAATAAAATGTCCCACTTTTTTGTATGTTTTGTACCATTATAAACATGAATTTTCATATTCATTTATTTTCTAAAGGTAACAACCATAAAAATAGTCTTTTTCTTAATTTTATTCATATGTTGTTTCTTATGTTATAAAAGAGGAATGATTGTCCCGGGTGGTTTTTTTAAATGAAAATTTATTTTTTCACCATGAAATTTTAGATATATGTTCAAGATTTGAATTTTGAGGTGCTGTCAAATTTTCATATTTTTTGGACTTATATATTTTTTTAATTAATTATTTAGTAAAAATATTTTCAAATAAATGGCATACAAATGTTTATGCCAATAAATTTTAAGATTTATATCGAAATTGAATTTTTTTCACAGGTAAGAAGAAGACTTCAACAAATAGTAATTTTATTTTTTTCAAAATTTTTTGATATATTTTGCTATTTTTCAAATTGGGTTGATTGTGTACGATCGATTGTCCTAAAATACCATATGTTAGAAAAATATAAAAATAAATAGTAAAATAGATTTTTTAAAAATGAAAATTATATTTTTAGAAAGCTAATAAAATTCTATATTTTGTGTTAAAATTTTGTAATTTTATTCATTCATTAACCCTAATTATGTGGCACCTAAGTGGCACATTTTGGCATAAAATTATCCTCCAAATGGATTTGGCACCAAAATGTGCCACATAGGTGCCACATAGGGGGTTCGCGAAGGGGGTTCACGTGAAGGGGTTCACCCGAAGGGTTCACGTGAACCCCTTCACCCGAACCCCCTAAACCCTAAATCTACCACCCAAAACTATATAAATATCTATATATAACTCTTTTCCACCAAAATTATTTGAACCCAAAGGGGTTCACGCAAAGGGGTGTTCACACGAACCCCCATTCGCACGAACCACTTTCTTTGTCCTACGTGGCAGTTCGGGCAAAGGGGTTCACGCGAAATGGGTGTTCACGTGAACACCCTTGATTTCTGATCCTGCCCAATCTCTTACTCACATTTTTGGGACAAAAAGTGGGACACAACATTTTGATTTCACCCCTTAACAAAAAAACAAGTTTAATACATAATGGGAAATTTATATCAACCATATTGACAACACAATTGTAATAACTTCCTAACTCTTCCTATACCTCCCGATATTCAATGTTTACTACAAGTAACTCCAAATTTCCCAAAACCAGCCCTCATATATAGGGAATTCATTTTAATTTTTCATCACATCCATTATATTAAACCTTCATAGAAATATAGAAAAACTCCCGGGATACAGATATCATAAATGGAAATTTATACTTTTTCTCATTTGGAAAATTCTCCTCATACTCGTAACTCTTCTCAAACAAGCATTTTTAGGTGGGGCCCACATATCACCACATGCTCTAACATACCTTTCTATAAATATGGAAGAGTCATATATAACATAAAATCATCACTTTTTCACCATAAGTCAAAATAGACTCGTAACTCACTCTTCTGCAAGCTTCTCCTAGCTAGGGTTTTGCTTTAGGGTTTTAAACCACTTTACCTTCTTAACGATCGTTCATAAAAATGTGATGATAAAATCACCTCATTATTTTTGTGAAAGCTTCATAACTGACCTAATAATATATTCCAAATAGATCAATTCCCCATGCAAATCATACAATTCACAATGAGCATTAGAAGGTCCACATATGCCTAAAAAACACACTCGAAACTTCCCGATTTCACTCAAACTTACGTATCTTCAAATATATTCTTCAGAATGACATAAAAAATTTCATGAAGCACCATGAAAACATCATATAAATTTTCAAGATCAAAATCTATCCCAAATACATCTCAATCTCTCTAGAAAATAATACTTACATGTGCTTACTTGTTTTTTTCTCATGGTTTGCTTCCTAAGGAAATCATACAATCAATGTATAAGTGAATTCTGACCTAAAAATCATCATAAACCTAATTTACCATGTCAAAAACTACTACCATGCTTTAATAATACTGATCAAATCCAAATGTTACACCTCCTTCTCATTCGTCATGCTTCAAGTCTAGGAATAGGCCTGGAAAGATCTGACTCAACCATGACACCTCGTGACTTGACCATGTTGACCCCATGTAGACTAATAGACACTCTTAAAACAACATCAATACCATGTATGACCTCATGAAATAAACCAATCACTTCAAGAATACTCATACCATGACTATGTAGGCTAAAAACCACATCAGACACCATGTCCACTCACCAAATCCTAACACTACAAATCAACCTTCATCTTTGACACTCGAATAAGTCATTAAAACTCATGGAGAATAATATGACCTCATTAATTTCTTTTCTATCAATGTACTTTACATAAATGAAAACATATACACATAGTGGCCAACAATCTTCCCCTTTGTCATTGATGGTAACCACTTCCGTAAACATTAATGGAAACCAACAAGACCAACACATTTACATGACTCTCTTCCATGTTTCTGATGATTATCTCCCCCTTTCACATCTATTAGAAAGGATAAAATGATATAAAGACATGGAAAATGAAAACATAAAAAAATGACACACTGGAAACAATATACAAACTCAACTTACTTGCTCAAAAAACTCCCCCTTGGACTGTAGTTTCTCTTGTCTCGATATCAACAACAATGAATGATCCATGGACCTGGCATGAGCTTCAAAATATATCCCCTTGAGAAAATATCTAATTCATTTTTTATTCATTCATGTTAATCATCTCCCTCTAGGTCTTATTACATGTTCCAAAACTTCTTATTTAATATCATGCCAATCTTCACTTACTCTAACTCTAAGGTTGTCATAATATCCTTTATGACCATTATCCCTAAACTACATCTTCGGTACATTATTTTCAAATTGTTTTATGATCTATAAGATCATTAAAAATATTAAAAACTCCTTATAGCTCCCCTAGAAACGTACTACCTATATCTCACCGAAAAATGCAAAAATTGAGCATTTACCTTGCTTTTATGCCATGGAGATTTCATAACAGTTGTACCTCTATCCCGAGGCAACATTTCAATATATGCAATATATTTTGCATGGTGTTATACCAGTTTGAGTCAAATAATTTCTTACCCTTGAAGTACACATGTAACTCATCCTTCATTTTGCTATATAAGCCTTTATGACACCTTATACACCTTTTCCAAGTTCAATATTGGATCCTCCTTCCTTGATTGATTTATCTCGACCTCTATCTCTTCACCGTAGAAAAATCATAGTCTATAATATCCCGAATCAAAGTGTGTTTTTCTCCTAATTTATAAAAACAAAAGTTCTGCCATTCTAACTCTTTTATCATCTTTTGCTCTTGATTAGAACCAAAACTAGCTCCCCTACCTTGAAGGATCATATCATACATGTATCTCTCTGTTTCATTTCACAATAACCATCTACAATACTTCTACAATGTTTAATCAAAGTGTAATAAATCCATCATACAAATATTGTAAGCATAATTGATCTCATATCTTCTAAACGATTAAAGTACATGACCTCCCCTACAACACATGTAATCTACTAAACATTTTGATCCCGCAATACTCCATACACACCTTTGAATCACTATATCTAATTCATCAATGAATTTAGAAGACATACCTTATTGCTTAGCACTTTATTGCACTTGTAACAATTCCATAGACTATAACTTGCTAAAAGGAAACAAAATTATAGAAAAACACAAGAGAATTACAGCAGAATGTCGATCGAATGTCAAAGAAAATGCAAGATGAGCAGAGTAAGAGCACCTTGTAAACTCAATTAAATTCCTTAAATTTACCCAATCATCATGAAACTTATCTCTTCTTCAATAAGCCTTTATTAACATATATCTTGCTATTTCACACCTTTACTCAATCGTTTTCACATAACTTTGAGCTTAAGATCATCCTCTTCAAGAAAAATCTGATATGAAGTATAACTCCACCTGGGAGTACACATATAACTCACATATTTTCTCTTTCTCTTAAAATTCCTTTCTGAGGTCACCTGGTAGATTTCAAGCCATCATACATAGGTCTATCTCTATGATTAATCACAAGAAAATCATCTTATGCTTTCAAAATTCAAACATTATTTTGTCTTCCTTCCTACTGCCTCTATGATGCATCATTATTCTATGGCCATCTCAATCATATCCAAAGCTTAATAACTCAATATGAGTCATACAAAATATATTACATACCTGGAGGCACTTTTACACTGGTAGACTCAAATCAAGACAGGGAACTCTTTCAACAACTTTAATGCCATACTCGATCTCGTACCTTGCTTTCCTTATCACCAACTTCCATTCATTCATGAACTTTGTAATCACATACCTCCGACTACTTCATCATCTTTAAATAGAGATTCAGACTCAGGTTTATCTTCCTTGGCATAGTGGAAACCCTTTGAATACATACTCTAAATAGTAATGGAGACATCAAAATTCTTGAGAAACCCTTCTTGAAACACGACCTTACCAACTCAAACCATAATGATGAATGATCATGGACTTTACACCTTAGATTGAATCTTGAACAGTCTACAAGAAACATTTCAAACTCATAATATTATACATCTAAATGTGTAATATTAGTAACCAACTTAGTTCCAACATGATGATCTTAATAGACACTATGCATTGATTAAATCACTACAACTTCTTGTCGAAATTACATTTATATTTTGAGACCTTGATACAAGATACCAACTTGTAAATATAATTAAAATTAAAATGGATACGACTCAACTTATTTTTTCCAAATCAGAGAGATATAAACCCGTGTACCTTTTGACAAACTTAGAAACTTGATAACATGATATATGATCTTCTTTCATGACTCGTAAACAAAACTATTCCTTCAACATTGCATTATAAAATCAAGACATTGATGTACTTTGAGTGACCATTATACTTTTACTAGAAACACTTAAGAACTCAACCTACATACTTCACAAAGTGACAATACAAAATTTAGACATATCTTCAAACTTCCTCTCAATGCAACAAGTTTTTGACATAACTAAGACCATTAGAGATCATCATATTTACATTCAAGACCTTGCACATACATAATCCAACTCACTTTAGAGATATGTACATGATCACTTTGACGAATCATGAGTGAAGAATCAACAAACTTAGAAATTTATAGAAATCATTATTTATGACCACGGACTCTTATACTAATGAAAATGGATACATGGACAAGTAACCACAAAAGACACACACAAACTCACATTTAAGAACAACATTCATTGATGACAACACATTTTAGACACCTATCGAATGAAACGATCTCAATAACCACATGAATAGGTTAATTAACATGCCTTATAACCCTTGAGGTTTCCCAAATACCAAATATATTCAACTTGTTATGCACGATAGTTTGGAAGACATCCAAACACATGAATTTATTTAATCTTTGAATTTGGTTTATCCTTCTTAACCTTATCTTCATGATTTGATTCCTTGAATGATTGTAATTGAACTTTAACTAGTTTAGGAATCCATTCTTCCTTCACTTTGGGAGTCTTAATCTTCTTTACTTGCCTAGATGAGGCTTGAGAGAAAAATCTTACACCACGACCCTTGAGATGAAACTTGTAGCAAGTAACCTCATGTTTACCACTTGATTGATCAATATTGTCATATTTTCTATTTGTCTAAGGGTACACAACTAAAACACTTCCTACAATCCCTTACTCTATGACCATAACCATTGCAAGCATAACAAAAGCCATCAAATTTTGTATACCTTATTACATTATGTTGTCTAATAGGATTAGGTCTTGAATAGACCTTTTTCCATGAACACCATCATCTAATTTTCCTTTGGTTTTAGGACCACCTCTGGATCTGCAAGAATAGGATTCTCATATTCCTTGGTATTTAGAGTTTGAATCTCTTCTCCAATCTTGAAAAAATATTCTTCTTTGGCCTTGAGTGCTGGAGAAATATATTTGATTTAAGACTTCAATCTGATTTTCTCCATTATATGGAATTATCAATTAGTCTGTACATCATCCATAACCACCTTTTTGAGATCATCTTGAGCATGCAAGCACAATCACATTGCATGTTTTTCATTTTTTACATTCTTCTTCTTTTGGAATCAAATATGAAATATGCTTCTCCAACTGAATCTTGAGAATTGTGATGGTTTCTTTATCCTTCTTAGCCATAAATCTCAAATCTTTATTATCTTTCCCGATCAAATTTTCCATATTGTGCTTCTAGGATCTCCTCTAAGCTGTTAGACTTTCTTCTCAAGGATCTACTCGATACTAATTGTTAGAAGCATAATGGAATTATAAGGGGAGGGTGAATCAGTCCTAAAAATTACGTATTCCATTTACCATTAACATAAAAATTCATTAACATCCATCCATTCACATAAATACAGCAATAGCTTAATAGGTGTGCACAATACATTAAAATAACCATAACACATAAGAGAGAGCACATAGACAAAGATTTAAGAAGGAAACCCTCATGAGTAATAAATAACACTGAAACATAAACATTATATTTCCATGCTTTAAATTTAGTGAGGCCGCAACCCTAATTTGGTAGAGCACCAACCGTATAAGGAGCACCCACCCATTATTTAGTGAATCACTCACTCCACAAGGAGGATTCAACCCTAGGATAACTATGCACAAACTCAAAAACCTAAAGATGACTGATCTATGATTTGTTTTCTTCCACAATTTATGGAGATCACATATTCAACTCAAAATCCCTAGCTCAAATCCTAGGTCTTCAATCATGCTTTATCTTCTTCTTCTTGATCTTGCTTTGGCTCTATAATATGGCACACATGCTCCTAATAGTTACTCAACCTGTCATGATCTTCTTCAGCCTTTAAATCATGCAATCACACCTACAAAAATTTCCTTGGGTCACATTTTTCCTCCAAGAGCATTATCACTCAAATGACCCAAAACATACTTTTATATGCTTTTCAACTCACAAAAATGAAGGAGGTCAGTCTCTCATGAATAATTCAAACCATACAACATTATAAAATTAATTTAAATTAATTACAATGGTCACATATTACCTATATAGGTCCACAAGCCAAAACCTCCATCCATGCACCAAAATCCTCAAAAACCCATCACTAGAATGAGAAAATCCACTCATTCCAAAACCATTCTTAGAAAGCTCCCATATTAAACAAACATGATTAATATATAATTTAAAAATCAAATATGTTTTCAATTTACTTTAGCCAATCAAATTATTTTATTTAATGAGCCCACTCTCTCATCACCTTCACAAAACACTTGTTTCCTAGTACCCTATCTTCCCCTTTAGGCCTCAAGATCACCCAAGAAAACCTCAATTGTGGCATGTGACCACTAAATGTAAATCCTAAAACATGTAGACCAATTCTATGTTTCATGTTAGACATCATGAAACAGTCATGTATTCAAACCATAAATACATTTTCTATCACCAAACTAAGCTTCGTTAAAACTAATTTTACTAACGTATCTCGATAAAAAACAATGATGATACATTAAATACCTATAAATGAATTAAATATATTCAAAATGTACACTTAATCACTTTCCATATGGTATCGAGCATCAAATCAACCATTTCATGCTCTAACCAACTCAATATTTCAGAAATAACAATCTTGTCCTGAAATCCATCATACAAACATATTCACAAAATGACCCAAAAGGCACATAAAATGATCTCACCAAGCCACTATAAATACATAACTAGAAACATATTCGAATAAAATTTCCGAACATATTGGAAATCCTTCCAAATACAAGTGGAAGGCCTTCAACTAGGTCTATCTCTATAAAATGTGTTTTATCCTTCTAGACTCAAGAATCGACCATAATTTAGCCCAACGTGCTCCATATCACCAAAAATAACTTCCAAGGCTAACCAAATCATGGAAAACATTAAACATGATGTCTATAAGCACTCAACAACCTTCAACAATCATGAAGAACTTAGAAACATCACTTTACCTCATAAATCTACTTGCACCATGCTAGAATGAGTATCCTCTAACCTTGACTCTCAAAGAATCGATAATAACTTTTTTGTACCTTAACCAAATAACTAGTTTTATATATAATGAGAAACGTATCTGAACTAGATTCACAACACAACTTCAATCATCTTCTAACTCTTCATGTAGCTCCCGATATTCAACGTTTATTGAAAATAGCTCTAAATTTCCCCAAAACTAGACCTCATAGATAGGGAAAAATTTTAAAGTTTCAACACAACTATGATCTGAAATATTTATATAAATCTATAACAAATCTTTGGCTATCATAAATGGAAATTTAGAATTTACCTCATTAGGAAAACTTCTCCCCGCATCGCAACTCTTCGAAGAAAGAATTTTCGTGGGGGGCCCACACATCACCACATGCTCTAACATACCTTAATGGAAATATGGAAGATTCCTCTACAACATCCAATCATCAATGTTTCATTATCAATAAAAAATGGCTTAAAATACTCACTCTTTTGCAAGTTGTTCCTAGCTATGGTTTCAAACCACTTTAACTTCTTAACAATCGTTCATAAAAATGTGATGATTAAATCACATAATTATTTTTGGGAAATATTCATAACTGACCTAGGAAGTTATGAAAATATCTTAGGTCCCCATATAAATTATACATTTCAAAACAAGCATCAAAAGGTCCATATATGCCTCCAAACACACTAAAACTTACCCAGCTTCACTATAACTTACATATCTTCAAATATCTTCTTCGAATGACCTAAAAATTGTCATGAAGAACCATTATAACATATTATATCTTATAAAACTCACCATATATCCCAAATGAATCTCAATCTCTAGAAAATAATACTTACATGTGCTTACTTGTTTGTTTCTCATTGTTTTCTTTCAAAGGACCTCATACAATCACTGTATCACCAATGATGAGCTGAAAATAATCATACACCTACTATAAAATGTCAAAAAATTGTTACCATGATTATATAAGATAGAAAAACTCCAAATCTCACACCTCCTCATTTGAATGCTCTAGTGCTAGGAATAGGCCTGGAAAGACTTGACTTAACTATGACACTTCATGACCTCACCATGCTGACCTCATGCATATTCATATACAATCTTGACACATAATAAAAACCATGTATGACCTCATGAAATAAACCAATCACCTCAAGAAGATTCATACCATTAATATGCATGCTAGAACCATGTCAGGACACCATGACAACTCACCAAATCCTAACACTACCAATCAACCTTCATCTTCGACACTTTGAATAACACCTCATGGAAACTCATATGACCTCATGACTCCTTTTACACTAATTGAATTGAAATCAATGATAACACATACACATAGTGGCCAACAATCTTGGTCCCCTTGTCATCAAATTTAGAATGTGTACCAACTTCACCATCACTTTCCTTTTGCCTTCCCTTAAACCCTACGACAATATTTTCATTTGTAGCTCTTTGACCTTTTAAAATCATATCAAGACCTTGAGTTCTATTCTCAAACTTTCCATACATTTTAAACCTATTTGAAACATCTTCTAAATAATATTCTATGGTGTTCAACCTCTCTTAATACCTAGAATAAGCTACCTCTTTATCCCTTAGGGCTTATTTTCTTGTTTTTCATTGTTTGCTTCCCAATGACCTCATACAATCATTGTGTCATTTAATTCTAAGCTGAAACTCATCGACACCTACTATACATGTCAAAACATTGTTACCATGATTAAATAAGACTGATCAGCTCCAAATCTCACACCTCCTTCTCATTCTGCATGCTCCAAGGCTAGGAATAGGCCTATAAACACCTAAATCAACCATGACACCTCATGAACACTCATATACACTCTTAAAACAACATAACAACCATGTATGACCTCATAAAATCAACCAATCACCTCAAGAAAACTCATACCATGACTATGCAGCCACGACACCATGAAAACTCACCAAATCCTGACACTACCAACTAACCTTCATCTTTGACACTAAATAACACCTCATGGAGACTCATATGACCTGATGAATCCATTTTCAATCAATGGAATTGACATCAAAGATAACACATACACACAAAGGCCAACATTCTTGGTCACCTTCTCATCAAATTTAGAACTTTTACCGTCTTTACCATCACTTTCCTTATTCTTTCCATTGAACCCTAGGAAAATATTGTCATTTGTAGCTCTTTGACTTTATAAAATCCTATCAATACCTTGAGATAACTTCTCTAACTTTCCATACATCTTCAACCTATTTGAAACATCTTCTAAATCAGATTCCAAGGTTTTCAACCTCTCTTCATACCTAGAACAAGCTTCCTCTTTATCCCTTAGGGATTTAGTCACACTCTCCACTTGAGATTCCAAACCCTTTATAGTTTTACCATGCTCTATTTCCATGCACTTGATCTGATATTGAAAAATATAAATCATTTCTTGAGGATCCTCATTCCTCATTCTTAATGTTGTCTCGACATATGAAGATCTACTCATGTTTGTGCTTCAAGTTCCTAAAATTGCTTCTCAAGGAGCTGATCTCGATACCAATTTTTGGAAGCATAATGTATTAATAGGGGGGGTGAACTAGTCCTACAAATTTATTAGTTCATTTATTGTTAATTCCAATAACCATTAATATTCATTCAACCATATACATTCAATGAAATCTTATTAAGTGTGCACCTTACATTCAAATGAACATATAAAATGAGAGAGAACAAATAGACATAATATATAAGTGGGAAAACCTCAAGGGGAAGAAAACCCACTTAATTTTTTTGTTGATATTACACAAAATAAAGACTTAAGTGAATATTGCACAACACAAGATATTTCTCTAATGAGGCACCAACCCCACAAGGAGAACCAACCCCTAAAACCTTATTGATATTAATCACAAAAAGAGAATCCTATGAATATTAATACTAATAATATATTTTGAAGAAGTATTACCACTGAAAATATATTGATACCACATCTTATTTTGATCCCAAAATTCAGCTCCAAATTCCTTCAAACCCTGATGCAAGCACACCTTCTTTAGATCTCTCTCTCTCTCTCTCTCTCTCTCTCTCTCTCTCTCTCTCTCTCTCTCTCTCTCTCTCTCTCTCTCTGTGTGTGTGTGTGTGTGTGTGTGTGTAGGTATTTCATGGACTTGTTTTGGTCTCAAACCCTCACACATATGCTCTCTAATAATTAAACCTGTAATGCACTTCTTAATCTCTCAAAACATTGCCTCATACATGTTATTAACTTCTACTTGGCTCACACTTTTCCCCCTTATAGTACTAATTCAAATATGAACTCCCTACACTAGCTTTATAGGATTCTCTTCCTTCAAACATAAGAGAGGTCAGTCATAAAAATTATTTTAACAAAAAAAAATTATAAAAATCCCAAGAAAAATATTAAAACATTCACTTTGACCCATATAGGTTGACCATGCCCAAAACTATTAAACATGCATAAACTAGCTCAAAACCACATCACATGGATGAGTAAAATCCAATAACACAAAAAGCATGATTAGTCAAGATATACAATTCATAAAAATAATATTTAATATATAATAAATAACATAAGCCATGGTAATTAATTATATTTTACCAATAAAATAATTCATAACACAACTCAAAGTTATCATATCCTTCACAAAATAGTTGCTTACAACATCGTGTCTTCACCTTTGGGACTTAAGACCACACACTATCAACTATGTAACCACTATATGGAATCCTTAAGACCTTAAAATTACATCCATGAATATTATAGGTCATGACACATCCATATGTTCATACCAAAGCTACTTTCCTCTTCTCTTAATCAAGTTGCCCAAAACCAATTATACAAACTCAACTAGTTTACACCCTTTCTGCCACTTCCAAGACCTAAAAATTCCTTCACTAGGAACAAAATTAATCCCTATTCACTCTCCAAATGATATCAAGAATCAACTGATCCATCCCATGCCTCAACCAACTCAATATTTATGCAAAAATATTGTTTCCTAGAAAACAACAAAGCATTTTTTCTACAAAATGACCTAAAAGACACATCAATTAAATTCACCAAGAAAAAAACCATACATCAATAGAAATAACTCTAAATCCTCTTTCCATAACATATTATAAATCCTTTCAACTCCAAGTGGAATTCCTTCAACCAAGCTAATCTCTCAGTAAATTGTCCGAAACTAACCCAAAACTACCTTCCGACTAGTCTTCACAAATAGGGCACACTTTTCCATTTTTCACTTCAACCATGACCTAAAACTATCATGGAAATATATAAAAACTCGCAGGGATAAAAACAATGTCAATTTATTCTTTACCTTATTTGGAGAACTTTAACACAAATTGAACTTCTTCATAAACTAAAATTTTAAGAGGGGCTCACCGACTATCACTTGCCCTAATACACCTTTATGAAAATATGGAATATTACCATACATCATCCAATCATCACTTTTTAAAAATAAATAAAAACATACTCATCATACCTCTTTCTATCCAAGTCACTTTTGGCTAAGATTCAACTAGGGTTTCAAAGAAACTTATCTTCTTAACAATTGTTCATAAAAACATGACAATCAAACCACCTCATTATTTTTTAAAACCTTCATAACTGACCTACGAAGATATTCCAAAGATATCAAGTCCCAATTAAATCCATACAACTCAAAACTATCATCAAAATGTCCATTTTTGCCTCAAATCACACAATAACTTACCCGATTTTCCCAAAATTGACATATCCTGCAAACCCTTTAGAAATTTAACTCAAACTTGTCATGAAGAATCATGAAAACATCGTATAAATTTTAATTCTCACCATCTATCCCAAATAGCTCTAAAAATCTCCAACCAATCTCATTTTCCCATGCTTACTCGCTTGTTTCTCACTGTTTTTCTTCCCAAGGAACTCATACATGCACTTTGCATTATTGAATAATGAGCTAAAACTCACTATAAACTTGAGATACACTTCCACCATTCTTGGACCATGGGAGTTCATTAGCTAGGCAATATCCTAGCACGTGGGTTCATATTGAGGTAATTAAAATTAATAAAATAAAATTCAATATATTGGTATACATGAGGGGGTGAAAGGGTTTAATTTTATTAGTGTTTTGAATCGGGTATTGGGGGTAGGTTAGATATGTGGGCCAAAGTAAAGGGAGGTTTAATTTTAATATAAAACTAAAACATTTGAAACCCGGTTTTAAAAGTAAATACCTTAAAATTACAAAAGGAGTGTGGTCATCAATTAAATTATAATTTCTTTTTTAATTAAAAATCTAGATTCTTAACCAAGAAATAATAAGATGGTAGAAAATTAGGATTGAGTATGCTTTTCAACACAATCAATATTATTTCACCATCTTAATTATTTGAAAAACTATTGATAAATGGTTAAAGCTTAACATATATAAGGTGATTTGTAATAGGTATTTAATGGCTACAAACTATCTTTTGAGAGGAAATACATATTAAAAAAATTGAGTGAGAAACATAATATATTTTTTTGTCTAATATATTAGGGTAGAAATTAAAAGGGGTAAATAAAATTGTAATTGAAACATGGGTAACTAAGGTACATGGAAAAAATACGGGTATTTTCATTCTAATAATATAATAGGAGGGGTATTATAAATTGAATAATTAGAGGTAGAAACTAGAATTAAGGTTATTATTTAATACTCTTTAATGCACGTGATATACCATAATTTTACTAAGTGAACCCCTCGTGGCTTGGACAAGACCGATAAGCTTTAAAAATCACACCTACATCTCATTCTACATGCTCCAAGTACGGGAGTAAGCTTGGAATGACCTAAATCAACACTATCAAACCATGAACTAACCTTTTTGACCTCATGAAAACCCTTATACATTCATGACACATCATATCAACCATGTTTTACCACATGATATCATTCAATTGACTAAAGAGATCTCATATCATGATTATGCCTAGCAAACAAGCTCGAGGACCTCATAGAACTCACCAAATCCTTACACTACCAACCAACCTTCATACTTAACCTTGATTGACACCTCATGGAGACACACATGACATCATGAAACCCATTTCCATCAATGTAATTAACATTATTGATGACACAAACACACAATAGCCAACATTGAAGCGAACATTGAGATCAAGGAAAGAAATACAAGGTAAGTCACGGTAGTTGGAGAGATTCATTGGTGTGTAGACATGGATAAGTTTTTAATACATAGAGGAAGTATTTTCGAGGTATGGACCAATTTTGAGGTTAGAATAATGAAGGAATTGCATGAAAAGTATTTTTGACTCTAGCGAGATCTCAAAACAAGTGTTTTCCTAGCTCTAGGTCATGTTTGGAGTACTCATTTGCTCATAAAACGTCTCCATGGAGACCTAATATTTTTCCATTGGAATGAGATCTAACGATTTCCTGTTATTTATGAATGATTGTTAAGAAGTCAATGTGGTCAAAACCCTCCTCAAAACCCTAGTTCAAGAGTGATGGATGAAAACTTGTTTATAGAAGCTTAAAATGCATTAGATAATAAAATGTGATGATTGGAGGATAGAAATGACTCTTCCAAATTTATGATGGTGGTTATTTGATGTCTTGAAAAGTAGGTGGAGCCCACTCGAAATTTCATGTTCTCATGAAATGTTGGTTTTATCTCAGGTTTACCATTGGACATATCATCTAATTTTTTTTTCCAAGTAAAAGAGAAGATAGGATATATGTTTTAGATTATTTTAGACCATGATAGAGACATTTGGAAGTCTACACAGTCTAAAAATGAAGACCGGTTCTTAGGCCTAATTGGAAATTTTTGACATTTATGATGAATGGTGGTTCTTGGGCATATGTGGCCTAAGCAGAGGTTTCTAATGCATATGATGGTTTCCAATGTGACATGTTATGTGTTATGGTTTATCCCTATAGATCAGTATGATTAGAAATAATGATGTCATAAATTAACCTATTTGAAAGGGTTTAAGGACAGTGAAGGCTCCTTGGAGCAATTAGTCTGAAAGAAAAATATATTATCTAGATATTTGAGATTTATGAGGGGTTAAATTTGATCCTCTTACATGAATTTATAAGTCTTGAGGTTGTTAGTACAATTGTGACAAGATCATGTTTTCAAGACTAGTTTTTCGGCGAGATAGGTATCCTAGAGGAAAGATATGATTTGATGACTTTATGGGATGAGTCATGAGGTATAACATGGTTTGGGATATTACTTAAATTATTTTATTTCCATTGCATGGGTAAATTCCATGGTTGATGAGATATGTTCTAGCTTGGTCTTCATATTTGAATATTGGTCTATTGGAGGTGCTCATAATGAGTAGAACGCAGTCATAATTATTGATGACTTGATTTGTTTAGCTGGTGAATATTTTATTGAGCTGGTAGAAGGTGTTGAGATGATAAATTTCAAACTATTGGATATTTTGGAATCTTTGTGGAGTGTTTCCCCTAGAGTCCAAGAAACATTCAAAGGGAGATGAAGATTATATTTTAGGCCTTGTGTTCTATTTTTGTGTTGATGGGCCTATTATTGACCTACTTGGTACTTTTAAGTGAATTTATACTATGTTGTATATGTATTTTCATGTTGGCATGACTGATATTAATGTTCTTGGCTGACCTAAGGTGTTTTAAAGTATGAGTCATGTATATAAGTGTGTCATATTTGCTCATTATGACTAGTGGTGAAGAGAAGAGGTAATGTGCAAGCTAAAGGATAGTTTGAAAGAGGTATGAGGGCTTCACAACATAGCTAAAAGAAGGTATGAACAATTGATAATAGTATAATAACATTTTTTTAAGTTCATTATACCTAATCAACATATGAAATTGAAAGTTTGAGCAAATAAGGAGAGAGAGCTTTTAAGAGGGTTTTGAAGTGCATGAGCTAATCTTGTGATCACTATCAATTGTTTGAGCAACAAGCCATAGGTGATCTTCATATTTAGGTGTAATAGTTGGTGATTTGAAATATTAGGGGGTTTTAGCCTCCTTCTAGGGTTTGTGCGTTATTAAATATGGGTTGGTGCTCCTTGTGGGATTGGTGTCTCACTAAAAATCCTTTGTAATGTGTAATATTCACATAAGTCTTATGAATTGAGTAATATATTTAGAAGTTTCATTGGGTTTTATTCCCCTTGATGGTTTCCCACTTCATATTTTGTGTTATTGTGTACTCTTATGATCATGTGTATGGTTTTTCATGTTTAATATGTCATCATTGATCAATGTATACTGATTTGATGTTACGAATGTTATATACAACTTAAAATAACTAAGTAAAGGTTTTAAGGGATTGATTCACACACCTCATTCTATTGTTCTTCTAATAAAATATGAGTAGTACCTCAATGTTCTTGAAAGTACATTTCATCTTTCTTCATGTAGAGGTGAGTCAATTTTTGAGAAATGATCTAGAGGTCTCATAAAACTATGTATATGCTTCAATATTAAAGACAAATACCGGTATGAATGATAGAAGGATATTTATTCAAGACCATGTTCTTGCATTTTATGACTTCATAAGTATTGTGGGGTCATAGGTATATTGAGTTCCATAAGGTTTGAATGCATAAAATCCTAATCATGAAAATGTTTCTAAGATTGTTTTGTACTTGTATATGAGGTTATGGAAATGGCCAATCTAAATGAGGTTGAAATCTCATCATTTTTTAGGATAGGGTTTAAGGTATGGTAAATTTGTGAAGAAACAAGGTGTGTATCATTTGAGGTGGAGTTTTTTTGTATTAAGATAAGGGAGTCAATGTAGATATGAGTTGCAAGTAGATAAGTGCATCAATAGGATTTTGAGAAAGTTATGGAGACCTGGTATCTGATGGAAAGATTTGAAATAAAAGGTTCAACACTTAAAGTGTACATGATGATCTGGGATAATGTATTCCAGGCTAGAAGAATGTTTGACCTGGGAAGAGTTTGGTCAAATCCATGTTTGAAAAGGCCAACAAAGGTATGTTTTTCATGATATTATAGTTCTTAGTTGATGTGAATATTCCTAGTGATGTTTCAAAGGTTGTTGTAATATGTTATGGAGACTTGGTCAAGTGAAGGTGCTTAAGGTACTCTAATATTGAAATTATGGTATCCTTTTGAAGGTATGTCAAAATTTGGTGTGTGGTGTCTCTCTTTCTTAAGTTTTTGCTTCTTTTCATCTCAAGAATGATTACTTACTATAAAAAATAGGTTTATGACAATGGTGGCATGAAAATTTGAATTTTCTCTGCGCATGAATAAGATCTGTTAGCACTTTTAAAGGTTTGGTATTGTATGATATAATGAAGGTATCCTAGGTAATGGGTAGAGTTGAAGATCAATTCAATGATGCTACACTGTTGTTGGTATGTATGTTTTATACTCATATAATCATGTTTAAGATTCAAGGGTAGTTGTGGGTTTAGCAAGAAGATGTTGTCTTATCAAAGGCATATTTATAGGTCTCTATTCTCATTTTATAGACCAATGTCGATGCTAGAGTCAGTCATGATCATTATGTTGAGCTAAAATCCAAATTGAAGGTTAATATAAGGTTTGTAGGTATTTAAGGAGGATGCATCATGCTAGGGGAGATGGTTTTGGTCATGGATGTTGAGAAAGTCCATGGAGAAGAAATCAAGGAGCATGATTCATAAAGGTTTAAGTCTAAAAGATGGTATACAGTTGGTGAGAATTAAAAATATGTTACTTAACTATTGATATTAGTTGAATATGAAGTTTATTCAAAGGATTGGTTGGTAAAAAAGTTCTGAAAAGTGTTAAGTAAGGGGAGCTAGTATGCTAGCTTCATGTACATATATGAGGACTAAAGGGATGTATTCAACTAGTGTGTTGAAAATAATTTCATGCCAAGGATGATCTATCATAGAAGATGTCTTGAACTCATGGGGAGTTGTACAAAGGTATGTATTTATTGATGTATGTGCTCTATGAGTGTTTTTGAAGTTGCTCAAGAAGATGTGCATTAGTTTAGGGGGAGTAATGATGGATTGAAGGTATGTGAAGCTGAGTTGAGTCATAAAGGTGTCGAAATGTTTTCTTTAGTTAGTATGACAAAAAAATGTGATGATTATTTTCTCAGAGAGCTATGTGAATGAGTTAAAGCCAATTCCAATGATCAGTTGCATTACTTGTTGTCAAGAGAGTAATTACATACCAAGGAGAACAAATAATTTTATACATTAACAATAAAATAGAGTCTTATAGGTGTTTGTATGTTTGGTTTTCATCAATGACAAAGGGGGATATTGTTGAACAATGTTTCATTAGCGTTGTCATTGATATCAAGTGGAATTGATGCCAAATGGTGTCTTGGTGAGAATAAAAGTTTTCCCGATATTGTTTTTGATGTTCATTGATGTCAAAAAAGTGAAATGTGTGAAGGATAATTAGTAGTGTGGTTAAGATACATGGTGTCTTGGTGAAGTAACATGTTCTTGATGCATGGTTCAAGAAAGTAGGAGTTTTGTATGAGCTTCATAGTTTGTAAAAGGTTGGTATGATGTCTAGAATGTTCAAGGAGTTGTGACATAAGTGTTAGTTTGTCTAAAAGGTGAAGAACATGTTAGTTTCAGTATGAAATGTGTTGAAGAAAACCAATCTATGCCTAGTCCTAGACCTAGTGTGATAATTTGTTATGATATATTAAGGTATGACATAGATCATGTCGGTATGAGCATGAGGAATGATTTTTGACATTTCATAACATTTTTTTGATGTGTAAAAGGTAATTATTTAGTTATATGGTGCATGTTCAAGGTCCTTTGACTTGGGGAAACCATGGTGCATGGAAAGTTTTAGAGGTAATTAAATATGAATGAGAGTTGGAGAACAAGGAGGAGGTCATAAAAACATGTGTACCAAGTTTAAGATCTAGAGGTTAAAGGAAAATAATGAAAACCTATTTTGATCTATACTAAGCTCTCAAAACTTGTCTTTTCCATCTCGATAGTCAAGTTTGAATGCTCACTTTGAAGAACCCTTGTTTTGCTATCTTTTATCCCATGTAAAACCTTGTGTTACCTTGATATCATTTTGCACTATGTATAATATTGACGTTTTATAATTAATACTTTACTATGTTTTGGAAGGAAATGTTTTGCATATTCT
This sequence comes from Taxus wallichiana var. yunnanensis, assembly GCA_018340775.1. Taxonomy (NCBI): domain Eukaryota; kingdom Viridiplantae; phylum Streptophyta; class Pinopsida; order Cupressales; family Taxaceae; genus Taxus; species Taxus wallichiana. The sequence goes on along the minus strand of CM031243.1, from coordinate 817,002,893 downwards.
ATTATTTTCATCTTATTATTACTTCTTCAAATATCGCTTTAATGAACCTTCATGAGTATTAAAAATGTATTTTAAAGAGAATATATTGAGTCATCATAGGAGTTAACTACAGACTAACGTAGGACTCATTTATGCACTAGTGCAAGAATTTCCTTATAGCTCGGGATTGCCTTTGCATTGGTGCGAAAATCACCGTGGAGTACAGGGACTCATCCGATCACTAATTCATACTCACTTGAAATAAGGGATTTTTGTAAAAAAATAAACGTCTCGGATGGTGAACTATGAATTGATACATAAGGAACATTAGTTTACACAATGATATGAGCATGGAATGTTTACTATTACTTCAATCCTCATGCATATTATGAGATCCATGCAATCCCATCTTAACTCTAGTTTCCTAGAAGCATTATGTAGACAAATACTCATGGATTTATAATCAATGTGATTTTAAGGAATTAATTCAGGATCTGCAATAACTTATGGTGCCGATTGACTATCTCAAAAGATTCATTTATAGACCTCATCTATAGTTAACATGATTAGTTTAATCCAAACACAACATAAATTAATCCTTCCATGATTGTAATTCTTAGAAAAACTAGTTGTCGTTATAGGAATCATCCTATTAAGTAGTTATTATTAATTTCTAATAACTAGTCCTCTCCTAGAGAGACTACAAATGCAATGAATGTAAAAGAGAAAATGTAGTAGGAATAAACGTTAGTCAATTTATTATAAAATCAGTTCTTCTAATTCAATAAATTGTATATTTGGGGGAAAGATTTACTAGTGTGATTTGTAACGTTGAACCTGATCGAAGGGGAGGAGCAAGGGCCACTCCTCCCTAACAAGAAGGGATAATTTAATGTTCATTTCCCTTCTGTATTTTTCATTGACTCGAATTATCAACATTACAAAATTTTCAGTACCTATAATTCTTTATTTAATATTCCTTTGTTGTCAATCCACTTAATTTCCTAATTACAGTTAGTATAGTATTCAATTAATTTTGTTATTAAGTAAATCTTGAAAATAATTCGAATATTTCCTTTCTTCTGAAATAGCCATGGAGACTACCCTGGAATGATAAACATAATATAACTAAAGTGTGAGTATCAATGATGCTCTTCACTTTTTGCGCCATTTCCAGGGAGATTCTCAAGGTGTTATCAAATGTTAAGGTGTTAGCTAGAAGTGTTGTTTGGTTGTATGGTAAGTTTTCATTTAGAAATTTTATTTCCATAACTCTTTCTTTTGAAGTAAGAAGACCTTGTAGTGACAACAAGGCTCTTTTTTTCTTTGAAGTATGTGGAACTCAAACAGTCAAGTTAAGCACTAGTAGTTAGGGAATTTTCCTCAGTATGTTAGGATTTTATGTTTAGCCCTAGAAACCATAAATGTAGATTCATTAGATTAAATTGTCAAAACCCCCCTCAAAACCAACCTATAGAACAATTTTTTGACCAAGGAAGTATGGTTGATGAAGTAGATAACCCCAATGGTGTAGAAAATGAAAACCCTTCACTTGGAATAATGTTTACCTATCCCATAAAATTAGGTCCTAATGATCACAACCCTATGAAAAACATATCCCATTCAATTTTACCAACCTTCTGGGAATTAGTCTTATAATATCCTAGCCAATTCCTATTTGAGTTCAATGTTCTATCTCACACCTATGATTATATCTAAGAAACACAGAAGCTCAAGTTATTTCACTCTAATTTATAGGATACATCTATGAGATGGTTGATGGGCTTAAACCCTAACTCTATCCATAGTTGGAAAGAGATCGAAATATTTTTCTTGGATAAATACCAAGACTACATGAGATTACGAGACAAGAAGGAAGAAATTTTTATAATTCAACAAAAGGATAATGAAAGTGTGGAAGATTATCTTGATCGGTTTGTCTTCCTTTATAGGAGGTGTCGATCTTGGTTTATATTAATCTTCTCAAAACTTATTCCTCAAAGGATTGGATGGAAATACACATGAAGCCTTATATCTTATGGGAAAGGGAGACTGAATAAATTATAATTTACGAAATCATTGACCTCTGTAGGAATTACTCCCGAACTTGACCCAACCTTCGTAGAGAGAAGAAAAAATGGCTAGTGGCCATATATCCAAACTAAGGGAATAAATTTCAAATTTGCGAACCAAAATATTAATTCAACTCAATACAAATATGGATAGGTAGAAATCTAGGAATACATAGCCTTTTTCATCTACTTCCCGGGATGTAGGGATAAGCATGGGATTAAGGACTACCCCTTAGACAAGAAAGACATTTGTCTTGTCTATGATCTAAAACATGCCACATACCAATGTGGATTTCATCCCTTTATGGAAAACAATTTAAAACAAAACACATAATAAAAAACTTAGTTAAACTATGTAGTTCAAAGGAAGGAGGGAATTTTCAATCAAATCAAAATCAGTCTTGCATGCCAAAAATGCAATATGTCCCAAATCAAGGGAATAAACCATGTTTATACCCACAACCTTGGACTCAACAAGTCCCACATGAGTGGAGTCCTTAATGGATTGCACCACCAAGTTACTATCAACAACCCTTGGCTCCACATCCAAACATTCCACCATTTCAACAAATAAATCTTGAATACCAACAAGTGGAATGTACTTCAAGGATTCAAAAAACAATATTATAATCAAATAAGACCCCAAGGTCAACAAGAAGTTTTGACTAGAACCACAAATGATACCCCATCCTAATAACATACCTAGTCATATATTATAGCATATAATATTGCAAACCACAAAAAGCGAGGCAAGGTAACCCAACATACACCGTGGAATTTGATAAAAATCACACAAGAAATGTTATGGATTGTAGGAATATCTTACGTGTTCGGGAAGGTTACCTAAAAACCTTCATCTCCTGTCATAGAATAAATCCCCGAAGATACAAAAATACATAAGAAATGCAGCCCATTCTTGTTGTTGAATAAATACCTCAACCAAATGATGATATTACTTTTCCATCTAAACTCTTGGGAAAAAAACACTATTTATTGAACAACTAGAGTCAAAGTTAATTCAAGGACTAAGGAATTTGAGAATTGAGATTCCCCTGTTACAAGATCTTGAGGAAATTATTGAATTAAACAAAACCATCAATCGGTATGTTTTAAGACTCCAAGAAGAAGAAAGAATCATATTAAAACCATCCATGTTGATGGGAAAATTGCTAATATATTGGAAGGGAATACAAACCCTCCTAAATATGGAGACCATAAAAGTTGTATTGCTACAGTTTGCATAAGAGATGTCCAAATCCCAAACATCCTAGTCGACTTAGGAGTGGCTATCAATGTGATGAACATGGATACTATGTCCACACTATCACTCCTCAAACCACAATCAACCTCCATAGTTTTCAAATGGTAGATTAGTCCAGTAAAAAATCTTAAGGGGATTATAGAATATTCCACTATCACCATTAAATCATGGGATTATTTGGTAGACTTCATGATCATAAAAATTAAGAATAGGAATATTGGATACCCTCTAATCCTAGGATGCCCTTGGTTAGCCAGTGTTGCCACCCTCATTGATTACAGAACAGGGAATATGGTGATTACAAACAGACATGATTCCAAAAATTTATCAATTTACCCTACTACAAAACCCTTTGTTACAAAAAAACAAACAGTGGTGTAAGGAAATTTTAGATGAATGAGAGTACATCATCTCTTCCTTGACCATGGTCTTCAAGAATACTTAGATAAAATTCAATATGGTGACCATAAGTCCTAAACTAGTTAAATTATAAGTCTTGTGCCCAAGTCCTACACTCAATTTATTTATAGTCATGTGCTACAACTAATGGAAATAAGAGATGATTTTATGGATGAAAACAACCATCCTATCATCTACCCTTTTGCATGAAATATAGATTTGATTGGTTATATATTTCAAAATATTACTTGTTGTTCACAAATTACTTCCCCATAGGTTTCTGTTGAATGCATTATTAAGAGAGTTCCCTATTGTATATTCTCTTCATCTAGATACCAAACAACTACCTATTTTCCTAAGGAAAACATTATTGATCAATATTTGGCTGACTAGTTAGGAAGAGAATACCCTGTTTAAATTCTTATGCTCTCATCCTCAAGGTTTTCTTGGGAATATAGCGATATAGAGGGTATTCATCCCAGTATTTGTACACATCATATTTACACAACTAATTTCAAACCAATCAGATAACCCCAAAGAAGGATAAACCCTGCCTTAAGAGACATTGTAAAAATGAAATTGAAAAACTTCTTAGGGTGGGATTCATTTATCCAATCTTAGATAGCCAATGGGTTTCTACTTTAATTATAGTTCCTAAAAAGAATGGGAAATGGAGGGTTTGTGTGGATTATAGGGATTTAAACAAGGAAAATCATAGGGATTATTTTCCATTACCTTTTATTGATCAAGTCTTAGACAATTTATCTAAAAAATATTTTTTCATTCCTTGATTGTTGGACCACGGTCATTTTTATTCGTGTCATCATTAATTTCAAATGACATTGATGGAAAAATGGTGTGAATGGAGAAGTTGAAGGTTGATTAGTAGTGAATGGAGCAGTTGAAGTTTAATTGGTAGTGCCAACTCACAATGTGATTCCAAGTGGTGTGCATTGTTCAATAAGTATCAGCTAGTTCAATGGTATCATGAGGTTTCCCAAAGTGGTAAAACATGGTCAAATCTAATGAAATTGATTAAAATGTGTTTCAATGATGTACAAAGGTATTTGTATACTTTATTATGAATTGAAAATGATTTCGAGAATGGTTGCGAAGATGATTCAAGGTCACCGCATGCATGGAAAATGAGATAGTGGTTCACTTTGGAGATATTAAAAGGTTATTACTCTTGTTTCCATTGTTTTAGAGGGATAAAACTCAAATTCATATGTCCTAAGTACTCCCAGAGTCTGGTTGAGAAAATAAAGTTTTGGGTACTTAAAAAAATTTGTGAAAAATGAGTATTTTTGAGTTTTAGAGTAATGCGGATATCTAAGGTGCAGATGGATAATGTTCCCAAAGAAAAAAATTCCCCACATTGGTGGTGGAGCCAAAACACAAAAATATATGTTGTGTAGATAGATCATACATTTCGGCCCCGTAGACCCATCGATACAAGTTCTACGAGTTTCATTGTTCCCATGAAGCTTGGTTGGGCCGTAGGATAAAAGATCTTTGTAAGGTGGGTTCGAGATGTTTCTTAGAAAGAGAAGATCTTAAAGGCACATTTCCATATGGGACAAAGTTCCTTGTATGTCCATTCAACATGAAATTCAAAGATATTGGGTGAGAAGAATATTTTGAGTTTTATGCGGATCGAATGATAGATGCGAGTACAGGAGACACCAACGACACATGTTCCATGAGAACCTTTATTCCCTAAAATCCTTAGTGACCTGAATTACAAAGGGAAAAGAAAAATGGTGTGTAGTTTGAATATATAAGGGTGCATAATAAATTGACCCATCCATCCCAAGTTTCACAGATTTCAATTGTTCCTTGGATATCTTATATGTATGATTTATAAAGTAAATGAGAAGTGCGGGTGAAGTGAGGTGTGGATGAACTAACTAATGGAGGAAAAAGTTCCTATTGTTCCCAAATGATACGATTTACAAGGATATTATATAATGAGGTTTTTTAAAGTTTAATGTGAAATATTAATGTGGACTTGTAAAGCTTTTTAAATCTTGTTCCTAACGGGCATCCAAAATCTGCATGTAGATATATTGCACTCCAAGAATAAGTTTTTGCATTTTTGGAACTTTTAGAAATGTGAGTTCATGTTCCACATCATGAAATAAAAAAATATATGTTTTAAAGCACAAATGAGTGTTAAAAATGGAAACTTGCAATGTGACCCCAATACATACTCAAAATACACAAAATCAAAAAAATAAAAATCTCGAGCTTGTCTATTAAAACAATTTTTCATGAGTTTTGTTATTGTTCATCAATTGAGAAAGGTGAGTCTAATATGGAGGTGCGGAGATAAGAGAGATAATATTGATTCATCAATGGAGATATTTTGATTGGAGATGGACACAAATACCCATAGTTAATTCAAATGAATCCATGAAGATTGAGACAGAGATCTAGAGAGAGGTTAAAATATCGAGAGAAAGAGTTACAGATATATGTCCTGTAATAACAACTACATGAAGGTGATCATAATCCATTTTATTTAGTAATATTTTACTATATGATCAAAATTATATGTAATTTCAGCTAAGTGGGTGCTTAGTTTTCTTCAAGTGGGTTCTTGAGTTGTTGAGTGGGTGCTCAATGAAACCATATCATTGTAAGCTTTGGAATTGGTGTTCCTAATAAAAGCATTGGTTTCAAAGTGGGTTTTTCTCCTTCATGGGTTTCCCACAGTAAATTATATGTCATGAGTTATTGATTTCATTACATATGGTTGATTATATGTTATTATTACAAATATTCATCATGATCAAGTAATATTGTTCATAAGTTATTTAAATTTTAATCTACACTCATTCAGCCCCCTCTCAAGTGCTTGTGATCTTGAATAATTAGTATAATAGAAATTCCTCCTGGTGGAAGGTTAACATATTCAAAGAGATCCTCTCTTCACAAGCATGGAAACAAACCAAGCACAAGGTCGATTATCAATGTCCATATCACCTATCTTAACTAGAACTAATTATGCATTTTATAAGATAAAAATGAAAAATTATCTTATGTATCTTTGTTTGGATATATGGGAGAGTGTTGAAAGTGCATACACACCTCAACCACTCCAATTACTGCAGCAACAGACAATGAAACATATGAATGTAATTTAAGAGCTATGAATTCAAATCTTTTTGGATTGAATGAAACTAAATTTGTGAAGGTAATACACTATACCACAACTCGGGTAATTTGGAAAAAGATTTAGAGTATTTATGAAGAAGATGAAAAGGTCAAGTTAGCCAAATTTTAGACCTATAGAGCTCAATTTAAGAGCCTAAAGATGAAGGAGGATGAGAGTATTGTATCCTATATGTAGAGGGTAGATGAATTGATCAACATTATTAAAGGCCTAAGTGAGAAGCTATAAGAATTTTTATAGTCCGAAAGTTCTAAGATCTCTTACTCCCAAGTATAATGCAAAGGTCTCAACTCTTGAGGAAGCCAAATACATGAAAACCTTAACATTGGATGAACTAAAAGTATCTTGTTAACATATGAAATGAGGAAAATTGGAACCAAGTATACCAAGGAGTTTTCATTCAAAGAAAAGAAAGAGACTCAATCCAAACAAGAAAAATAAGAATACGATTTAGAGGATGAACCAGATGATTAGAATATTGAATAAATGTTTGTGAGAAGGCTAGGCAGGGGCTCAAGAAAATAGAAATGTAAGATACCATTTAAATGCTTTGATTATGGACAAGTAGATCATTCTTTTACAAAATCTCCAAATAAGAACAAGGAAATTCATTCTAAATAAATCCACAAACATAACAAGAAAAATATGAACTTCAAGAAGAAAGATGGTAAAAATTCTTTAAGAACAAAAAAACTTCTACTCAAAGGATAATTCAAGTGAATCTGATTCAAGAAACTCAAGAAACTCGAAAATGAGGATGATGAAACTCATTATGAATGCTTGTTCATTGCCATGGATGTCTCTAAAGAATGTAACACCAAAGGAAAGAATACATTTGAATATGAAGGATCTGAGGAAGAAGAAGAAAATGTGAACCTAGAAGCTGAATTGGTATTTGTTCTTAAAGAATTAAAGTTTTGTAGATGAAATACCCAAAAGTTGAGATGCGCCTAAAAGACTATGAAGAACAAATTCAATTTTTTGAGAAAAGACAAAGTCTAAAGGAAGAGGAAGAAACTAATGAACTCAAAGAACTTGAATCTCATCTTGAAAATATCTCTCAATCCTATCAAGAAAAGGAGGATGAATGCTTGAAACTAAAATTTGACTTAGAGTGCCTAAAGACTGAAATGGAACAAATGAATGACAAAATCAAGGTGTATGAGAATCTAGAGAAGAGCTCAAAAGTCCTTACTAATATGTTGAGCACTCAAAGGGATATAAAAGACAAATATGGAATAGGATTCATGGAAGAAGGTAAAGAAGTTGAACCAGAGAAGAAGAAGGAGAATAAGACTACATCAACACCAAGCACCTCTCATGTTGCAAATAAAGAAGTCACCAAAACTACCAAGAGGAAGACAAATGCTCCCAAAATCACCTATGTTATGAGGTACTCACATTATTTCTATGGTTATTGCTTTTCATGTAACCTATTTGGACACAAAGCTACTAAATGTAGAAGATATGCTAGGGGTTATGGAAGAAATTATAGTTCACAAAACACTAGAATGAATCATAGTGTTGTTTTCTACAAATGTCACAAGACTGGTCACATAGCCATGATGTGTAACCAAGAATCCCTAACATAGCCATGATGTGAAGGAATCCAATAAAGGTAAAGAATCTGGTATGATTATACAAACTAATTTTCATGTACAAGATAATGACAAGATCTGGTACCTAGATAGTGGTTGTTCTAGTCATATGACAAGAGATAAAACCAAATTTATCTCATCATCAAAAAATATAAAAAGAGTTGTTAGGTTTGGTGACAATAATTCAAAAAACCTAATGAACATTATATCTTCAACTTATAGAACATTTTCAGTAATTATATATGTTGAAGATATAAAGCACAACGTGTTAAGTGTGAGTCAAATGTGTAAGAAAGGTTACAATATGACATTTCATGACAAAGGTTGTGATATTATTAATGGAAAAAAATGAAATAATTTTGCAAAAGCTAAACAAATCAATATTAACATGTATGCTCTCAAGGAAATAAATAAATATAAATGTGTTAAAAGTAAACTTGATGATAGCTAGTTGTGGCACAAAATGTTGGGAAATATAAGTTTTGAGAATATTTTGAAATTAAGTGCTAAAAGTGGTGTCAAACATATGCCAAAGATTGTAAAAACAACGAGATAATATTTACAAAGCCTATATGCATTACAAACAAACAAAGATATCCTTCAAGTCCAAGGAGTATTCTACAACTAAACCTTTGGAGCTGATCCATACATATCTTTGTGGGCCTACAAGAACTAAGAGTTTACAAGGTGATGTGTATTTCATGCTTCTAATAGATGATTTTACTAGAATGACATGGGCAGCTTGTTTTAAGCACAAATATGAATCTTTAGATAGATTTAAAACTTTCAAAGTTCTAGTGGAGAATGAGAAAAATAAAAAAATCATGTGTCTAAGATCGAGACAAAGGTTGATAATTTTGGTCCAATGAATTTGATGAATTTTGTGAGGAACATGTTGAGCAAACAAAGTATGACACTAAGAAGAAGACATACAAAATATTTGTGCGCAATAGCAAGGTATATTTGAAAGTGTGGAAGGATAGGAAGGAAGCGCGTGTGAAAATCAGATTGAATCTATACTTAGCCATTTTCATGGTTACAGGCTATTTTTGAAGATAACGTCATGGGCACACTGATGAGGCCAATATATTTCCGATTAATGTATAATATATGATCTCATCTTACTCTCCTTTGATTAAGTTTGATTGCATTGTGTGACTTGTAGGTGATCTTATATGAGTTAGGATGTAACATGCATCTTTTGATTGATTATGATCCTAATGTTAAAAGCTTTGAAATTCCTAACATAGTGTGTGTTTAAATTCGGTTTTGTAATAAAGTAGGTCTAATCGTCGAGGAAATAAAGCGGGTGGTGTTCGGTATGTTTTGGAAAGTGTTTTTTCCTCCAAAGCTTAGTTCCGAACTTCCAAGCTAGTTCTAGAACTCCATCACATAGTCATCATTAGTTACGGAACTTTCGGACTTAGTTCGGAACTTCAAGATGATTTAGTTTGAAATTTTTGGACTTAGTTCCAAAACTCCTGGGGACACTCGAACTCTCACAAGTTTTGGGTGTTAACAATTTCCTATTGTTCTGGAACTTCTCCCAAGCTCTAGAACCGATGGGAGTTATCTAATTTAAACCACATCCATAGATTTTACATTTACTACCCTTTCAATCATGAAGGACAAGAAGACTTCGAACGAGATCCGAGGAGAGTTATCGTATAGCTATCGATCAACCACCATCCAACTCAAAGATCTATTCTAGGCATGATTCGATTTCATCATAATCATTGAGATAGCTGTGATTGTAATATGTATATAAAGGTAGACCTGAAATAGATAGAAAAGAAGATAGAGATACAAAACAGAGAAAAGAAATAGACTAGGTACCCCGATCCAAGACGTTTTGTAATCTTTGAATGTTTTTATCAATAAAATAGCCATTCTAATTTGAGAGAATTCAGAAATTTGTTAAAATCCTGATTCAAGGAGGAGAAAGGGCCGACTCCCCCAAGGACCAGGATATTTGTTTATTTGGTATTTATATTTCTTCAGCAAATATCTTAGATCTATTAATTTTGTATTGCTTGAGTTCTTTCGGTTAAACTCTATCGTATACTTGTTCCTACAAATGTTTAGATAAATCTTTATATTTCTTGCAATTATTTTCAAGCATTTTAATTGAGTGTGTTTATTTCCAAAAACAAGTGTGTTTACTTTCAAAAGCAAGTGTGTTTCCATTCTACACAGTGTGTTTCCTTTCAGAAACTTTCAGTGTGTTTTACTTTCAGCAAGTTTTCATAGTTTGATTTGAATAAGATTTTACCAAGAAGTCCTTAAGACATTAAAGAGATTCCCTAGAAAATATAAAATAGCTACATTCAACTACTAGATTGGTTAAAGTACTCTTGTTGCATATAGCTTTAGACACGCCCCTAGTTTTATATGACATCAACAAGAAGTTGATTAAATGAAGGGTATGACAACACCCATCATTTTTGACACCATTACCGGGGAACCATCGATTGGAATTTTATAATTACGTGTTAGAAAGAGCAACAAAACATACATCTAGTAGTTGAAGAATATTCCCTACTATATCACAAAATATATGAGTAGACCAAGAGACTCACAAGGTAGATTCCTTCCAAAAACATCTTCACAAGAATTCATAACATCCTCTAGTCAAAGTAAGGAAATTGATCAAGAATTGGAGGCACCACCATCCCCTATCAGACAAGAAACAGAATTGCCATTTTGGAATTCTTAGATCAGTCACCTGAAGGGAGTAGAACTTTTAGGAGAAGGCTTATTACCCAAGATCCATTGAGGGTAAGTTTTGATTCTCAATTGAGTAGTCAACCTCCTACTCCTAATTTTTCACCTTCCCCAAGGCATACACTTACCACATTGATTGGGAGGAAAATTCAGAAAATATTTTTGAAATGGCACGAGAAGTTGAGAGAGCACCTGATAGGACCTTTACCTATCCAATCCAATTGGGAGATGATGACACATCAATGAAAAATATCTCACCTGCACATTTACCCACCTTCAAAGGGATGTCATCTGAAGATCCTGACCAATTTCTGTTTGAATTCAAGGTACTATGTCAGACCTATGATTATAAAATAGATAATAAAAAACTCAAGCTATTTCCATCCACTTTGAAGGATGCAACAATGAGGTGGTTCATGGGATTAACATCCAACTCTATTAGCACTTGGGCACAAATGGAGACTGCCTTCCTAGATAAATACCAGGATTATTGTAGAGGGAGAAATAGGAAGGAAGAATTCTTCAAAATCAAGCAGGAAGAGGATGAAAACATAGAAGACTATTTAGACAGATTCCTATTTGTTAGTAAAATATGTGGATTTGTGCTTACAGAGGAATTAAGTAAAACCATTTTTCTCAAAGGTTTGGATGACGAATCTAGAGAAGCCCTTAACTTGATAGGAGGGGGAGACAATGATCGATAAGAATGAATGGGATTAAAGAGATCTGTAGAAGCTATTCCGAGAACAAGAGGTGGACCTAGAAAAGGAAAATCAGTGAAAATTCTGAATCTAGATATGAACAAATTAATGGATGAGTTATCAAACTTTAAAATAGAGATTTTAGTGCAATTAACCTCTACTATGGATGGATTACAAGCTAAATAAAATTCCAAAACTGAACCATTGGCTATGTATTGTCCTAGATGCGGGAAGAAACATGCATTAAGATATTGTCCTTTGGAAAAAATAGAAATGTGTCTTATCTGTGAATCTAAAGAATATGATACTGATGTTTGTTCTTTACTTCTGTCATTAAAAATTAGCTTAAATAAACCAAAGCCTCATATACAATCAAGAATTGAATTTTGTTCACGACAACCTAACCAAGGGCAGGTTTATGCCAAGATCAGTTCCTAATCCATGGATAATGCCATGGGCTGCTCAGGTAGTACCAAAAAATTGGGGACAACCACCATGGGTACCTCAACTAACTTGGAACCCTCAAGATTGGGCAAATAAAGCTTGGTATGCTCAGGGACATCAACAACCATGGGTTGGTCAAGGAAATCCTTATGCTTGGTCATAACCTAGATGGAACCCTAATAATTATTCCTAAGGAAGAACATATCCAAATCGGAATCAATAGGCCATCATGGGATCCCCTGCACAAAATTCACAAATGGAGAATATGTGTTGACTATAGGGAACTAAACAAAGCCACAATGAGATATTATTTTCCCTTACCATTCATAGATCAACTCCTAGATACCTTTCGGGTAAACAATACTTTTCTTTTTTGGATGGCTTTAGTGGGTACAATCGGATCAAAGTTGTTGCCTAGGATCGGACAAAACTACATTTACATGTCCATGGGAACCTTTGGCTATAGAGTGTTACCATTTGGTTTATGCAATGCTCCTACATGCAACTTTTCAGAGAGTTATACTTGTAATCTTTGTTAATCTAATAAATTATTGTGTTGAAGTATATATAGATGACTTCACTTTGTACATGGAGATACATTTGAAGATGCTTTGAGAAATGCGGAGTGTTAACAAGATGTGAAAAACACAACTTTGTCTCTTAGTGATGAAAAATGTTTGATGATGGTGGATGAGGGAATTGTATTAGGACACCATATTTCACAAAAAGGAATTCGGGTGGATCACGAAAAAATTAGGATTATTTCAGATTTACCTATCCATCGACCCCATAGATATCAAATCATTTCTAGGACATCTTTGGTACTATAGACACTTTATAGAATATTTCAGAAAAATTACAGCCCCGTGTTTAATTTTATAACCAAGGACTAGGAATTTATTTGGGATGAAAAGTGTCGACATGCTTTTGAAGAAATTGAAAACAAATTAATCAAGGTGCCCCAATATTGAGAGGTCCTAATTGGGAATATCCATTTCATATCCAAATAGATGCCTCAAATTATTCCATTAGTGCAAGATATTGGGACGAGAAAGATGAAGAAGGAAAGATGTATGCCATTTACTATCTTAGCAAGAATCTTACTCCCACTTTGAAAATAATTACACCACCACTTTGAAAAAGGAATTTCTTGCTATAATTTATGCAATCATAAAATTCAAACATTATATTATAGGTACAAGATATTTGTATACACGATCATTCAACAATTAAGGATTTAATGAACAAACCAAAGGTTGGAGGAAGAGTCATTAGATGGTTATTACTTTTTCAAGAATTTGATATTACCATTTTGGACAATCCAGGTAAATCTAATGTGGTAGCTGATTTTTTGTCAAGACTAACCACCACAGGGGAACAAGATCCAATCAAGGATAACTTTCCAGATGAACAACTATTTGCAATCTCAACAAGTACACCATGGTTTTCTGATATGGAAAATTATCTTGTAACAGGAAGTTCCCTCCTTCTTTCACTAAGAAACAAATAAAGAAGTTAATTAAAACTAGTGCACAATTCAAATGGTTAAATGGAATTCTATTTAAGTGTGGTCCTAATTTTGTCTTGCGCAGGTGTGTAAGAGAGGATGAAATATTTGACATCCTCAGAGCATGTCATGATGAACCAAGTGGAGGACACTATTCAAGTAAAAAGAAAATCTCATAAGATACTTGACACTAGTTATTATTGGTCATCTCTGTACAAGGATGTGAAAAGATATATCAAGAGGTGTGATCCTTGTCAAAGGATGGGATAGCCAACTTTCACCAATGAAATGCCTCTTCAGCCTCAAGTTGTGGTTGAACCATTTGAGAGATGAGGATTGGATTTTGTTGGTCCCTTTAATCCTCCTCCACAAGGGAAGGAATATATTTACGTATATGTACTATGTGACAAAATGGTCGAAGTGGAGGCATTGACAAATACCATTGAGGAAGCGATTGTTGATTTCCTTTAGAATAGATTTATGATCAAGTTTGGAGAACCAAGGAGCATAGTTTCAGATTAGGGACAACAATTCATGTATAATATGATCCAGGATTTCACAATGTATTACCAAATCAATCATAGAAGTCATCTCCTTACCATCCATAGTCAAATGGACAAGCTGAAGTAACAAACAGAGAATTGGAGAACATCCTTACCAAAATAATTGAAGCTGAGAGAATAGATTGGGTAAAGAGACTACCTAAAGCTATCTGGACTTATAATACAACTTGGAAAACTACAACAGGGTTTTCACTATATGAATTAGTCTATGGGAAAAATCCCTTATTGCCTATAGAATTTGAACTTCAGACATTGAGGAAAACAGTGAAGATGGGAATTGAGTTGAATGCAACTCAAAAAGAAATAATCCTTCAACTCAATGAGTTGGATGAATTAAGGTTGGAAGCACTTCAATAGACAGAGATGATTCAAGAGCAAAGGAAGTAATGGCATGACATACATATCAAGAAAATGCAATTCAAAGTAGGAGATTGGGCATTACTTTTTGATTGTAAATACCAATAGTTCAAGGAAAATTGAGAATCGGTGGTTGGGACCCTATCGAGATTGATTAGATTTTTGACAATGGTTCTATTCGATTACTTCCCATTGAGGCGTGCATGAGAAAACTCTTGGTCAATGGACATAGGATGAAAATATATAGGAAGCCTCCCATTAAGAATGAATTTTTGAGGAAGATTGAAGTAGACAAATAATTCGATCATATGGAAGAACTCAATTATTCCAAAATGAGCAAATAATCGATGACAGATCTAGAATAAAGGGATGAAGATGAAAACCAAAAATGGCATTTTCTTCCCCAATAATAATAATAATAATAATAATAATAATAATAAAAAAATAAAATAAAATTCTATCAAGCTCAATTGAAAACCAATGAATGGTGGTTGACCTCTTTTGGCTAGTTCAAATAAAGGAATTCTTTTGAATTCTAGTTGTCTTATCTAGTCTGTTTTGTTCCACTTGTAGGAATGGCAAGTCATCATAGCAAAAGGCTTACATCACCAAAGATGGTAAGTATGTCTTTTAACTTATTTAGGGTTGATTAAATGTTTGCATGTGTGATGACTTAATTTAAAAGTAGGTATGATGAGTCATCTATTTATACATTATGATTACAAGTGTGTAATCATGATATTGATTTGGATGGAATAAGTGGCAGCATGATTATCATTAGTAATCATTATTACAAACATCAAGAGAAATAAATATTGTAGAAATATCTTAAGGAAGGAGCAGCGAATTGAGTTTGTATTACGTAGCAAAGAACAGAGAATTCAGAGGTTCCGTAGCTAAAAATTAAGGTTCTGCTAAAATTGAGGTTCCACAACCCATTCATTTAGTTCCGTAGCTAAGAAGAAGGCCTATAACCAATTCGCACAAAATCAAGAGAGAAAGAACTCAAGCTGATGTGGGGATTAAGAAGAAAGCATAACCAGAGGATGATTCCCAGCTTCTTGCAGATGAAGAAGTAGCAACCATCTTTGAGCATGCAGGATGGCTTGAATTCCGGAAGAAATTTTCAAGGCATAATGACAAATTGGTAAGATAATTTGTCATAAACGTAGACACAATCTAGAACAAAGGTGAGAAATGTCTTTATTCCTTTTTCTGTAAATATTGTAAGTAATGTGTCTGGAGTGCCCATTGTTCATGTCCCACAACCTACCAAGGGGACTTTGAAAGAACTGGTTGAAGTCTTACTGCAAGGAGCTGAACCCCAGTACATCTATAATACAAAGAAAATCATAAAAGGGGTCAGAAGGGTCAGTTTTCCCAAACCCTTTGACAAGGTAGCATTTTGGATAGTAAAATATTTAATCATGTGATGATCGGTTTGGAGTGCAGTGGAAAAGAAGTCTTAAAAATGTTCATATATCTGAAGTATGGAGCCACCAAACCTAAAATACATAATAAACCTCTCATGGTTTAGTTTTTATTCCATTCAAACCTTGGCTCACGGGTATTCCCGGGGTGCTAGGACAATTAGGAATTATGGTCTAATTCATTTGATATGCCAACACCATTTCATGTCAAAGAATAATGGAGAAGAAATTTGGGACAAGTTTATTGGAAAGTTCAAGAAAAACCCTAATATTATGAGGACAATTCTAGCCCATTCTCTCCTTCACTAATCTAGAAATTGATGCCCCTGTAGAAGGACAAAGGGAAATAGAAAGAGAAAACATAACAAGAAAAATAAGGTCGGTGAGGAAGATAAAAACAATAGAGCCTTCTATACTTGTGAAGGAAATGCCTTCTTCCACAACGGCTTTAAGAGAAAATATTTGTCTCTGATGATAGCTCACCCACACAAGAACAAGAAAGATTAATAAGAAGAAGTTCTAGAGGTAAATTCACTCCACAGGGCATGTTGAACTTCCCGGATAATAAAAATTCATAAGAGATCAAGGGAACTCCGAGGAAGGAAGGAGTGATCAGGAAAGGATGGAAGAGGAAGTTCTTGACATTTTAGGCAGCATGGCCATGACTCCACCTAAGCCAAGTCATGTTGAAATGGACAGAGGAGAAGAGAGATTTGAAGATCAAGATTTTCAAGAGTTGGTTGAACCATCAGCAGTGCCACATGAAGAAGAAGAGTTGGCATCTAGGATAAGAAAAGGAAAATTTCCTTTAATAGAGGAAGAATGCCAAACTCCTCAAATAATTTTAGAGGAAGAGGAAAGACAACAAGTTAAACAGGCTCTGTTCTTGTCTAGAGCAGAGCTCATTATCAGAGAAAAAGATGAGGAATTGGACTTCCTCAAACTTAAATTGGAACAAAGGGAAACACTCATTGATGAGCTAACAACTCAGCTTACAGCTAAGATTGAGGAGTTATCAGCAACCAAGAAGTAGCTGATAGAAAAAGAGGAAGAGTTCCAGACTTCCAAAAAAAAGAGTGATGTGTCCACAACCTCTCGCAAACTGAGTTGGCCTATTTTCCACTCAAATAGCAATGGGATGATATTTGTAGAGAGCTCAGAGAAGCCAAAACATCAAATGAGGAATTAAAGACCAAGATGGAGGAAGAGATGAAGGAAAGAAAGGAATGGGAAGAAAAATTTTATGAGGAAGGAAATAAATATAAATGTCTTGCCAAAATTCATATGGTCTGTATTATGAGTGAGAAATTGCTTGCCTACAGGAGGCCTTCTCCTGCATATAGTGTGTTTTTGGAAGAGCATTTCATTCACTGGCAGTTGTCAAGAATTGCATGTGGGCTTCCACATGAACTACAAGATGAATTTGAATTCATGGCAACTTACTCTCTATCCAGCCCTGAGCAAAAAAATCTCCTATGTGAATTTTATCTTTGCAATTATATGCTAGAGAAAAACACAGGATTTATGATTAACTTATATGTAG
The DNA here is from genome assembly GCA_018340775.1 of Taxus wallichiana var. yunnanensis. Lineage (NCBI taxonomy): Eukaryota > Viridiplantae > Streptophyta > Pinopsida > Cupressales > Taxaceae > Taxus > Taxus wallichiana. The sequence goes on along the minus strand of CM031243.1, from coordinate 816,985,137 downwards.
GGGAGAGCCAGCTCAATGCATTTGTCTCTCTTTTGCAAAACCAGATTGCATGGAAGGAAAGGGAATCTGAATTTTTATTGAAAGCCAACTCAACAAGCCTTTGCATGAGAGCTCATTATGGTAAACCTTCTGCCTTCCTCACACATTTTAGAACTCATGCCTTTGATAAGAGATTCAAGACACATTACCCTGCCATTCTGCAAAAGAGTATTGATGCCTTCACCTCCTATGAGGAGGAAAAATTTGAAGATATTTATGAAGGATGCTCAAAAAGGTGGGAACTCCTTATTGTTTCTTTGAAAAGAAGGGAAGTAATTTCCCCTACAAATCTGATATGGAGTTTAGAGAGGGCCAAAGCATTATGCACAATAATTCCCCAAGTCAATGAAACCTATGGCCAAATATGGATGGGAATGCAAACAAGGCCACCTCTACTTCTCACCCCCATGTCTCCTTGGAAAAACAGAGAACCTCAAGATCCTGCTAAATTTGAAAAGTTGGAGAGGAAAATAGAAAAAGGAGCTGGGTACAGTACATCTGAGCTTAAGCATTGGAAAATTAAGTTTCGAGTCATTTGATCTGACGAGCAATCAATGGAATGCGAACATATGATCCCACTTTTGAAGAATGAGTTTGTAAAGGGACTTACAAACAAGTAAGTTTGGGGAAATGATGAGGCCAATATATGTTTGATTAATGTATAATATATGATCTCATCTTACTCTCTTTTTATTAAGTTTGATTGCATTGTGTGACTTTTAGTTGATCGATATGAGTTAGGATGTAATTGTCTTTCATTGTGATCCTAATGTTAAAAACTCTGAAATTCTTTACATAGTGTGTGCTTAAATTCGGTTTTGTAATAAAGTAGTTCTAATCGATCGAGGAAATAAAGTAGGTGGTATTCAATATGTTTTGGATAATGTTTCTTCCTACACAACTTAGTTTTGGAACTTCCAAGCTAGTTCCAGAACTCCATCACATAGTCATCATTAGTTCCAGAACTTTTGGACTTAGTTCCAAAACTCCAGTATTTAGTTCCAAAATTTTCGAACTTAGTTCCGAAACTCCTAGGGACAACTCGAAACTTTCACGAGTTTTGGGTCTTAACAATTTTATATGGTTCGGAACTTCTCCAAAGCTCCAAAACCGATGGGAGTTATCTATTTTAAACAACATTTGGAGATTTTACATATACAACCCTTTTAATCATGAAGGATGAGAAGATTTTTGAACATAGATCCAAGGAGAGTTATCCTACAGATATCTGATCGAATTCCATCTAACTCAACATCTATTATGGGCATGATTTGATTTCATCAAAATCATTGAGACAATTGTGATTGTAAAATGTATATAAAGGCAGACCTGCAATAGATAGATAATAGAAGATAGAGATATAGAATAGAGAAAAGAAATAGACTAAGTACCCAGATCCAGTACGTTTTGTAATACTAAATGTTTTTATCAATCAAATAGCCATTATGATTTGAGAGAATTCTGATTTGTTAAAATCCCGATTCAAGGAGGAGCAAGGGCCCACTCCCCCCGAGGACCGAATATTTTTTAGTTGGTATTTATATTTCTTCAACAAATAACTTAGATCTAGTAATTTGTATTTCTTTAGTTCTTTCAATTAAACTTGGTTATATACTTGTTCCTACATGTGTTTAGATAAATTTTTATATTTCTTGCAATTGTTTTCAAGCATTTTAATTTGAGTGTGTTTATTTCCAAAAGCAAGTGTTTTTACTTTCAAAAGCAAGTGTGTTTCCTTTCGCGAGCTTTCGGTGTGTTTTACTTTCAACAAGTTTTCATAGTTTGATTTGAATAAGGTTTTACCAAGAAGTCCTTAAGACATTAAAGAGATCCCCCAGAAAATATAAAAATAGTTACAGTCAACTACTAGATCAATTAAAGTACTCTTGTTGCATATAGCTTTAGACACACCCCTGGTTTGATATGACATCAACAAGAAGTTGATTAAATGAAGGGAATGACGACACCCATCACACACAACCAAATGGAAACTTGCATGACATGCAAATGCTATTTTAGAAGAGCATCGACTAAGCGCTTTGCATGAGTTTGAGTTAATAATAGGATTACCATTGTCATTTAACTAGAAGAGATATATTATTAGTGCATTTACATGTGTGTCTATTATTGTAAAGCTGCATAACTATTTTTAGCATGCGACCTATTTTGGGAATTATGTAAGCAGTGAAGGGAAATTCCCCACACTTATAAATATGTAGTAATCTGTGTAGATTGAGAGAATCACTGTGTATGATCGATTATGGAGTTATGTTTCCATATCGATGAACGCATGAACTTATGAGACTACTTATTGTAAGAATCTTCTCGTGTTTATTGTATTTTAATATAATGGAGTGTATTGGGTGAAAAATGGTGTTAATATGACTAAAACTAGTTATTACATGGTTGAATTCGTTATATCTATTTCTTAATTCATTATTCTTTTAGATCTAGATCTGGAACATGCTCTATGGAAAGTTTATACTATTTATGAATTTGAATGCATTAACTCTTCATCATGTTCACATCCTGAACAAGCAACTCTAAGGAGGGGCTTGGTACCTTTGCATGTTTTGGGAGAGTACTCAGTCTACGTTGAGTGATGTGCTATCACGCTTGGGTTATTCTTGGTAAATTCTAGGCTGCATCATTGGTTCCGTTATCGGGACCTCTTTTTCGATTGTTTTCAGGATGGTTCACAATGAAGACATACTGGTTGACCCTAGAAAGTGTTGAGGGGTGGATTAAATATCTACAAGAAGAGCACGCATGGAGGTTCTACACTGGATCTGAGTTTGACGCAGGTGCGTGGGTAGAACATAATCTATATGATTTTTATGAGAGATTATTTGCTATTTTTCCCTGTATAACTATATGAGTGGCTAGTTCCTTATGTTTTTAAAATTAATTTTAGGTATCGCACACTTGTCTGGATGCAAGAAGAATTTGAGGTGTTTTATAATGCTGATCTGATTTGGACAAGTGTTGTGGATACCTAGTTACGTGGTGTTCTAAAAACTATATTATGGAGTACTCAATTTCCACTTATTCTTTTCCCGAGGTAATGCGAATTCCATTTTTACATTATCCCGGGGGAACTTACTTGTAAGGCATTCCATTGGTGATAAAAATCTTGATGGTGACCCTAAACTTGGAAAGAAAACGATGGCTAACTAAACCCCCACATGCGGGGTAGGAGCAAGTTTGGTGAAAGATGGTGGACCTATCGGCAAAGAGGTAGAGAGAAGAAAGGTGGCTTAAGTACAATGAGGAATGTGAGAGGGAGATAGAGAATCAGCATGACAATGTGGAGTGGATGAAATTGAGGAGAAAGATGGATCTGAAGGATTTGGAAGCCACACGAAGGTATAGAGCTAGATCATAAGGAACTCCCCCATTTGGGAAGGCATGAAAGGGAACCCTCTTCACCTCAAATGGAAGTGCGAAACAGATAACTTTGGGCCATAGCGCATATATGAATCTACCTAGCAACCTAACCCTTGCATTTGGTTTTCCAAAGACTTAATACATCTAATAGTCAACAAGCTAAGTTGGGAAGTAGGGAAGTAAGAGTAAGTCATATAGAAATTACATCCATGGTAGGGTAAACATCTTCGTTTTTATTTGGAGGTACCTTTCCAGGTGCATCATCTACATAGAATTTGAGAATGCAGAATTTGGGGCTCACTTTTGGGAGTATTATCACCATGTAAACTATAGGAATTTAGTATAGTACTACTATTTAGACACGAGGAATTACATCATTTGGTCCACTTCCCAGCTACATGTGGAGGATCAAGAGATATAGGTGGTTCTATTTCTGGTGGTTCTAGAGGTAGAGGCAACATAGGGGGTTTTGGATCACGTGGGTAGGGTCCGGACCAACCCTATAATATTTACATAGATATGTCTCTTCATCTTTGAGTATAGGGGTATAGAAGATGCTGCTAAACACATGCACATGTGTGAGATACTATGGTGTGCAAAAGGGATCATGACTTTTGAGTGAAAGGCAAGAAAATTTGTAACTACATTATAGGGATGTGCACACGATTGGTATAAGAAGTTTTACCCGATCAGTTGCGTAGATTATGTAGCATTCAAATATGCATTCGTTAAAGAGTTCTATATCCTTGAATTTGAGCGAGGAAGATTATAAGCGCCCTCAAGGATATTAAACAAGGTACTAATAAAAGTGTCTAGGAGTATGATGCCTATTTCAAAACACTTTTATCTAAGATTTCTTATTGTATTCATGCAAGCTAGCATGATCAATGGTTCGTTGGGGTCTGATCACACCTTTTAGAAGGGTTTTGTCACTAAGACATACATTGATCCACATGAAGCACTTGAAGAAGATTTGCGCCCGAGGTAGTGCGGAGTATAGACACTAGATTCATCCATTCTTGGAGGCACAAATTGCAGCTATGGCGAAGCGATTGAAGAAACTATCGAAAATTTGACACATGAGACATGAACGAGAATTTTGTGTACATATTATGAAGTGGAAGGTCAAACCAAGGATATTGTTCCCCACATATCATTACATTCATTGCTGCAATCTTGTGAGATATGTCACTTAAACCATGATGCCAACCACTTTCCATTATTACAACATGCGATAAGGAAGAATGTATCCTCCTATTGTAAGATTTTTTGGTCCACGACTCACGATAGAGAGGATTGTAGATTGATTGGTCAGATCCATGATGAAATAAATATTGGTGTGCGATAAAAATACATATCATATAACTCTAAAGGAAAGAATGAGAACTAAGATTGGGATCACAATCAAGTGCATTATGATCGGAATGAGGGGCGTTATGATGGAGGACATGGCAGAGGTTGAGGATACCATGGAAGATTTAGAGATTGAGGTCCTTATGGTGGACAAGGTGAATTACCTCATGGAACATGTTTTACATGTAGATCACCTGACCACTACAGGAGAAAATGTCTCCAGAATATTACATGTTCTTTCTGTGGAAAGAATAATAGCTATGAGGAATTCTCAAACTTATATGAGCATCTTAGTAAGCAAAATAAACAAGAAAACATGGGCGCATGGATGGTTAGGACACAATGCGCTATGGAAAATTTGTGGATGCCCAAATTAGAACCAAAACCCGAGGTATTGCTTGTAGAGATCACTACCAACACCGAAGTGGCACATGCCAAAGAAGCATTACGGTAGAAGCATACCATCACTAAAAAGGAGGTTTTACATGCATGGTACCTAGATCCTACCCATCAGAAGGAGATTTATCAAGAGACCAAAGAGATCCTTAGAAATATTTAGGGTGAAATACAATGTTTAAAGGAGAAATCATGGAAGATGGAACTAAAGAAGGAGGTAGAGACGATCCATCTGATATTGATGACTTGAGGGAAGTGTGCAAAATTTTGTGCCAAGAGAATATTATTCCATTACTATGGATTTGGCTAAAAGGAAACACTCCATGCACTAATACTCGAGAATGGGTGTCGAGATCCTGCATGCAAATATTCCCCCCATAGCTTAGAATAGGACAAGGAAATAACTTTGAATGTTGTTGTCAACGGATGGCTCTTGAGTAATATATTGATTGACACAGGTGTGGAACTAAATGTGCTTACTTTAGATGTATGGGTACATATGGGGAGACCTACATTGCAACCATATTCTAATGTATTATTTATGGCTAATTGAACTAATTACACTCTATCGAGTTTTAAAAGATGCATCCATTACTATACGGGAGGCCAAGTTCACCGGGATTTTGAGATTTTAGCGCTTATAGATCGAGATAGTTTCCCAACCCTTCTTTGATTCCCTTGGTGTTACACAAATAATGTTGATCTTTTGTTCAACAAGGGATATATCAGGTTTGATAACAAGGAGGAAAGAGTTATTATCCCTTTAACAGATGGAAAGTATGCACCCTATGTTGAGAATTTGAGTGAGGAAGATCTGAATAGGATTTATGTACGCGGCATCCGAGACCTTGAAGTGGCCGAGCCATCTAAAGAAGGAATCCCTCGGTGGGAAGATGCATATTATATTAGTGATACTATAATTATTTTTTGTGATAATTTGGCTCATGGTACTTATGAGATGGTTGAGCATGAAGTAAGGAATACTTTTGCATGGGACAATAAACCTTGTTGTGTCGGTGAATAGGTAAGAGCTCTAAACCTTGGTACACTAGGGAAGGGGACCCTACGGTATTCTTACGTGCCATGGAGGAACAATGGATAGACCAGTTAAAAAGAAGAAGTATGCTAACATATACCCTACGTGGGAAAACAACACACTGGTGGTTGGTTCACACAGATAATCTTGTAGAATGGAATGAAGTCAGGATTTCTCTTATAACTCAGTTTTCCAGGAGTAACACACCAACTCAAATATTCACATATCATGGTAAGAAACTTATTCAGCACCACATTCAGTAGTGTGAGAGGCTCTAGATAGAGGCTCAGGAAGCTTTACCACCTTCACTATGGGTGCAAAAAATTTATTCCACTTTACAAGGTTGTGCACACACTTGGTATATATATGCAGAGCTACACAGAGAAACTAGAAATTGGCAGGATTTGAGTATAGGTATGGTCTAGACTGTTGACTACTTTTCTACTACACCACCAGTTTAAGGGTTATAAATTGGTTAACTATATTAGACAATGTAAAGGCAGAAGAACTCATTCAGGAGTTATTTGATGGAAACGACTTAGGAGCGCATTTTTTGAAGCAACGAGAGACAAATGCCACACTACTTAAGCACACTTGCTTTAAGAAAGAAAAAGGGAAGATGGTCTACACAATGGATGATGAAGAATTAGAAGAACTTGATAAAGATCATTCAACATGTGCACATGAGGTCGGGAAAGTGCGAGATAGCAACACACGTGCCTATCATGAACGTAGAGGACCAAGAAAGTGAATATTGGTATGGATGTTAAACCTAAAGAGGCAATAATTAGAGATTATTGGTCTGCAGATATCAAGTAGCAAAATAATGGAGTTGCTATGTGATTTTTAGGATTTAATTCCTAGGGGATACCATGAATTGAAAGGAGTGTAAAAATCATTAGGAGTAATGAATATAAAGCTTAAATAATGTGTATGCTCGGTCAAGAAGAGACCCTATAGGATTAAACCCAACTTGCGTGAAAAGGTCAAAGAAGAAATTGACAAAATGTTAAAGGCTGGAATCATCAAGCCCCTGGATGAATCAGAATGGGTTAGCCCAATGGTGATCAGTATAAAGAAAGATGGTTGGATTAGGATCTATGTGGACTACATGGAGCTGAATGCTACATGTGTGACTAATCCTTTTCCCATGCCATTCACCAAGGAAATATTAGAAGGTGTTACAAGGCGCGAGATCTATTCTTTTACAAATGGATTCTTTGGGTATCATCAAGTTCAGATTGCACCAGAGAATCAAGAAAAAACAACTTACACCACTTGAATGGGTAATTTTTTCTTATATTGTGATGCCCTTTGGTATGAAAAATGCACCTATTGTATTATTATGAATAGCTGTTCAAGCATTCCAGATTTTATTTATCTTTTCTTGTAATTTTACTTGAATGATTGGATGGTGTATGGGCTTGTTAAGGATCATTATGAAAATTTGCACTTAATTTTTTTGAAATATGTAGATAGTTAATCATATCTTTTAACATCAAAAAGTGTTTGTTTGCTACACCTTTTTGGTACTTTATTAGGGCATATTATCTCGAAGGAAGGTTTGTTGGTAAATCTAGCTAAGATTGCGATTCTTGTCGGCCTAAAATAACCTTTCAGTCAGTGAGGTGCATGGATTTTTGGGTCACACTTGGTATTATAGGAAATTTATCAAAGGATATGCTAAGGTTGTTACACTGTTGGAGGAGTTACTAAAAGGAAAAGGGACATTTTTTTGGGGAGAAATGCAACAACACACATTTGAGGTACTAAAGGAGAGACTTACTACAACTCCTATTCTGTACTTTCCCTCGTGGGACCAACTGTTTCATGTACATGTGGACGCCTCTAGCATGGCCATTGGAACAGTGTTATCTCATCCTGGAGAAGGTATTATAGATCATCCTATCTATTTTTCTAGTAGAAATTTGACCCCTACAGAGTAGAATTATACAACTACTGAGTGCGAACCCTTTTCAATGACATATGTGCTACATAAATTCATACATTACCTGCTAGCAACACCATTTGTATTCTATACCAATACATGGCATTCAAATACTTGGTAGATAATCCCATCTTACGAGGTGCATATGTTGATGGGTTCTCTTATTCCAAGAATTTGATTTTACAATTAATGGTAAAACCAAGGAAAAGTAATTCTAGACCAGACCATTTATCAAGGATACAAGTTAGGAGAAAATACACAAGTAATTAAAGATACAATTTCAGATGCACAGATTATATAGGTTACATTGCACGCCTTTAGAATTGGAGGATATTATTGTTTTGTACGCACGGGTGTGGTGCCTTAGAGAAGAAACAACTTGCAATTCACACAACACCTTTTATGTTGATCATTGGTGACCTATACAAGTTAGGTCGAGATGAAGTATTGCACCGATGTGTATTGGAGCATAAACGCATAGATATCATGGAAGAAGCTCATGGTGGTATTGCAGGTGGGCCCTAAGCAGGTGACGCCATTGTGTGCAAGATTCTACTAACTAGATTATGGTGGGAGACCCTCTACAAGGATTGTAAAGCCTATTATAAGGCGTGTGATCACTATCAACACATTGGTAAACCTAGGCAAAGAGATGAAATGCCTTTTAGACCTATTCATAGTGTAGAGCCATTTGAGAAACGTGTTATAGATTTTGTGGGTCCTATTTTGCTAGTCACACATAGGACTATATCATGCTACATCATCAATTTCACATATTATCTCACAAGGTGGGCCAAAGCAACACCTACCAAATATTTTACAACTACAATAGCCGAGTTCTTATGGGAAAATGTTCTCAAAAGGTATAGATGCCCATTGAGTTTGACCGGTGATAGCGGCACACACTTTTTGAATGAGACAATCAAAATTCTATTGGATGATTTCATGATTGCACACCATAAGACTACACCATATCATCCTCATAAATGGGACTACTAAATCCTTCAACAAGATTTTGAGCAGGACATTGAAAAAACTTTTTGATGTTAGAAGGAAAGATTGGGATGATAAATTTTCTACCATGCTTTGGGTGTATAGAACAACATACAAGTGGTTGAACAAGGCCACACCCTTTCAATTTTGGTTTGGCTCGAGAAGATGTTTTTCCTATGGAATTCATGTTACCTTCTTTCCATATTACGCGTGATAGAGGTATAGATGATGAGGAAGCATTAGAAGAAAGAATTGAAAAGATGATCAAGCTAGATGAGTGATGAGAAATAGCACGATGGAGTCAGAAGAAAGAAAAGTCTAGGTATAAAGCATGGCATGACAGGCACATTAGGGAAAAAAAAAATTGAGATTGGAAAGATGGTGCTTCTTTATGAATCTAAGTTTCTACGCCATGGATAGAAAAACTTAAAGTACATTGGCTGGGACCATATGTTATCACTCACATACTTGAAACAGTGCTTTTTAGTTAGAGACACTTGATGGAATACGGCTGCTTGGTTACTTTAATGGGAGTAGGTTGAAGCCCTACTATAAATAATTCTTCTTGGTGTTTGTAATAATGTAGTTTTTCCATTTAGATTAGGTTTTCATTTATGTATTCCCTTAATGTATTTCCTTCTTTGTCACTATGCTTTGTCATTTTAGTTTGTGTTACTATATGTAATAATAAGCACGTTTGCACGTTGGAATTTAATTACCATTTGAATAATTTTTATGTGCAAAGGATTACACATACCATTTATGTGGGGTGGCTATTGAGAAATGTGTACACATAAAGGAACAAACTACTATAGGTGTTATTCAAGTTTGGAGAATTGTTAGAAAGGAGATTGCTTCCAAATAAGGACCATAGATGGAGATAGATGAAGGAAAAAGTATAATGCAAGGTAAGAAGAGGACATAGAGACTACCACGGGAGGGCGCAATGATGAGGTACTCAGGTGCATGGAAGTACACTGAAGAGAAGTTTGCGGCTAGAGGATAGGAAGGTGTGCTAGAAGGTTATAGATTGGGTGCAAGGATGTACCATGCGGAAAGGGTGAAAATGGTCAATTAGTGAGAGAATTATTAGTAGGTGGAGTAATAAATGTAATAAATTTTTTAAAATCCATATAAGGACATGATGCGAGTTCATTTTTACGGTTGTGATCAAAAAAATTGAATGAGATAAGTGTGACTGAGCCGAGTGAAGAGTATTGAGGTGTGAAGAGTGTGAAACTAGACATGGAGAGCTTATTTATGCGTAGAAGAGCTTACGTCCCCATTGGTAAAGGGTTTGAGTGAAATAGATGCATTGAGAAAGAGTTAGGGAATTTGGTTTCAAACTAGGGAACACATATTCAAGCTAAGGTTTGGACTTTCTCTCTGAGAGGATAGAAAGTTGAGATTTTCAAATGGCACTAAATAAAGCACTTGCCACAGGAGCTAAAGGAAAGAAGAAAGTAGAACTAGAAGTTGAAATTAATTCCGAGAGTAATTTCTCAGAGATGCAATATCCAAAGGGTGTGATAATTGGGAAAGAGTGGGATTCCCACATCCACATTTCTACAAAAGTGAGTGATTACAACCATTGCACTTCTGATAACAAGAAATAATTAGATGTGTTGTTGAGTACAAAGACTAACAAGTGCACGATGGAAGATATTCCAGTTTATGATGATGTTGGGTAGAAAATATTAAAATAGGTGGGATTATATTAGTTGTATGAACTCCCTTATTTTAGAAAATATGAACCTATATACCAGTGGCTTATGAGCATATTCCATGAGGTATTCTTCTATTTTTTCGGATGAAGGGTAATGATTACAACAACCTTGATTTTGACATTTACAAGATTAAAAGGCGAGAGGGTAGACCTCGCTATTGACTTTGACCGATAAATAAAAAATCATGGAGATACGGAAGGATTTGGGGTATCTGACAAAGGGTCCATGCGGAACGAACATTCATAAATTGAAGAAGTACCTATTATCCCAAATTTCCCCCAAAAATTTTGGTCAGAAAAAGCCTTACACATAAAGAAAATATGAAGGGAAAATGTTTCGGACCTACGAGCTCGCATTCCAGAATGAGGCAAAGGAAAAAGTCAAAGTTTGAACCCGAGTCAAAGCCAAAGTGGGGAGGTGGAGGAAAAGGTGAAAATTTTCCTTTTGACAAAATGGCACAAAGGAAAATATTGGAGCACACGTCCCAATGAGACAAAAAGAGTGCCATGTTTCCAAGCGACGCAGCGGGGCTGTAAGAGTTTTCTAGATTTTTTGATTCTCGCGGAAAAAAGGAAAAAGATAAATTTTGAACCCGCAAACTTGATTTTTCCCTAATCTGGCTGCCACGTGTCCCATCTCAAAGAGGGGACCCATTTTCAAACTATGTTCCCCGTCCATTCATACTGATCTGATAAAAACTTCGAAGGGGCATATATTTTGGGTCAGGGCTCGAAATATTGCAAATCTAATGCCGTTGGAAAGATCTCAGCCTCACCAACCAAATGGAGAAAACGTCTTCAGGCCTTCAATGTAGGATCCATCTATCTCAACAATTAGATCAGATTCGATCTGTTTCTATCGTTTCCTCTTCCTTCAAGCAGGCAAACTAAGGATCGATGTAGTAAAGATGGATTTGGGGGTAGATTGTATCAAATGGATAAACAACGGTGGTTGAGCTTTAACCTAATTTTCTTGCTTCTCTCTCTCTTTATTCTCTCCAAGGAAATCTATAAATATAGGGGAAGGATTCATTGTAAAAGGTTTTGTTCATTCTTCTTCCCTGCCCCCTCTCTCTTTCTTCTCCAAGGTCAAATGAGGATTTTAAGCCTCCTCCCTTGGCTTTGTAATGGCATTTTCTTGCCTCTTTCCCATTAATGGTGTACTGTGTGAACTCTTGGGGCATTAAAATCTATTTCTTGATGTGGTTTGTCCATCCTTTGCTTATTTTATTGTCTCTCCTCACCTCTTGTCATTGCAGGGTATACTTGTGCATATTCTGATGTTTGTTATAGGTCCTGGGAGTTGTGTTTAATGGGTTTTGAAGTGGTGTTCTATGTGAAATCTATCTCTAGTCTATGGTGCATCTTGTCCACCCTCTCCTCTGCTCACCTCTCTCCACTTCAGGAAGCTGAGATTATGACCAACACTCCCTTTTCTTGGTGTTATCACCTCGTTAGTGTAGGATTTCCCTCTTTATGCACTTTCTCTCTCCCTGTCTCCTTAGCATTGTTAGGATAGGTATAGCTAGATGTCGTTTCTGCATTAGGATTAGTTTAGCATTAGGATCAGGAAGAAGAAGCCATCTTTCTCTGGAGGGCCATCTCAAGTCTGTAAGTCCAATAACTTGAGAGATGGTCCAATGTTATGTAAATCACACCAAGTGAGTCTACCTTAGAAAAGTAGATTTTTAGAGCTCATTAGGGGGTGTTGTGATTTCACATTAATAGTTTTGGCACACCCGAGTAAGACAGGATCTGAAGCACCTTACCACTTCATTTCATCAAGTTCGATGTTCTCTTGGTGAATATTTCAGCTTTTGGAGTCACTTTCAAGCACATCCGTGACTCCATCTGGTCAAAAACCCATTCTCGAGTTACGAGATCTTTTCCATCCATTCCCACTCATTTCATCCATTTTCTTCTTCCATCTCTTTCATTTTCTCCCATTCCATGAAGTTGTGTAATCATGACTTCATTCCCTTCATGGAACTCACACTTACAACAACAATGCATTTCCCAACTCCTTTAGATCAACATTATAATCAGATCTAGGACCATTATGCTTACCCATATGAGCAGTGTCAAAACTAGTTTGACTATGAAGCTTATCAAGGACAAGGGGATGCATATGATGGCGATAGTTATGTAGAGGATGTTGGTCTACTTGGAGAAGATTCAAAAAATGGAGGCTGGCATGGTTCAATTTAGGGCAACAACTCAAATGATGGCTTTCAGAATTGGTTGCAGGGCACCTTGTCCATGGGAAGGCCCTTTTCCAAGACACTACAGCCCTCAGGAGAAGCTAGACTTCATGATTGGAATGCTACCCCAACTTGCACAGTGGATTGAGGACATTGGGGCTTATGAGCAAAGTGTAGGACAACCTTGTCAATGGGTAAGTCAATCACCAATCCTTGTCTTTCATTATATCTTCCTCAATCTTTATCATTTCAGCAGAGGAAAGATTCAAGCCCCTCACTTGCTACCCCAAGTGTTGATTTCATTTCTCCATCTCCTAGTCTTCCACCTCACCTCAGTTTCTCTACCCTTTTCCCTTCCAAATCCAATTCCCCTCTACAAGAGCCAAAAGCAACACCTTCCCCTACACCACAAACAATTGCAAAGTCTATTGTAAATCAACCCATCCTTCCTCCTACTTTCCCAAACCCATGTTGGGAAGAAAAAAATAAAAAAACCAGCCAAGGAGAACATCAAATAGAGGAACCCAATAGAGAAGAAATGATAGAAAATCTGAAGAGTTGGGCTGTTAAATTTGAGTTTTCAAAGGTTCCCTTGTTGGTTAAGCCTATGGAGGAGGCTGAGGTCAAGCTGCAAGTGGTGGAAGCTCCAGCTACAGCACAAGTAGGGGAAGAAGGAGCTACTCCTAATCTAAAATAAGAGGAGTACATTCTGATTTTGGAGGAGGACCATATAGTTTCAGAGGCTCCAAGTGTAGAGCAGGCCATAGAAGAACCTTTAGTTCTTCCTCCCACTTCATCCCCTTCAAGCTCTGATGTTGAGGAAGAGTTTGAGCTTTCAAAATTCATGTTTGAGGATGAAGGGAACCATGGTGAGTCAATTGTAGATCAAGAGGACACCATGAAGGAGGTTGAGCACCTGCAGTAGGACAACAAGGAGGTAGATTATCTATCTGACTTGGAGGATTGTCTTGATGGAGAGGAGCCCATGGAGATCACATCATTTTTTCCTCCATCTCTCACATCCCAAGCACATGAGCCTACTACCATGGAGGATAACATTCAGGAACAATAGCTTGCACTTCATAACAACCCTTTGGAACCAAGGTTGGAAGATCTTGATCTTCCATGTTTTTCTTCAAAAAGAGGGGAAGGCAAAAGGCGGGAGGATGTCACCATTTCTCCAACATCATTCATCCAAGAAGGTCCACAAGAAAAATCCATTCTCGAGTTGAAACTCAGAACAAGGGGCACATTCAAAGGATCAAACCGTGCCTAATCAAGTACCTGGCTTCATTGGAGCCAAAGGAGAAACCAAAACTAGTCATGCCTACTTTAGGGCATGAGGATGAGTATCAAAGTACCAAGGGTCACCATCAATACCTCCAAGAGTCCAATGCAAGTCATCTTGAGGAGGTATTTTCCATTAATGTTGATACCTTGATGATTTGGGTGGAGGACTGGCTTATTGTTAGTTTTTCACTCATCTAACCAGCCATGTTCAGTGTCAAATTAGTTGCATGGTTGCCATTTTTGAGGAAGGGAATCTATTTCTCCTTACTAGTTGCAGGCTTTGTTTGAGCTCCCTTTGCTCTTGGTTAGAGTAGTGTAGGTAGGTTTGTTTTCAGCAAAAGAAGTGCTTTTGCACACTCTACATGTTCCATTTGGAGCATGTATGATTTTTAGTTTGTACATAGTTTTTGGTGCTATTGCTCTTGCACAGTGCATTCAGTTGGCTTTTGGTGAAGTCCAACTTCAAGTTTCAGCGGGTTTCCAAGAGGCTCAGAGGTCATAATTTCAGAGTTCATATCAGAATCAGTTTATAAGGCTGGACTCCATGCCCAATTGATGTAAAAAAGGCCATTGGTCTCTTTATCTAGCAGAAGATGTCCCTGTGAGTCGCTAAATTGTTATCCCAAATTCCCCCTGGAAAGTTTGGTCAGAACAAGCCTTACACATAAAGAAAATATGAAGGGAAAATGTTTTAGACCTACGAGCTCGCATTCTAGAATGAGGCAAAGAGAAAAGTCAAAGTTTAAAATCAAGTCAAAGCCAAAGTGGGGAGGTGGAGGAAAAGGTGAAAATTTTCCTTTTGACAAAATGACACAAAGGAAAAGATTGGAGTGCACCTCCCCAACCAACAAAAGGGTGCCACTTGTCCAAGTCCAAGCAAAGCAAGGGCCAGGGATTTTTCAGATTTTTTGATTCTTGTGGAAAAAGGGGAAAAGATAAATTCTAAATCCATGAAACCTGATTTTTCCCTAATTTGGCTACCACGTGTCCCATCTCAAAAGGGGACCCATTTTCAAATTATTTTCCCCATCCATTCGTATGGACTCGATACAAACTTCGAAGGGGCATATCTTTCAACTTAGGGCTCAAAATATTGCAAATCTAATGCCGTTGGAAAGATCTCAGCCTCACCAACCAAATGGAGGAAATGTCTTTGGGCCTTTAATGTAGGATCCATTTGTCTCAACAACTAGATTGGATTTGATCTATTTCTGTCATTTCCTCTTCCTTCAAGCACTGAACCAAGGATGGATGTAGTAAAGATGGATTTGCGAGTAGATTTTATTAGAGGCATTAACAACAGTGGTTGAGCTTCAACCTAATTTTCCCACTTCTCTCTCTCTCTCTCTTTCTTCTCTCTGATCAAATCTATAAATATGGGGGCAAGATTCATTGTAAAGGTTATTGTTCATTCTTCTTCCCTGTCCCCCTCTCTTTCTTCTCTAGGGTTGAATGAAGAGTTTAAGCCACCTCCTTGGCTTTCTAGTAATGGCATTTTCTTTCCTCTTTCCCATTAATGATGTCTTGTGTGAACTCTTAGAGAAATAAAATTTGTTTCGTGATGTGTTTTGTCCATCCTTTGCTTATTTTATTGTCTCTCCTCACCTCTCGTCGTTACAGGGTATAATGTGCATATTTTGATGTTTGTTGTAGGTCCTGGGAGCTGTGTTTAATGGGTTTTGAAGTGGTGTTCTGTGTGAAATCTATCTCTAGTCTGTGGTGCATCTTGTCCACCCTCTCCTCTGCTCACCTCTCTCCACTTCAGGCAATTGAGATTATGACCAACACTCCCCTTTTCTTGGTGTTATCACCTCGTTAGTGTAGGATTTCCCTCTTTATGCACTTTCTCTCTCCCTGTCTCCTTAGCATTGTTAGGATAGGTATATTTAGATGTCAAATCTTCATTAGGATTAGTTTGGCATTAGGATCGGGGAAGAAGAAGCTGGTTTTCTCCAGGAGGGCCATCTCAAGTCTACAAGTCCCACAACTTGAGAGATGGTCCAATGTTATGCAAATCACACCAAATGAATCTGCCTTAGAAAATCATATTTTTAGAGCTCATTTGGGGGTGTTGTGATTTTGCGTTAACAGGACTAATATTACAAGCAATTGTGCATCTAGTGACTAATTTGAATGATTAGAAGATATGGTTATAGGTGAATATAATGTGGCTCCGTGTTGCAAGGAAGATATCTCATGGAGTAGTCTATAACATAGCATGCTACATTACGGAGACCATCATCGAAGAGGTGTGCACAGGTGATAAAATCATTTTTAGTGCTATCTTATTGTCTCTTGTATTCATGGAAATTGGTGTACTTGATGGGCCAAATAACAAGATTTGGAAATATCCCATGGACAAGTATTTATGTGAAGGGTCAATGAGTGGGTTGTTTAAACAAATGGTAGAGATGTGTTATGATCGACTCATGGCATTTGAAGAGGAGTGGTACATCCCCAAGGATCTAACTTTGGTAGTTAGTAAGGAAGTACGGTTCGCGGTGTATTAGCACTTTTGCATAGCATGGTTTACTATGATGGATGGAACATGGAGACCATGGTGCAAACTGCTATATGCCTTCACAACGCACTAATTCTAGGAATCAATCTACCATTTCTACTGATGCATCTTGCTTAAATTTTATTGTAGATAAGGTAGATTGTGACTACCCGATCCAAAAATAGTCAGATTATTACTACCTAATCTCGGACCCTTATAGGCTTTAATTATTTGCCGATAATTTACTCCTTTTAAGTAATCAATTTAAAATAATGCAAGACAATAATGGCAATTGCACACAGATTGATTACGGATTTCGGAAATTGCCTACGTCTCCGGGTTCGTGGTCGAACCGTTCCACTAGTCAAAACTTGTAAGTTACAATAGTACTTTCACAAGAAAACCTAATGGAATTTTACTTGCCTATCAGTACACCAGACCTTTGGACGATAAGGGTGAAAAATAGCACCCGACTTCCACCTTCCTGGCGTCCAATCTCCTTCGGCTATGATCGGCCTTCCCGAAGCAAACAATGTGAAACTAGCACTCCGGTCGACAATCCAGGATTTGCAAGTAATTGGTGTGGCTCAATGGGCCTATTGGGTAGTTTACAATTTACTCCCAATCACAAAAATTTCATCTAATATTGCCTAAAATAATAGATCAATAGAGAATACATTGACACATCCCACAAATAAGCTTAACAAATAATAAGCTTGAGATTTGTGTCTCCACCGTTCTGCGCTCTAGCAATGAGATTCTATGTTGCGTCGATCGGTGTGTAATGTGTGTCCATTACAATAGAATGGGTTCCCTATTTATATAAAAATAGGGCCCTCAAATAATGCACTTAACATCATCTTTAGGCTAATATTAGCCTTACCCGTACATAGAAATTGGGATAAAAATTCCCAATAATGGGCGGATTGCATAGAAATCCCAATTTGGGCAGCATTTGCACTTTTAATGAGGGATAAGAATCCCATAGTTTGGCGTGGCTATATTTTAAAATGGGTTAAAATCCCATGTGGATCGGATTTGGATAAGACCCCACATATTTTGGCGCGGCATTTGTTTGAAAAGAGGGAATAAATCCCACATGGGGCGGCCTAGAAATCTTCAAAGGTTTTTAAACCTTTGATTATCCCTTACATTACGTGGACTCCTCCACGCATGGGCCTTTTCCCCCTCACCACCACTTCATCTCCCCCTCCTCCGTGGAATCTTCCACGCATGACAATGCATGCCTTTACCACGTGGACATAACCAAGCATGTTAGCTGATATGTGTGGTCGGTTGGTTTATGCGAGATTAATGCTCCCACTTGTCGAGTTGCAATTAGAAGATCGAACTCATGGTGGCAAGCCACGTGGTGGCTTGTGGACCCACCATGTCGGTGAAGACCAATTAGTCCACACGGCGGTCGGGCTCCCCTCCGTTATAAAAGTTGAGCCTCTTGTTCCCGTGCACCACTTTTACACTCGTCGAAGACCGGTGATCGAAAACCCATAAACAACTCCCTTTTTCCTTTTCGCCACGTGTCGCAGTGCGATTGGTCCAAATTTTGACCAGTTGACCAGAGTTGACTTTCTGTTGACCGAACTTTGACCAAACATATCTAGAGCTCCCGATGTCCGTTTGTCACGTTCTTATAGTCGTTGGAAAGCTCTCGAGATGATCTTCTACACTGGCACCATTTAGAGATGTTTAGGGAAATTTCAGAAATGATCCCCTGATCACACCTCCCCACTGAGAAAAGGTTTTTGTCCCAAAAAGCTTCCATACTGTCCTGAATCTGGAAAACTCTGCTGCCACCTCAGAAGTGCTATTGTAGTAGACCCTTGGGTCTTCTCCTCCAACCTTCTCACTTCGACAACTCTGCTCCGATCCTGGGACTTGTGGGTTATGGGCCCATGACGCTTCCACTGTGCCACTCTGATATCCGAAGAAGACCTCCACGCCTCCACTTTTTGGTGCTAAGTTTCTGAATGAAACTTCAACGCTCCTTCTGTGTAGTGCTAAGCTTCTTGATATCTGACAACAAGGATCTTCTTTTACTCTATAACATAGCTCCTGGCTCCAAGTTGATTCCATAGAATCCAAACTGGTTTGAAGGAACTCCATGTTACGTAGAGCTTTGATTGATCTGATGTTGGTGATGGACAATGCCTTGTCCTTTTACAAACCTCAACACCTCCAATGCATGATGCTAAGCCTCTTTCAAGACCTCAAGCCTCCAATGCATGATGCTAAGTCTTTTTCAGACCTCAACGCCTCCAATGCATGATGCTAAGCCTCTTTCAAGACTTGAGCCTCTAATGCATGATGCTAAGTCTTTGTAGACCTTAACGCCTCCGATGCATGATGCTAAGCCTCTTTCAAGACCTCGAGCCTCCAATGCACGGTGCTAAGCTAAGTCTATTCTGAGACCTCAACGCCTCCGATGCATGATCTTTGAGCCTCTTACAAGACCTCGAGCCTCTAATGCATAATGCTAAGTCTGTGATCGGCTACCATTCGTATGTGTGGTCACAATGCCTTGACACTGAATGAAGTTCTGAGCTAATCCGTTGAGATCTCTTCTTGTTGACATACTAATATCAGGTACCATTCTGTTGCACGGTCGCAATGCCTCTACACAGAATGAAGTTCCGACCTTACGTCAATGCCAACAGGATGATTCAGCTACCATTCTGCTGCATGGTCACAATGCCTCTACATAGAATGAAGTTTCGAGCTGATCTTTTGAGAACTCTATTGTCTGCACAAATGGTAGATCAATCTCCAAGCTTTATATGAGTTAATTCCTGTATCCAAGCTATAACAGGTACTCACAAGCTGATTAGGAGATATGTTTGGAGCATTAATCAAATTTTCTAAGTAAGAAAATCCACTGAGTATTATAAACCTTTCTCTTAGCATTTTCTCACAATATCTGATCTCCAAACTTAATACTGCATACAATCCATCAATCTGAATTATGTAATATATAATTGAAAAACTCTTGACTTACCCATTTTAAAGGACTTTCACTTTCAGGTATTACAGTCCTAGGTTGACTTGTCAACTGGTGGTGGAGTAGAAACTTCTTTTGCCTTTGCAATAGGCCTCCATTCCATCTTTGGCTTGCCATTACTCTGATGGCGAGATGGATGCAGTTTCAAGAATTTTCCACCCGATGCCCATTCCTCTGGCAATGAGCACAAAAATTCCTCTTAATCTCCTTCTTCTAGGATGAGGAATTCTTTTTTCCATTTCGACTCTGCATGATGAGATTGGTCTTTCTCCACTGCATTGCGCAATGTGGATTGACTTCATTTGTCTCCTCCTTGCCAGAACAATGACTAAACAAGGAAAATATACTGCATTTTATGGTGTTAGAAAAATCACCAAAATAATTGCCCTCTGGGGGTCTTACTAATGCAAGTATAACAGAGTACAAACATTGCCCAGAATTGGGTCTTTAACTAATGTGCCATGTCTGGTTAGATGTATACAAACGTTTCCCTCAAAGGGGTCTTACCAATACATTCTACCTAACACAATATTTTATGGTTTTATCTGCATATGAGATATAATGGAATCATCCAAATAGAAATGAGAAAATTACTGAGTATGTTAAACCTGTCTCTCAGTCTATCCCACCAATCTGGAAATCCAGAAGTACAAGCCAATGCCATCCCTGTCAAAGCAACCTGTACTGATTAACCTGCTCCATACCAACTTGCTTCGAAGATTAGTAAGTTTGCAGGTGTCGATTACCAGCTCTGATACCAAACTTGATCCGAAAATAATCAGATTATTACTACCTGATCTCGGACCCTTATAGGCTTTAATTATTTGCCGATAATTTACTCCTTTTAAGTAATCAATTTAAAATAATGCAAGACAATAATGACAATTGCACACGCAGTTGATTACGGAGCTCAAGCAATTGCCTACGTCTCCGGGTTCGTGGTCGAACCGTTCCACTAGTCAAAACTTGTAAGTTACAATAGTACTTTCACAAGAAAACCTAATGGAATTTTACTTGCCTATCAGTACACCAGACCTTCGGACGACAAGGGTGAAAAATAGCACCCGACTTCCACCTTCCTGGTGTACAATCTCCTTCGGCTGTGATCGGCCTTCCCGACGCAAACAATGCGAAGCTAGCACTCCGGTCGACAATCCAGGATTTGCAAGTAATTGGTGTGGCTCAATGGGCCTATTGGGTAGTTTACAATTTACTCCCAATCACAAATATTTCATCTAATATTGCCTAAAATAATAGGCCAATAGACAATACCTGTTGACACATCCCACAAATAAGCTTAACAAATAATAAGCTTGAGTTCTGTGTCTCCACCGTTCCGCGCTCTAGCAATGAGCTTCTCCGTTGCGTCGGTGTGTAATGTGTGTCCATTACAATAGAATGGGTTCCCTATTTATACAAAAATTTAGGGCCCTAAAATAATGCACTTAACATCATCCTTAGGCTAATATTAGCCTTACCCGTACATAGAAATTGGGATAAAAATTCCCAATAATGGGCGGATTGCATAAAAATACCAATTTGGGTGGCATTTGCATTTTTAATGAGGGATAAGAATCCCATAGTTTGGCGTGGCTATATTTTAAAATGGGTTAAAATCCCATGTGGATCGGATTTGGATAAGACCCCACATATTTTGGCGCAAAGATTTGTTTGAAAAGAGGGAATAAATCCCACATGGGGTGGCATAGAAATCTTCAAAGGTTTTTAAACCTTTGATTATCCCTTACATTATGTGGACTCCTCCATGCATGGGCCTTTTCCCCCACACCACCGCTTCATCTCCCCCTCCTCACGTGGAATCTTCCACGCATGACAATGCATGCCTTTACCACGTGGACATAACCTAGCATGTTGGCTGATATGTGTGGTCGGTTGGTTTATGTGAGCTTAATACTAATTAATGTAGCCCACTTGTCGAGTTGCAATTAGAAGATCGAACTCATGGTGGCAAGCCACGTGGTGGCTTGTGGACCCACCACGTCGGTGAAGACCAATTAGTCCACACGGCGGCCGGGCTCCCCTCCGTTATAAAAGTTGAGCCTCTTGTTCCCGTGCACCACTTTTACGCTCGTCGAAGACCGGTGATCGAAAACCCATAAACAACTCCCTTTTGCCTTTTCGCCACGTGTCGCAGTGCGATTGGTCCAAATTTTGACCAGTTGACCAGAGTTGACTTTCCCGTTGACCGAACATATCTAGAGCTCCCGATGTCCATTTGTCACGTTCTCACAGTCGTTGGAAAGCTCTCGAGATGATCTTCTGCACTTTGGAACCATTTAGAGATGTTTAGGAACTTTTGAAAATGATCCCCTGATCACTACCACACTCGAGGAAAACATATGTATATCCAAGGACTACCTATGTTAAGAGTCTCATTTCCAACATTATATGCATAAAGCCCGTAATCTTGGAAATTGGGGACATTGGAGCCGTGCTCATATACCTTCACTTAAGCCTAAGATGGATAATTAAAAAAATGTGGAGAATGATTTCGCGATCCCGGGCCACTAACAGTAAGCATATAGTGGAGAACGTGCCATCCCCACACCTATAGAAACTATAGTAGTGGATGAGGAGGAAAAGGAATGGGCGGATAGTGGTGGCTTAGAACATAGAGGCCGAGGCATCCCAAAGATAGAATGGAGACTGAGCACGTAGGTACCCCACCTCGGTATAAGAAGAAGAAGAGGATTTGATTGCAGACCAAGGATAACTCCATTTCAAGATGGTGTTCATAAGAACAATTCCACAAGGCACGGGAACTCCTTAGTCTATTATGAGGTCACCATGACTCTCTCCTCAAAAAGAGATAACGAGAGGAAAATGAGGAAGTTGAAGCTGAATGAGGAGGTAGAGGAGTCTGCAGAGAGCGTGTCTGGATCCCTGTATAGCCGAGAATAAGTGAAAGAACCCGGGGATAAAGATATAAAGGATAAAGGTTCAAGATAACTAGAACATGATACCACTTAGAACATCAAAGATCTAACTCCAAACCTTGGTGCTCAAGTATGGAAGGGGCCAAGAATGAAGAGAAAAATGAAGAATACAATGTTCCACATATGAGCTATGAAGAGGACACAACTAAAATTTTACATGCCCGATTCAAGAATACAATGGGCCTCGGAGTTATATGGATGGGAGTCGATGGAACTAGACATGGAAACCACATGCACAAGGAAACAATTGTCCTGGTCAATGCAAACTCACAAGGATGAGCCCGATTTTGATGTATGTGAAGAGTATTGTGTGTCAAGAAGGATGAAAAAGGCACCGCATAATAGGCACATAACTATCAAACCCATTGTTATGTCTGATGAGCAGGTGAGTAAAGACTTGGTGAAAGTATCTATGGAGGTGGCATGAAGGAACGTAGATAAGGCTGCCACTATTAGAGCACTATGAGAAGAAAACAAGGCCAAAGATGCTAAAATAATGCATCTAAAAGAAGAGAAGGACTTGGAGTAGAAGAATAATGAGGCCTTCAAAATTATGGTAGAAGAAATTGGAGATTATGTCCTTAAAGCAAGGCTACACCTAGATTCAAAGATACATGATAATTTTCCTTCGACTATGCATTATGTGCGCACATTAGTTAATTTGGTGCTTGAGGATGGACCGATTCAGATGCTAGCACCAAAGGACCACGAGAATGAAGCATAGAGAGCAACGGCTTCAGTGGTTAGAAAAATTTCATCTTACGAGGCATTCCTCTGGACTTTGCGGGAAAAGTCAAGAAAGCAAACTAGGCTTTGAATATTTGTGCAGCTCCGAGTAGTAATCGAATCAAGACTATAGTAGAATACAATGATGTCCTGAAGGTGATGAAGGATGATACTTTGGGGCACGTAGAGAGATTAGCACTAGTCAAGAAAAATCACGAGGCCCTTGTAGCATCCTAAGACCCCCATAAGGAAAGGTTGAATGAAATTGGGAAGCTTATAACATAGAAGATGGATCTTCTGGAAGGAAGGGTGAATGCAATGTCTAACATTGTTCTAGTATTACAAAACGAGAAGGAAGATATTGCACAAGATGAGTTAGAGTCTATTGCATTGGATATTCCAGAAAAGATAGAAGCCACGCTAAATGATTGACAAACCTTAGAGGTTGAAATCAAAGAAGAATATCCGGAGTTAATTCTTCCAGTTGAAACAGAGGATATTACAAGATAAAATTTCATTCTTTGTACAATAATTCTTTAATTTCCTTCCATTCTCATTCTTTATTCTTTAGATATCAAAATGCAACCATTTTCGGGTGGCAATGCAGTTTAGTGTGGGGTAATGTTGAGTAGACAAAGTATGACACTAAGAAGAAGGCGCAAAGAAGATTCACACGCGGTAGCAAGGCAAATTTAAAGGTGTGGAAGGATAGGGAAGGAAGCACACGCAAAAGGCAGATTGAATCTAGACTTAGTCATTTTCATGGTTATGGGCTAATTTTGGAGATAATGTGTGGGGCACACAACTAAATGGAAATTTGAGCATCACATAAATTCTATTTTTGGAAGAGCATCTACTAAGCACTTTTCATGAGTTTGAGTTAATAATAGGATTACCACTTCCAGTTAACTAGAAGAGATCTATTATTAGTGCACTTGTATGTGTGTCTATTATTGTAAGGGTGCATAGCTATTTTCATCATGTGACCTATTTTGGGAATTATGTAAGCGGTGAAGGGCAAGTTCCCACCCTTATAAATATGTAGTAATCTGCATAGATTGAGAGAGTACTGTGTATGAGGTATTATGGAGTTATGATTCTAGATCTGATGTGCACATGAACTTATGAGACTAATTATTGTAAGAAGCTTTTGTGCTTATTGTGATTTAATATAATGGAGTGTGTTGGGTGAACAATGGTGTTAATATGACTGAAACTAGTTCCTACATGGTTGACTTCATTATATATATTTCTTAATCCATTATTCTTTTAAATCTAGATTTGGAGGATGCTCTATGGAAAGTTATATTGTTTATGAATTTGAATTCCTTAACTCTTCATCATGTTCACATCCCGCACAAGAAACTCTAAGGAGGTGCACGGCACCTTTATGCTCTTCGGGTGAGCGCTCGGTCTAGGTGAGTGATGTGCCAGAGTGCCTAGGTTATTCTTTGTAAATTCTATGCTTTGCATCAATATAATTCTCGGTTGTCGTGACACCTCTACAAAATGGGGTTGTTGAAAGAAAGAACATAATTGTGTAAGAAATGGAAAAAAATAAGTTGAATGAATTTAAACTTCTTGATGGCTATTGGAATGAGGCAGTCTTTACATATGTATGCATTCTAAAAAGATCTCAATTGAGAGTGAAAAGTAGCAAGACACCTCATGAAATTTATAAAGATAGGTCATCCAATGTGAAACACATAAGAGTCTTTGGAAGTAATTGTTACATCATGAAGGATGAAGACAACTTAGGTAAATTTTACTCTAGGAGTGATGAAGGCACATTTCTTGGATACTCAAACAGTAGATTAGTACAATCTATATATGCTACAATAAAAGGCTACAAAATATAGTTGAGAGTAATAATGTTAAATTTGATGAGTATTTTCCATCAAAGTCTATCACTTAGAATAAGGACATCCATGAAGATCAAGAAAATGATGAAGTAGTGGAATGTACACATAAAGGAGTGGAAGAAGTAGAAGAAAGACAAGAAATCAATATACCCTTAAGACACGTTAAGATGGATCCTCCAATAAATCATATCATTGGAAGCAGAGAAGGAGGTATTCTCATAAGAAGAAAGCTAAGAGATTAGAAAAACCATGAAGACATAACACTCTTATCTATGATAGAACCAAATAATGTGGTTGAAGCTAGCAAGGACTAGTATTGTGTGGATGCCATGAATGAATAACTTGATCAGATTGAAAATAATGAAACTTGGGAACTTGTACCGAGGACAAAAGATAAGAATGTGATAGGAAAAATGGGTGTTCAAAAATAAATTTAATGAGAAAGGTGAAATAACAAGAAACAAGGAAAGACTGGTATGCAAAGGCTATGCAAAAATGGAAGGAATTGATTTTGATGAAACATTCACACCTATGGAAATAACGTAAGAAATCAGAATATTTCTAGCATATGATGTTTATAAGAAAATGAATTTTTTTTAGATGGATGTTAAATCAGCCTTCTTAAATGGACACCTATGTGAAGAGGTATGTATTGAGAAACCTAATGGATTTTCTCTAACTGATGATAAAAATTATGTGTAGCTTGAAAAATGATCTATATGGACTCAAACAAGCTCCTCGAGCTTGGTACAATAGGTTTAACACATACCTCATCAAGAAAGGTTTTAGAAAGGGCGTCATTGACAAAAATATTTATATCAAAAAATAAGGAGATCATCTTCTCATCGTCATTGTATATATATGGATGATATAATATTTGGAGGATATCATGAAAAGATGACTCGTGAATATGCTAGTGTGATGAGAAAATATTTTGAGATTTCTATACTTGGGGATCTTTCATTCTTCCCGGGATTACAAATCAGTCAATCGGACAAGGTATCTTCTTATCCACAACCAAATATATCAAAGAAATGGTCAAGAGGTTCAATATGGAATAGTGCACTAATAGGAACACCAATGGAAGTGGGATGCAAGTTGAAAAAATAAGATAGATCACCAAAGGTAGACAAAACTTTGTACGGTCTATGATAAGAATTCTTCTCTACTCCATTGAATCAAGACCAGATATCATGCAAGTTATGGGATTTGTTGGGATATTTCAAGAATATCCAAGAGAAACACACTTCAAGGAAGTTGGAAGGATACTAAGATACCTCATGAGAACACTTGAATATGGAATCTAGTATCCCAAAAGCAACAACTTCAACATCAAAGAATACACTGATGTTGGTTGGGTAGGAGACAGTGATGATAGAAAGAGTAAAACTAGTGGTGTGTTCTTTGTTAGCAATTTCCTAGTATCCTGGTTAAGCAAAACAAACTTCGATAACACCTTCAACTTGTGAGGAAGAGTATATAAAGCAACTTCTATGTGTTACACTCAAGTTATTTGGATGAGAAATAAATTGGAATACTACAAGGTAAAGTTTTATGGTCTAGTTCCTTTGTTTTATAACAGCACTAGTGTTATCATTATTTCTAAGAACCTTGTGTTCCACTCAAATACTAAGCACATTCCAATAAGATTTCAATTTTTGAGGGAACAAGTGAATGACAATAAGATCAATTTATAATATGTCAATATAAAAAAAACATATTGTTGATATGATAAAAAAATCACTTCTAAAAGTGACATTTGATTACCTGAGGGATGATTTGGGGGTCATTCCCGATACTCATGAACTATGATGATTAAGACATATTAAGGGAGAAAATGTATGTAAAATCATCTCCTACACATTGTAATGTAGTCTTCATGTGAGGGGGAGATAATTTGCTAGCTCTTGACATTGCTCTTATTTTTTATGCAATATTAGTACCTACAAAGTGTTAATACTATCTTGGAATATAAAATGTTGATACTATCTTGGAAAATAAAATGGATGACAAGTTTTAATACCATCATGGAGTGTATCATCTCAAGGGGAGATTTGAAACATACAAGAAGGAATACAATCCTAGGGGGAGCTTGTGGACAAGGAGCTTGAGCATCATATAAGGTAAGATATTGGTTTATATAGATTATTTACAAAATGTTGTAAGGTTTCTTATTTTTCATAGATGTCAAAGAGGGAGAGAGTGCCAGAAACCTAGTTTGAAAATGCTTTTTCCATCAATGATAAAGGGGAATTTTGTTGGACCCTGGTCATTTTTATTAGTGTTGTCATTGATGTCAAGTGACATTGATGGAAAAATGGTGTGAATGAAGCAATTGAAGGATGATTGGTAGTGCATGGAGTAGTTTAAGGTTTATTGTTAGTGTCAAATTAGAGTGTGGTTCCAAGTGGTGTGCATGGTTCAGCAGGTATAAGCAAGTTCAATGGTATGATGAGGTTTTCCAAGGTGGTCAAACATGGTTAAACATGATGAAAATTATTACAAGGGGTTTCAGTAATTTACAATGATCTCTAGATACTTTATTGTGGATCCAAAATTATTTCATAATGGTTTCATAATGATACTTTATTTTTATTAGTGTTTTCATTGATGTAAAGTGACATTTCTAGCAAAATGGTGTGAATGGAGTAGTTGAAGGTTGATTGGTAGTGCCAACTCACAATGTGGTTCCACGTGGTGTACATGGTTCAAAAAGTATAGAAAATTTTAGTGGTATGATGAGGTGTCCCAAGGTTTTCAAACATGGTCAAACATGATGACAAAGATTACAAGGTTTGTCATGATGTACAATGGTCTCTCAATACTTTATTATGCATTCAAAATGATTTTAGAATAGTTGCGAGAATGATTCAAGGTCACTGCATGCATGTATAATGAGATAGGGGTTCGCTTGCATTCACCGGAGGTACTAAAAGGATATTACTTTTGTTTCTATTGTTTTATAGGGCTAAAACTTAAATTCATATGTCGTAAGTACTCCCGCATTCTGTTGAGAAAAGAAATTTTTGGGTACTTAGAAAAATTTGTGAAAAATTAGTATTTTGAGTTTCAAAGTAATGCAGATATTTGGGGTATAAATGGAACATGTTCCCCACATTGGTGGTGGATCCAAAACACAAATAACTATGTGTTTTATAGATATATCGGACATTCTGGGCCTCAAGATCCATCTAGTATAAGTTCCATGAGTGTGTTTGTTCCTGCGCAAGCTTGATTAGGCCGCAGGATAAAGGGTCTTTGTAATGTGAGTTTGGGATGGTTCTTGGGCATAGAGGAATTTGAAGGCACATTACCATATGGTGCCAAGTTATCCACTTGTATAGTCAACCTGAAAGTCAAATATATTGGGAGAGAAGAAGATTTGTTGTGTTGTGTGGATTGAATGATATATGCGGGAAATGGAGAAATTGATGACACATATGCCACGAGAACCCTTGTTCTCAAAAATCATTAGTGACCTAAATTACAAAGGGAGAAGGAAAATGGTGTGTAGTGCGAGATATATATGGGTGTGGAAGAAATTGACACACCTAGACCCAAGTTCCACAGCCCAATCGTTCCCGTATATCCAATATGTTTGATTTATAAAGGAAATGAGAAGTGTGGGTGAAATGAGGTGCGGATGAACTAACCAATGGAGGTAAAATTTCCTATTGTTACCAAATGATCTGATTTACCTAATTTAAAAGGAGATGGTATATTGAGGTTTTATTAAGTTTAATGTGTAATATTAATGTGGACTGGTAAATATTTTTAAAGTTTGTTCCTCACAGTCATCCAAAATCCATGAAGGAGATATATTGCACTATAAGAATTATCTTTTCACATTTTTGGACTTCTTGGAAACTTGAGTTCATCCTACACATCATGAAAGAAAAAAATTAAAGCACAAAAGAGTTTTAAAAATGGAAATTTACAATTTCACCCCAACACATACTCAAAATGCACATACTCAAAATGCACAAAATCAAAAAAAAAAAATCTAGAGATTGTTTATTTAAACAAATTTTCATGAGTTTTATTATTGTTGATCAATTGAGCAAGGTGAGTTTGAGTTGGAGGTACAGAGATAGAGAGAGATAAGATTGATTCATCAATGGACAACCGTTGTTTGGAGATGGACATAAATATCATATTTAATTCGGATGAATGCATGAAGACCGAGACAGAGCCAAAGAGTAGTTGAAATACGAGAGAAAGTGTTGCAGATCTTTTTGTAATAAAAAATAAAGGAAGGTGATCATAATCCATTATATTCGAAATATTTTACTATACGATCAAAATTATATGTAATTTCAATTGAGTGGGTGCTTGGATAATTATAAGTGGGTGCTTCCATTATTGAGTGGGTTCTCAACGAAACCAAATCATTGTAAGCTTTGGAATTGGTGTTCCTAATAAAAGCCTTGGTTTCAAATTGGGTTTTTCTCCTTCACGAGTTTCCCATAGTAAATTTTGTGTCACGAGTTATTGATTTCATTACATGTTAAATTTGGTGTTGACTTATGTCTCTCATTTTGTATATTTCTTCCGTAGAATATTCACTTTTATTTGCATGTATGATTAGATGTAATATATTATCTATACAACAGGTGTACTAACCCCAACACGTTTATGAGGATTATTTCATATGAATGAATATATGGATTATGAACATGGTAATTATGCATGCTAACCTTTTGATAGACATAACAAAGGAGGGACCTGGTGGTTGCACATTCTTCAGGTGATATATAGGTATGTATGGATGAGGTGTTAACATGCATAACTAATAAGTGGGTAAAAATACTACAATCATATAAGCCATCAATTGATTCAACTAGGTGTTTCATGCTAAAAATTCTCTTGTGCACTCTGACTCATGTTAACAAATGGGTTTTCCTTCTTATAGGTGTATTCAATAGTATTAATTAATGATTTAAATTTTTAAATGGATGTAATCATCATGGATGAAGGACTCATCCAAATCACTTGTGAATGGATTCATTTGAAATATTATTGACGTAGAAGTTATGCTCCAATTTTGGGATGATTCTCTTTTCAATCAACATGAAAATACAATATATATTGGTGTGGGCATAATACTATGAAAAAATCCATTCATTCATATCTCCAAAAATACTCCAACTCATCATGGAAAAGATGGATCAAATGAAATTTTATTTTAAGAGGAGCATTTTCACCAAATTTCATACAATTTAGTTTTTTGAGTAACTAAGAAAGTGCAAAACAATTTTCATTTGTTTTGGGCATGAATGGAGTTTGTTGGATAGAAAATTCTTTACCTCACAAAAATAAACTAGGATATGATATCCCATGAGGTATATATCTTATTAAAGTTGTTTTTAAATGGATCATTTTTGTAAAGTTTCAATATTGGTTTACCATGGGACCATTGGCAATGAGAAAAATCGCTTTTTGAAGTTAGGGCACAAAGTGGTGTTAATGGATTCAACGGATGAGAAAAAAAGATTTTATAGATTTTACAACATGAAATTTATCTAATTTTAAGTTAATTTTTTTGGAGGGAAAACCTAACATTCAAAATATCGCTTAAGTGGAGAAGGGATTTGAGTTTTGTTTGTAAACAATGAAATGTGTCAACTTTGCATTACCTCCACCGAAATCCACTCCAATCAGATATGGGAACATTATTGGGGTGAAATATACATAAAAAATTGCATCAATGTTAAGGGGTATCATAAAATGTACCTAGGCTATGATGAGAAGGTCAACAACACTCAAAACAAGTAAAATTTTCTAATTTCATGTTACCTTTTTTCTTTTTACATCAACCAATAGGAGGAGGGTGTAATTATGGAGGAGGGGATTAAAAAAAAACTATAATTGTTTTTTTCACCTTCAAACTGCCTCCAATCTTCAAAAGTGTTCCTAAGTCACTTAACTTGCGAATATCAACCACTCGATGAAGAATTAGAAAGTGAGATACAATTTTTAGTTCCAATACCAAAACTTAACCTTTCTAAGGTGCATAATATACAAATTTTACTATAAATGGGCCAAAAATCCAATGAAACCATTTACAAACCTTCAAAATGATTTTCTTTGTGAGTTTTGAATGAAATTTTCATTTTTACATAAGGAGGCCACAAGGCATGATAGTGAGATAAGTTGCTATATGATATTGAGATAGGTATCAACAAAAATAACACTTGGGCCATGAAATAAACTCAATGTGATTAAAATTGACCATATTTAGGCTTTTGTATCTACCCAAGGTTCGCAAGACCTTCAATGTAATTTCTCCCTTTCTGAAAGACTCCTATGCCTCAATGTTCAAAATGTTTCCTCTCTTGATATTTCTAAAACTTTATCTTGAATATGCCATCATGTAGTAGACCTTAAAATATTTTTGATCACTATCATATGGTATTTTGAAACAACCCAAGGCTATCAAAAATTTCCACACATGTTTATCTTCCTTTGATGACCGAGAGTACCTTTTATTGAAAAAGCACCAGAGGTGAATGCACTCCCAATACTAGTGTAAATCTCTCAAAACCTTTCCTAAATACCACAATCATAAAGTTATGAAATATTTTCCATATATTTATTCTTAGTATAATTTTTTTCCTTAGGTCACCCTCTCTCGAACAATGTATCTCATCTTTCTTATAGGAAGGAACTTCTTCATTTTACCTTTGACTAGTATGGTGACACATGACCATCCGCTTGTATATCTCTACCAACACCTTAATAAAAACTATGACTAAAATTAAATCCCATATTAATCTTGAATATCTTCCGTATGTATTTTGATATTGACTTTATTGTGAAGAAAATCTACAAATTTTACTTGAGAATATTTTACCTAACCAATGAGGGGTAGTTCTTTGGTATCCATGGAGTAACAATGGCCAACATCACAGGTGAGAGTGAGACTAAATTCCTTGAATACTTTGGTAGAAATGAAAATTTTAAAATAACCATAGTTAATGATCAAAAATATAGGTAGAATGGTTCTACTTTCTCATTTTATACCTATTGATCAAACAATAAAGGTAGAAGGGTTCTACTTTCTTGGAAGTGGAGGATGTTGAGGAAAGAAGGTTCGAAAAGGACCGGTACTAGGAGCGGGAATCGATTATTTGATAGTAGGATTGATGGAACCGTACTTTGAACTACTTCCTTTGAAAAATTTGATAAGTTTACAAAATTGATTGGGATGATTTCTTAGATCGACACTCACAAATTTGAATTTTTGAGTTCTTAACATGGTCAATGATGTTAAAGGATGAAGAGGTGGATACTTAGGGGAAAATGGAACTCTTGAAAAGTGTATGAGTTACATTATTACAAGAAGAAGAATAAATTTATTTGACCAAGGGAGAGGAAAGAGAATTACCCAAATAAGGAGATGTGGTTTTAGTTGAGGTGGTCTCGGGATACTTCTTGGCTAACTCCATGGAAGTGGGTAGCGGTGATCCTATTTTTGTTTTTATTTTCTTTAGAGTCTCTTTTTGTGGATTCAAGTGCTTTTCTTGAGTAGTAGAGGAATATTCCTCTTTATATTATTATGAGTGAGTGAACACTTAACAAGAGCAATTATTCATCCTAGCAATGTATTCCTTAGGATATTCATCAGATGAGTACTAAAAATCCCAAATGTTGACATATCCAACTTCTTCTTATACTTCATATTCGATTAAATAATTTCTTCTTCATCATCTTCTTGGGTTCCACATGTTGCATAAATAGGTAGATCTTATAAGTAAATATTTTGGGGCGTTCCAACAATCTGATTTGAGTTTTGGTTTTGATATAGGGCACACTAAGTCATTTGCTTATTTAGTGTAGTTAAATCATTGACCAAATTCTGTAGTAATGAATTGATGCCTTCATAATGGGAACTTTGGAGCTTTTTTAAGTGGTTCTTGATTTTTCGTGATATGATAAGATAATCTTCCACTTCAATACAAATTTATTAAGCATTATCCAAAGTATTTGATTGATTTCTCTCGAAATATGAACCCACTTTAGGAAACTAAGCATTTATGAAGAACATGTTCTTTGTCTGTAGTAGGATGAGCATCAAGATGAATATTATTAATCAACCTCTTGAATTTGGCCAGAAATTGTCTAATGGGATCTTGTGGTTCCTTATTCATTTTATCTCATTAATAAAGTAGGGCATGGGAATCCTCCGTGACTTGAACCTTGCTTCAAATTTACTTTTCATATCTTACCAATTTGTGATTAAGCGAGGTAGTAAATAGTAGAACCATTTTGTAGTGCCATCCTAGAATGACTCCATGAATAGATGAATGGCATCTTCATGGTATACCTCAAGAACACCATAGGCTATGATAAAGGCTATAATGTTCTCATCTATATTTTTATTTTCTTATTTTTAGACATTGGGAGGTTATTCCTTGTTCCTATGGGTAATTCATGAAATGGGGAGTTAACATCAATGAATAGGTGTTTTTTCCCAAGAAATGGGCACATCCGTCTCTAGAGGAATAATATTTAGTGGTGGTGGAGGGATGGGAGATGCAACATGGATAAAAATAGACTATTCAAATGGATCTTTAGGATCTTATAATCGAATCCAAATGGGATCAAATATGATTTTTTTTTTATTCTTGTAACTCAAATATAATATTATGAAAGACTACAATATCAATTTATTTGGTCACCTCTCGGTGCTCATTTTATCTACTAGTTTGATAAAAAAATATGAATCACTCAAGTGAAAAAAATAGATTGGCCAAGGGATAGGATATACTCTGAGAATATGCATCAATCTTGTTTTTTTACTTTTTAGGATTGTGGAATATTTGATTTTTAGGATTTTGTTTATAAATATAGGGTGTAGGATAACAAAATTTTTCCCATAGTGGGAACCAAAAACTATTGTAAAAATATTTTGTCAAGGAAAAAATAGGGATTTCATCAATGCTCGTGGGACTAAGTAACTTTGTTTCAAGATAGGGTGGATCCCATTTATTGAAAGATGGAAAAATTATACATTAGATTATCTCTCATGTTTTTCATAGATGGGAATATGCGTAAACACCCTTGTCATAAAAGTAATGATATCTAAGAGAGAGATGGAAAATATAGGTGAGCGAGTGGAGAAGAACAAGGATGGGAATTTTATTAGTGATCTGAATCCATATTTAACTAACTCAAAATTATATATCTTTCCAATTCAATTAGAAGACATAGGAAACATACATAGTATATGTAAAGAACATGAAACAAAAATAGATATTGACACAAATTTTAAATGTTGACTTTTATTCCTTTATCGACAAATAAAAAGCCATTTTTTTTTCTTTAAAAATTCACATACATTCAAATGAATGAAAGAGAGAGAATGGGGGAAAATTACTACTTGGGAATGGAAGAATTTAAAAATGCTATAGAAGTAGAAAAATTTGATTCTCTGGAAAGGGAGAGTATTATAATTTAAATATAAACTAGTGACTCTTTGTATTCCTAGGTGACCTTTCAAATTAAAGTAAAATATCAACAAAGGGATAAAAATTTTAAGTGACTAAAGTTAATTTTAAACAAGTTGTTCCTCGGTAAATAAATTTAATGTTAGAGAGAGAAAATAAGAGAGAGAAATTATGATTAGAAGAGGATGATCCAAGATGAATTTATGCTCCTACCTCATTACGAGAGATGAATGCTACAATTAAGTAGAATCTTCCGTGGATGTTTCTATGATAATGGAATGTCTTTTAGACTTAGAAATGATGCTCGACATATTATATATAATGATTGTATTTTGTCATGTCTCGAAATATCTCTTTAAACTCTTTATCTCTCTCGAGAAACAATAGGATGCAAAAATTAACTCTTTATCACGAACATGATTTCTTCTCTCCCACATGAGAAAACACATGTCTTGAAATTATCATGTAACATGCACTCACACCACAAATATCCACGAACTCGGTAGCCATTGCTAGTGCCCACTAGATTTTCTCTCTCTTCCTATATATGTTATTTCATTTGAGTAGTTTGATATTTCATACATGATACATTTAATATTTGATTCTTTAGATTTTTATTATTTATTGCTACGATTATCATCATATGGCATATCACATTCTTATTTTGATAGGTCACTTTTGAGACACTAGTAGATATTCAAGATCTTGGACATTTCATGTTTATTAGAGATGATGATATTATGATGATTGAAATTTGATAGATTATGTTTCTATATGGAGTTTACTAATGATCGTGATTTTGAATTATATATTGTTTATATTGGATCATGTTTCTATGCATTGTTGGTAGATATATGTGGTGAAATATTATTCAGTTGATATAGTCTATTATATTTTCATTATAATTTATCTAGATATTTTATCATGTTGAGAAGGTTTGAGGTTTTCCTTTAGTGTGCAGGATTGCAAGTTACACCACTTGACAAAAACGGGACTCAAAGTGGTATCACTACCAGAGATGTTTAATCTGTCTTTCTCAAACCCTTATCTCACCTTATTTTATTTTTTTCATTATTTGAATTTGGGAATTGGTTGATTTATATGTGAATTCAATAAATTAATGGTGTTATCCTCCCAAACTTGAGCACCATGGTTAAATTAATCGTACTTTCTGCTGACTTAATTTAGATTTCTTTGTGCTAATATGGTCATTTGGGATGATTTTTGTTAGGAGAGTTTTATTTTTTATACTTGTTTAGGGATGTCTAGGAGCTGCTAATAAATTTTGTGGGGACCATTCCTCACATTCATTATCACATTTGACTCTCAAAACCCGAATTTGATCTAAAAGGGAATTTTTGAAGGCATGTATTGAAAGGGAAGGGTCTCCCTTACCTTAAAAATGGTCCATATGACCTAACCTATGGGTGGGGGAAGCTTTTTGTGAACCCAAAAATAATTTTACTCACTTCATCCTCTCACAAGTAACCTTCTAAATCGTATCCTCTTATCTTGCATGAGTGACCTTGGGATTATGTTGTGGGCTTTGGGGGCTAATTTGGATTTTTGTCTCTTTTGCATTTATTATTTGGAGGGAACTTGGAAAGCTACCTGTGTGACTTGGAGGGTTTTATTAGTTGGAAGGGTGATACATGTCACCCTCCCATGGGTTTTTGATGTGGAGATATTTTCTATTTCTTTCTTGATTTTTGATGTTTGGGGAATTTATCATGTAGAACTTTGGAGAGGAACCTTAGGAGCTTGTGGATTCAAAGAGCTAGGAGCTTTTGGACTTGTGCTTGGAGTGTGAGGTAGGTATCACTCCTTATTTGATTTTGGTTTAGAAACTTTATTGTATGTGTGTGGATGTTGTGTGTTGCTAATAATTTAGATTTGTGGGTTGTTTTTGGGATATTGGTGGTTCTTGAGTTTTTACTTTGTTTTGAAATTAATATATTGGGTTTCTTCACTCCTCCACCCCTAGTGGGGTGTGGATTTGGAGTGGGTTTTAGGAATGGGAGGGGACCCTCATTTTCATGGATTCTTGGGGAAGCCATGAATGTTTTCTTGATACTCCCTTCCTTGGGGGAAGTAGGAGGCATTCCCATTTAGTTAAGGAATCCCTCATATCCTTTTCAAGGATGTTTGCAAGTCTGGAAAATCATTGGAAAGGAGGTGAAAATGGTTGTATAAGGGTTGAAAGTTTGTGATGGTTCTTGGAGATACTACTTAGAGGATTTTTGGCACTCTTGATATTATATATATTGACATTTGGTGATCCCTCTCCCCTCTTCCCATTCCCATAGTTTCTTGTCTTTTTGGTGGATTTGTTCATTTGATTAAAGTTGTCTTCTACTCTTCTCTTGATCATATTTCTTTGAGTGTATTGGAAACTTTATTATCTTGGCATATTTGTGTAGCATGTTACCCATATTGTACATGGGCTTGGGGAGGCTGATGTGCTTTTTCTTTGGAAATAAGGAATGTAATGATGCCTCTTGGTTGGGAGGCAAATTGGGCATTTTTCTTGTGGTGATTAGAGCTTGAATAAAGTAAATATTGGAGATTATTTGTGTATATTATTGGAGGTTTTATTTGGTTGGATAAATACCTAAAATTTAGGCATATTGTTCCCATATTTTTGGAGGCTTTTCATACTTGCATTTTAGTAGTTGATTTTATGGTTTAGTGGGATTTGTGGGAATGCATTTCTCTCCTGAAATAAAACTTGTAAAGTTTTGACTATGGGATTGGGATGACTATTATTCATTGTATTGTATTAGAAATTTGAAAGGATTTTTTCTCCTTATTATATCTATGTTTTATCTTAGTTTATTTCCTATTTTAATGAGTTATGAGAACAATGAAAAATAATGTTTGTCAAGTTACAAATCAATTTTTACCATTATTTTACTTGACTAACTTCATGAAATTTTTTTACTCATTATTTCATTTTCTTATCCAATGATGTTCCTATTTTTTTGAGTTTGGAAAGCAAGAAAAATGATTTTTTTTGCATTGCTTTAGTGTTTTAACATTAGAATATAAGGTGAATATGGATATTTAGTTTTGTAAAAACATTTTAATAAACAATTATTTGGATACAATGATGTTTTCATTATGACAAGATCTAAGAAAGGAATAGATTTTACATTTAGTAAGTTCTTAGTTTATTCTTCCATTAATGTTTATTAGTAAATTTAGTGACATGAAAGAATCAACTAAAATTTGAGTTGGAAATGTGCTCATAGGTTAGAGCTTTTACATCCTTTGTTCTATAGCAAACTTGTGAAGAAGTTGGAGCTATTTTTACTCTTGAAGTATTATATCTTAAATTCATATTAGAAGTTTGTTTTTTTTTAAATAAGGGATTTTAATAAGTCAAGAATTTTATTTTCCTTCCACCATGATATTCTAATCTCTTGGAAAATCCATGCACACACACACACACACACACACACACACACACACACACACACACACACACACACACACACACACATTAGGTATATTTATAAAATAATAAAAATAAATAATAATCTTAAAATAAATCAAACAATCACTATTGAAAATGATCACCATTTACTCATTTTAGCTTTCGAATAGAGATAATATGCATGCATGTGCGTGCACATACATGCACACACGTGTGTGTGTGTGTGTGTGTGTGTGTAAATAGATATATAGATGTTTTAACAAAGCGTTTTCTTCAAGATAAAA
Source organism: Taxus wallichiana var. yunnanensis (assembly GCA_018340775.1). Taxonomy (NCBI): domain Eukaryota; kingdom Viridiplantae; phylum Streptophyta; class Pinopsida; order Cupressales; family Taxaceae; genus Taxus; species Taxus wallichiana. Next base: position 816,946,538 of record CM031243.1, on the reverse strand, counting down.
TAAAATAAAATATAATGGTGGGTGGAGGGGTCGTGGCCTACCCGCGCACCCATTCCCGAAACCCCGACATATCCCCTTTTATGGTGCGAGACACAACCCACACCACCATCACCGACCCCCTCTACCTTAACTAGTGAGATCTCCCCCTCCCATGTCCCACTTTACCCTTGCCACAACCATGGTGTGGCCCTCCTCCTTCCCAAAATTGTGCCTCTTCCCTACCCCGGAGATTCGTCCCCTTCCCTCTCCTTGAACTCACCCTTCCTCTCCCCCAAACACTTTAAACCTTATATGTTTTGGCCATCGCCTTTGATGTAAGAGTAACTACAAAAATAAATATGAGAGTCAATCCTTCCTCCATTCCTTCTTCCATGGTGACCAACTTGTGTAAAAAGAAATTACATATGGAGAAAATAATTTTTGGAAAAATAATAGAAAATAAACAAGAGAATCAATACTTTTCCTAAGTGGAAGGTTAGGGATCCCTTGTAGAACCCTAAGATCTTGTGGCTAGGATTTAATCAATCCAATGGACCACAATTTATCCTCTTTACTTTAAATTTTTTGGGAGTCAGTTTATTTGGGGAAATAAAATTATTTGAAACTAAGTGGACTATATAGATAATTATTTTAAATGGGTATAATATTTGGTTGAGTTTTATTAGTTGCCATAGGAGTCATTTGGATGGCCCAAATGGAATCCCTTGAAAATTTTTGTTAGTAAATCGTTCCCTTAAAATTGTTATCATTAAAAAAATAATAGAGTAATTTAATACCCTTAGCCATAATGCCTTAGCAAAGGGATCCTTGACCTCGCTTATTGTAAGATGACAAAATCCTTGATTTTTATGTTTTTATAATGGTGGAAAGGTTTGAAAATATAAAATGTTATCAATGGAAATTCAATGAATATTTTTTCACTCCAAATATGAACCGTCATTTGCGGCCTTTGTAATACCTCGCTACATTTAATATTTTAAAACCATTGTTTAAATTTTTCCGTAATGGCTTGGTGAAGAAGATAATCATAAATAAATCATTATAATGACACACTAGACTAAACAAAAACAATTTCGCACTAGGATTCAATTGTTTCATTTTTTCATATATTTTATTGGGTTAATGTTATCACCAAAACACAACACCCTCTAATTTTTCAAGGAAATGATAAATCGGTGTTTTTGGGTAACATAGGATTGTATCTCAATTTTTGGGACTTGTTAATTGAGACAAACCTACGATATAAGGATGGTTCCTCTACCTAATCCTAATTTTTGAAATAATCCTACAACATAAAGAAAATCTAAATAATCCTAATCTAGACACTCCAAGGTACTAGGGCTAGATGGAGATGCGTAAAAAGGAAATCCTAAGCTAACAGGGAGTAGTGATAATCAGTAGACACCAAAATTGGGTCACACTCCCCTTGGTCACCCATCGAATAACCAACTCAAATATATTCACCTAACCATGGCCCCTTCCACCCCACATTAATATTAATTTAATTAACTAAATTAAATTAATACCCATCCTCACAATATTCATTACTTAATTATTTTAATTAAGCTAATTTCCACCTCACCTCGCCACCTCACCCTAGACCTATTCTTGGCATGTTTCCATAACTAACTAAGACTTGGTCCCACTTACCTTAATGAGCTAAGACTTAGTTCAACCCTAAAAATCAATGCCTATTATCCCTCTAACCACATTCCCACTCATGAAAAAGGCAACTTCGCTTTGATCCGGGAGAATAGACAGATCTAGTGGAAATGATTGCCAAGATCTGTTATTTTTAGTAAACCTAGGGAATCCCACCTTAACCAATGCCGGTCACCCCGAACCAAAGCCAATCAACCTAAAACCATTTTTGATTACCATTTATTCACCTTAGCAAGCTTTTTTAGGTTGGAACATTCTGAGATCGAGGGACAAGAAGAGAACTACCCGCAAGTAGAATCGGGGCCTTTTCACACCTACAAACATCCATAGCCAAGATGCAAGACAGATCCAAAAGCATTTTACTCATGGTTGTTGGAGCATAACGATTAAGTGGTCCGCCAACCCTTAACGTATATGAGTCCATCACTAATGTATAGGTTAATATTTAATAATTTAAAATATTTATATTTCTATTCTTAAATATGTTAACCTAGGTTATACTTTAGGATAAATATTTAATATCATGAAATGATTATATTTATAATATTAAATATTATAAACCTAGGTGTATGTGTCAACCATTTTAGGTTGAAAAGGTGGTCGGGAGACATACCCAATCACCTTATATAAAAAGGACTTTAGGTCCTCATTTGATATATTCGGAAATATATCAAAGGTGTGTGAATCAAGTGATTTGGTTTTACCCTTGATAAATAGGGTTTGAAAGGAGGAGGTGATCTTATTAGATGTAAAATAAGTTCTCTGAAGTAAAAGGTTATTTTCAAAGTGGTTTTTACCCTATTGGGGTTTTCCACTATAAATATTGTGTCACCTGTGTTATTTATTTCCTGTAAGTATTTCTTTATTTACTTATGTTATGATGTAATATTTATTTAAATATTTATTATAACATTATGTAATATGTAAGTTGATTAAATCTATATTTATTAGAATCCTTGTAACGCCTAAAAAACAACCCACTTGAGACCTAAGGAACAACCTAGGATTAGATAGGAAAATTATGGAATAATTTTTTTAATTTAAAAGTGTCTTCAACCAGGTTACAAGACAACAGTTTTCACAAACAAGGTTCCAAATCAATACTAATTTACTAGATTGTATTTTTTATTAACAATTATTAAAGGTCACAAGGTCAAAATTTAGGGTTAGAAAGTTCAATTAGGTTAGGAGGGTAATTTCACACTACACCACTCTCTAACTAGCTTAAAAGATTCAACTTGATTTTTCTCAGAATTAACACTCTCAAAACTTCCCTAAAACATTCCCATTGGATAGGAAATTTCCTCACCTTTCCAATGATATAAAGAAGTCCTCCTAACTCCTCATATTTCTCAAGTTATAGGCCAAAAGACCTTGGGAGGAAAAGTTTCCCAAGAGCGGGCTTGCGAGCCTAAGGAAGAAAATTTTCCCATGCGTGGATAGGAGGAGCAAGGAGAAAATTTGGCACATTTTCCTTCTTTAGCGAAAAATCATGATTTACCTTTGCACACCCGCAAGCCCGAAGAGGAGACGTGTTGACTTTAAAACACGCCGGTGGAAAATCGGGTCATCGGAACGATTTAAGACATTATGTCTTTTTGGCTAAAAATGCTAGGGATCACAATAGTCTGTGCCTCCGTCGACATCCAAGGTGCCATGTGTCGATATCTAATTGGTTTCGGGCTAGTGGGAAAAATTAGGAAAATTTACCCAATTTTTTTTTGAGCGCTAAGTTTAAAAGGGATCCGCTCCTCCGCCAACGCCTCGTGGTGCCACGTGGCAGCCTCGATTGGGCTGATGGGGTGGCGGGGAAAATTAGGAAAATTTTCCCAAAAAAATTCTAAAGTGCTAAGTTAAAAAGGGATCTCGCTCCTCCGCTAATGCCTCATGGTGTCACCTGGCAGCCTTTGATTGGCTGTGGGCCGACGGGGAAAATTAAGAAAATTTTCCCAATTTTTTTTGACAGTTAGAATTAATTTTTTTGCGCCAAATGAAGAAAAACTTCAGAAGGCCATAACTTTTGATAGAGAGCTCATTTTTGGGAAAACAAGGACTTTCTAGAAATCTCTCAACATCCTATTTACACAAGACTCATTAAATTTTGATTTTGATAAAGTTTAAGGATTTAATTTCAAGAAAATGATATGCAGCCTTTTAAAAGGCAAGCTAGTAGATTTTTACTTATGAAATTTTACTCAATTGTCATTATTCCTCTCTCAACATGTCAATTAGACATGGAGAACTATTCTTAGATGGATTTAGGATGAATTTGGAAGGTAATTTTATTTTATTCACTCCTAATTTAAAAAAACAACCTTGATAAAGCAAACCGACAACAAAATGGTTTGACCCCGATTCTTTAAGTTTTCTAAGAAATTCCTTAAGTATTTTTGTCCAATTGGATTCGTTTACGAATCTTTTTCAATTTAATCATTTAATTTGTTATTTCATTGTTGCAGGTTCAAATTGTGCATTTTTGGATAAAATATTTGCCAATTTGAAAATACAAAATAGAGATCAAATTTTAAAGGATCTATTCACCATTTTCATCTTCCAAGTATTATAATTCATTCCAATTCTAATATAATACATTTAGTTGATTCAATTCAACTATTTAAAAGCTAAAATACATCTCTGATTTCCAAATTTTACTTATTTCAAAAGATAGAGTATTACACTTCCTTCATACGCATTTCTTTCTTTCAAATAGAGATTACAACTCACATTTAGATGATCAAATTCAATACAATGATGTAATTTGAGGAAGGTAATGCAATCCTTTATTGATTTCAAATACAACTTTACAACTTTTTCGTTCATTCCTCAAATTCCTCATACAGAATACAATTCTTTCACATTCCTTCAAACACTGAAAATAGAGTTTATCTCTTTCACATTACAATATACAACTTTCAAATCAATACAACATATTTCCATTACAAACATTTACAAGTTCATCTACTTCAAGTGGGAAAGGTTACAATATGGTTTCATTTCACAAGGAATTATCAAACTATCTTTTTCTCAACTCCAAAAAACAACATGAAGGTTTCACATTCTTCTAATTTGATCACCACAAGAGCAGGGGAAAGGAAACGATCTCCACCAAACAAAGACATCCAATGAAAAGGAGAATCCATCCTTCTTCATTGGCCCCGAGCCCTAACCACAATGCAATAAAAGATGTGATCCAACTCATGGCAATTACAAGCTTCCACAAACACACAAGTAGCATTTTGACAATAAAAACACAGTCCAAAACAGAATGTAGTTTACAACTACATTAAAGCATTACAAACATTATTGAGGCTTCATCAAGAAAGCCAAAGGAGCAAGAAACTATGGGGGATGCTACTTATGCCTCCCAAAAGGGAAAATGGGTATCACCACTTGAATTACAAACCACAAAATTATAGTATATCAAAACCCTAACATTACTTATGCTTCCCCTAAGTACCCTTATTCCTTACATTTCCTTATGCCTCCCCAAACTCTTATGACACCCCATAACGAGTAAAGAAATGCAAGCTATTTATTTGTAAGGTGGAACCCAAATCCCAACTCCCTCCACCCTTATACCTCCCTAAAACACACTTATTCCTCCCAAAAATAAACCCCATAGTATTCTCTTACACCATTCCTAGGCCATCTACCCAACAACCCACAAACATGCCAAAACATTCACACATTAACATTTACATTCATAAAAGAAGAGCATTTCAAGAGCCAAGCTCTTACCTCTCCATGATGGAGTTTCCCAAGTTCCAAACAGTAATTGTTTCCAAGAAAACAATCAAAAATCCACCAAACAACAAGCATGCAATAATCTTCAAACTTCTCCAAAAGAAAAATCTCCCAAAACAACAAGGAATTCACCCAAGAATGAAGTCTCCAAAGTGAAGCAACCCAAAATAAGGCAAGGAATTCAAATTTTATAGAAGAGGGAAGGGAAGAGGATGAGGTGGATCCATGTAGGATGCCACATCACACATCCTCAACACCAACCCCAAAAGTCAACTTCATTCTCCAATGCAGAATAAATAGGTAGGTGAATAATATGCCGCCATTTACTTACATACTCAAATCCAACCCACTCCCTAAAGGACTGAAATTAAACCATGTAATAAAAGTGCAATTAAAACTTACAATTTGACTTACATAAATGCATTATAAAAGTCTAAAATCAACCCTCCAACCATAGGTATGGTTGGTAAATGAATTTAAGAGGTATGGGACAAGTTTAACTTGTCCCACAAGCCTCCAAAATCATCCTTCAAGGAAAATTCAAATTTCTAAGAAGATGAAGTGTTTCACACTCAAAATTTAACTTACACATCTCTTACAACACTTTAATTCAAGGCCAACAACTCTATTAATTACTTTCTTATGACATATTTTAATTAATTAACTTAACAACATGATTACTCACAATATTACACACCATTTAATGAATAATGAAAGGGTAAATGCACCACAAAATAAACACATGAAAACATAAACAAAGGAACCAATAAATAAATACACCTAACCCCTTGGTCACATTTAAAGGTGATCCCCCCATGGGAATCCCTAACACACACAAACAAATACTAGTTGCCATGGTGACCTTGTTGAATTCATCTAGAATTTCAATGTGGTTGGTCTCCAATCCCCCGATGTTTGTTGTGATATTTTAACCTGCAAAACATGAATACCTCCTTCGACCTCATGGCCATATCAGAACATCCAAAATAATATAAATAAAATTTCAAAATCATCTAGATATATGGATCACAACAACATCCAAGCAACCAACAAGATCATTTGTAATTTTACTCAACAACTATATCATCATCAAATAATTTTCATTTCTAGGTCTACTCACAATATCCAAATATCACATGTCCGAACAACATCCATAGTATAACCATGTCAAACAATATATCAACATCAATATCCAAAATGTCTCTAATAATCATCATGCATCATAACTGAATCAAGTCAACAATAATCCATGATCTAACATCTAACATCATACTATAATAAAGTCCATAATCATGTCCATAATATAATCAGTAGTATCATGATCACTATCAAAAATGTGTCAAAGGGAAGTGGGAACTACATCCCCTCCCTTTAGACTCAACTTCCTCCTAGAAGTCACTGGAACAAATGTGGAAACTGAACTCGTAGCAAAGTAGCATCCTCTCATGTAGCTGTAGTCTCATCATATCTGTCCCACTACACTGGACCTGATCAACCTCTCTACCCCAAAGGCCCAAGGTCATGTGATCTAGGATGCGAACGAGGCTCCACTATCACCTGCCCCTGATCTTGCACCTGTAATGATGTCTAATCAACACATGAGAAGGATTGGCAACATATCTCCTAAGAACTGAAACATGAAACACATCATGTACACGAGACAACCTAGGTGGAAATGTCGATGGTAGGCTAAAGGGATGATATACTCCAAGATTTCAAAAGGACCCATGAATCTAGGAGCTAACTTAGAACCTTTTTCATAACGGATATGGCTCTTATGTGGCATGACACAAAGGAACACCTTCATGCCCACATAAAAACTATGATCAGTCCTATATTGATCTATGTAATTCTTCTACTTGTCTTGTGCCTCCTACAGTCTCTGTCTGATCAAAACTACGTGCTACTCCATGTCCCGCAACAAAGTTGGTCCAAGAGAAACCATGTCCTATAACTTATCCCAACTAAGAGGTGTCCTACACTCTCTACCATAAAAAGCTTGAAAAGGAGCCATGCCTATAGAAATTTGAAAACTATTATTGTAGGAAAACTCCACCAAGCACAGGTACTCCTCCCATCTAGACCGTTGTTGATCCATTACATACATCTTGAGCATAACCTCTAAAATCTTATTCACCCACTCGGTCTGTCCATCTGTCTTGAGGTGATATGCTATACTAAAATTGATCTTTATCCTAAGGGCATACTGCATGGTAGTCCAAAAATGGGAAGTGTACAAAGGATCACAGTCATTACTAATCTTCCGCAAAATACCATGCAACTTGACAATCTCATCAAGATATACCCATGCACCTGCGCACTCGGCTATATAAGTGGTCTTCACCAGAGAAAAGTGAGCCACTTTTGTCAATTTATCAATCGTGACCATGATGGCATCGTGGTGATATATCGACATTGGTAGCCCAATAATGAAGTCCATAGAAATGGTGTCCCATTTCCACTCCGGTATAGCATGAGGAAAGAGAAGGCCAACTGGATGCTGATGCTTGGCCTTTACTTTCTAGCACTCTAAACAACATGACACAAACTGAGCCATGTCTTTGTGAAGTCCTCTCCAGTGATACAACTGTCTCAAAGTAGTGTGCATCTTCTTCACCCCCGAATGGGCTAAATAGGGTGCATGATGTGCCTCTATCAAAATGTCCTACCTCAAGCCTCCATCTCTAGGAACATAAATCTGACCTTTGTGCCTGAGAAGGCCATCTGCCTCTAGTGAGAAACCATCAAACTTCCCTTCAAGGGGTCTCGGGACTCGATCTCTGCTCAAACTGCAATGTAGAAGTTGTCAAGAGGAAGCTGCTGAAGAATCTTGCTCCACAAATTTGTGCCCACTGAAGTGGCCATAATCACATGTCTCCATCTACTGAGAGCGTCTACCACCACATTCTCCTTCCCCTTCACATGATCTATCTCCATATCATACTCATAAAGAAAATCCATCCAACGCTACTAACGAGCATTGAGATTGGGTTGCGTGAAGAAGTGGCGAAGACTCAAGTGATATTTTTGAGTGTGAGTCTTCGACCAAGTAGAAAGTGCCTCCATTGAACAAAAGTGTGCACAACTACTTTGGAAGCTCAAGATCGTGATTCAGATAATTAAGCTCATAATCCTTGATTTTGTGATACTCAAAAGCCACTACTATGCCCTCATGCATCAACACACCTCCAAGCCCTGCTAATGAAGCATCTATGAAAAAAAGAACTCACCTTGTGGATCTGAAATTGTAAGGATAGGTGGTGTAGTGAGGCATTCCTTAAGTGTTCTGAAGGCCTACTCATGTTTTTCTGACCAAACAAACTTCTTCCCTTTCCGTTGAAGGGAAGTGATGGGGTGCACAATCCGAGAGAAGTCTTGAACAAATCTCCTGTAGTAACCTGCTAGTCCAATGAAGCTGTGCACCTCTGTCATAGTAGTGGGTGCTGGCTAATCCATAATAGCTCTAATCTTGGAAGGATTGATGGTGATACCTTTCCTAGAAATGATATGTCCCAAATACTGCACCTCCATCTGAAAGAATGCACACTTCTCCAAGTTCCCGTAAAGTTGCTACTCTCAAAGACACTGAAGAACCTGGCGAAGGTGCCCCTCGTGCTCCTCATGCATACGTGAGTAAATCAAAATTTCATCAAGGAAGATGAGCACGAAGTGATATAAGAAAGTCCTGAATACCCCATTCATCAAACTCATAAATATTGCGGGGGCATTAGTCAAACCAAAAGGTACCACTATGAACTCATAGTGGCCATATATTATATAAAAGGCAGTCTTATGAATGTCCACCTCAAAAATCCTCAACTACTTAAGTTCTATCTTAGAGAAAGTTGTGGCTCCCTTAATTTGATCAAACAAATCATCAATGCGTGGAAGGGGATAACGATTCTTGATCGTTACCTTATTCAACTAGCGGTAATCAATACACAACCGCAAGGATCCATCCTTCTTCTTTACAAATATCACTGGTGTACCCCAAGGGGACACGCTAGGATGAATTAGGCCCTTATCCGAAGGCCATCAAGCTCTAACTTGAGCTCGTAGATCTCAGGGGTAGTCATTTGGTAAGGTGCTTGTGAGATAGGATCTGCTCCTGGAACCAGATCTATATGAAAATCAATCTCATGTGGGGGTGGTAACCTCGGTATCTCCCTTGGAAATACATCTGCAAACTCTCTTAAAATGGTATGATCATATAGCGATAGTCCACTAGACCCATCATCTAATGCACCGATCAGTAACAACATACATCTGAGAACCCCGTCACACACATTGCTTAAGATGCATAGTGGAGATGGTACGAATAGAAATGGGTCTCCTGAACCCCACTATCACTGCCTCCACTCCTAGATCATCTGTGCAAGATATGATCTTGTGGTAACAATCCACTCTAGCTCTGTGTGCAGATAAATAGTCCATGCTCAAGATGACTCCATAAGATCCCAATGGAAGGATACAAAGATTCGAGGTAGCGGTGAAAGGTTTCAAATCCACCATAGACTCCTTAACTAATGAGTATACAAAGATCTTGGCTCCAGAAGCCATCTCAACATCCCAACTATGACCCTACCTAACTTCCACTAGCCTGCATTGTTCTACTAAAGATGGTATAATAAAATAATCAAAATAACCAGAATCAAACAAAATGGAGGTAGGAATGCCTCCAATGTTACTTGTAGTATCAATAACTTTACTCTAATGCTCTACCTAGCGGTTCTTGACCACTTTGCATACATCCAATAACTGCACCCCATATCACCAACAATAGGCTCTTAGATATTTGCCTTACCCTTTTTATTAGGGTTATGTGGGATGTCTCTCTAAAAATGTCCAAGAACAACACCACACCCAAAAAAAGCGCTGCTTCTCTCCCCGTGTAGCAGTCCAGTCGGTACTCTAGATGTTTGTTGTGTGGATCCTGATGATTTAGCTATGGTCTTCGAGGTCTCTATTGGAAAGCTCCTGCCGAGTGAGGTCTCTGGGACCTGTGTCTGATGGGACCCCTAGGAGGAGGCCCCATACTCCAACATCTCTGTGCATCAAACCTCTGTGGAGGCTCTCGTGTGGGTGGGACTGTTGCTGCTCTTTGTTATGGTATACAAGATGACTATGTTAAATCCTATCCACCACTAGGAAGAGGTATTTACCCCCTTGATCTGTTGTCCTACATCTGTTGTATGCATCTCCGGACTTGGTCTCTAGCCTCTACCGGGTCTTTCCCAAGTCTCTACTGCTATATAGGCCTTCTTGATAACCTCAACTAATGTATGTGGACAATGGATCTGCACTGCACCTCCAATGTCTAGATTCGGGCCCTGAATGAACCTGTGGATCAGCACCTGCTCATCCCATGTAATCAACATACTGGAGTAGATCCAGAAATCTACTTTCATACTCAGTCACTGTAAGAGATGCCTATCGGAGGTCATGGAACTCATCTATTCACTGTTGTATGAACCTCTGTGACAATTATCTACTCCTGAAACACTCCTCAAATAACTTCTAAGTAACTATCTCGGAATCAACATGGAGTTTCTTCTCCTCTCGTCTCGCCACCGACACCAACTCCATTCCTCAAGATGGATCGCAACACAATCTTTTGTGTTGCTAGAACAGAGGACGAGCTTGAAGCACCCACTCAAGCTCACTAACCATGCCTCTTCCTTAAATCCACTTGTGTCACCAGAATAATGTGATGGCCGAAGCTTCGGGATCTTTCTAATGTGATCCGCATGGCGTGGTCCGACGGCCCCTTGGCCTCTCTGTATGCCCATCCTTAAGCATAGGGCTCCAAGACCTCTCCCTATGTCCAAAAACTTGGTCACCCTGTCCCTCTCGTGGTGGTGAATCTGCTTTGGATGACTCTATATGGAAGTTATCTCCTCCATGCTCCTCGTTGGGGCGAGGAGATACATGACCCTCAATGGAAGTGACTTTATCATGTCCGGGCGCACGTCCTCCTACTGATCCTCCGTGTAGAGTGGCATTAACATCTTAAAGAGTCTACAAAATATGTGGTAGGATGGCTGCTATAGCATGATCTGGTGGTGGTAAGTCTAGGTCTATGTGAAAATACCCCTCATCCTGTCTGTGCCTCCTGCATAGACCAAGGTGAGAATTAGTTCATCTTTCTAAGTTTTATTTAGTTCCCATGTTTACTAAACTACATAATTTTTAAACTAAGTCGTTTTCTAGATTTAAAAGTGTGTTAGGTTTAAGGTTCATGTCTCAATTTTTCTAGTGTGCCCAATGGCCCAAGATTTTGAACCACTACTCTGATACCAAGTGTAACACCCATAAAAACAACCCACTTGAGACCCAAGGAACAACCTAGGATTAGATAGGAAAATTATGGAATAATTGTTTTTGTTTAAAAGTATCTTCAACCATGTTACAAGATAGTAGTTGTCACAAAAAGGTTCCAAATCAATACTAATTTACTAGATTATATTTTTTATTAACAATTATTAAAGGTCACAAGGTCAAAATTTAGGGTTAGAAAGTTCAATTAGGTTAAGAGGGTAATTTCACACTACACCACTCTCTAACTGGATTAAAAGCTTCAACTTTATTTTTCTTATAATTAGTGTTCTCAAAACATCCCTAAAACATTCCCATTAGATAGGAAATTTCCTCACCTTTCCAATGATATAAATAAGTCCTCCTAACTCCTCATATTTATGAAGTTATAGGTTGGTGGACCTTGGGAGGAAAATTTTCCCAAGAGCGGGCTGCGGGCCTAGGGAAGAAAATTTTCCCATGTGTGGGTCGGCGGAGTGGGGAGAAAATTTGTCACATTTTTTTTCTTTGGGGAAAAAGTGTGATTTATCTCCATGCACCCGTGAGCCCAAAGAGGACACATGTCAACTTTACAACACCCTGGTGGAAAATCGGCCGTTGGAGTGATTTAAGACATTATGTCTTTTTGCCAAAAAGTACTAGGGATCAAAATGGTTCGTGCCTCTGCCGCACAAGGTACCATGTGTCAAGATCTGATTAGCTATGGGCTAGTGGGGTTGCGGGAAAATTATAAAAAAATTCTCAAAATTTTTCTGAAATGCTAAGTTAAAAAGGGATCCTCTCCTCTGTTAACGCCTCATGGTGCCATGTGGTAACCTCTCGATTGCCTCTGCGTTGGCGGGCGGCATGGAAAATTAGTTAAATTTTCCCAAAAAAAATTCCAAACCGCTAAGTTAAAAATGGATCCGCTCCTCCACCAACACCTCATGGTGCCATGTGGTAGCCTTTGATTAGTTGCAGGGTGACAGAGAGAAAATTAGGAAAATTTTCCCAAATTTTTTTTTATAGTTAGAATTATTTTTGACGCCAAATGAAGAAAAACTTCAAAAGGCCATACTTTTGATAGAAAGATCATTTTTGGGAAAACAAAGACTTTATGGAAATATCTCGACGTCCTCTTTACACATGAATTATTATATTTTTATTGTAATAATGTTTAAGAAGTTAATTTCAAGAAAATGATCTACAACTTTTAAAAGGAAAGCTAGTAGATTTTTACTTATGAAATTTTAATCAATTGTCCTTCTTCTCTCAACATGTCAATTAAACATGGAGAATTATTCTTAGATGGATTTAGGATGGATTTGGAAGGTAATTTTGTTTTATTAACTCCCAATTTAAAAAAACAACCTTGATAGCAAACCGACAACAAAACGGTTTGACCTTGATTTTGCTAAGTTTTCTAAGAAATTCCTTAAGTATTTTTGTCCAATTAGATTCGTTTAGGGCATACTACTTCAATTTAATCGTTTAATTTGTTATTTCATTGTTGCAAGTTTGAACTGCATTTTTGGATAAAGTATTTGCCAGTTTGAAAATACAAAATAAAGATCAAATTTTAAAGAATCTATTCACCATTTTCATCTTCCAAGTATTATAATTCATTCCAATTCTAATCTAATACATTTAGTTGATTCAATTCAACTATTCAAAAGCTAAAATACATCTATGATTTCCAAATTTTACATATTTCAAAAGACATAGTATTGCACTTCCTTCATACGAATTTCTTTCTTTTAAACAAAGATTACAACTCACATTTAGATGATCAAATTCAATACAATGATGCAATTTGAGGAAGGTAGTGCAATCCTTTATTGATTTCAAATACAACTTTACAACTTTTCTTTCATTCCTCAAATTCCTCATACATAATACAATTCTTTCACATTCCTTCAAACGCTGAAAACAAAGTTTATCTCTTTCACATTACAATATACAACTTTCAAATCAATACAACATCTTTCCATTACAAACATTTACAAGTTCATCCACTTTAAGTGGGAAAGGTTACAATATGGTTTCATTTCATAAGGAACTATCAAAATATCTTTTTCTCAGCTCCAAAGACAACAACATGCAGGTTTCACATTCTTCTAATTTGATCACCACAAGAGCAGGGGAAAGGCAATGCTCTCTAGCCAACCAATACATCCAATGAAAAGGATAATCCATCCTTCTTCATTGGCCCCCGAGCCCCAACCATAATGTAATAAAAGATGTGATCCAACTCATGGCAATAACAGGCTTCCACAAACACACAAGCAACATTTTCACAATAAAAACATAGTCTAAAACATAATGTAGCTTACAACTACATTAAAGCATGGCAAACATTACGGATGCTTCATCAAGCAAGCCAAATGAACAGAAACTATGGGGGTGCTTCTTATTCCTCTCAAAAGAAGAAATGGGTATCACCACCTGAATTACAAACCGCCAAAATATAGTATATCAAAACCCTGACATTCCTTATGCCTCCCCCAAGTACCCCTTATTCCTCACATTTCGGTATGCCTCCCCAACCTCTTCTAACACCCCATAACAAGTACGAAATGCAAGCTAGTTCTTTGTAAGGTGGAACCCAAATCCAAACTCCCTCCACCCTTATACCTCCCTAAAACACACTTGTGCCTCCCACAAAATAAACCCCATAGTCTTCTCCTACACCATTCCTAGGCCATCTACCCAACAACCCACAAACATGCCAAAACATTCACACATTAACATTTACATTCATAAAAGAAGAGAATTTCAAGAGCCAAGCTCTTACCTCTCCATGATGGAGTTTCCCAAGTTCCAAACAGCAATTGTTGTTTCCGAGTAAACAATCAAAAATCCACCAAAAAGCAAGCATGCAACAATCTTCAAACTTTTTCAAAATCCAGAGCTCCTAAAACAACAAGGAATCCAAGAATGAAGTCTCCAAAGTGAAGTAACCCAAAACAAGGCAAGGAATTCAAATTTTATAGAAGAGGGAAGGGAAAAGGATGAGATGGATCCATGTAGGATGCCTCATCACACATCCTCAACACTAACACCAAAAGTCAACTTCATTCTCCAATGCATAATAAATAGGTGGGTGAATAATATGACAGTTTTTACTTACATACTCAAATCCAACTCACACCCCAAAGGACTGAAATTAAACCATGTAAGAAAAGTGCAATTAAAACTTACAATTTGACTTACACAAATACATTATAAAAGTCTAAAATCAACCCTCCATCCATAGGTATGGTTGGTAAATAAATTTAAGAGGTATGGGACAAATTTAACTTATCCCACAAGCCTCCAAAATCAACCTTCAAGAAAAATTTGAATTTCTAAAAGATGATGTGTTTCACACTCAAAAGTTAACTTACACATCTCTTACAACACTTTAATTCAAGGCCAACAATTCTATAATTACTTTCTTATGACATATTTTAATTAATTAACTTAACAACATGATTAATCACAATATTACACACCATATAATGAATAATGAAAGGGTCAATCCACCACAAAATAAGCACATGCAAACATAAACAATGGAACCAATAAATAAATAAACCTAACCCTTGGTCACATTTAAAGGTAATCCCTCCATGGGAATCCCTAACACACACAAACATGCATAACAAAATACTAGTTGCCATGGTGACCTTGTTGAATTTTGAATTCCAATGTGGTTGGTCTCCAATCCCCGATGTTTGTTGTGATATTTTAACTTGCAAAACACGAATACCTCCTTCGACCTCATTGTCATATCGAACATTCAAAATAATATAAATAAAATTCTAAAATCATCTAGATATATGGATCACAATAACATCCAAGCAACCAACAAGATCATTTACAATTTTACTCAACAACTATATCATCATAAAATAATTTCTATTTCTAGGTCTACTCACAATATCCAAATATCACATGTCCGAACAACATCCATAGTATAACCATGTCAAACAATATATCAACATCAATATCTAAAATGTCTCTAATAATCATCATGCATCATAACTGAATCAAGTCAACAATAATCCATGATTTAACATCTAACATCATATTATAATAAATTCCATAATCATGTCCATAATATAATCAGCAGTATCATGATCAGTATCAAAAAAAGTTGTCAAAGGGAAGTGGGCACTATAATTATCAAATTCTAACATAGTAAAAAAGCGAGGTAAATTAAATAAATTAAGATCAAATGTTGTTTATTTTATTTATTTAAATTATAGGGTTTTTTAACCAACTCGAAAGGGTATTTAAAAGTAATCAATCCCCTTCTTTTTTCCCCAATTTTTTTGGCATTACATTTTTACAATTAAAATCTCTGTAAAATTTTTACGGTTTTTCATTTTTAAATCCCTATTTTTTTGGGGGATATGTAATATGATATGATTTTTACTTTCATTTACATTTTGTAAATTATATTGAATTAATGTTTGCTTGGAGATTAATGTGTGCACACGTGAAAGGGGCTTCAAATATTTACCTACGTGAAAATCACATATAGAAAAAGAAAGAATTTATTACTATATGAAATAATTGTTATGTTTTCTACAATTTCAAATGTTTTGCAGTTAAATATTTCGGAAGGTAAATTCATACCCTTATTCTTTGGTCCCCTCTAAAAGGATTCAATTTGAAAAACTATAGTTTATAGCTAATCTATAACTATATCCTATATAATTTGAAAACTATTTTATTATATATATATATATATATATATATATATATAATAATAATATATATAATAATTTATATAAACGTCATATTAAAATTACATGGGGTTGAGGGAAGAGTCAACATACCATATTCTAAGCCTAAGTTTAAATCATATTTAAACTTAACTTATAAATCTAAGCATTTATATTTTAAAAAAAGAAACAAACATAATTTTAAATCGTATTTTATATATATGGTTAGTTTAAACCGCTTAAAATATAAATTTTATTAGATTTGGTTTATATATGTTTTAAAAAAACTTAAGTGCTTACTTTTTTGGAAAGGGGGTCTGTGTTTATTGCTTGGCTATGAAGTGATTATTTTTTAAATCTTAATACTTATTAAATAAAACCTAACATGTGTTCATAACCATTTATATTATCCATGTAAGGGGGCGACCCCATTCATTTATATCTTATAGTTTATAAAAACTATATAAATAAACCTATTTAAATGTTTTCTTTCATATAAGAGTCGGAGTGGAGAATAAAAAAATATTTGAGGTATAAATGTGGAACTCTCAAGTATAAATGGAGAATTAAAAAAGGGTGCTAATTTATTAGTGGCCCACGTGAAGTATGGTAAATATTTATTAAAATATTGGTAGTTATAGCCACATAAAAGTTTTCAAGTTTTTAATTTGTAAAATTTTATAAAATATTTTGTAATATTTCCATAGTTTTAAATGTGTGTAGGATAAAATTAAGAGTAAATGAAGGGAGGAGACAAGGTCTATGAAAATAGGGATTTGAATTTATTTCATTGGTCGTGTAAAATTACTTGTCCCTTTTACAAAATATGGGTTAATCTATACTCTCATAAATCTACTTGCACTGGTAAAATTCTTTTAACCTTGTCTATGTCCTTTAAACCCCTTTAATAAGGGTTATGTTTATATATATATATATATATATATATATATATATATATATATATATTAATAATTTTTATGAACTATAAGTTGTTTTTTATTTACATTCTATAAACTATATACCTCTTTTTTTTAAAGTGTATATATTTTTACATTATAAATTATAATAGGTTATTATAATGTGTTAAAATATAACCTCTCTAATATTATACAGAAGAAATTTTGGAAATACACAACAAGTTTTGGCTTCATTAAATTTGACGGTCAAATGACCGTCACGGTAGACCAAACATAAGACAATATGATGGTCATTTAAACGTCAAATTTAATCTTGTAGGTTCCAAGAAATTTTCGTTGTGTTAAAATTGAGGTTCAAATACTCGTCACGACATACTAAAAAAGGCATTATGACAGTCATTTAGACGTCAAATTTAAACTTGTCAAATTTTTGTCTACATTAATTTTTTCATAAATTTAAAGTTGTTATGCATTCTTAGGGGTCTCTTCTTCACTTCTATATGGTCGGAAATATTTTTATATAAATCTAAGTATAATCCAGAGCCCTTTATATTGTGGGTTATTATTTTGATCATGAGAGGTTAATTAGTATGCATTGTAATAACAAAATTAGTTATGATCAAATAATTTCTTTAGATCTATAAAATTTAGATCTGATTCTATTAAAAGTGTTGTTTTTATTATCAATAAATATGTATCTAACTCTATGGTACATTGTATATTATAATGGGTCATGTTTTACAAGTTTAGGAAATAATGGCATCCAACTATTTCTATTTGACAAAACCTAAATCCCGAATGAAACCAACTACAACATTTGGGTTAAAAATTATAGCAAAAAAAACTTTGGAATATTGTTTCTAGATTTGAGGTTCTCCCACCAGTTGTCAAGCAACTGTAGATAACGTGAATACATTCTTGTAATGAATGTAAGAGGCTCTTTCTATGATTCTACGCAATGTGAACAATGAGTACTTTCTATACATTGGTAATATCGAACATCCGAAAGAGGTATGGACACAACTAGAATCTATGTATGAAGGATACTTGGTATATCAAGGATAACAATGAGAGTACAATAGTTGAAGGAATTCAAAGAAATAATTTGTATATTTTTGATGATTTCTATTTTGCATCTTGTTTTATATCTCAAAGTTTGAATAATTCAAAACTATGGCATGAAAGGTTAGGACATGTTAATTATCAAAGCTTATATGAAATGTCTAGATATAATCTAGTGAAAAGTTTACATGTGTTGTGTTCTTCTCTTGAAGTTACTTCATTAAATGCTTCTAAATGATGGTTTTGATTCTGATTTAGTAAATGGTCATGATGATGTTTTGATGCTATAGATGTTTCTGAAACTCTTATCTTCCTAGATAATAAATTAAATTGGGCTCAATCTATGTTAGAAAGTTAAAATCCTATTAACCTTAGGAAAATGACCAGAAGCCATCATATGTATCATGCATTAATTACATTGTATGCACTTTGAGCCGTGAAGTATTATAGGGTCTAGGTGGATATACAAAGTGAAATATAATGTCGATGGTAGTATTAACAAACATAAAGCTAAACTTGTTGCTAAAGGTTTCACTCAAAACCTAATATTGATTATGTTGAGACATTTCCCGTAGCTAAAATGAGTATTTTATGGCCTTATTTACAATTTCCACTTAATTTGGGTGGGAAATCCACCAAATGGATAAGAAAATATTTTTTTGAATTACGATTTAAAAGAAGAACTTTACATGTTTCAACCTAAAGGATTTGAAGAAACTGGTAAAGAAAACTATGATTGTAAGTTGAGAAATCTTTGTATGGTTTAAACAAGCTCTTAGAGCTTGGTATGTGAAAATTGTTTCCTTCTTTAAACTGTTACATTTTGTTAATTGTTCTTCTAACAATAATATATTCATTAAGCAATAAGGCTCGCATATTATCATTATATGTATATATGTTGATGATTTTCTTATGTTTGGTGACAATTATGATTTAATTCATAAGATTAAAGAGAAATTGAAGCAGTACTTTGAAATGAATGAGTTAGGTCTCTCACATCATGTTATTTGTATGATTTTATTTCATTCTATTGTTATTTTTCAAAACACAATATGCAACCATTATATTGAAATTTTTTCTTATGATTGATTGTAAACTATTTTCTACTTCAATAGAAGTTGGAATAAATATTGATCCTAAATCTGCATATGAAAAAGGTTGATCCTATTTTATATACGTTGTTAGTTGATAGTTTGATTTATCTAACTATAACTAGATCAGATATTTCCTATACAATAGGAATTACTTCAAGGTTTATGCAGAAAACATTTTTAGAGATCATTGGAATCTTGCAAAAAAATTTTTAGATATTTGAAAGGAACAATCAATTATGGGTTGCATTATAATAAGAATGAAAATGCTATCTTATATAGATTTTGTGATTCTAACCATACCGATGTTGTGTTATAAAATATATTGGATATGTGTTCAAATTTTTTAGTGTAGGAACCATTACTTGGAACAACAAATAAAATCAACAGTCTTCATTTCTTTTACTAAGGCAGAGAAGTACAATGGAAGAAGTAAAGAAGCCATGTGGCTGCAACAATTGTTGGTAGAGATACACATGTAAGCTAAAGGAAGTATTTCTCTTCTATGTGGTGGTTAGAGTTGTATTACTCTTGATTAAGAATCCAGTTCAATATTAGAGGACGATGAACATTGAGATACATATACGCTTCACTCGTGAAAAAGTGCAAAGTGAAGAGATAAATCTCAAGTTCATGTTGACTAAAGAGTAGGTTGTCGACATCTTCACAAAGTCCCTGAGTGCCGTAAAATTTTGTCACTTTCATGAAAAGTTTGGATTGTTGGATTTACCATTGCGGGGGAGTATGCATGACAATGTCACCTCCTAATGGAACTTGGTTTTTGTAAAAAGACCTTCAAACATATATAAAAGATCGTCGGGAAAGTGTAAATAAAGACCTTCGGGAAAGTGTAAAAAAGACCTTTGGGAAAGTGTAAAAAGACCTTCGGGCATGTATACCTCCTTGAATTTTTTTAGAAATAAGTGTAGAAAGATCTTAAAGGTGGTCTTCAGTAAAGTTTTTAGTCCTATTGATTTTACTAGTAAACATCCAAGATCAAGCATATTGTTAAAGAGGTCTTTGGTTCTAAAAGACTCCTATATGCTTGGGTTTAATAACCTTTTATGAGAACCCGTGAGAACATATAAAACTCACAAATCATATTTAGCCACCGATCATGGGATGATCTTTGGGATTCCAAATCCTTTTGTACCAAAAGGTAATTTGATTTTGATGAAGGTCTTATAATTCCTTCAACCGATATGCTAGCCTAAAACCTTTATGGTTTAAGGATTTTAAATCTTGTAGTGTACCACAGGTAGGTAATCTATTGGCATATGTTATGTTATCTCACTTAACATTAAGGGGGAGTGTTGGAATATAATGATTAAGTGGTTTGGAAAACCCTTAATGTATATGGGTCCATCATTAATATATAGATTAATATTTAATAATATGAAATATTTCTATTTCTATTATTAAATATGCTAACCTAGGTATATACTTTACGTTAAATATTTAATATCATGAAATTCTTATATTTATAATATTAAATATTATAAACCTATGTGTATGTGTCAACCATTTTAGATTGAAAAGGTGGGTCGGGAGACATACCCGATCACCTTATATAAAAGGACTTTAGGTCCTCATTTGATATATTTGGGAAATCTATCAAAAGTGTGCAAATCAAGTGATTTGGTTTTACCCTTGGTAAATAGGGTTTCAAAAGAGGAGGTGATCTTATTGGATGTAAAATTAGTTCTCTAAAGTAAAAGGTTATTTTCAAAGTGGTTTTTACCCTATTGGGGTTTTTCACTATAAATAATGTGTCACATGTGTTATTTATTTCCTAAGTATTTCTTTATTTACTTATGTTATGATGTAATATTTATTTAAATATTTATTGTAGCATTATGTAATATGTAAGTTTATTAAATTTGTATTTATTAGAATCCTCAAATTCTAACAATGGCGACATTCATGATGAAGCATCAAACTATTGCACCAAGCTCTATCCCACAAGCGATCATCACCACCACCCAACCATTGTACACAACATTGGTAAGTGATTTTATCACCGATAATTTCCATTCTTATTTTTTCCATAAAGTTTTTATCATTTTGGCTACCATTCTTCCATTAATATTCCCATTTCTTCATAGTCTACTTTTGGACAAACTCAAACCTCACCCCCTTTTATCAAATCACCTATTCTCGCCCTTCCACCTCTCTGATTTCATTTTAAAATGTTCTCAACATTCCCATAGACCTTGTCAACCCCTTCTTTATCTCTATCTAACCTCACCCGGACTCTCCAACTAGGTTTTTATTGAACTATCAATTTTGTATTATGTTGGTTACCCATGATCATCATCGATAGTCTCTCCTAAACCATCATCGGTTATACTAGACTAACATTGGTCTCTGTGCTTTACACCTTTTCCAATAATAGAGTCAACCTAACTTCTACCAAGTGACCCAAGCAACTCAGAACCTAAACCTGACCAGTCCCAACACCCTTACAACTACCTACCCTTCAGATCTAACTATAGCCTAGCCTGTTATGTTAGATTTTCTTATTGTGCTTGAATGAGATACCTAAATCATATCAAATACAGTAGGACTTTGTTTATTTATTACAATAAGTTGTTTTAAATAGTGTATTGACATCCATCTAGGGATTATCACGCTTCCTAGATCTAGTGCATGCTAGGTAGTCCACTGCCATATATTATTTAACTCTTCTTTTGTGGTCTTGTTTTCTATTTCAGGTAGTTCCTCCCAGCCAAAAAGAAGCTCTTAAAGTTAGCATTGGATTGAGAAGTCAGAACGCACGCAACAACCATTAACCGACTAGCATAAACAGGTATTCCTCCTCAGCCGATAACCCTTATCTGTTTCATCTCAATAACATAAATAAAATGGTGAAAATTTTTGGTATGCCCGGTGGGACACATCCGAGGTTCCTTACATTTTTCTTCATTCTTAGGTAAAGATGGTGTGTTTGTTTATTTTCTAAACGTATTCACACTAAATATCTTTCCTTGGTAATCTTATCTTCTTCTAATTGTCTAAATAAATATTTATTTTACGGTGCTTGAAACAAACCATTTATTCTTTTTTTGTATTCGCATAAGTAGTGAAAGAGCATGTTCCTACCTATTCATAATTTGCTTCATCAGACATAATTTGTCGATTTGGGTTTAAAATCAGTTACATTTCATTATTTTATGTTGCATTTAGCTCACATTAAAATGAGGACAACATATATGCTAGAAGTCACGCTTAGCATATCCGTTGACACAAAGAATCATAGAAAATCACTCTCTTTCTTCTTCTTCTACCAAACTACACAATATTGAAAAATACACATCTTCTAAAACAACATCTCACCCGAAGGAAGCTATCAATGATCACACGATCGCACTGGATTGGGACATGGGGTCCTATCATCACCAATCCGGCACTATGATAATTCTTCACCGGGAACTCCTCGTGCTATGATTATTTACTAATGCACAGCCTTTAGTTTGGTGGACGTAATCTGGAAACAAAACAACAACCGAACACAAGAATACCATTATAATATTAACATGAAATTGTTACAATCTCACCCATGAGGTACTTCAACAAGACTATGGGAGAAACTTTACAATTACACCTCTCGATGGCTTCTTCAACACACCTTTAACTGATGGCTTCCTTTGCACACTTCCTACAATATTTCTCACTACTTCTTTCTATGCTAAATGAGGGGGGTGGCCTCTCTATTTATAGAACTTCCAGGCTTATCCATCCTATCTCTAAGATAGGATAAGAAATCCACTCTGATGAATCATATTCCATACCTTAACTCTTATCTGTACATGTAAGCTTATCTCTTAAGATAAGATAAACCTTATCATTTTACATGGGTTCCACATTTTTAGACTTTTTACAAATAAAATACACAAAATATTTATGACCTCACTCCTTGTCCTTATTACCAATATAATATTTCTAATTCCTAATCATGTAGACCCTACTTCTCTAATTACCCAAACTTTGACATTTTAACATTACCGACCACTTACGACAAATATTTACTTTTTACAACATTCCTATTGTACTTTGACTATTACCGTACTCCACATTATTGGCGACACCGTACTGACGGCGCCATTATCTTCTATCAAACACTACTACTAATTATACTTAACAACATCCTATTCCTGATACATACATTAATGAAATAGAAATTATGGAGGAAAATTTTAGTGTCGACATCTTCCCCCTTCCTAGCTTTTACTCCATCCTCGGAGTAGACTATTCTGATGCTTGGAAATTCTTCAACTTGTCGTGGTTGACCCATTTCATAATGGGAGTGCCATCCAATTCCTCCAATGTCAGTGCACGTACCATTTTCATGCACAATTTGCTATTTTGTAGGGCCCCATCCATTTTGGAAGAAATTTCCTCTGTCTTCTTTTTTTATACGGAATCATATACTAGAACCAAGTCATTCACATGAAATGGAGACCACCGGATCTTTTGATCAAAGTATTCCTTCTGCTTCATTTTCTTCTTATGGCTTGTATCCTTTGCTATTTCTCTCATTTCCTCCAGCAAATGAAGATGTACCAACCTTTCTTTTACTGAATCACTTTCATCCATCCTTTCATTTTTCATAACTCTCACAGTGGGAATATCAAACTCAATAGGAAGAACTGGATCAATGCCATAGGCCAACTGAAATGGGGAGTATCCTGTTGCTAACTTTGATGTTGCCCTATATGCCCACAATGTTGCATGAATCCTTTTATCCCATTTATGTACTTGCAAGGCTGCATCTTTTGCTAGATTTTGACACAGCACAAAATTTGTTCGTTCCACCTGTCCATTTGTGCTTTGTGCTTGGCTTGTATGTTGTTGCCTTCCCGTGCTTAATAGAAAAATTATTGACTAGGGCTTCTACCACCTCATTAATGAAGTGGCTTCCTTGATCTTACAATTTCTAATGGACAACCAAATCTGGTGACAATGCGTTCATATATGAACCTTGCCACTTCATCCATGGAAGCTGTTTTCAATGGCCTAGCTTCAACCCACTTGGTTAAATAATCGGTGGCAACTACAATATACTTATTTTGGCGTGATGTAGTTAGAAGTGGACCTACAATGTCTATTCCCTACTTTTCAAAGGGACCAAGTGGAAGAATAGGACATAATGGAGCTGATGAAGTCTTACGATTACCATGTGTTTGACAAATATCACATGTCTTACAATAATTATAACAATCTTTAAAAAGAGTGGGCTAGTGATAACCTGCATCCAATATCCTTCTTGTTGTAAGTTGTCCAGAGAAGTGCCCTCCACATGTACCATTATGGAATTCTTCTAGCAGCTCCTTTCCTTGATCACGTCCAACTACCCTCTTATCTTCCCATCGTGTCCTATTCGAAATAATACTCCATGCGTAATAGAATATGGACGATCGGATTGAGTAATCTTTCTCTTAGTCTTTGCATTGGCACCATCGTAAAAACTTGAATTCATTCATATAATTCCAAATATCTATGTATTCACTAGGGATTGTGTCAAGGGAGAACAATGCTGCATCGGAAAATCATCATCATCACAAGATGATCCTAAACCATCATAGGCTTGAGAGAGTGCATCTGCATTAACATGCTTCTTTCCTGGCCTATCTATAATATCAAATTCAAATTCTTGTAGAAAAATTATCCATCTTGTTATCCTCCCTGATGGGTTAGGCTTATTGACAATATATTTCAGAGCCTGATGATCCGTTACAACTATAAATTTCTGCCCTAGCAAGTAATTTCTAAACTTCTTTACAGCAAAAATGATAGCCAGAGCCTCTTTTTCAGTTACAGTATAGTTTACCTCAGCACTGCTCATTTGTCTGCTCCCAAAGTAAATTGGATGTTCATTCCCATTTTCATCCTTTTGGCTCAAAGTACTACCTAGTGCTGCATCTGAGGCATCAGTGTACACAATGAATGGCTTGCTCCAATCTGGATTCTTCAAAATAGGTGAAGACACCAGGGCTTCCTTCAGTTGTCCAAAAGCTTCATGCGCCTTGTTTCCTGGTTCATAAGCAACATCCTTCTTCAAGAACTGGGTTAGTGGCTGTGCAATCTTTGAGAAATTCTTGATGAACCTTCTATAGTAACCCACATGGCCTAAAAATGATCTCAACTTACTTCTATTCATAGGAAATGGTAAATCTTTGATTTTTGAAACTTTATCAGGATCAGTACCAATACCATCTCTAGATACAACATGCCCTAACAAAACGCCTTTAGAACATCCAAAGACACACTTTGTAGGGTTTAGTGAGGCTTGTGCTTCATCTAACCTTTGAAATGTTGTCTCCATCTGGTGCAAGTGGTCCAACTTGCTCCCATAGATGCAAAAATCATCCAGAAATACTCTGATGAAGGTCCCAATGTAGGGTTCGAACACCCTATTCATCAACCGGAATGTTGCTAGAGCATTACACAACCCAAAAGGCATAACTCTATAAGCAAACGTTCCCCAAGGAGTGGTGAACGTGGTCTTCAGCTGATCTTTCTCTGCTATATGAACTTGGTTGTAGCCACTATATCCATCAACAAAACTATAGCACTCCTGGCCAGCTACTTCGTCCAAGATCTGATCTGAAAATGGAAGAGGGTAATGATCCTTCTTTGTTGCCTTATTGAGCTTCCTGTAATCAACACAAATGCGTAGCTTCCCATTCTTTTTTATTGAGATCACAATGGGAGAAACCCATTCTGAATTCTCCACAACAAATATGAATCCTGCATCAAGCAACTTATCTATTTCTTCTTTTACAGTCTTGGAAAAATTAGGATTCATTCTATATGGCATTTGCTTTATGGGCTTAGCACCATCTACCAGCTCAATACAATGTTCTACCCAACTTACTTGACGGAGTTCCTTGTAATCAAAAGTGAATAGGTGTATGTACCTTCGAAAGAGTTGGAGGTAGGATTCCTTCTCACTTTCCATCACAGCATCACCAATCTTTATTTGTTGGAGACGATCATCAACTTCTTCTTCAGATAATTTTATGGGGTCATGAGTTGGTGTGACTAGAAGGATATCCATGACTGAAACATCCACCTCACTTTCTTCATCTTCAGTGTCCACTTCACTGGTACTAGAGTAATCAGAGGATGTCCAATCATCGGTTTCATCACTTGAATCCACGAGTTCGCTTTTATGATGTCGAGGGATCACATTTATTTTCACCCTCTCTTTACCACGTCCAAGTGTAATGAAACCTTCATTCCAGTAGTTTCTTGCATGAACTCTCCTTAGCCATGGTCTTCCCGAGAGCATTGGGTATGCAATGATGCACCATTTTTCATCACCTGAAAGTCTACCACACATACAACACCCATAACAGATATTGCCACATTTGAAACTACACCTTCTGGTTTAGTTTTTCCCTTATTTAATGACCTTAACATAAGTGTTGAAGGGCGATCAATTTTTAAACCCAACATATTCATTACAGACTCGGTCATTACATTAACTGCAGCACCTCCATCAACTAAGACATCATGAATTGAAATACCATTACATAATACCTCAGCTTGTGGAGCATAGGGATCTGCCTCTGCCTCCAAAACAGGGACCTCAACCTCCTTCCTTCTTCGAGCATTGAGTCCACCTCGCAACTCCCGCCTCTTCTCAGAAGACATAGCCAAGAGTTGACCATATGTAATATTTGCAGGCCTTTTGGATAGATCTTCCAAGATGGAGTATGGTCCTTGCCCCTGTGAAATCAGAAAATCCTGCACACCCAACTTTCTTCTCCTATGTTTCTTACTAGTTTCTCCTTTCATCTTCTTAGGATCATTTCCATCTTGATTATCTTTTTCTTTCTTTCTTTTTGTTACAAACACATCTACTTCATTATTTCTACTCTTATCTACTACATCAAGAGAATTCACAGGTGCTTTTCCTTTATCATTATCTCTTGTACTAGATGTAGAAGCTCTATCTGGACAATTATACTTATAATGACCCTTTTTATAACAACCATAACAAACAACTTCAGAAATATTTCTTTTTGGACCTCTATCTCCTCCCTGAGAACTAAATTCCTTTCCTTGAAGAAGATTAATAGTTAACTGGCCCATCTTCCTAAGCAGATCTTCATACTCAGTAGATGTACTAGGATAAATATTTGTGTTCACCGGGAGTGGTTGTGGATTCTGACCAAAGGTGCTGGTGTAGGCTCTACTTTAACAACAATTTCTTTGGGCTCCTCTTCCATGCTTTCTTCTTGCCTTCTTGCAATCTCCTTTGCTTGTTCAATGGTAGTTGGGTGGTCATACTTCACTCATTGTCTGATCTCTGGCTTCATCCCAAGAATGAAGTGCTTACATAGGAGATTATCCATGCCATTCATCAACCCATCCGCTAATCCTTCCTTCCGGATCTGGGCATCGAGCTTCCTCCTTAGCTCTAGAACACGAGCATGATAATCCCTTATCTTCTCCTTCTCTCCTTGGGTTAGCTTTGTGATATCAATCATGAGATCTGCATATCTCTGTTGTTCACCAAATTCTTCAAGAAAACTTTCAGTTAATAAATCCCATGAATTTTTCACATTATCACCTAGTGTTTCAAACCACCTAAGTGCTGAACCATCCAAAAATGTAGGAAAAATTTAGTCCATTGTTCCTTCCTATGAGGCCATTACAAATACAAGATCGTTTAAACTCTTGAATGAAAGAAGAAGCATCTTCATTAGATTGAGCTGAAAAAATAGGAATCTTTCCCATTTTCAAAAGTAACCACCGTGAAATACCAACCCACAAGTACAATCAACAAGACTTATGTGCACAAATAATTGGAATTACTATAGAAATGACCACGGTAAACTATGGTAAAACTTGACTTACTACGGTAAAAACTGATTTTACTGTGGTAAACACTATTCACGGTAAAAAGTGAAGTTACTGCGGTAAATACTATTCACGGTAAAAAGTGAAGTTACTGCGGTAAATACTATTCACGGTAAAAAGTGACTTTACTGTGATAAATACTATTCACAGCAAAAATGACTTTATCATGGTAACTACTATGCACGGTAAAAATGACTTTACCATGGTAACTACTATGCACAGTAAAAACAAGGTTACCCTCCAATTGATTTTTGACTAAGTGGGAATATCTCACCCGAAGGAAGCTATCAATGATCACACAATCGGTGGATTGACAAAGGTGGGCACTATCATCACCAATCCGCACTATGATAATTCTTCACCGGAACTCCTCGTCTATGATTATTTACTAATGCACACCTTTAGTTTGGTGGACGTAATCTGAAACAAAACAACAACCGAACACAAGAATACCATTATAATATTAACATGAAATTGTTACAATCTCACCCATGAGGTAATTCAACAAGACTATGGGAGAAACTTTACAATTACACCTCTCGATGGCTTCTTCAACACACCTTTAACTCGATGGCTTCCTTTGCACACTTCCTACAATATTTCTCACTACTTATTTCTATGCTAAATGAGGGGGTGGCCTCTCTTTTATAGAACTTCTAGGCTTATCCATCCTATCTCTAAGATAGGATAAGAAATCCACTCTGAAGAATCATATTCCATACCTTAACTCTTATCTGTACATGTAAGCTTATCTCTTAAGATAAGATAAACCTTATCATTTTACATGGGTTCCACATTTTTAGACTTTTTACAAATAAAATACACAAAATATTTATGACCTCACTCCTTGTCCTTATTACCAATATAATATTTCTAATTCCTAATCATGTAGACCCTACTTCTCTAATTACCCAAACTTTGACATTTTAACATTACCGGACCACTTACGACAAATATTTACTTTTTACAACATTCCTATTGTACTTTGACTGTTACCGTACTCCACATTATTGGCGACACCGTACTGATGGCGCCATTATCTTCTATCAAACGCTACTACTAATTATACTTAACAACATCCTATTCCTAATACATACATTAATGAAATAGAAATTATGGAGGAAAATTTTAGTGTCGATAACACCAAGTGGTTACTTCTATCCAAATCAATACCTCGGAGACGGCCTGCCCCCACCATAACATAACCTCAAACCTCACCTTTTAGATATGCTTATTTGTAGGAATCCTTCCTCACCAAAAACTCTACTCTAAATTCATAAGTCATTTTTCTAAATAGCATAAGCTCAATACATTAAAAATCACCTTTTTCTCGTAGTAGTATCATTCACACTTGTAGTATTTGTTGTTCCCTTAGTAACCACCTGGACTATAACCCCATCTCGCACCATTGTCTCATAGATATTGATTATAACACAACCGCTCGTGGTTTCGGTGACCCCTACTCTATTCCAAAATGTTTTCCTCTCCATCCCACGCTCTACCCCTAATCGCTACTAGATTCACTACGACTACCCCACCTACATATATGTATTATCAATAGCCCCTTATCTCACCTTATATTCATTCGGATATATGCTATCTATGTCAATCCCCTATTCTCAACCTTCCTATTTGGCACCATCATACACTAGAATGCCACCCACATCACATGTTCAATACCATCCCTCCTATCAAACAGAGGAGGAGCCCTTCCATCACAAGCTGCAAAATGACCTCATAAAATTAATTATGGAAAGGATGTAGACATTAGAAGCATCGGTTTCTAGCTCAGAAATTCTCTCACCTACGATGAAATCTATAATGAGCCCATTCATCCATTCATTCATATTCACCCATACCCTGTACATTGGGAAATGCTAAAATTCAACTGTTTCAATAGTAAAGAAGACACAGAACAACATTTGTGGTCTTTCAAACATGGGTGCTACCTGATCACCCATGATGACACTTTACTCTTATAGACCTTCTCGATGTCCCTGATAAGACCTCCATTGGACTAGTACAGAGACTACCCAGACATTCCATCTACTCATTTAATCAAGTAGCCCAAGCCTTCTTAGACCACTTCTCAATCAACATTGTCAAGAAATTCACCATGACTGATCTTTACTCCACATGACAGTATGACAATGAGTCTATCTTTGACTTTGTCATTCGTTAGCGTAGCCTAAATAACCAGCTAACATTTCAATTACCTCAAACTGAACTCATAGATTTTTTTACTCGGGCTTACACTAGACATATCTCACCAACCCTAAAATTGCATACCTTCTACACTTTTGACGAGGCATTCATCATGGCATGAAAATTGGAGATTTGTGTTATCGAAGAGAAGAAAATTCAGCTACGTAACAAGAACATCGCATTCAAATCAAATGATGCTTCTTCATCTTTGAAACCCCAAAATAATCATTCAAAACCTAAAGCATCTGCGCCAACATCGTAGTTCAAAATGCCGACCCTCTCACCCATCAAACCAAGCTAAACCTTCTTCTAATCTCTCTCCTGTCCAAGCTTTCCAGTTTAGACGAGAATAACGAAATTACACTTCAAAAGGAGAACCTTATTCTTATGTTTTGGAAAAGCTTATTAAAGATGATGCGATTACCCTTCCACCTATAAAATAGCACACTTGTTTTGACCCTGAGTGCCACATGCCCACATGGTATAAAGAACATGACTTTTGTAACTATCATCATGTCAAAGGCCATAGCGATGGTAACTACATCACCTTCAAGAATATCATCTAAGAAATGTTAGACAACGGATATATAGTCTTTGATAACCCAAATTCACCCACTAACCAAAACCTACATATCTTCAAGAAGTCATTCCATAAGCATGCCCCATCTTCCAATCAAACTGGTGACACTTCAACTAATGATAGCAATGTCCGTGAGGTCCATGCTATTTTCGAGGACATACCAGTTGCTTCCCAATTGCCCCATGTTCCTTCCATAGACAAAATATTAGCTCGATCTCCCTACCTACACAGGAACCTATTTCATCTACTCCTCCACCCATAGAGGAACCTCCTTCATTTTCTCCTTCACCCGTGGAAGAGCCTATAATTACCATTCCGCCTTTGGCCCCTCAAATTACCAAGAAGTCGTCAATGGCACCTCTCCTACTCATAGGAGATACATGTCCACAACCTACACCATCACAAGGAGAGTCCACCTTGCATGGTACATCATCTCCTCTACCTATAGAGGATCCTGTAAAAATACCATTACCCTTAGATGACCATTCTCCATTAGACCTCTAAGATCCTACTAATCTACTTTCGGATCTCTTACCCACAACGTCTGAAGATAGCCATTTCCCAGTGTCTCAAACACATTTTATGGGGATTTCAACTCAATCCATGTCGGCCCCGCCTACAACTATACCATTTTAAATCTTGGCCAATCACCTGGATTATGTTGATAGAACCTTACTTTGGGGATTTCTTCTACTTCCTGATTCAACCCAAATGTAGTTCTCACTCACCGACACCTCCACAATCTATCCAAAAGTGTTTTAAGCGACCAAACCAAACACAACCATGAATATTGCAACACCTTCCATGTCATCACCCATAGCTCAACACGCACCTATGCCCACAACCCAACATACACCTACACTTAAACATCTGCCCACGCCTATATCATCTCCATTACCTAAACCTGTAACTACCTTAGGGGTCATGCCAACATTGAACCTTACTCACCCACCCATCAAATTAGATTTATTCACATCTTCCCAAACCAACACTAAAATTATTCTGGCCCCTAAAAATAAGACCCAACCTCCTAGGCCTCATACACCAACCTTGCCTACCACACCATTATCACCTTCACCCCTTCCGTCCATCTTAGGACCTCACCCCTCGACCCTAGCCAAACAACCTCCTTCCACCGGTAAACTTAGAACACAGAACCTACCTCCTCATCACAACCCTTTAATATACCTAAGTGATCCACATAACCCCCGCCATCACCCATGACCTTCTTACCACCCTTACCACCACTACCTTTCATAACTTCTTCACTAACCATGACACTCTCCTCTCTTCAACTTGCACCTTCCACGCAATCTCTACCAACGACCGCTATTGCACCATGATTATCCCCATGGGTAACTCACCCCCTTCCACCATCTGCTTTTCCTTCTACATCCCGTACCCCCATGTCACCTTTTCCCAAGAAGGTGCAACCTAAAGCTAAAAATATGCTACCCTCCAATAAGGTAGTTAAACCAACCAAACCTTCCATCGCCAACTCTTCTACCATGCCCATACCCAAGCAGATGCAACCAAGACCTAAGACCACTCCACACACCAAACTAGTGGACCAACCCATTCCCCCTCCTGTAAAGCCTCTTCCTCCACAATCAGCCACACCTATACCCAAACCCACACTCACCTCCCATTATGATCCACTAGCAGAGTCCTATGCCAAAATCTTAAGGAATCTCTGCAAAACCTTTGTCATCACATTACCACCTCTTAGACATTACGACCCACTCAAACCCAAACCAAAAGGGTTTGATGAAACTAAAATTTGTGCCTACCATCATCTGCCAGGACATGATGTAGAGAACTATAAGGATTTCAAAACCGTCCTTGTATAATTATGTCCTCCCAAGAAAAAATTTTGATGATGATGGTCTTCTTGATGAGGACCCCATTTCACCTTTACTAATTTCCCCATATTTTCTTCCATTACCTACTCAACGACCAATATCTCCACCCCCGCAACTCTTTGATCCACCCCCAAGATTTGAGATCAACATGATCAACATTGCCACCCGCACCCAGAAAGACAAAGGAAAGGAAAAGGAAACTAGCCCATCAACCAACCATGTACCCAACATACCATCTGCACCCACACCCAAAGTCACCATTCGAGGTCCTGCATATCCTATTTCTGATGGGGTCACACATCACACAATGCTAAAACAACGCACGAATCTGCCCTCAATATTTCTTTATATGACCTTGTCCAAACCTCTCGCATCACATCATCAAGCCCTCATGGATGTCCTTCAATCTATTGAGGTTTTACCAAATGACCCCATGCCCGTGGCCTCCATCATTACCCCTCACCACGTAGCCTCTCTCACTAGGTCATCACCTTCCTCTACGCCTCCACCTACTCACCAAGTAGCCACCCTCAGCCTTTTAGATGAAGAAATCACTCCCTTCCAGTCGGACGAATCCAACCCTCTCTTTTCATCTCCATATTTATCGATAATATACACATACGATGCATTATGATCAATGGTGGTGCTAGTATTAACATCATCTCCTCCCATGCATACGACCAAATGTAAATACCGCCAATTACATGCATGGTTACCTGGTATGTTTCACTCCTTTAATAATGCCATAACCTCTACCCTGGGTATCATCGTTCTCCATGTCCACGTGGGTCCCTGTACTGTCCCAGAACTAAGTCCCTCTACTTAACCAGTGTAGTTGTTGTATGTGCATGCGCGAGAAAGTGTGGATTTCTGTGGTGGTCTTTCGACTGGGGATCCAACAGGGGACTCCACTAACCCTGTGGAAAAGCTAGCAATCTCTTGCTAGGGAAGTCTTCATCTATAGAGCAGGAAAGGGGAGTGAGAAAAGAGGTAAGAGAACTAATGTTGCAGGTAGAAAATCATATTCCTTCACGCACTAGTTAGAAACTTCAACACATGCATTCATGAGAAGAAACAACCCTGTAAATAGCAACAAGACCAAATAGAATTTGATGAACACAAAGTATCATGAAACCCCTTAGTCAAAGAAAGCTAGAAACTCCTTCTTCTTGTATTGATTGCTTAGACAAAAGTTGTACATAGTGGAGAAATGGAAGAAATTGAGAAGGGGGGAAATAGAAGAAAATGGCTATCTCCTTTTCTTTCTCTAGGTACAATGCACTCTTGAGTCTACAAGATCAATTGCCAACCCTTTGCAATGGGAATGGTGTTACAATTTATAGAATGAGAGGTGACTTATCATCTTCCTCATGACCCTCCATATGCCTTAATATGACTTAAGACTATTCATATTCCACTTTAAATATTTAAGTCCCTTTTATAATAGCAAGGTGACTTAATTTACATTATGTTTCTAAAGTCACTTTTAAGTGACTTAAAGGCATATCAAAAAGTGCAAACCCCAACGAAGAATTAGAACATTTGAAAGTGAGAGAAAGTTGGGGGGAAGAGGAGAGAGAAAGAGAGAGAGAAGAAGAAGAGGAGATGTCACCTGATGAAGTCCGTTGATCCTCGTTGATGGAAAGCTCCAAATGCAGTGAAACTCTGAATCTTCGAACTCCTTGCACACTGTGAAACTCCTCCAAATTAGCTCATGAATGCTCACTAAGTTGAATGAACTAAGGTGGATCTTGAATTCCCTATGAAAAATGACTAGGTCTCTGAAACAATGATGTCCCTCCCATTGTGCTAAAACTTCTCTTTGAGTGTAACTTACTATTTTTAGTAAGTGTGAAAAAAGAAACTCCCTTGATCCTTTGTTGAGTGTTGTGACCTTGATTCCCCTTTCTCCCTGTGTTCCTCACTCCTTTGGATCAAATTTATATTTTTAGCAGGTGCTCAAGGGCCCACTTACTATTTTTAGTAAGTGTCAAAAATTCCATTCTAGTGAATTCTCAGCTGTAGTGCACCTCCAATGTCTTCATCTCCTTCGCAGGTTCTTCTGTTGATGACTTTCCCGAAATAGCAGTTCTTATGTAGTAGACCTACTATTTTTAGAAATTTAGCCTTTGGGAGTCAGATTGACGTGGAATGAATTTTTTTGATATGGGTTTTTTCCCAATATCATCCCTTTGAAATTTCGAGCCCACCCGCTTGATAATCCAGGAGATTTTAAAGTTTTAATTTTTAGACCTGGCAGTGCTTCTAGGTACGGTAGCCATTAATGGACCTCAAAATTATAGGTCTGGTTTTCTCCTCCGTTTGCAAAGAAAATTATATTTTTGATGTAATTTTTTTCTTCTTGTGCTTCATGTGTGATCTTACTTCAATCCGCAATCGGTTTAACGAGAAATCAAGCTTTTTCCTTCGTAGAGCTGAAAAGAGGGTTTCTTCACTGCAAGAAATCCTTGATGAAAATTGGAGGTTTGAATATGATTTTTTAATGGCCTTCAAGAGATTAAAACTCAGCAACAAATGGTTCATCAATCCGAGCACCGGTTTGCAAGATATGTTCGAATCTTCATTTTCATGGCTATGGGGATTTCCATTGTTCTTCTTCTCTGTTCTTCATTTCTCCTTCTTAGATTGATGAAAATTCCTTCTGAGACCTATGTATCTCCATGGAAAAGGTATTTCAGTTCCTTTTTTGATCTGGTCTGAGTTTCTTGCAATGGTGGAGTGGTGGACTTGTGTTCTCTGCAACTTTCTTCTAGTAATGGAGAAGCAAAGAAGAAGCAGCTAACAGTTAGAATATTTTTCAAATTTTTGAGTTGGAGTTGGGCACATTTTTTCATGTTTGATTTCCCTAACCTCAAGGATGTGAGGGACATCAATTTCCACAATGATCAAGATGGCGACATGTGGCGTTTAATCCAACTGGGGAATGAAGGAGGAAAAAGCTGCTTTAAAGCACTGGGAGCTAAAAGGCGGTCACGTGGGTGTCCAGAAGACTCCCATGGGAACTGTGAAAATTTTTCAAGGTCTGATGTCCCCCACCTTAGGTGTATAAGGGACATAAAATTCCATAGTGGTCAAGGAGCTGACACGTGGTGCCTAATCCAATGGTAGGGAATGGATGCTCCAAAAATGCACCTGGGGGCTGAACTGTCAAGTCTGGAGGTCACATGAGGGTACAAGAGGTCATATGAGGGCTGAGAGGGATTCAAGGGGGCTAGGCACAATTTTCCAACCTTGATTTCCCTAACCTTGGGGATGTCAGGGGACACAAAATCCCGCCAGGCTCCTGGTGCTGACACGTGTCCTCCCAAAAATTTGGCTAAGTCCTGAACTTGTAATAGTGATAACTTGAGCTCCTGATGGAATTTTTTGGAAACATTTTATATGATCCTAACTGGAAATGGCCTTCTAAATCCAATGGTGGGGTATCATGTATTTATTATTCCATTTGATCCCTAAAAATCAGATTTTTGATTTTGTACTCCACTTGTGCCTGAGAAAAACTACTTGCAGACTTGATGCACCAAAGTGTTGTGAAAAATATTATTTCACCATAATGTAGGTCTTGGAATCCTCTTTTTGGATATATTTTGTTTTTCTCCTAACTCCATCTAGAGCTCTCGAGAATCTTCTTCTGAAGCCCAACAACTATTTTAGGCATGTGTACCGCCTAGGCTTGTGAACCCTGTTTTTTACTCAAACTACTCCAAGTCTTGCAAAACTTCCCCAAACCTTCAAAAATAATTTCTATTATGTTTTAAGGTATTCATTTCATCTCTGTGTTGAATTTTTCTCCGTTACTGCTCCAGGAGTTGAATCCAGTCCTGGGAAGGCTAGCGATAGCCCTTCCCTATACTACCAGAAGATAGTGTCTTTTTAGAACTCCCTAAAATCACCTAGGTGGAATGAATAGAATTTCCTAAATCACCTAGGGGACCAAATTGACATCAAATAGGGGGTGATTAGATTGAAATATTTGACCTGGGGTGCCTAGGAATGATAAAACATGAAAAATTCGCCATAGGGGTATAGTTGTCGTGCTTGGAAAATTCCAATTTCCCTGTTGCACATTTTCACAACAACAAATCGATGATTGTGTTAGTATTAACAACATATCCTCCCACGCATATGAAAAATTTGAATACCTACTAATTGCATGCATGGTAACCCAGCTTATGTTGCGCTCTTTCAATGATGCCATAACCTCTACCCAGGTATCGTCATTCTCCATGTCCACGTGGGTCCCCGCACTATCACAAAACTTTTCTATGTCCTAAAAGGGGGTTCCAAAGATATAATATGTTGCTTAGCCAGCCTTGGATCTACACCATGGGTTGTGTCCTTAGAATTTACACCACTTGCGCATCAAATTTGAACACAAGGGACATAATTACACCATCCCCGCTGATCCATCACCTTTCAAGACCTGTAACATGCTATATCGGCCCAATGATGTACTTGTACTAGTCGTGGCATTTTCCACTATCCCTAATTCACCTTCACCTATAAGTCCATCCACCACGACTACCACCACCTCTCCCATATCTAGCCTTGCTATCCCTAATGTCGTTGCAACCTCTACCACCGACTCACTGTTTCCCCATCATCTAGCACGTCATCCATCCCCGCTACCCACATATCAACTAATGGTCCCTTAAAAGGTGTTTTTTCAAAGCCTCACTCTAGGGGAATACCACATATACAATATCGACACCTTCCTCACCCCGCAAGAGTATGGGAGCCCGCATCAAGCACCCCGCTTATGACATCCACATAGGTGAGGTTTTTCCTTATGGTCTTCCCCACCTTCACACTAATATAATGTATGGGGACTCGATATTGCCACCTATAAATGAAAACCTCCATCCCAAACACAACCATTTTCATCCGACCTACACTCCCTCACTAACCACCACTTTTCTCACACTTTCCTCCACCGGTGCGCGTGGAAAGGATTTGGCTTCGGTTTTTACAAACAAGGCCACCATATTGTCATTTCCTGTACCTCCCATAAAAAAATTGACCGTAATGGCATTAGTTTTGACACACCACCTTCCAAGAAGGCTCGCTTCAACCTCATTCAGGACGAAACACCTTCCTTACCTCATTCACCCACGATACCATCTTCACCCACTTAGTCCATGGATCTCGAATCTATTCCCCCTAAAAAAATTCGTAAACACCATTTCTCTGGGACCTCTGACCTATAAATGTGATGGTGAGGCTCCCTCTTCTCTCCCATTCCTATATCCTGACATGATCGATGATGATACACCTTCTATTAATGTCATTCAATGTTAGGACAATGAATCTATTCTCACTTACCCGGTGTGCAAGATTCTTATATTCACCAATTGTTATCTTATGAGACACAAACCATGTTGAATGAATCAACCATTGAAATCAAAATTAACACTTAGGAAGACCTACACATTGTAAATCTCACCACCTTGACGCTTCTCAACAGAAGCCTTTACCTCTTTCCTCAAGGACCATAGAAACACGTTTTCCGGTCCTATGCCAATGTGCCGTATTGACCCAAAATTGTGGTCCACAATATCATAACCATTCCTAATGCCAAACCCATCAAACAAAAGCTACGGAAAATACATCCTCACATTGCTCTTCTGGTCAAAGAAGAGCTTCAATGCCTTCTCTTAGTTTCCTTCATCTTACCCATTGACTATCCTTAATGGATTTCTAACATCGTTCCTATCACAAAGGTGACAGGGGGACTCCACATTTGCATGGACTTCCATGACCTCAACCTAGCTTATCCCAAAGACAATTTTCCCCTACCAGGCATTGATGAAATAGTTGATCTCATCGCTAGCCATGAAATGCTATCACTCACGGATGGTTTCTCGGGCTACAATCAAATATTACTAGCTCCAGAAGATTAACACAATACTACCTTCATTACCCCTTGGGGACTTTCTACTATCGAGTCCTGCCTTTTGGCCTTAAAAAGTTGGTGCTACATATCGGCGAGCCATGACTTACATCTTCCATGACATCATGCATCGCATATTGGAAGATTATTTAGATGATCTTCTGGCCAAATTAAATCATCGAATCAAACACTGCTCATCCTTAAATTCACCTTTGACCTCCTCATCAAGTATTGCATGTGTCTTCAACCAAAGAAGTGCATCTTTATGGTACTTTCAGGAAAAATCCTAGGTTTCATCATTTCTTTGCATGGCATAGAAGTCAATCCTACTAAAGTCAAGGCTATTCTGGAAATGCCTCTGCCCACTAATCTCTGTCAACTTTGAAGCCTACAAGGTAAGTTACAATCTATTCATCATTTTATCTCGCATCTTTCTGACCACTGTCAACCATTCCATCATCTTCTCAAGAAAGATGTGTCATTCAAATGGGATGATGAATGCCATAAAGCCTTCAAAGCCTTAAAATAATACCTCCTTCAACCACCAGTGCTCATTCCTCCTAAGGATGACCAACCCTTTTACCTATATATTTCTGCCACTGACCATTCTTTAGGTGCCATGCTTGCTCGTTATGATGAGCAGCAAGACAGAGAGGAAGTGGTTCATTACATAAGTCGTACACTTCTAGAATATGAAACTAGATATACCCACACTGAAAAACATTGCTTAGCCTTATTTTTTATCACCACCAAGCTCCGCAATTACCTACTCAACCAAAAAACCTTCATCATTACTAATACTGATCCAATACACTATATGTATGCCAAACCCTATCAACACCAACATTTCACACATTAGATTATGCTTCTTTATGAACTCAACCTCGAATTCATTCATCAAAATTCCATTAAGGGCCAGGCTATCACTAACCAACTGGTCAATGCACCTATTTTTGGGAATCAACCATCTAACTTCAATTTCCCAAATGAGTCTATAGCTTCCCTCTCCCAAGACGAACCTGCTTACCAAATGACACTCTTCTTCGATGGCTCTAAGTGTCAGTGTGGGGGTGGGGCTGGTGTTATCCTCATTCACCTTAATGGTGAACCTATGCCTTTGTCTTTCAAAACTGATTTTGATTGTACAAAAAAATATCACTTGAATACGAAGCACTCATATTGGGACTTCAGTTACTTATGCCTTGGATGTTAAATCCATCAATATCTTTGGTGATTCTCAGCTGGTCATAAACCAATTCAATGGTATATACCAGTGTCATAATGAGATACTTCAAAAGTATAAGCATCACATAAACATACTTTTGACCACCTTTGACCGTTACGCACTTTAAACCACCCCACGTTCTACCAATAAATTTATGGATACCATGGCCTAGCTTGGCTTCTCAGATACCTACTTCACCCGCTGACTCTAAAATATTTGTCACAATACAAAGGCTACAATCACCCTCTTATTTACCTCATGAGGTATACTCCATCGGAACTGTTGCACCTGACCCACGTGACCTTTGGTATAAGCAATGTGCAAACAATCTTTCCCTGTCCATTCTACTTGTCGATCTCACTCGTAATGGACAACGTAACTTTCTTAAAATTTTCTCCCATTATGTCATCATGGGTTGTCTTCTTTATAAGCATGGCTTCGACGACATTCTCTTACAATACCTTATAAGTTCTAAAATTCCCTACACCATTAAGGAAGTCCATGATGGAATTTTTGGAGGTCACTTTAGTGGTTTAGCTATCGCAAAACACATTCTTCACCTTGGCTATTATTGAAAACCCTAAACCACGATCATTGTTGTGATTATATAAAACATTGCGTGAAATTCCATTAACATGTTAACCTCCATCACACACCTAGTCATGCCTTACAGGTCGCACGAGACATTTGGCCTTTCTCTAAATGGGTTTTAGATATTTTTGGTGAGATCAATCCCCATTATTCACAACACCACCAATGGATCATAACCGCTATTGAATATTACACTAAATTGGTAGAGGCCATTCCCCTCATTTCTACAAAAGTTGAGAAAATATGTGAATTCATCAACCATCACATCATTTATTGCTTTGGTGTTCCTCACCGTCTTATCATTGATAATGCAAAGCAATTCAAAAATAAAACCCTATGCAAACTATGCGATTCATTTGGCATCCAACTCAATTTCTCATCACCTTATTACTCAAAAACCAATGGCTAAGATGAATCGACCAATAAAACATTGAACAAAATTCTTATGAAAGTAGTCAACGATATTAGGAAGGATTGGCATATGCACATTCCTTTCACCTTGTGGGATTATTGCACTAGTATTTGCACTTCAACTACTGCCACACCATTTTCTCTGGTCTACGGTACCAAGGTTGTCTTACCTCTCAAAGTTCAAATTCCATCTCTCCGCATCTCAATACAATACATGCTCAATGACAATGACTTTCACCAAGATCATTTGGCATAACTTGAGCTATTAGATGAATTTCATCTCAATGCTCTCGGACCATCTCCAAATCTACCAAGAACGTATCAAATGTTCCTATGACAAACATGTTCATGAATGAACCTTTCAGTGTCAGCAACCTTGTTTTGAAAGAAAATCAACATGTAACCAAAGAGAAGAAAAATAAATGGGGTAAATTTTCTCATAATTGGATCAGACCCTATTTCATTACCCATGTCTATGGATCTAGCGTTTATCATTTGTCTTCACCAAAGGTAAACCCAAACTTGAGCCCCTCAATGCCTTGCATCTTCGACCATTTTATTATTGACATCAAGTTCTATATCACTTTCTGTCATTTGATCACTCATCCCTTGAGTGTTTTCCACCTTCCATATTACCCATTTTGAGGATCCACGACTAAACAAGAATCATGTGATTAGATGTCTCCTATTAGCCTTATCTTCAATATGAGTACCACAACTCTACTCATAGTATGATTCTTATGGATACATTTTATCTTCTCTAGGATGGAATCCCATGGTCGTTCATCACTCAAAACCACCCCTTTCATAGTTAACTCCTGTGTACTATGGTTTTGTCATCTGAATAAGAGCCTACCTTTCCTCTATAGTCTTTTCCATGACTTAAACATCCAAAACAAAAAGGGATACAAATCCTTGAGTCAATCTTATAACAACATATGACTCCCTCAAAAGGGACATCTCTTTACTCTATTTTCACCTCTATAAATAGATTTCTCCTTGAAGGACAACTATATCACGCCATTTCAAAAATATAATAAAAGTATCAAAAAGCTTCCCACATCAATCAACTTCATGAATACCTCAAGGAGATAATATGCTCATCCCATATAGACTTCCCGAATTGATCAGTCTATTAAACATACAAAAAAATAAAAAGATGAAATTTTTGTCATGGACTTGCCTATTTTTGATCCTAGGTTTCTTGCTAGGAAAAGCATGTTGTCGTACACTAGGTTATGCTAAACCACCCATTCTCACCTCATTGCCTTTTCATCCTAGTTTCCTCTCTACTCAAGGGAACTTGCCGCAACCACAACATTTTGTGATTATGTAACTTTCTTCACCTTTAGAATAGTCCATTATGCAACGCCTTTAGGGTCTTACGTTCATAAGCCCATCTTGGGTATAGTAGACTCATTAAGGTTCTTATCAATTAAGTGGCTCTTTTACCACCTCTTACCATTTTCCTTCCTCATTACTTATTGATTATCCTATATAGGACCATATCATCGACACCTATATTTAAAAACCACTCAACCATGCCTATGACCTACATTCAACCATGCCTAACAACTACCAACCCATTCCTCTACTTCATCATAATATTCCCTAGCTTATGGGAGAACTACATCATACTAAGGTCCCTCTTCACCGGGACTACGTAGGTAGCACTTTGAGGAACAGTGCCCTTGGAGGTTAGCTCGGCCACTCTTTACCCTAACCAATTCCCCCTTTCCACTTTCCTATTCATATTCTACCTTAGTTAGTTTCCATTTTATATTAATAACTAGAACTTAAACCCAACAAACATCAATTAATACATATTTTTACCACATCATCAAAACATGCATTTATCATTTTCACATTTCCACTATAGCACATATTCAGAAATTTAAACCATAACATGCATATACATCACCATGTGTCTCCTATGTTACCAACAACTGGGACATTAAATCAAAATTAAACACAAGACTCAATCACGCCTAAACCAACCTGACTCCATCATGCCTAAACTAACTTGACTCCATCATGCTTAAACCGACCCGACTCCATCATGCCTAAACCAACTTGACTCCACCATTCCTAAAACAGACTTGACTCCATCATGCCTAAACCGACCTGACTCCATCATGCCTAAACCGACCTAACTCCATCATGCCTAATCCACCTAGTTTCCATCACAAACACACATAATAATAGAAATTAAAAGCAAATACACCATCCATGCTATAAATACCATCATCTATAAATCAGAAAGTATGTGTATACATACATGTGTACATGGATACAAATAAATACAAGTATCTCAAAACTCTCATGTACATCCTCGCTCTCTTCGGCACACAGGCTGGTATATCTCAAAATACACAAAACAAAATATAGGCACATGTAACAATCAGAATCTCCCGTCTAATATCACATGTGTCTGTCTCACTGTCTCCTCCTCCTCCTCCTCCTACTACTATGCAGCATCCCACTAGCATCTCACCACCAATCATAGGCCTCGATCAAACCTTTGATGGCCCCTCACATAGAGCTAGCCTCTATGCACCTGGTAACCTTGCCTCGACCACTCCCCTAGGGCTTTTTTGGTCCCCTGTACTCTCCACACTATGCATGTGATACTTGTTCCATTCAATCATGGCCTACCGTGCTTTATACTCTACATAGGATGGGATGTTTATCCTCTGCAGCCATCAAATGGTCCTGATAGTATTGTGCCTCACCCAGGGCATCCCTGAACCTAGCCATCGGTATGGTCTCGAAGAAGTGCCATCGGTATCACACGTATACCTGCCTCTTAGGACCCTATTCCACTTGTACCTATAATGAGGGACCATGTCCCTATGCCATTTCCTTTCTGAGGGACCCTTTCCCGCCCTGCCCGTGTGAGTACTGTCCCTAAGCTTATGGGTGCATGTTCCTGTACCTAGGCTTGTAGGGCCATAATCTATGCTTGTGCAGTGGCAAAGGCCAATCGGCTCTACAACCCTATAACCTATGCTTGCAATGTGGAAACTAGTGTCTCCGACCCTATCATTTGTCCCTGTAATATCCCCAACTGTGTGACCAGAGTCACCACCTACCCCTATAAGGCGTCTCTCTGAAATGTGATCGTCGCTAGGTCTGGCTGCCCTGGCATTAGTGGTACTGCTCATAGCTATGCTACCCACCACTTTCTATACCTGTCAGTAACTACGAAATCATCAATCTGTTGGTCTACCACTTGTTCCTTCTACCCTGTATGCACTGTCGGCTATGGTAGAGGCATAGGCCTCTCCACGTCATCCCTCTTGTAATGTGGAAATGGTGGCGGTATATCCTGGGGCAATCCC
Organism: Taxus wallichiana var. yunnanensis; assembly: GCA_018340775.1. Taxonomy (NCBI): domain Eukaryota; kingdom Viridiplantae; phylum Streptophyta; class Pinopsida; order Cupressales; family Taxaceae; genus Taxus; species Taxus wallichiana. The sequence goes on along the minus strand of CM031243.1, from coordinate 816,902,059 downwards.
AACTGTCACCTAACCCTATCAATGGGGATCATCTTGTGCTCACCAACATGATGTCCCTCTATCCATCTCACCAGCTATAATCCATCCAACTCGTGGCCATCTGTCTATATGAAGGAAATCCAACATAGGGTCTCTAAAAGACGCGTCACGCTGAGACAACCCCTCCAAAATAGATGTAATAGGATACATCTTGTGTATCCTTGACATCTCGATGTTCTCCAATCATAGGTACCCATCACCTTTAACCCACCCGCACAAATCTTGGATCGAATGCATCAAGTTGGGGCATGCCTACTAGATGCACACACGATGTGCTCATATGCCTAGTAGTGTAGTTGGAAGGTGCAACATAGGCTAAAATGCCATAATCACCCATAGGCCCACAACTCTCTATACAAATGCACTAGGAAGGTTTGTTCCCACGCAAAACCAGTCATGTCCTCCATCATATTGTGCGAGAACCCCATAAATGATCGGGGAAACTCCTACCCTCTCGCATCAGGGGAGTATAAAATAACACACTTCCTACATCATTAGAACTATTAGCCTCATCTCCTCTGGATGGGCTTGGTACATATCTCCATAACTCATGCTAGCACTATGGAACCTCAACTCCATCAACCCCTCACAAAACACAACAAGACATCTCCTCGATGCCTCTCAAGAAATCAAATACCTTGCGTCCCTACTATCGGTAGCTGTAGGATCCTATACACATCCTCCAAGGTGATGGTCATCTCACCTATCGGCAAACGAAATGTGTTGGTTATCGAATCCCATCTATCAATGAGGGTGACCATCAAACTTGGCTCCCAGACTACATGTTGGTAGTGTTTGACCCCAATCACGCTAACCTCTACAATATGTTGCCACTCCTCTCTTGCACTCCCGTGTACTCTACTACTAATAAGGGAGGTACCCTATCCCACATCTGTAACTGGTCCCTCACCTGCATCTAACAAACCATCACATTATTAAACCTTGACCATACCCACATTCACCCTTGACCTCTCACTTATTACCCTACCTATTTTCATTTAGCATTATCTTCCTATCTCACCCAACCACCCTTACTCATCTCCTAGCCCATTTTTCTCTCAATGTCGACTAACATCAATTCGTCTTAACTGACACCGGTCTCCCAAAACCGGCATCGGTTACCTCATCCATGACTGATACCAAACTCCAATCGACATCGCCCAACCCTTGACTAGTGTTGGTCACATGTCACGGTAAAAATCCATGAAAACCCTACTCTAATTCTCCCAAATTTCCCATTTTCTCCCTACCTACCCACCCATTCCTACCTAAATCATCCCTCCCCACCCTCATTCACCTAACTACACCTTCCTACATTACTATTTCACCCATTTTCTTCCCAAATTCAAAATTAACCCCCCCAAAAAAACCCATTTTACCCTAACCTGATTTCTATAAACAAATCTACCTAACAAATGAGGAATGGGATCAAATCTTACCTCGTCGTGATGTCGTCTCCATGGGGGCACATTTGGCCACTATGCTAGTGGTCCACCCAAACCTTCTCCCACCTCTTCCATGTCCAAATCACCAAATCCAATCCTCCACTCTACCCAATCAAATCAACCACACTGATCTCGTGGACCCGTCTAGCCGACTCCTCTCACCAACCGGTACTCTCCACCTCAGCTAGGTACACTACTCAACCCGACCTGACCGACATCGGTTAGGGTCATGCCCTACTAAACCGATGATGGTTATACCTAAACCGACATCGGTTATCTTCCATTTCACTTATAGCCCATTTTTACCCATTTTTACCTACAAATTATCCAATCCCACCACCGTTTGACCTTACCCACCCTTATTACAACCTACCTACAAGCCTCCATTACCTACACCTATCCTTATTTGTGTTTAGGGCCTTGTTCTTTTACCCGTACCTCTTCCTTACTCATGTCGTCACCTATATACCTTGACTGAACCAATTTTGTGACCTTTGACCCTCCTTGCTCATTGTACCTTGTGACGTGGTTACCCATGTTGTTTGACATACCGACCTTACATTGCCTATTGCCATGTTATTTATCCTAAACTGACCTTTGGTGTCTTTGGAACATACGTAAACATTCCTACACCTGACCTCTGTTGTGTTTCTGCACCATATCCTATACCTTGGATACTGGAATCACTTCAACCCTATTTAGATAGACCTATCGACCTTAGCCAACATAAAGTTTGAAAGCTTCTCAACCTGGTACCATTCCGTAGTTTCCAACATGTGCGTATGTTTAACTACTATTTCCTTTGACCTGACCCATTTACCTATTTACCTAATTTTACCTTTTCCCTTTACCCAATCTGCCCACCGATCTTCATTTTCCCACCTCCTCATTTTATAAAACCACTCATCGCTTCCATCTCTCACCTCATCGGTTCCTAGTTTGAGGGGGGTTACCTTCACCCACACTTGGGGAAACATCACCCTTGCTTACACTCGACACAACCATTTCCTATTTTTGTTATTCTCACTTACCAATACAAGCTACACAACAAGAAGGGGAAAAATGTAGACACCAAAATCGGGCCACATTCCCTTGATCACTTGTCGAATAACCAACTCAAAACATATACACCTAACCATGGCCCCTTCCACCCCACAAAATTAATTTAATTAACTTAATTAAATTAATACCCATCCTCACAATAATCATTACTTATTTTAATCAAGCTTAATTCCTAATTCCCACCTCACCCTAGACCTATTCTTGGCATGTTTCCATAACTAACTAAGACTTGGTCCCACTTACCTTAATGAGCTAAGACTTAGTTCAACCCTAAAAATCAATTCCTATTATCCCTCTAACCACATTCCCGCTCATGAAAAAGGCAACTTCCACTTTGATTCGGGAGAATAGATAGATCTGGACGTGAAATGATTGCTAAGATCTGTTATTTTTAGTAAACCTAGGGAATCCCGCCTTAACCGATCTTTGGTCACCCCAAAATGATGCCGATCAACCAAAATCATCGTCGGTTACTATTTATTCACCTTAGCAACCTTCTTTTTGGGTTGTCACATTCTAAGATCAGAGGTATGAGAAGAGAACTACATGTAAGTAGAATCGAGCATTTTCACACCTATAGACATCCATAGCCCGTACTCAGATAGATCCGTAAGCATGGCACTCACGGTAACATTTCGGGAAGGATCACTATTACATCAACCTCCATCCTACCAACCGATCATCTCCACCACCCAACCATTGGACCTATAACATTGGTAAGTGCTTTTATCATCGATCATTTCCATTCTTATTTTGTTCATAGAGTTTGTTATCATTTCGAGTTACCATTCTTCCATTAATATTCCCATTCCTTCATAGTCTACTTTCTAACAAACTCAATACCTTGCCCCCTTTTTCAAATCACCTATCATGGCCCTTTCACCTCTCCGAGTGTTCTCAACATTCCCACAGCACCTCGTCATCCCCTTATTTAGCTCTATCTAACCTCACCCAGACTCTACAAGTAGGTTTTTATTGACTACTATCACTCAAATGTACCGACGTTGGTTAACATGACCATTATCGGTCTCTCCTAAATTATCATTGGTTATACTAGAGCGACATCGGTCTCTACGTTTTACACCTTTTCCAATAATAGAGCCGACTTACCTTCTACCAGTGACTCAAACAACCTGTAACCCGCCCCGACTAGTCCCAACACTCTTACAACTACCTACCCTTCAAATCTGACTATAACCTATCCTGTTATGTTAGATTTTCTTATTGTTCTTGAATAAGATACCTAAATCATATCAACTACAGTAGGAATTTTTTTATTTCTCACATTAAGTTGTTTTAAATAGTGGATCGATAACCATCTAGGGAGTATCAACTTCCTCGGCTCTAGCACACACTAGGCATTCCACTACCATACATTATCTAACTCTTCTTGTTTGGTCTTGTTTTCTATTTCGGTAGTTCCTCCTAGCCAAAAGGAAGCTCTCAAAGTCAGAAATATATTGATAAGTCAGAACACACGCAACAACCATTAACTCGACCAAAGATAAACATGTATTCCTCCTCAGCCCATAACCCTTATCTATTTCATCTCAATAATGTAAAGAAAATAGTGAAACAATAACAGCAAAAAAAGGGGTTGATCACTCTCTACAAGGGGAAGGAAAGAGAGAAAACATGGGAGAGAGGGGAAAAACTATGCCACGTAATAGAACCATGTAGACCGGAATTTCCTAGACATTGACAACACATAAAAATGGGACTGCAAGTAGGAAATACACACAACATGAAAAAATGAACAAAGAGGAAATACTGCAAATAAAATGAGCTAGGGTAGACAAAACGTGCCACAAAACATATTTTATTGCTTAAAATATGCACAACTTCATTACATTCATGGCAGAAGGCACAAATACATTGCAAGGACTAACTTAGAGGTCTGAAACTCATAGGAAGTTGGCCACCATTTTGGCATGATTTCGTTACAACAAAAAATACTCTCTTGAAATAAGAATCAGTTTACAATATATAATAGAATGGAGAGAGAGAAAGAGAGGAGAGGAAAAAGAGAGGGAACGAGATTGGATTTGATCTTTCCAAGAATGAAAATATCTATCTTTCCCCGTAACATGGCTTCCAATATTTAACCACTATCAATCATCCATTAATATATGAAAGACATCATGAGCACTCTATCAAACCCATTCCCCAATGTCCTTTTTCTTTTAGGAGAAGGTAAGAGCCCCATACTTCATTAATTTAGGTGGTTGAGATGTATGTAACTACACATTAAAGCCAAAACTATTTTCCATTTTCCTGCCACAAAAAAATTGAATTTGTGAATCAAATGATGACCAATTAAAGGGATTGTGGAGACCTTTCCAACAATACTGATTTTGTCTGATTTGGAGCTTTGGAGAGAAATTTATGGCCATTTAAAAATTTACATGTTGGGATGAACATAAGAGTGACACGTGGCATTGTTTGATTGGCTTCGGGTTTTATTTTTCTACGTGTGCATTATTTTTCATTTTTCATGTGTTATCCTTTCATTGGTTGCAGGATCGGGTCTTATGAAACCTCCATTATCCATCGTGAAGAATAAATCAATGAGAAAACTCCATGCATGTCTCAATGTCAGTCTTCAGTTATAAGAACCTTATTAGAGCACGAAGCATGGACCAATGAGAAAGCTCCATGCTCCTCATAATGTCAAACTTTTATTTTACCCTAACTTACAACTGAGAAATGTGAGCTAATGAGAAATCTCCACGCATGGAACGTATCATATCTCTCCTTATTTTTTGCTTACCTTTCATTGGTTACACCTTCACATCATGAATTCTATTAGGGAAGACTTCATTTTTAGCTCCGTAGAAATGTTTTCATGTGCCCTTGTTGAATTTCCAGACAACCCAGACCAAAAATGTTATCAAAATTGGTTAATTCTACGCACCTTACGCCTCATCGGATGCATCTTCCTTGAAGTTCACTGGAAAGGTGTCATGTGGCCTACTTTGACTGCTTTGATCTATGTCGTGTCGCCTCCATCTTTGGTCATGGGTCCTATTGATCTTTCAACACTACTTTGTTGTTTCCTGACCAGATAGAATTATCCATTATGGCTTGTTCGAGGATTTGACATATGCGAAACCAAAAACTTTGAGTAGTTTCGAATGATGATGCATGTCTCTACATTGATTGTTGATCTTCTACTGCATGGCCCCTTGACCCTTCAACCTTTCCCGGACGCGATGCCCTTATGAATATTAGTTCATTCCATGGAATTGAGGTCTATGGAATGCACTAGCTATGGAAAGCACTAGAATTCTTTCGATGTCCTTTGGGAATTTTTTAATTTCTTGGTAGTGTAGAACTTTGATGGGCATTTAAACGTACTAAGATTGTTTAAATGGATTTGTCCATTTTAAATGAGTTATCCAAATTAATTTGGGATAACACTTTGGCAACCTCCAAGGGGCATCTTCCGGTAGATGAAGAGACTAATATCCTTGAAGCATCCATTGGGCATGGAGTCAAGCCCTTGAGCCATATAAAGCCAAAAATGAACTTAGTGTGATCGTTGGAGCTTTGAATGATTTGTGGAACTGGTCCAACTATATGATTCCTCCATTAAACCTGCTCAAACTGGAGGTGAACTGAAAAAATCCATGGTATCTATCTTAAAGATGAATTCTTGGGATTTTTATTGACTTTATAACTGTCCCAAAACAATGCATTTTTAACTAAGGAAGTTGCATAGGGAGTCCTGAACTGAAACTGATCTTGGGGTCTGAATTATTCAGCATTAAAAACTTCCCCATATCTGATTTTTTCCATGAAAATTTCTCTACCATCCAAAATGGACTATGCAAATAGCCACAAAATCCTGCAAAAATATGTACAAAATTGAAAATAGTACATATTATAAATAGAACATACAGATTTTGCACAAGCACTTCTTCTGCAAAACACAAACCTACCTTCTCTACTCTAATAAAAGGAAGATAATCTAAAGAAAACCCACAATGTAATGTGAGAAATAACATCTTTTCCTCACAAAATACGTCCATGTGATCTGTTTGGAAACAAAATCACATGGTGGGAATGAAATCATGCCTTACACTCCCTATTTCTTCAAAGTATTTCCTAAAAATGATGAATACCTCCTCTAATTGTTTTGTATTTAGTTTGAGGTGTTGAATATGACCTTTGGCAGTACTTTGATGACTATCCTCATACTCTAAAATGAGCACGAAAATTTAAACTCTATTTTTGGCTACAAATTAGCTAGATATCTTATTGGGCATGGGGTGTTCCTTGTGATTTTCCCATTTCTTTAAAGATCAATCCCAAAAATGGGACTATCATGCATAATTTCATCTTCAAGGATATTTTTTCCTGATGGATTTATTTTTGGTCTATCTCAACAAATAACTCTACCTCCTTCGGATCTCGCCTTCTCCTAAAAAAAAAAGAAGTTTTATAAATCAAACATCTCCTCCTCCTCATCGTGAATTTCTTTGTGATCATTTGTAGATTCTAAAGGTTTTTTTAGTGGATCACTTTGTAGTTAATTGAATCTCCTTGCCCAGATTGGAGCTTCTCTTCCTCTGCACCAAGATCCAAATGTTCTTCATATCTGATTTTCTCCTTTTTTTCTCATTAGGGACGTATCCCTTAGTAGATTACTCACTAAAAACATAAGGAAAATCATCAACTACACTATCAAAATCATTCCATTCCCCAAGAGATATTTCATTTTTGTCTACAATAGAAGGTAGTTTAACTAATTTTGTGAAGTGAGGGAGACCTTAAGATAGAAAGGGTTTAGAAAATGGAGGAGATAAAATTTTGGCTTGTGGAGGAGATGGGGATTTGGAAGAAAAGAGGATGGAGAAGCAAAGGTAAGAGGGAAAATGAAAAATAAGAAGTGAAAACCTCAATGAGAACGGGCGTAAAGATAGGAACATGAAAATCAGCCGAGATGGTGTAAGTTGTGGAGGAGGAATGAGAGGATTGTATGATGGTTGTGTAGAGTTTCCCCATTGACAAGTTTTCCCAACACTAGATTAGTGAACCTCCATTAACTCCACCCATTTTGTAATTTTGGTATCATCTCAACCATGAAATCCAGCTTTTGTGGAGGGATGAACCAATTTTTCATAGGGCCCTCCCATGGACAATGGACCCTAAAACCAATTTTACATGCCTTTATTACACATGTAGCCCGATCTGCACCATGTTCACCTCCATTTCTTGAATCTACCTCATAGAATCAACATCTTCCATGAAGTTTCCACCATCACCTGCATAACCTTGTTCTTGAAAAACATTATGGTTAGAAGGATAACCATATGGATTAGTGAGGGTTGGGTTATATGCATATTGTTCATGGTATGGCTCATAGAACTTATTTGGAGGAATATTTTGGGAACATGGGGATGAAGGGAACTAGTGTTGTTACTATAAATAATAGTTCCAAGAAGGAAATCAATTCAAGATTGAAAAGCTTCATGAAAGAAGAAAATGGAAAGATGGAAAGAAGGAAATGGATGAAAGAATGAAGGGAAGGGTCTGTAAATGAGATAATGGGTTTGTTAGAACAATGAATTCACCATATGTGCTTAAACATTCCTCCTAAGGCCATATATCATAAGGAATAAATATACGGTGAAATTGTGTCCCACCAGTGCATTCCAGAGATTTTATACAAAGTGAAGCCACCAAGGTAGCTAGTATACAAACTTGTGAAATACAAAGCTTTCAATACTTGTCCCACCGAGTGTTCTAGAAGTGTTATCACCAAAAAATAGCACCCTCGATTTGTCATAGAATGGACAAGAAATCAATTTTTTTGGGTCACATGGGATTGTCTCTCAAGTTATGGGACTTGCTACTTGAGACAAACATCAAGAGAAGGTTGGTTCCTTTACCTAACCTTAATCCTAAAACTACTCCTACAACAAAAGAAAATATCACTAATCCTGGTCTAAACATTCCAAGGACCAAATTTAGAAGGAGATGTAGGAAAAGAGAAATCCTAAGCTAACAGGGGCAGTGATAGCACCAAAAAGGGTTGATCACTCTCTACAAGGGGAAGGAAAGAGAGAAAACATGGGAGAGAGGCTCGACATATGTGCTACAGATAAGAACCATGTAGAATAAACTTTTCCACACATTGACAACACAGAAAAATGGGACTTGTAAGTAGGAAATACACACAACATGAAAAAAATTAATAGAGAGGAAAGACTTTAAATAAAATGAGCTAGGGCAGACAAAATGTGCCACAATATAGATTTTATTTCTTAAAATATGGACAACTTCATTACATTTACGGTAGAATGTGTAAATACATTGCTTTGGGCCAAATTAGAGGTATGAAACTCATGGGAAATTGGCCACCATTTTGGCATGGTACCATTACAATAAAGAACACTCTCTTGAAATAAGCATCAATTTACAATATATAGCAGAATGAAGAGAGAGAGAGAGAGAGAGAGGAAAAAGAGAGGGAAAGAGATTGGATTTGATCTTTCCATTAATGAAAATCTATGTCTTTCCCTGCAACATGGCTTTCAATATTTAACCACCATAAATCATCCATTAATCTCTAAAAAACATCATGGGCACCCTATCAAACCCATTCCCCAATGTCCTTTTTCTTCTAGGAGAAGGTAAGAGCCCCATACTTCATTAATTCGGGTGGTTGAGCCATTTGTAACTGCACATTAACTCATGAACTAATTTCCCTTATTCTTCCACCAAACATGATGAATTTTTAAATAAAATGATTCCAAATTTAAGGTCTCAATGATACCTTTCCAATGAGACCAATTCCTCATGATTTGGAGCTCTACAATGAAAGTTATGGCCATTTGAAAATTTATATGTTGGGATGAATAAGAGAGTGACACGTGGAAGTGTTTGATTGGATTCAGGAATTACCTTTGTCTACGTGTGCATTGATTTTCCTTTTCCACATGTTTTCCTTTTATTAGTTGTGGGGTCAAGCCTTATGAAACCTCCATTATCCATTGTGAAGCATAAACCAATGAGAAAGCTCCACACTTGTCTCAATGACAGTCCTTTAAGAACCTTGTCGTAACATGAAGCATAAACTGATTATAAATCTTTGCAGTCCTTGTAATCTCAAACTATTGTTTTTCCCTAGCTGACAACTGTGAACATTGATCCAATGTGAAAGATCCATGTATGGCATGTGTCATATCTCTCTTGCTTTCGTGCTTTCCTTTCATTTGTTTCACCTTTGCATTGCAACTTCTATCCAGGCTTACTTCATTGCTAAAACCATAGAAAGGCTACCATGTGTCCCTCGTTGACCTCTTAGACCACCTGGACCTGAAATTCTATCAACCTTGGTTGATTCTATAGACCTAACGTGTACTGGATACATATTCCTTGAATTTCACCAAAAAGGAAACATGTGCCCCACTCCGACCGCCTCGATATACACATTGTTTCTCCTACATCTTCGGCCATGTGTCCTATTTACCTTTCAACCCTTCTTGATTGTTTCCTAAACCCAATAAAATTATACATTATGGCTCATTCCAGAATTCAATATACATGAAGCCCAAAACCTTTTAGGAGAGTTGGAATGACGACCCATGTCTCCACCTTAATTGTTGATCTTCTTCCGTGTGGCCCTTTGAACCTTCAAGATTTCCTAGACTGACACACTTATGAAACTCGATTCATTTTTGGACTTGAGGTCCATGGAATGGCTATGGAAAGAGTCGAATGCTTCCACATGTCCTATGAGCATTTTTGAATTTCTTAGCGGTGAGGACTTTTGATGGGAGTTTGACTATCCCATGATTGTTTAAATGGCTAAGTTAATTTTATATGAATTATCCGAATTAATCTAGAAGTGGGTTAATTTGGGATAAAAGTTACATTTTGGGGTATTAGATTTGGTATTCGAGCTTCGGTTTCAACACTAGATACTCAGGATTATTGAAATAAAATTTAATCATGTTGGGATTTATTTAACTTAACTTTTTAATTGTTTCCGCTACCGCTCATAAAAATAAAACCTCTCATTTTACTTTTCTTGCTAGATGTCTAAACATGGTATTAGGTGTCAATCCTTCGTAACCCCAGGGACGTAGGTCCCTACACTAAAGCTGTATGTAGCGCAGACTTTGGACCATAAATACTTGAAGGCATTACAACAGATGATGGGGATTTTACAAAACATCTTCATGCACATTGATATTTGGTAGAGGAGGTCACTCATCTAAAGGAGGGTACACAACCACCAAGGACGCACACTCGATGACACATCAGCATGACTTGAAAAATTGGCAAGGTCCCATAGTCCATCAATTTAGTTTGATATAGCATCCACTCTTCGCTCGAGCCACACTCATAGCATTAAGGTACCATCGTGGTTAAGATGACCTCATTCACTAGATAGCGAGATAGTTGAGCACCATCAACATTATGATGACATGAGCAATGTTATTAAATACCTTCTTTGATTTCATCCACCCACATATGGAGGAACTACGATGGGTTGTTAGAAAAATCATGACTCCCAAGTCTTGATAGTTTCTTTGGATTTCACCCATACAACAACAACGTCAATGATAGACTTTCTATTCATCTCCTCCGAGACACAACATGTGTTTGGTGGAGGAATGAGGAATAGAAGTTCCATATGACTCAAGATTAAGTGACATGGGATATGTTTGAGGAGTGTTTTAGAGCCTAATATATGTCCGATAATTTTTTTCGGAAGAATATATATGAGTTTCACGAAGTTTGTTAGGATTAAGGCATAATGGTACAGTATGAGTCACACTTCTTGATCCTTCCGTAGTATGTTGACTACCTTTAGGATGAGAAGATATAGGTGAATCGGTTCATCAATGGCTGAATTTGGATATGTCTGATGTAGTTAGGATATTGTCTCATCCGACCTTGGAAAAATAAGTAGAAAAGGACTACTTGGAATAAGAGAATAGGGGAAAAGCCCAAGAGTACCAAGATAGGACCAAGAGTAGGATACAAGAGTGGGTATAGTCTTACTAGGAGAAGAGGAAACGTGGTGTATATCCACCACATATAGGAGGATTTAGGTCTCCATAGTTAGCTTCGATACCTCTACCACACACTCAACAACATTCTTAGCACCATGCACATCGCAGTAAAAGGGATAGAACCACAAAATATATCTAGAGGGGCAGAGGCTGAGGAGGATTTGGATTTGATAGGGACAGGGAGGTTTACGGAATGATAACTGTGTCCCGCCAAGCCAAGAACATAGATGTTAATCAAACATCATGATCAATAAGATGAAAGCAATTTTCCAAAATAACTTTATATAAACCTTTGCAAAAAATGAACAAAGAATATCATATATTATTATGGAACTCAATGAAATACAATGAGAATGGGCCTTGCTTATATAGGTAAGGAATAACAATCTCAGAACCAGTCAAGGTCATAGATCAAGCCATAAATCATGGAAAGAACTAGTCATCAAAGAACTAGTCAAGTCCATAGATTTATGAGAGAACTAGACATCAAGGATTTAGTCAATACCATAGATCAAGGAAAGAACTATACCTAAAACCTAGATAACATCTCCTAATATCTAAATAAATAAAAAGAAATATCCATACACATAAGTGGGTGAGGATAAATACAATAAAGGTAAATAATGTACCTAGGTGAACATGAGCTAAGGTAAATACCTACTCTAACAGAGGTAAGGTAAATAATATGTGTAGCTATCCCATACACACTAGTCTTCCAAAGCTATGCTATCCTGATTGAATACACTAGAGTACATGTGGGACTCCCAAAAAGAGAGTCACCAAGTTCTTATATTTGTTAGGCCTATGATCACCGAGATCACTTTTGTCGGCACAAAATCTCCTTCACCGATAGGAAGAATGCCCTATTTCGAGAAGATACTAGTAGATGTGGGACGCACTCATCATGTCTATGCAAAGAGTGGATAACTACTAGGCCGAGCATTGGGCCACGATTATCGAGACTACATGTATTATCAGGGGTGTTTTGGTATCTATATTATTTGACTCAGGAGCATCTGATTCCTTTATATCACCATCTATAGTGGACCGGTGTGGACTAGTGGCGTCTAGGCACCAAAAGTTGGTATTGGAATCTTGGTAAGAACTCGTAGTGGATACCTATATGGAGAGTTGTATACTTGATTTGGGTGTGTTCTCCACTACCTTAGACCTTCGTGTGTTACCTTTAGGATCATATGAGGTTGTTTTGGGCATGGATTGTATTGAGTCTCATCGGGCCAAAGTGGACTGTAGAAGTAAGATCATATAGTGTTAGGATGACCTTGAGATTTCAGTTACGATTACTAGTATGCATAGACATATCTCCTTACGTATGATCTCGATAAGAAACTGAAGTAGAGCATGCACAAGGGTTGTTATATATTTGTGATCATGATTAGTAATTGATCGTGAGGACACTCCAAGTTTTTCACCATTATATGAGCATTCTTTGTTGAGGGAGTTCACATATTTGTTTCGAGCGAGCTTCTTGGATTACTAACATGTAGAGAGGTGGACTTAATTAATGACTTGGTACTGTGGGTAGCACCAATTTCTTGGGCACATTATCAAATAATAACTCCATAACTGCAGGAGATCAATATTAAGCTAGAAGAATTATTGGAGAAGGGTCTTGTCCTCCCTAGTGGGTCTCCTTGGGGGCACAAGTGATTTTTGTGAAGAATAAGGATTGGTCCCTTCAACTTTGTTTTTATTTCAGAAAACTTAATAAGGTAATGGTGAAGAATCATTATCCCCTTCTAAGTATTGATGACTTATTTGATAAAATGAGGGGATCTAAAGTGTTTTACAAGATTGATATTAAGTCAGGATACCACCAGTTATGCATTATAGATACAAACATTCATAAAATAACTTTCTGCACTTGATATGCGTACTATGAGTTCACCATAATTCCTTTTGGTTTGACTAATGCTCTAGCAGTTTTCATGAGCCTCATGAATGGGGTTTTTATGACTTTCTTGGACCACTTTTTCTTAGTGTTTCTTGACGACATATTTATTTACTCTCATTAAGAGGAGGAACATGAGGAACATTTAAGACAAGTTCTTCATGTTTTGAGGAATAAAATACTTTTTGGGAACTTAGGAAAGTGTATTTTCTTTCAGTATGAGATTCAATACTTGGGGCACATCATGTCCGGAGAGGGTATCTCATTATATCCCTAAAAGATACGTGTCATTCATGACTAGTCATCACCCAATTCAATGAAAGAGCTAAGGAGTTTCATGGGTTTGGAAGGTTATTACCACATATTTTTACAAGACTTCTCTAAGATTTCTCATCCTATCACTCATTTTTAGTATAAAGGGATGAAGTTTACGTTTGGTCGTAAAATGTGATCAAGTTTTTCATTACTCAAGAAGTGATTGATGAAATCACCTATTTTAGCAGCTTCCCGATCCAATTGGAGAGTTTGTAGTTTGTATTGATGCTTCCTTGGAGGTACTTGGAGTAGTACTCATGCAAGAGTGGAATGTTAATGAATTTCAATCACAAAATCTCAAAGAATAAAGTGCTGTGAGAGAAATTTCTTCTTCCTAAGCCAATTACCCTACCCATTACCTTGATCTTACAACAGTGGTTCATGCCATAGTTCATTGGAGGAAATTTCTTCTTCGTAAACCAATTGTCTTAAGGACCGATCATCAGAGCTTACAATGTATATTTCACAACCGAACCTCGACGCTCAAATGACATTGGATGGAGTTATATTTTTAGTATGAAATGGATATTCGGTATATTAATGGGAAGGATAATTTCATCGTAGATCCATTGAGTAGATGAATATATATGGTTTCTACTATAAATCTATAATCTTATCTTCGATAAGGATACTTTAGTACCTTACATGGGACATGTTTTATGAGGGTGCTAAAAAAATGTTTGAGTCTTCGGATTATTTAGAGGGTAGGTATATGGGATGCATCTTAGAGGAAGATAGTCTTCTACATTTTCAAAGGCACACCTATGTGCCTAAGGCAAGATATCTTCACAGTTTCAATTTTTTAGAGGTGCATCGAGCCCCATATGCAACCCATCTTGGAGTGAAGAAGATGTAAACTGATCTTAGGGAGTTATATTATTAGCGTGGACTATCTTTGAGATATAGCATATTTTATAGCTCGTTTCCTTAAGTGCCAAAGGTTCAAAGGCCAAATAATCTCATCCCACAAAGTTTGTGTATCCCCATGAGATACCCGAGTGAAAATGGGACATCATGTATATGGATTTCATTGTTGGTCTTCCCCTGTCATTGTATCATCATGACATCATCATGGTAACGGTGGAAAATCTGACCTAAGTTGTTCATTTTTCACCAACCAAGGTCACTTACAATGTAGTCAAAATTGCGAGTTTCTCTTTAATATATTGTGAGGTCAAGCACGGGATTTCAAATACTATCATTAAATATCATGATACTATTTATACTTCAGATTTCTGGACTTCTTTTAGGCCACTCTAGGAACTAAGGTCAATTTCAATTAAGCTTACCACCTAGTGTTGATGGTAAGACCGAGAGAGTTAATGAGGTGTTAGAGGATATGCTCAGGATGTATGTGATGAATTAGAAGAAGTGGGAGGACTATTTGTATCTCATTGATTTTTCCTATGATAATAGTTACCAAAACTCCATGACTATGGCTCCTTATCAGTCCTTGTATAGGTGACCTTAAAGGACACCGTTGAGTTGGGATAGGTTAGATGATAGGGTAGTTCTTGGGTGAAAATTTCTTCAAGATATTAAGAAACAAATCATTCTAATTAGACAACATCTCGAGTATGAATAATCATGCTAGAATCCATATACTCGATACTAAGATGACCAAATGTCACTTTATAGTTGGTGATAGGTTATTCCTAAGAGTACGGTCGAACAAGATCCAAATCCATTATGGAAATGGTTCTAATCTTTCACCTCACTTTGTAGGGACATTTTAAGACCTTGAGGTCATTTGTCCTTTTACCTATTATTTAGCCTTACTACCACACCTAGCCTGTGCTCATGATGTATTTCATGTTTCAGTCTTGTATAAGTATGTACTAGATGTCTCTCATTTATTGGATTGGTCATACTTATAGGTAGAGGATGAAGGACAGTGGAGACTGGAGCTCGTGCATATCCTAAAGCACAGAGATTGTCCATTTGGGGGCAAGAGTTGGACCAAGTTAGAGTCCAGTGGGACTAATACTATGATACAACAACTACTTGGGAGGATATGACTCCATTGTGGGATAGATACCCCTACCTCTTCCATTAAATTCTGGAGGAATTCTAATTCTACGAGGGGGATGTAGTGCCCACCATATTCTCTCTCTCTTCTTATGGTCTTTTGGCTCATATAACTAGTTTGATATTGCATATGAGACATTTTATATTTTATTATCTTAGAGTTTTATTATTTAATGTTATGATTATCATCATATGTCATATGCCATTCTTATTTTTACAGGGCATTATTGAGACACTATTTTATATTCATGATCTTGCACATTTGACATTAATTAGAGATGACAATATTATGATGATTGAGATTTGATAGATTATGTTTCTATATGGAGTTTATTGATTATCATGATTTTAAATTATATATTTTTAATATTGAATCATGTTTCTATGCATTGTTGGTAAATAGATGTGGTGAAATCTTATTCAATTGATATAGTATACTCTATTTTCATTATAATTTATCTTGATATTTTATCATGTCTAGAAACTTAGAGTTTTTCCTTGAGTGTGTAGGATTGTAGGTTACACCACTTGGTGAACATGAGACTCAGTGGTAGCACTGCTAAAGATGTCAAAGCCATCTTGTTTGGACCCTTTCTTTCACCTTATTGTATTTTTGTCAATTTGGGAATTTTGTTCTCTTGTATGTGAATTCGATTATTTCATGTTTTTATCCTCCTAACCTTGAGCACCACTGTAAAATTAATTTTACTTTATTTCTCACTTAATTTGAATTTCTTTTTGCTAATATGGTCATTTGGGATGATTTGTGTTACGGGTTATTTTATTGTCTTTAAAATTTTTAGGAATGTCTTAGGATTTCCTCATAAATTTTGTGGGAACCATTCCTCACCTTCATTATCACACATAACTCTCAAAACTCGAATTTGACCTAAAAGGGATTTTTTGAAGGCATGTATTAAAAGGGAAGGGTCTCCCTTAGCATAAAAATGGTCTATGGGACCTAACCTATGGTTGGTAGAATATTTTCATGAACCCAAAAGCCTTTTTCTCACTCTACCCTCTCACAAGTCACCATCTAAATATTATCCTCTTTTCTCACATGACTGACCTTGGGATTTTGTTGTGGGATTTGGAGGCTAATTGGATTTTGGTCCCATTTTCATTTATTATTGGAGGGAATGTGGAAATTGACATGGGTGACTTGGAGGGTTTGCTTAGTTGGACCCTCCCATAGGTTTATGAGGTGGATATTTTCTTATTTCTTGCTTGATTTTTGATGTTTGGGGATTTTGGTGGAGAAATTAAGATATCAACCTTTAGAGCTTGTGGACTTGTGGATGGATTGTGAGGTGGGTCTGACTCCTTATTTTATTTTAGTTTAGAAACTTGCTTGTATTTGTGTGGATGTTGCATGTTGGTAATAGTTTAGATTTATGGGTTGGTTTTGGGATTTTGTTGGTTCTTGAGTTTTTTACTATTTTTTTAAATTTATATCTTGGTTTTATTTTCTCCTCCACCCCTAATAGGGTGTGGATTTGGAGTTGGTTTTGGGAATATGAGGGGACCCTAACTTTCATGGATTCTTGGGGAATACACGAATGTTTTCTTGATACTCCCTTCCTTGGAGGAAGTAGGAGGAATTCCAATTTTGTTTGGGAATCCCCTCCTATCCTTGTAAGGGAAGCTTCTAAGGCTTGAACAACCTTGTCAAGGAGGGGAAAATGGAGGTATAATTTTTGCATATATAATTTTGTAATGGTATTTTTAAACTCTTGAAGTATTATATCTTGAATTCATATTAGAAGTTGATTTACTTTAAAATAAGGGATTTTAATAATTTGAGAATTTAATTTTCCTTCCACCATAATATTATGTTCACTTGGCAGAGGCATCCACCCACACACACACAACCATATATATATAGATACATACATACATACATACATACATACATACATACATACATACATACATACATACATACATACATACATACATACATACATACATACATACATACATATATATATATATATATATATATATATATATATATATATATATATATGTATGTATGTATGTATGTATGTATGTATATATATATATATGTGTGTGTGTGTGTGTATATATATATATATATATATATATATATATATGTATGTATGTATGTATGTGTATATATATATATATATATATATATATATATGTATATAGATATATACATACATATATATATATGTGTGTGTGTGTGTGTGTGTGTGTGTGTGTGTGTGTGTGTATCTATATATATGTGTATATATATATATATATATATATATATATATATATATATATATGTTTATATATATATATGTATATATATATATGTATATGTATATATATATATATATATATATATATATATATATGTATATATATATACATATATATACACACACATGCATATTTATATATAAATACACATTTTTAACAGAGGGTTTTCTTTGAGAATAAAATAAAATAAAATATAATGGTGGGTGGAGGTGAAGCAGCCTAGCCGAGACACCCTCCCAAAAACTATGGCGCAACCTCTTTTAAAGGCATGGACATAACCCATACCACCATCACAAAACCCCTCTACCCGAACCAATGTGCTCTCCCTCCCTCACCATCCTTCAACCCTAATATGACCATTGTTTGGCCCTCCTCCTTGCCAAAATTGTGCCTCTTCCTGCCTTATAGATCCACCCCATTCCCTCTCCTTGAATTCTCCCTTCTTCTCCTCAAAACACTTTAATCTTTATTTTTTTGTGGTTACCACTCATAATAATATGAGATTCAATCCTTCCTCTCTTACTTTTTCCATGACGGTTGAACTATGAAAAAATAAATTGCATATGGATTAATTGAGGTTTTGAATAACAATAGAAAAAACAAGAGAATAAAAAAAAATTAATGGAGGATTAGGGAACCCTTGTAAACTGCAAGATCTTATGGCTAGTATTTAATCAATCCAATGTCTCATAATTAATCCTCTTTACTTTAAATTTTGTGGGAGTTAGTTTTTTTAGATTAGCGTAAAGTGGAGTTTTGAAAGGACCTTCATCCTTCTACAAAAAAATACCATCCAGCTAGATTGAGTAGTGGAAATTACACAAAAAAAAAAAAAAAAAAAATCTATGATAGGATATAACAAAACCATAAGTAAACATAAACAAAATTAGCTTAGTAACCACATTCTTTTACTCGTAGTAAAAGCACTCTTCATTGTCAACGTTTTATCCTAGAAAAGAATATCAATGCACTCTTTTCAATGATAGCTCTGATGTTGTCCATGTAATATTTCTAAGTTTTAAGCACACCAAAATCTCACTGAAGCTTTCTTAGAATGGAAGTCTCCACCTCAACTTTGACTGCCGCACCGAGAAGTCTCATTGGGAGTTGATTTTCATCGATATTCATGTCAACATTATTAGTAGCAGACATGAGAAAATTTCATAGGTTCTAGTCTAGGGAATCCTAAATAAAGGGAGCCCCAATAAAGCTTTAGGAATGAGTTGTTCAAAACTAGAATCCATATGGTGCTCTACGGGGAGAGGGACCGGGGGATAAAGGGGAACAAGGGAAGTTGTGGACTAGCCGAGAGAGGAGGGGTAGGAGGTACCACCGGAGAGCACAAACTAGAGAAATTGAAGGAGTGCCTAGAAATGGCCATATCTGAGTTAGAATAGGAAGGGATTTACTTACGACGCCGACTATTGTTGGGATTAGCAAATGCGGAAGAATAGGTAGCGGGCGATGGGAGCGGGAAGGAATTTTGTGTATAATAGCATTTTCCCAATTTTGGGGAAAGCGAGATAATCTCATCCATAAATGGAAACAAACTAGAACAACAAATAAATGAGGCCATGGTGCAGAAGAGGACCTTTTCCTTCTCTTTCCAAATTAATGGATAGCTCGAGAGATTAGAACAAAAAATTTGAGAGGTTGATCTTCGTACCATAACATAGGTGGGAAATAAGAAAGAAGTGATGCCCATAAAATAGCTTGTAGCTCCCATCGATGGTGAAATATTGCATAATCACCTTCATCACTTTATCCTAAGGAGGATTCAGAGAAGCCCACTCATATCCCGAAAGATACTTCTGAGGTTCCTCACCAGGTCCGAGGAATTCAACCATTTCTTCCTTAAGTTATCTCTTGAAATAAACCACGCCCACGTCATCTCGTCAATTGCATTCATAGAGATGGTGAACTTAGCATTGCCCACCTGCACCTTTCCCTTCTTCCACAAAGCCAAAAAACTACAGGAGACCTGGACCGAGTGTCCTAAAATCCACTCCATGAAGGTGGTGATGCCACCTTCCTTAAGGATATCCCAAACCTCTTCATCTTCCTAAAATTATGTGCATGAGATAGGTTCAATGCACTTAATTTGGCCCCCATGATTTTGAACAAAACATAAAATGCTGAAAAGGCACACTGGACCCCGAATTTATAATTGTAAAATGCATTTTTTGAATGGAACTTCACACATATCCTCCACATAGAGTTATGATTGCTAGAAATAAAATAAATCTTTCCTAAGAATCTTATTTTAAACCAGTGTTACTATCACATGTGCCATTTCCTTTTAAACTTCCTTTCATTCTTATGGTAAATTTAATGCATACGCCACCAAAACTCTGAAGTACGTTATACCTACTCCTGTTGATTCTTGATATAACGTTATCCAAACCACTAAGAGAGATAAGAAGTGACATAAAGAGATTAATGCTTGAGAGAATGATCATTATGTAAACTTCTAAGGAGGTCACTAGGAAAATCCCCAATCTATATTTTTTGTTCCTCTAGTTGAACACCCATCTGGCAAGAAGGTCAGCAACCTTATTTCCCTCTCTATAAACATGCTGATACTTGATTTCCTAGAATCTGGATTAGAGAATTCAGATATCTTCAATTATGTTTCGATTGTCCATTGGATAGGTTATTTGAATTTCAAGATCTTGATAAGATTTAGGAATCGCTTTCCATTAAAAGGCTCTCACATCCAATTTGAAAAGCTAGTTCCAACCCCCTAAGGATTTCCATAGCTTCAACATGGTGATTGCTTCCCACACCAAATCTTTTAGCAGAGTAGCAACTAGATGAAAACCATCCTCTTCACAAAGAATGACACCCCCATAGTTACCTCGGTTTCTTTTGGCCGCTCAATCGGTGTTTAGTTTCAACTAACCAAGAGGAGTCTAAACCATAGCCACTCACACACAAAGAACCGAGGTGAGCATCCACTGGAAAGAAATATGTTGACACTAATTCATAGAACCATAAAAGTTCACATTTTGTTTATAATTTTTCCAAATGCAACTGTTGAGGTTATCTTGGAAGAGGATAGTAATGATTTTAACCTCATGCGCTAGGTTCATGGATTTCTTTTAAAGATACGTTTATTTCATTCCTTCCATATTCCCTATATGGTGTGAGGGAGAAGAAGGTTCCAAGTGAGGGAAATAATCCGATGAGAGAAAGGGGAGAACCATTAGTTTAAGGCTTCAGAGAGAAGAGGGAAAGATCCATGACACACCAAGGTGACCCAAGAGCAAACCCCAAATGTAGTGGGAGAACGAGATAGTGAAGAAGAAGGTGAGAAGTGGATTCCAAAGCTGAGAGGCAGAGGACACAATGAGAAGGAAGAGAGAAGCCTCTTCTTTTGAGGTTTTCTCCATAAACTATGACATTCCTAAATGATAGCAACGTGAAGAAACCAATCTTGGGGGTGACAGATGTGGGCCAAATATGATGAAGAGATGGGCCACAGGGGGTGCAATCTTTTGAAGAATAGGTCACCTTGACAATGAAAATTCACGGGGAGAAAGAGGCCAAATGAACTCATCCTACGGAAAGGAGAAGGGGATCTATTGAGAAGATATTATATTTATGAGACTCATGATATGTTGATTTTGGATACCTCTACAACCACTGCAAACTAAAAGAAACCATTAAGGTTTAGAATTGATAATATCAATATACTCGTTGAATTTCGTACCACACATGGAGATTAAGGTCCTTTTGATCAGATCCCAAAAAGGATCCTAAGCAAGAGGCTTGTCCCCAATCCACCAGTCTAACCAGAAATCAATTTGGAGACCATTTCCAAGGCACCATTTAGTTCATGCTTGTAACATAGGAAGAGAGCTCACCACTGAATTCCAAATGGCTAAACCTCTGGGGGGTCTGAATGGAGAAAATCATCTAAGGGAAGAATATACTTTATCCTTATGATCTGAACCCAAGGGGCCTTGCTATGAGAAGTAAACTCCCAACCAATATTTTCAAGCATGGCCTCATTCATATCAACAATTCTTCTTAGCCCCAAACTACCTGAGAGGGTTGGAAGACAAGCTGTATTCCAAGACACCAAATGAATTATTTTCCTTTCCTTGGATCTAGACTAGATAAATAATTTTATAATTTAATCAATAGAAGTGATCACAAAGGTTGGTATTTTGAAAAATGACATAAAATAGATAGATAGACTCTAAAACATAGCTTTGACCAATTAAAGCTTACCCACTTGGCTGAGGAGAGAACCCTTCCATCCTGCTAATTTCTTGTGGTAGCATTCAATGGCTGACATCCAAAGTCTTTTAATTTTCTTCCTTTAAAAAGAGGAAGAGAAAATAAGAAGAGGGAATATCCACTATGTTACAACCAACGATATCAGAAATCTTCCTTTTCTGTTGGGGGTGTTTATGAAAGGAATATAACTTTTTAGAAATTCATAAGTTATTGTGAGGCCATTTGATTACTCTCAAGAATTATTTTTAGGACCACTGGCCTCAACCATGAAACTAAATTCATGAGAAAGGTATCATTTTAAAATTGGCTATGATTAGCATTAGGAGATCTAGTAGTAATTTTGATGCTAGAAATCATAGAAGCATGTTTGGAAGCTTCTAAAGCCCTGCTTAATGTATCATCCATTAAGATAAAGAGGAAAGGTGAAAGAGGGTCACCTTTCCTAATCCCCTATTGTTCTTAAAGAAACCAGCTGGAATGCCATTAACAAGGATCGAGAAGTAAGGTGAAGATATGTGTGTGAAATCCCAATTGCACCACTTATCACTAAACCAAAATTTCTTGAGAACTCTCAATAGAAAAACCCAACTGACTCTATCAAAATATATTTACATATCCATATTAAGAATCATCCATGTTCTCTTAGCATGTTAAATCTGAATGGATTGCCTCATGGACTGTGATAATTCCTCCCTGTATAAGAAAAATTCCCATGAATCCATTTTGTTGTTCAGAAATTAGGTTGTTCATCAAGTGGTTTTAGCCTTTCCACCATCATTTTTATGATTTTATTATATGTAGTGTTGTAAAGGCTTATCGGTCTAAAATTTGAAATTTATTTAGATCTTATCGATTTTGGAGCCAAAGAAATGAAGGTAGTATTCCACCATTTTAAAAGAGAGTTTTTTCTTTGGAATTCATTCACAGCATTATAATGATCATCCTAGATGATTTCCTAGTATATTTGGAAGAATGTGGAAGGAAAACTATCGAGGCCCTAGTGATTTATCCCCTTCATTGTATATATAATCATCTATGTAGAAGGGTTGCATCAGAATTTCATTCATATCATCTGTTACTAGCTTAAGAATGTGCTATAACATTATTATCATGTCATATTCATAAGGGGGCACTTATTCCTTATAGGATTCTAGAATATAAAAAAGATAAGCTCATTACAAATATCATCTTCGAGAAGATAATAGCTTACCTTGAGAGAGAAGAAGATCCTTGATTTTATCTTTACTTTTTGCTTGGAGGTTATGGTATGGAAAACTTTTGTATTTCGATCCCCCTGTTGAAGCCAAAATGCTCTAGATATTTATCTCCAATAAGTCTCCTCTTTGAGTAGAGTGTTTTGATAATCACTCAATGGGATATTTCTTGTTTATGAAACCGCTCGATTCTTCTACCATCTTTCTCAATATTGGCTGAAATGTCCATTATTTTCTGAGTCAGTTGCTGCTTACGTAAGCAAATGTTTCCAAACACTTTAGTCTTCCAGATCTTGAGTTGCTTCTTTATTTCTTTTAACTTTTTAGCAAACTGAAAATTTTCATTCCCTAGATTTCCACTTTCCACCAGTTCTTAATAAGGTCATCTAGCTTGTTATTCTCCAACCAGGATAATTCAAACACTGGAGGGTGGATTTTCAGTATTTTGATATGAGTTAGCACTTAAGAGAAGAGGACTATGATCAAACACATCTCTAGGTAGAGTACTTATATAGAATTCTAAAAAGTGTAAAATCTAGTCCATTAATCTAACACCATGTCTAATCTACTTTGAATAGGATTTTGCCCAGTCTACGATTTGTCCAAGTGAAAGTAGCTCCATGCAAATCCATATCAAAAAATTCCCCTTATTTGATAAATTCAGCCAAATATTCCATACTGTTGGGGTTATCGGGGATCCACTTTTCTTTTAGAAGGGTAGAGACTATAGTTGAAGTCTCCCATGATAAGTCAAGGAAACTATAAGCAACTCCTATTAAACTACAAAATATCATTCAAAATCTTTTCCCATTGGGAGTAAGATTAGGTGCATGTATGTTGATAGCTATCCATCTTACTTCAGAGCCAACCTCCTGAAAGAACATTCCCAAGAATTTTGGATGTTTGATGATATAGTCACCATATAGAACTTTCGGGTTCCATAGTGTACAAAGGCCCCCAGAGTTCCCAGAAGAATTATGAGAAGTAAGGGAGGCAATGGGCCATACCCTTGGAAGGTTTTCGTCAACTTTTAACTTAGTTTATTGAAGCATGATAATATCCACAGAGTGCTTGAGTCTGATATCTTCTAGGACTCTCTTATTTTGTAAATATTTAAGTCCTCTTATGTTCCTGGATATTATTTTCATTTTTAGATTTGGACTTGTTCCCCGCTACCATAGGGAGGGTTCATTGAGTTCCTTGCACCATATTAAGTGTTGATTCTTGTTGGAGCTTAACATTCCCAAGTATTATACCTTTAGGCTTCTCGACACCCACATCAAATTTTTACTAATGCTTCAGTAACCCGGGATAGCTTTTATCACTAGAGGCTAGCAAAGAAGGGAAAAGTGACACCTCCAACTCCGAGAACCGGAGGTAAATGGAAGGGGAAAGGATGTTGAAGCATCAATAGAAGGGGAAATGACATTAGGGATAGGAACCTCAAAAGTAACAATAGAGTATTCGGGAAGAGGGGATTTAAAGGTAGCTTAACATGAGAGGGCTTGGTGAGGGTAATTTCACCATCTTCCAAAACAACAAAGGGGTTGGAGGTGTTAACCTCTGGAGAAGCCTTAGGAAAAACTTGGGGATAAATTTACCCTTTTTCTTAGGAGAAGAGTCAGAGCTTGTTTTCTTAGGTTGAGGATTAGAAGGGAAAGTAAGAGCCCTATTGTCAATGCTTTTACAAACTGAAAAAACTTGAGGGATATATTCATATTCTATGGGTTGTGACCACACTCGAAAGTCTAAAAGAAGGTCAATATATTTTGTAAGTGAGCCACTAACATCAACATTAACACAAAAATGAGCATGAATGAATCTAGTTTTGGCCTTAGTGGCTTGATCTATGGTGATTAGGGAGCCCATGGAAAGAGCAATACCTTCAAAATCACTAGATCCCAAAACTCCAGAGGAAGACCTGAAAGCAAAACTAGATTGGAGAGTGTGTCATAATTTTAGTGTGGGAATTAAAGCCCGGCGACCATTTACACAAGTAGAATCATCTCCTACCAAAAAACCGTGGTCCTTAATGAGACCAAAATATGTCTCATTATATCACCAAATAACATTCTTATTCTCTGTCTCAAAATAAAGCTTTCAAGTTAATTTCGATGTAGTTTTAATAACGAGATATCATATTTAAGGAAGAATATAGGATTTATCTTATCATCTCTTTATAAATCTATTTGCAATCTAATTGCTTTTATTTCTTGATATTTCTTCTAAAGTTGGAATGCAATACTGTGTAGAAAATAGGTCATAAGAAATTGTACTCCAAGTTCGTAGATTGTAGCTACCAAAATCTTCACACAACTACAAAAATTCTTCACGCAGCTACAGAAATTCCCAGCTAGTGAAATTATTTTGGTTTGTTCCAAAATAATGTAAAGGAGCACCGAACTATTCATCCTACTCTTTGCTTCCACGTCATCAACCAAGAATATAGATCCAAACATGTGGCAATCTAAAGTCATGAATGCATGTGGCATTCCAAGAAGAATTCAAAGTCATGGACTTAGCACTCCTCCTTTTTCTCTCCATGTTTCAAGGATGAGCAAATGGTGGAATAGTATTAGGAATGTTGAATAAGTACTCTCCCACTTTGTGTTCCTAGATTAAAGGGATGAGTTGTAGAAATATTCTCCATAATAAGTGGGTTGTTGTAGTCAATTTTGTTTAGTATTTATTGCTTTGAATAAATCCACCCAAGAATAGGTAGTTAGTTCTTGGAGTGTGGACCAAGTAAACTAGGAGTAATGTCTATAAATACCTCTTCCATATATTTGGAAAAGGGGGCATATTTTGTAAATCAATTTTGAATCAATACAAGTGCAGTTTTAAAAGTTAATTGTAGTTTCTCCAAATCCAAAGGGAAGAGAATGGCCAAAAGCCACTCTTCCCCAAGGAGGAGGATTTTTCTATTATTTCTTAGCATAGTTTATTTACTGCAGATTTATTTCAGTAGTTTAGTTGTTGTGTGTTTCTTTTTCATGCATGTTTAATTTCAGTATGTTTTCTTAGGAAGAAGTATTGTTGAATAAGATTTTCCTTTCTCCTTTTGCATACAAATTTAGACACCGCCTTGGTTATAATGACACCAACTTGTATATGAGTTAGTAAAATGACTGGTAATACAACGACCCGTCGAGTCCCAAGAAGAGCATGTATAAAGTCCTCAATGAGGTTGAATGTGAACAACACGAAGCTATTACACATGGCAATTATCTCTAGTGACCCACAAGGATCCCATTTCAAGCACACCCATTTTTTTATGTCCTCCAAAGGAGGCCTAAGACCCATGATTTTACCAACCAAGGACAAACCCCTCAAAGCGAATCATGCAGCGATCGTGGGAGGGAATTTATAAAGAAAACATCCCATCAAGAACTATTAAGGATAGCTTATCTCGAATTTAGAGCAAAGGGGGACCTAGCTACCACGTTTTCCATACAACCTGCTAAGGGCGAGGAGATAGACCACCGAATCGTTAGGTGAGATCTCAAGGTTCAAACCAGAAGGGTTTGACATTAGAGCTGCATAGGAGGTCACGAAAAATTCAAATTTTAGCGAGTGGGAAAAAAACTTGCTTGTTTATAAAATTAAGTGTATGTTTATGAGACATTATTACGAAGAGATTTTTTAATCAAGAGAGAAAAAAATAAGTTTTTTTGTGGGAGTTAGTTTATTTGGGGAAATAAAATTATTTGAAACTAGTGGACTATATAGATAATTATTTTAAATGGGTATATTATCGGGTTGATTTTTATAGGTTGGCATGGGATTCATTTGGATGACCTAAATGGAATCGCATGATCCGTTTTTACTAGTAAAATTGTTAGCTTAATATTTGATCTAAGAAAATAATAATAGAGTAAATTTAATACCCTTAGATAGGATGCCTTAGCAAAGGGACCCTTGACCATGTTATTACAAATTGACACGACCCTTGATTTTAAAAATTGTAGAGAACGGTGGAAAGGATTGGATAGATAAAATTTTATCAATGAAAATTTAACGACTCTTTTTTCATGCCAAATCCAAACCATAGTTTGTGGCCTTAGTAAGATCTTAGCTATGTTTAATATTTTGAAATCTTCTTTAAAATTGTTTGTAATGGCTTAGCGAAGAAGATAATAATAAATAAATAATTTTAATAACACACTGGACTAAACAAAAAAATCAGCACCAGATTCAAATGTGTCATTTTTTCATAAATTTTATTGGGTTAAATTAAGGGAATTATAATCATGATATCTATTTTATTTTACATTATGAGAAATTTCTAAGAATTGTTGATGGAAACATTATAATCCTCTAAATGGAAAAAATTCCTCTTCATGAGATGAAATCATGAACCCACTAAAAGGACAATGCCTCCTTGAAAAATATGAGTACTTCTTATCCTATCTCCTAAATCAAGGACAGGTGAGGAGATAAAAAAATTCACTTTAACCGAGGTTTTCATCATAGAAGTATTCAATTGATTCAACTAAGTGTTTCATGTTCAACAATCCTCTTGTGCACTTTAACTCAAGATAGCAAATGAGTTTTCCCTCTTATCCAAGTATCTTCAATGGTCTTCAGTGATGCTTTTTTGTGACATGGATGAATTCATCATGGATGAAGGACTCATCCAAATCACTTGTGAATGGATTCGTTTGAAATATTATTGAGAGAGAAGTGATGCTCTAATTTTGATACAATTATCTTGTCCTCAATACAAAAATGCAAAATCAAATGGAGCAGAAAAATACTATGAAAAACTCATTCATCCATATCTCAAAAATTAATCCACATCATAATGAAAAATATGGATTAAATGAAATTTTATTTTAAGATGAACATTTACTCCAAATTTTAGGCAATTTGGCTCTATGAGTCAACGGAAAAGTACATAATAATTTGAAGTTGTTCTAGGCACAAATGGAGTTTTTAACTTGAAAATTATTTCCCTAAAAATACTAGTATATGATATCCTATGATATATATATATATATATATTCTTATTTTTTCAAATGGAGAATTTTAGATAAGTTTCAAGATTTTTGACTGTGGGATCATTGGAAATGAGAGAAAAATCATTTTGGAAGCTACGGCACATAGTTGTTTTTAATGGCTTCTATGAAGGAAAAATGAAGCTTTCATGGATATTAAAATATGCAATTTATTTAATTTTAAGTTAAGGTTTTGGAGGGAAAGCCTATCATTCAAAATATAATTTAAGTGGAGGAGGGTTTTGGGTTTTTTTTGTGCAAACAATCAAATGTGCCAACTTTGCATTCCCCTCTAAAAAAGAGGTTTTGATCAGTAATGGACGCACCAATGTGCTCCAATGTCATGGGGTATCCTAAAATGCACCTATGCTATGAGGAGAATGTCAACAACACTCAAAAAAAAGTAAAATGTTCTAATATCACTATACCTTTTTTACATAAACCAAATTAGGATGCAGATGCACTTATAGAGGATGGGATTAAAAAAACACTTTAAAAAATCTGTTTTGTACCTTTAAAATGACTCTAAGCTTCAAAATTCCACGTAAGTCACTTAAGGTGTTGATATCAACAATTCAATAGACAATTAGAATGTGAGATGCACTTTTTGGGTCCAAGACCAAAAATTTCCTTTATGGGGTGTATAATATATCAATTTGATTGTAAATGGGAAAAAACATACAATCAAGCCATTTATAAACCTTGAAAATAAAATATCTTTTATTTTTTAGTCAACTCACCATTTTGGCATAGGAAGGCATGACAAGAGCTGAGATGCTACATGAGATTGAGATGGGTATCAATAAAATACAATTGGTCCATGATTAGAACTACATGTGCCTACATTTAATCATTTTTAGGATCCTAAATCTAACTGAGATTCCCAAAACCTTGGTCTGAAACTCTCTCTTCCAGAAGAACTCTTGTGCATCAGTGTTTGAAAGGTTTTAGCTCTTGATATTTCCAAACATTTATCTTAAATATGTAATCATATAATATACCTTGATATATTTCCGATGAATATGATTTAGGCTTCTAAAACCAATCGAGGCTCCTAAAATATTTTGCACAAGTTGATCTTCCTTTGACGATTGAGAGCACCTTTTCCTAAAAAAATATCTAGAGGTGAATGTGTTCCCAAGACTAGTGAAAATCTCCCAAAAATTCCCTACATCCTAATTTCATAAAGTAGACTTAGATACCTTTCTAATGAATGTCATATGGGCTTCTAAATCCATCCGAGGTTCCTAAAATATTCCATGCAAGTTGATCTTGTTGGACAATATTTCCTTGTTCCTACTCAGATTAGTGAACTAGTACTAAAGAAAATAAAGAAACTTAAAATATGAAGGGTTTATGGACCTTAAGATGGAATAATGATGTGGATGGGCACAAATGATGGATCCTTCTCCGTAGCAAGCTAAGTGACCTACAAATCAAGATAAATCAATAGAAAAGATTGGATTAGTAGATAGGATGGGAGGGTTTCTGAAAAAGTTAGTCCCGAGAAGAAAAAACTTCCTAGGATGGATGTCAACCCTTTTTTTGATAAATATAGATAAAATTATATATTGATAAATTTTATGTAGCTAAGATCTGGATAATATGTAGTAAATCTGAGATAAATAGAATATTGAAATGTAGAAATGTAAGGAAAGTATAGATCTGATCTAAATATGTGTAAAGTAAATCAAAATTTTATGGTTTGATAGTGATATGAGGTTGTAAAGGGCTTGTCGATGGCGAATGAGGTTGTTAGACTGAAATAGTGATGTAAAATGCAGATCCGAGAGCTCGATGGTAGATCTAGAGTTGGTGCAGTACTTTGGAATGATGAACAGGAACTGCGAAAAGAGTCCGAAATAGGGAGAAATAAAAAAAGATGCAAAAAATTAGAGATGTAAAGGTAAATAATGAAAATATGGATTGGGTCAATGTCGACTAAGGATGGGTCAGCAACAACTAGTGACCGGTAGAATGGATCTGGAATGGCAAAGAGACAAAATGATTAGATCTAAGGTAGGGTGGATGTAGGAACATAAAACAGATGGCTAGAGATTTGGATGATAGACAAGTTGATGTACTAGAGGCTAGGTTGATGGTGACCAAACAAGGTCAATGGAGAGTAGGGTTGAACTAATCTTAGATGAAAATAGATGAGATGAAACGAAGACCTATAGACAAACACATAGAGTTGAGAAGGTTAAAACTGAGTCCATGACGACAGTAAAACCTGCACAAGATATTAGAGACTAATATGGATGATAAATGATAATGATGAATAAATGCATGCAAAAGGTGAAGGAGATCTCCTAAAACTCCAAAATGGAAGCACAAGATCTCCAAGAGGACTCCAAGATGATTGTGGTAGTGCAAAGGCACTTAAGGATGAAGGCAGGATCACAAAAAGTGAGACTCTCCAAAATTGCATCCATTAACACTAAGGGGTATATGGGACTTTGTAGGGTCAACAAAAACCCAAATAAGTCACCGATGAATGGTCCATTTAGGTGGTGGAGTGATGTCCAACTTGAGGAAAAGAGGCCCAAATGAAGTGGGATTAGGGTTTATATGGATAGGGATGAGATAGGGTTGCATAGGGAAGAGAAATGAGTAAATAAAGGATATGGGTGAATAAAAATACAAAATGGGGTGGTTGAGATCATAGAAATGATAAAATAAAAGAATCTAGAGATGGGAAATGAATTAATGAAGGATTAGAATTTATTAGGGATGATTAAGGGAAAATAGAATAATAAGATGAGGATTAAGTTAATTGAGGATTAAATTAATTAAGGATAAATAACATAATGAAATGGTTAAAGGTGGGAAATGAAAAATTGAATTTAGCTGGGAAAATGAGATTCAAATGGATGGACATGAAGAAAAAGAGCAAACACGGTGTGAATGGCGGTGATAGAAAATTTTGGTGTCTACATTTACCCCTTTTTGATGAGTGGTTTGCATTAGGAAAGCCATGAGAAAAAAAGCGAGAAGGATGGAAAAGATAATTGATTAGGTGCTCCCCTCAAACTAGGGGTCGACGACACAAAGGAAGTTGATCATGAGTTTGAAAGAGATAGATGAAGAAGGGATGAAAAGGATGAGAAAATAAGATAAGGGGATAAGATATCCCAGATGAGGATTGAACAAAAAGTAAAAAGTAAAATAAAAATATGGCAGTGATTTCAAAGTCACTCTAGTAGGGAACAAAGTTTGGTCTTCAGGAAACCATGGGATTGTCCTACGAGGATTTTGAGTCAACAAAAACCATTGCAAAATGGATGGATACTAAGGTAAATTCACTCAAATAGATGTGCAATGGGATACAAATGGGTCAAAGGAAAACATTGATTATGTCCAAGAAAATGTAAACAATAGTCAAGATAAGGGTCAAGAAAATATTAAAGGGGTGGGATAAAAAAATCCATCCGAGGTGGGATGCAAAAAGTGATGGAAAATAATGAAGCCCCAAGAGGGAACACAAGAATGGCCACAAAGGTAAAATGTTGAAAATAATGATGCGATGGATAACAAAGCTTGGGTGGGACACAAAAAGGATGTGATGATGAGAAACCCTCAATGAAAAGAGTTGAAGAAAAGATAATTTTCAAAGGAAGGATTGATCAAAAAGAGTGAAAAGGGAGATTGATATAAAATGCAAGGTCGGGTCGACGAAGACTAGTGGTAGTTGACGGTAACTAAGGAAAAGTTATGGAGACCCAAGGGGGTTGGAGAAGGCCATGGTTAGTGGGCTATATAATCCCATGGTTTGGCCAGACAAGCTCATTTCCATGTGACAAGTTGATGATTAAGATCTCGACTATAAGAGAGAGAATGAGAACTATGATGGAGAGTAGATCGAGTGCATAGGTGGCGTTATTGTGTGTGGATCAATATATTTCTCACTTAGAGGGAGATACCTTTTGACATGAGTGACAGGAATCTCTCTATGAGGTCTTGGATTTATGACAAGAGATATATCATATAATGGATCAGAGCGATCGGTACAAGAGACATAGAGAGGCATATAGAGCCAAATTTATAGATCTTGTGCTGATCCTAGCAATTGATTTAGGTAGTGGTGCTCCAAGAGCATCACAGGGAGCTAGATAGAGGCACCAAATAGTGTTGTGCCTTTGATTCTATACACAAAACATGTGGAGGAGGTGAGATATTTTGAGAATATTGTGACACACAAGCTTTCATAGACATTGAGATACGCAGAGTACCTAAGCAAGATTTTAACCCCCGAAGGGGGTAGCGCAACACCATTAGGAATTATTGCGAGCGTGTCTTAGACACTACGAGAAGTGATTCACAAGGGAGGTGGAAATTCCTAGGGATTTATTCCAGGACCTTCCCTAGGATGGGAGGGTTTGACTCTATCTAATGCACAATTTATAGATATGGATGATGTATCTGCTTTACGAGAGGACCCTTAGAGGCCTACTAGTTATGATGTATTGATGTGTTTTGGACTCATTATATATATACGATGATTTTTATTTTTACTATGATGTCTTAACATGTAATAATTTTTATGGTTGCGGTGATGTTGATGTTAGATGTATATGTTCATGTTTAATTATGATCCGGTTACATGTTTATGATATTGATGATACGTTTTTATGGAATTTGATTTATATGTACATGTGTTAATATAAATTAGACGTGGATATGATGATTCATGAATATATGTTTGAAATACAGTATGATCATGATGTAGTTAGGTACATCATGTTATGGATAGATAGTTGATGGATTATGAATATGGATGGTATGGATAATGATAAATGTTATACTTAAAAGAAAACACATAGTGATGGATGACATGGTTAGAGTTAGGAACTATGTGACCTTGATAAAAGGTAACAAAAATAAGATAAACGACACATAATCGTAGCGAAAGGAGCATATGAGGAAATGATTCTTTAAACCGGATTAGAGGTAAACAAGAAAAGGATCCCCTTAAGACAATGCACTTACAGCTAATAGCAGGTGTTGACTCATAACCAAAAATAATCATTTATCCTAAGGATCATGTGGAAAATATGGAAAGTGGACATATAAAACTAATTTTAACAAGACATAACAGATTTATAAATGGCTTGTATGGGGATATAGCGGTTCCCCATAGGTGGGTGTTCCTAGGTCTATGCCACATTTCTTGGTAATGGGGCGAAATAGATCAATACGAGAAGTTTTATATGAATGAGAAAGTTGATCGATGTGGGAAGAATTTTGAGGATGCTTGCTTTTGTTTTTTTATGTTTTTTTCTTTATGATAATGAAGGTTGATCAATATGGGAAGCCTTCACTACCATGATATAAAGTGGGTAGCCATCCTTCGAGGGATTGGTCTACTTTTTTCTTTAATTCTTCTTTGACTTTGGAATTTATTTTATTTGATAAATGAAAAAGATAATACATGCATGATAGATGTCCTTCAAGGGATCAGTCTATATTTTTGAATTTTGATGCCTTTATGAACAATTGTGCTTAGAGGGATCATTTTGTTTTCTTTTAAATTTTTATGGGGAAGAGTTGGGGATAGCTAGGTAGACCACTTAAGAGGGGATAATGAATGTACAAGTGACACCTATGGACCCTTAGCATGGTTCCAATATGTGAATAAGATGGTAATGGATGTAATGATTTTAGATTTCTCACCAAGAAGGAATAACCTATCTATAAGGAATATGCTATGAGCAAATTAGTGATGCCAATATTCAAGGTCATATATAGGAAAGTGACAGTAGACCACATAATTATAGATCATTATGATGAAAGATGGAATGGCTAATGATGGATGGATGACCACTAGGATGGCTAAATATATGATGGTAGATGTGTTAACAGTAGAATGGCCACAAGTGCAATGTGTTAAGAGGTTCTATTTCTAGTTAACTATCAAGAGAAGATTAGTTTCAAGATTCATATATATGATCCAATACAGTTAGGAGAAAAATTTCGTTGTTATATCCTTTCTAGAGTAGTGTCGTTTTCATTTTCTTTTAAGAATAAAGTCACGATGTTAGAGTCACACTCTTTTAGAGACAAGAGAGTGGATGGGATAAGATGAGATGACAAATTCTATGAAGGATAAGTAGATTTAGATGAGATTAGCTGAAATTAGATGAGATGATTAACAAGAAGATGGCTAGCACGATAAGATACCAAATCGAGAATGATTATGGATATTTACAGAATTCGGGGTAAAAGGACATAGTTTCATTGATGTCCATGGGATGGTTAGATGAAGAAGGATACGTGACAATATTAAGGGAGGTGTGACTTATCCCCCAACAAGATATGTTTTATCACATTAGGTAGATTAGATATAGATGTGGATAATCTAGTAGATGTAAAAGGAGATTGAGTAGGACTATTAGAATGAGCAATGTCGATTGTGCCTCTAGTTTTTGATTAGATAGACAATTTAGGGTTGTGAGGGGAGGAGGATTAGTAATGTGAATTACGCCAATGAAGAGAGCGTGCCTCTCTTTAGGAGGAATAGATCTTATATGAGAGATTACAACAAATGATTTAGGTGAAGGACAAAATTTAGATTCCTTAGGAGATGAAGGTTTGATTAGAGGATTGGATTTAGATGTGGATGAGATGGAAGGGAGATGGTCTTCATGGATGAGAAGTTTATCTTCTCGTCATTAAGTAATAAATGAGAGTTTTGAGGGACCTATAGTGTTCGAGTGTCATGCCTAGGGGTGTGATGATAAGTAAACACAACATTAGGATTGAACTAAGGAGTTCTTAGAGCGTTTAGATAAAAGGAATTGATATGAGGAAACATGATTGCTAAGGTTTAGGGGAGTCAACGAAAAATTTAAGTATAGAACCCAATGGGGGTTTTTGAAAAAAAGGTTATAAATGAAGTGTATTTTGGTAGATGAAGTTGAAAGAGGTGGTTTTCTTTGATGAGGATTGATGAGAACCTTTGGTTCAAATTTATAGTTGGAAGGAGAATTGGGTAGTTGTGATTTGATTTTGATGACTTGAGAGTTAATTTACTTTAATGAAGGATTAAATTTAAAAGAAGGGTTAGATTACCTAGATTTTGGTTGGTTGATGACAAGTACCTTAGATGAAGGGTCTGGCCCTAAATGGACGGAGATTCTCCTAAGAGTGATGATGTAACATTGGTTTTCTTAGGATTGGGAGGTGAGGATTTACCCTTGTGGGAAATTATTATAATTTCAATTGGGAATTCTATAGAAGCAAAACTAGATAGTGTAGATGTGTATATTAAGGATGGAAGAGGTTTTGGATGATGCACTTGATAATATTAGAAGAGGTTATGGAGTATGTATATTTTCTATAGATTGGTGTAGGTTCTGATGGATTGGTGTAGGGGTGATTGGTTTTGTAGATGGGGCGTGTACACCCTTTGTAGTTGTCTTAAACGGGGTGTTTATGTCATAAATACTTTAAGGGTATCATAGATATACATGAAAATTGAGATGTAGATATAGGTGTGGTTATGTTAGAAGATATAATTGATGTGTAAGTGGGTATAGATGTAGGAATGGTAGATGTTGATGAAGAATCAGATATGATAGATTTGGATGTAGTGGTAGTGGGTATAGTTGAGATGGTTGTAGATATAGGTGGTGGAGATGTAGTAGTAGATGTATTTGATATAGAAATGGATGAGGGACTAGATGTGAGTTGAGATGTGATAGGTGTATAGATAGGCTTGGATGTTGATGAGGTTGTCATCCTAGGAGAAGTGTATAAAATAGAGGTAGATGTGAAAGATGATGGATTAGTAAATGTAGGTAATAACTTAGGCTCTTGATTTAAGGTGTTGATTGCATGAGCATTAGGTTCATAAGATGTGGGAGGCGTCATCTAATTATTTGATGGAAGTTTAAAGGAATCAAGAGGTTGATTAGGTCATGTGCTATGATTTTCTACTTGAAGGTTACCTTGATTTATAAGTTGTTGGACCTGATATTTGAAGGAACGACACTTTTCAATGTCATGACCTTGTACTTAATGATATTTACAATAATTCCCATCGTGATACCATATGGATTTGGGTTGTGAAACATCAACTCGGTCATATGGGGAATTCAAATGAGGTGGACTGCCATGAACTTTTCAAATATGAAACTATATTACTCCCTAGGGGAGTATAGTTATGAAGTGGTCTAGAAGCTCTTTGTGGAGGTTCCATGTGAAAAGTGGATGCAGATGAAGATTGACTTATAATGGCATTGGTGGTAGTTTTGGGCTTATCACCACATGCGGAAGATTTGGTGAACATGGATTTGTGATTTTTTTATCTAAGTTTTAAGATGGACTTGCTCAAGGGTACAAAGTTCAAGTTTACGAACCATAGTAAACACCTCTTCAAAGGTTTTAAAATATTAAATTTGAAGAGTTGAGGATATGTTGTTCATAGAAGACCGTGAGAAAATATCAATTAGTTCATCCTATCGAAGGGATAATGATAATTGGTTAATAATTATATGCCATCATGTGACGAAGTCCATAATGGATTTGTGTCATCTTTGTCAAATGGAATAGAGGTCGATAATGGTAATCTTTTGAGCAATGTTGAACAATAAATGTTCAAGGAATAATTGTGCTAGTTGAGTGAAGGTGAATAGTGAGTTTTGTGAAATTTTTCTACCGATATAATGTGGGACCTACCAATGACATAGGAAATGTGTGAAGCATGAGGTATTTTTCATGGGAGATAAGGTAAGATGCAATTATAAAGGCTTGTAGATGTTTTTGGAGATCCTCCTTGATATTGAACTTGGATAACTTCAATAGTTCCCAATGAGGAGGATATGGATTAACATGAATGGATGGGTTAATGGGTTCATTACAGATTTGATCTTATGAAAAGTTTTTTTGATCCCAATGTAGTGGATTTAAGGTTAGTAATTCTATTCAATAAATCTTGTAAGGGATGATTAGGTGGTTGAGATGTTGGAGGGTGAGTTTGAGATGCATATGAGTTGGATGGGTTAGGTTATTGATATGTTTGGTAATTTTGAGGATGTGTTGGTGTAGGTGGAAGTGGTTGATAAGGAGGAATATAATTAAGGGTTTTTATTGGATTGGTTGAGATAAAGCTTGATGTTGAGATATGGGGATGTGGTAAGATTGGTTTGATTGAGTTGGTTGTTGTGAGATTGGCTGGGATATGAGTGATATGTGGTTGAGATACTTGGATAGGTTGGTTAGGAAAACATAACTAAAGAAATCTTGAGGAGAAAATTTATGTGTTTGTGTCAATTTAGATGGAAGAGGTTATGAGGTGATTAAATTAGCATGGATATGTGAAGTAGAAATAGGGTGTAGAGTTTTGTTATGTTGTATGCATGTATAAGGAATGAAGTGTGATACCTAAGATGGTTGGATAGGCATACTAGTGACAATAGTAGATGAAGTGGGGATAGTGTTGATATGAGGTAAGTGGGTGGAATGGAATCCACCAATTGAGTAGATTGAAGGGATTGAGGGATTGTGGAGGACTTACGAAATAGTAGTCATAAAGGATGATAGGATTAGCATCAAGGAGTTCTTTGAACTCTGTAGATTGATGAGGGATATTAGGGGGTCCAAAAGTTTCTAGAGGAGTAGGAGATGAAGGAAAAATTAGTCTAGAAGGATTGGTTTTGATACGAGGTTCATATTATATGACATGATCTTCATAAAGTGATGCCATAAAAACACAAGGTTGGGAGATCAAAGGTGTGGTCTCAAGTTCAAAATCTTGTTGGGAGATATCATTGGAAGAAGTGATGTCATTTGTTAAAGTAGATTACTACGTGTTCTTGTTACGAGAGGGAGTGATAACAGGCATGAAGTAGAATTTTTTTTTGTCTATGTAGTTTATTAACAAAAAATAGGGCAAAAAAATGTTTTATCGTCATGATTATTTAGATGTGAAAAAGTAGTAAAAGGGGCTCAAAAGGACCCTTTGAAATGGAAATATATAGATGGTTCCAAGTGGTTTTGGTTGTGGAGTTCTTCATATACCCGAAGGTACATGAGGCCAAAATTTGTATATGATTTTATAAAATTTGAATTTTATTATGAATCTAAGAGTAAAAAAATTTAACGAATTAAATATACTGAAATATAAATGTTAAGTAATTTATTTTGTAATTAAGATGAAAGAAAATGAAAGGTACTTATTTGATTTAGACTTACCTCACAGTGATCTGGGACTGAACAGAGTGATGAAATGGCATAACAGAGTATCACAACGAACCTCAAAAATAGTAGTGAAGGAAAATATGGACAGACTAGGGTGCCTGTAGAGGGATAGGGGAAACTTTTGGTGTCCATGTATGAAATATGGGTGCCCTGGTCTAAAATATGGGTGCCCTGGTCTACGAAACAACTCAGAATATGATCATGATATGGTCGTTAGATATTCACAATACTTCACCTTTAGTCAGGTGAACGTCACACTTGGTTTGACGATATCATTATCAATATCCAATAAATAAATACATGAAAAACCCCACACAAATCATCAAACCCTAGAAAATATAAAAATTAATGGGTCAAACTGTCATCACCTATCAAATGGATGGACTTATGAATGAGTGTTGCAATACATCTTAGACTTGATGTACTTCTATAGGATTGTGTGTGTAATAATGTGCCTAGGGTTACCTCGCCACCAATGATGCCAAAGTAATGGGAAATCACTAGATAAAATTCAATATGGTGGATGGAATAGAATAAACTCCCAAACCTATGCAATGTGTATGCGAGAATAGTGCCCAAATGTAGTCCATTTCTCTATGTAGATAAGCACCCTTAGTATAATTAGTCCGACCTTAAGATAGTATTTATGTTGTGTTTATATAGGGATCTCTTGTTTTTAATTTCCACACTAATGACGCGACATGTTGACTAATACCTAGGGAAATGGGAGTGAAAACCATAAAGACCGACCTTGAATTTCTAAATTAAAACCAAGTGTGATGGGGACCAGGGTGCCTAGAAATTAGGACCATGGCACCCTAGGCACCATAATCCCTATCTAAGCACCCTAGTAAAAGACTAGAGACAAGAACTGAGTGAAAAGTGATAGATAGAA
The DNA here is from genome assembly GCA_018340775.1 of Taxus wallichiana var. yunnanensis. Lineage (NCBI taxonomy): Eukaryota > Viridiplantae > Streptophyta > Pinopsida > Cupressales > Taxaceae > Taxus > Taxus wallichiana. Next base: position 816,862,404 of record CM031243.1, on the reverse strand, counting down.
GACCCTAAAATGTGACCAAAACTCACAAGTGAGTGACTAATGTCTAAGACAAAAAAACATAAACCAAAAAAGCGACGATTGGACTACGAGATGGGTCATTAGTGAATACATTTCTTAAACCATATCCATATATAAAATGCCATACTTAGTGGTGTAATAATAGTAGTAAGCACATGATTTTATGACTAAATTTTCCCCACTTTGTCTTGGCGAGTGAAAGCTCATAGTAGTAAGTGCATGATTTTGTGACTAAATTTTCCCCACTTTGTGTTGGCAAGTGAAAGCTCGGTAAAATAAAGTAGTTAGTGACATGTACCTAAGATAAGTCTAGACAATCCCGTGCTATAGGAGAATGCGTAGATGTGGTAGGAGAGTGTGCCAAATAAGATCACATAGCATGATGAACCATGGGTCAACATGTTGATCCATGCAATGTAGTGAGATATGTAAAACTCGTGATGAAGTGCACTAAATGAGGGTGATGATTGTAATGCTAGATGATTGATGATTTAGAATGTTGTAAAATTAAGTTTGAGATGGGGTAGGGAGTGATCAATTCCCAACCCGATTGCATGTGTATGAAAATTGAAGGATTTGGGTGTCCTACCGCCACGTAAAGAGTGTGGGGAGAAATGTGAGTTATTCTCAAACCTTCAAATACATCCTCAAAAGATCTATCCAATGTAGACAGAAACAAATCAAATTTGCAGTGGTTTTGGATCCAAAGATTTCAATCAAACGTGTTGACCCATATAGGAGCAGTATAGGAAATAAAATGACATCTCATTTCCCCCACTCCATGGATGTCACCATAATGTGTGGTGGTTTCTAAGTTAGGTCATCTGGAAGCAAATGTAAATGTAGAATAACTTCCCATGTTAGGTCATCTGGGAAAATAACAATGTAACTCCCAAGTTAGGTCATATGGGAGGTGAATATGTTGTATTGTGTTGATTGAATGGTGTGATTTTGATTGTTAGAGGTTTTAATGTATTTGATTGGTTGATTGATTGATTAGTTTACTCATAGAGATATTTTATGCTTGTTGTCCCAATGTTAGGTCATTAGGGGGAATTAATAGAAAATGATTAAATTTTACATGGTGTATTAGCAAATATTCAAAAATGACAAAGTAGAACTATTAAACGATTGTTTAGTGGTGTAAGGGGAATTATAGGATGACCCCAATTATATGCCCCCTTTTAGTGAAAGGGGAAGTGATAATGAGAATGAATGCTGAGCCGAAATTCGAAACAATAATAGACAATGTATGATGAATATCACAAAAAAATATGTGTAGATTAAGTAAAAGAAAATGTCAAGGAGAGATATCATGTGTTTCATGTGTACGATACAATGGTAGGTATAATTCTTAAGATAATTCCACAATCTGGATAAAACTCGGTGTAAAAACACTCAAGATATTGAAAAAATCGCGCGATATTTATTAGTTAAGTAGTGAATGTGAAGTATGACCATAGTAGAGTGAATAATGAAAAGTAGCTATAAATAGTAAAGTGAAAAAGTGATTAGTCAACTCATTTGTCTTTGCACTAGTGTAAGATTGATATCCGGGTGTTTAAGGATGTCAGAAGTGAGAACATCACAACCTAGATGATTAGAGATGGTAGTAAATGTCGTGGCGTCGTGTACGATGACGGATTTGGTAAGTGCATTTGTTTTTCGAAAAATGCGTGTAGTAGTCATTTTTAGTGAAATTTTGTGAAACTCGATTTTGTTTTTCTCAAAGATGTTGGACCTCAACAAGAGTTGTGAAGACATTAGTGGCCTTCAAGAGAGGAGTGCCCAAACCCGGGCACCGGTGTCACACTCCTCGGTGCCCTAGTCTTGCGCCTCTGGGTGCCAATGTCAAGAAAGTATGATTTTTTCCTAGTGATTGAAATGTGAAATTTGATGTGTAATGATGTCACAAGTGGTGATGTTTGCATATGTGTATTGTTTTAATGCATTTTTGGTATTATACGAGGGATATCCATTTGAGGGAGTTCTTTGTGGTTAGGATATGAGTACTTTACTCGGGTTGGGCTTGTTAGACGATGATTGGGAGGTTATGGACCGTGTCGGCTGTGGCACATAGCAAGGATGGGGATGTTCCCATAATATGCCCATGTTGATAGTGTTATATGAGAGATGGTATGTAAATACTTGTATATTTTAGTTACCTACTAGTGAGATGACAGTCACATTAGAGGATGTATATTGCATACTTGTGATTGTCGAGCTTTTAGCGAGATGGTACATATCATGGTCACAAGAACATGGAGAGAAAAATACAAGTCGTTAGGTAGTATTCTATGGGGACTCGAGTGCCTTTCGAGGTCCATATAGCTTGGATTCCAGGAGGAACATAGAGGTGTGATTAGAATGACTACTTTGTTACATATATGGGCCTACAATAATATAGCAAAAGATATTGAGGCCATTTGGTGGTCCATAAGAAGAGTGGGATAGGCTAGACATATTTTCTAGGAGATGGGTTGGTGTGCATGGTCGAAGATGGATACTGATACTTATAGAGCCTTGATAGATCGGATGGGGCTAGATGTAATGATATCAAGGCCATACTAAGATTATGGAGGATGCCTAGAGGATTAATAGAGTTACGATACATATGGAGGACTATGTGCTTAGAGGACCAATTCCCACATGTGATAAAGTTTAGTATGGCCTGGATGTGCCCCCAAACGAATATGTATGGGTTAGGGATATTAGAGTGCATAGGGGGCCGAAGCTCGACCAAGGCCCACAAGAGAGTAGCTAGTACCTCTCGGTCCCAATGAGGCCAATGCGGCCATAGAGCTTATTGACGTAGATGATGCGGGGTGTACAGAGGCATACCATGCATGGTGGATAATGCATCGATGGGTGTTTTTGTTTCCATTTTTTCGGATGTGGTGGGATTACCACATGGAGGAGGAGTGGAGGGGAAAGCACATGCCCCTAAAAACGTAGCGTGAGTATCTATATAGTTGTGTTATATGATTGGTTACTTGATTATGTGATGGTTATGGTTGTCTAATGTGTTTTGCTATTGGTTGTAGGTGATGTGTATTAGAGTTTGATTGTGGAAACATCTATCCACACATTGACGTGGAATGTGACGACCGACATACTTTTGGGTGGAAGTATGTTAGATCATGTGGATGAGATTACGGGTGATCATGCCTATTTGATTGAGGTGGTAGCCATAGAAGCAACCTCATGTACCGTGCTATTATACAAGAGAGATGAGGAATGAGAGGAGACATGAAAAGTGAGAGAGGCGGTGGGAGGAGGTCCTTTAGCACAGATGTGTTTGTAATTCCTTGTGTTACGGAGTCAATTTGCATAGCAGAAATCAAGGAGAATACATTATTACATAGGAAGGTGGAGAGGTATAGGGGTCACAATCAACGATGTCAAGTTAGTGGTGAGGCATCGAGTTCTAGAGCACTTGTAGTACCAGATAGTGACAACGATGATGAGATATGATTTGTATTGATGTATTTGATGTAGGGGAGTTTCCCAGCTTATGAGATGTTTTGTAACTTTTATTGTGATCGATATATATATATATATATATATATATATATGGATTTATCGACATATGGTGATTATATTCATTGTGTATTGATGTGATGATGTGATGATGATGTGTGATTGATATTACGATATATGACTCTTGATGTGTTTAGATTTGTTGAATTGATTTTTAATGCATAGTTGTCGAGTAATGTGTAGTGTGATGATGATATATTGTATATGATAGTAGATGATGTATGTAATATGAAATTGTGATGAATGATCAATTGTCGTGTAAAAGTATGATATAGTCGTTATAGTGTAATGAAGTGTATGTTAGTAAGATGAAGATAGGGGGACAAGATTAGTGATTCCACCCTATCATATAGATGATGTAGTTCACTTAGATAATATCCCTCAAGAAATCAAGAATGATTCATGTAATGAAAGAGTGCAACATCAGGAAATGATTTGATAGAATGCGATAGATGAATTGAGAAGGCGTCGAAGATAGGTTCTTATTGTAATAGATCCCTCAACAGTCATGTAAGAACCATAAGAACACGAGTGTGTCATCGGGAGTGAGGTGATAATAATAACCTACCAAAGACTGAGGCGGCGCAAAGTAGTGGAAGTGTGTGGGGTGGAAGCAACAATATTATACAAGCCAAACTAAATTTCATATGGAGCAAGGTGGGAGGTGTGAATGATAAGAGCTAGGAATCCAATGTGAAGTAGTAGCATGATGTGATGGATGATATGGATGAGATGGATGAGATGGTGCAATGATGGATGACCGCGATGGAGATTGGGAAAGCATTACAACATGTGGCTATGATTGGATAACAACCTTATCACTAAATGGAGGAGAAAATTGAATTGGTGTAATAAGTCACTAACAAGGATAAGGAGATATGGACTGCTCACTTGAGCGAGAGCCAAATGATATGATTCCCTTATCCTCTAATTTTTGTGATCAATCATGAAGGTTGAAGCAATCATTATCCCTATAGCCATTGATACGGTGATAGTAAAAATATGATTGATAACGTTGATGATCTAAAAGATGTTGTAGGTGATTTTTGTTAGAGAGTAAGAGAATTACACGCTCATTGAGAAAAGCATGTAGCACATCATGTGGTTGAGTGTGATGAGAGAAATGCAATGGCTCATGTGAAACAAGTATAAAAGATCGAGGTGTATTCTGATGCAGAGTAGGATAAGAAGGATGGTTTTATGATGTAGTAGGTCAAGCTTTCTTATGAGGAGGAGATGGAGATCATGTAGGACGCTCAACTGATGGTAATGGAACTAGATGATGTAGCAGTAGTAACTATAGGTGGAGGATCTATAACATGTGTAGCAATGAGGTCTTGTTCTAGATCAATAACTCTATAGCATAGAAGTGTGAATGATTCACATGTGTCGTATTATATTAATTTTGTTAGGGCGGGAATCAAACCATGAAAAAGATAAATTACTTTTTTAGATCGATAGGTTGAAAGACTAATTGGTGCATACAAACATTGAATCATAAGATGTAATCCATGATAGGTTATGTTTTTCCCTAATGTAAAGTAGGTAGATGATCATAAGTAACTCTAGGGCCATTGTTGATGATAAAGCGATGGATAAAATCTTCTTCCATCTCATGATAAGTGCTAATAGACCCAAATGGTAGGTGAGTATACCATTACAAAGCGTCATCGGTAAGGATATAATGAAAGGCTTTAAGGAATAATCGATCATTAGAATATGAATCCATGGATATATGATAATGTTTGAGATGTAAATAGGGGTTTCCAGTACCATCAAAACATGAAAAGGTAGGCATGATAAAATCCTTACAAAATGTTCAATTATGAATCTTGTTAGGAATAGGGTTTTCATGTAATGAATCATTATCAATGGAAGTATAATAGGCCTTACATTTTAAAGCGAGTGATTGAACATGAGATTGTAAGTGACCCATAGTATGTGTGAGAGACAAGATGTCTTGTGAAGGAATAATACAAGATGGTGATAGTGTGTTAAGTAGTTGTAACTTGCCATTATGAGTACTTATAGGTACATCTAGAGGAGACAAAGGATATTCGATGCTAAAGGAACACCTAGGTATAGACATTGAAGAAGCTTTATAGATGATGATTCTATAAAATGATTCACAAAAATGATTCTATAAAATTTGAATTTTATTATGAATCTAAGAGTACATCAATGTAATAAATGAAATATATTGAAATATAAATGCTAAGTAATTTATTTTGTAATTAAAATGTAATAAAATGAAAGGAAAGGTACTTACCTGATTTAGACTTACCTTGCAGTGATCCGGGACTGAACAAAGTGATAAAATGGTGGAACAGAGTGTCACAAGAACCTTAGAAAATAGAAGTGAAGGAAAATATTGATAGACTGGGGTGCCTAGAGAGGAATAGGGACGCCTTTGTGGGTGCCCTCCTATGAAAATTGGGCACCCCGGTCTATGAAACAACTTAGAATCTGATCTTGATATGGTCACTAGGTATTTGCAATACTTCTCCTTTGGTCGGTGAATGTCGCACTTGGTTTTCTCGATGTCGATATCAACCTCCAATGAATAATTACCTGTAAACCCCACACAAAGCATCAAACCATAAAAAATATGCAAATGAATGGGTTGAATTATCCTCAGCTACTAAATGGATGGACTTATGACTTAGCCTTGCACTACATCTCAGACTTGATGTAGTTCTATGTGATTAATGTGCAATAATGTTCCTAGGTTGCCTTAATGCCAATGACACCAAAGTAGCAAGAAATAGCTAGATAAAATGCAACATAAAGGATAGAATAAAATAGACTCTCCTTCCTATGTAATGTGTATGAAGAATAGTGCCCAAATACAGTCCCTTACTTTATATAGATAGCTAGCCCTTAGTAGAAATAGTTCACCCTTAAGATAATATGTATGTTGTGTTTATATAGGGATTTCTCATTCAAATTTCGACATTAATGACCTGACAAGCGACTAGTACCTAGGGAGATGGGAGAGAAAACCATAAAGACTAACCTCAAATGTATAAATTAAAACCAAGTGTGATGGGGACCAGGGTGCCTAGAAATTAGGACCAGGTGCCCTAGTCAAATACTATATATGATAACCAAGTGCAAAATGACAGAGATATGAGACCCTATAACTTTATTGGAACTATGTGAGTGAGTGACGAATGTGTGAGACAAACAACACCAAAGACCAACAAGATTGATGACCAGACTACAGGATGGGTCATTACTAAATACTTTTCTTAAGACACACACACACACAGATATATATATATATATATAATACAACATACTTGGTGGTGCAATAATAGTAATAAGTGCGTCATTTTGTGACTACAATATAGATTTTATAACATTTCCGAACACCATGGAGCCTTTCTTATTGGGTGATGAAATCCCAATAGTTCCACTTGACAAGGAGTGTTTGGATGCCTAAGGGTTTTGTGTATTTGGTCAGATGTGATGAGGTAAATGCAACGTGTTATACCCCTAATTAAAATATATTCAATCAAGAATGAAAGGGTTATTTTTAGATCCAAAACATAATATGGAGATTCGATGAGGACAATAAAAAAATGAAAGTACGATGTAAAAGGAACAACTAAGAAAAAGAGAAATACCCATAATATGATTTTCTTTTTATCCGATCTTCAAATTGAATAACAAAGTGAATGCAATTCCAAGAAACCCACGATGCAAGGGAAACAAAAAAGAAAGAATGATCCTACGATGTTCTTTCCTTGAAATATTAATGTAAATGGAAGAAAGAAAATGAAACTGAAAAAATATAACAAAACTCACCTTGAAAGGTTGGGTCCCACTGCATGCGAAATATTGGATAATATTTCCTTGTTCTTACTCATATTAGTGCACTAGTACTATAGATAATAAAACAACTCAAAATATCAAGGGTTTATGGACCTTGAGATGGAATAATGATGTGGACGGGTGCAAATGAGGGATCCTTATGTGCAGTGAGCTAGGTGACCTATAAATCAAGGTAACTCAACATAAAAAGATTGGATTAGTAGATAGGATGGGAGGGTTGCTTGAAAAAGTTAGTCCCGAGAAGAAATAACTTCTTAGGATGGATGTCAACCCTCTTTTTGATAAAGATAGATAAAATTAGATATTAATAAATTTGATGTAGCTAAGATCTGGATAATATGCAGTAAATCTAAGATAAATAGAATACTGAAATGTAGAAATGTAAGGAAAGTATAGATATGATCTAAATAGATGTAAAGTAAATCAAACTTGCATGTTTTGACGATGACCGGAGGCTATAGAGGGCTCTTGTCGACAAATGAATGAGGATGGTAGACTAAAAAAGTGATGTAAAATGCATATCCGAGAGCTCTAATGGCGATATGGAGTTGGTGCAACACTAGAATGATGAACAAAAACACTCAAAAGAGTCGGAATAGGGATAAATAGAAAGGATGTAATAAAATTGGAGATCTAAGGGTAAACTCTTAAAATATGGACCAGGTTGATGGCGACTAAGGATGGGTCGATTGCAAGTGATGATGACTGGAAGAATGGATCTGGAATGGCGAGAGAGAGATGAAATTATTAGATCCGAGGCATGGTGGATGCAGAACAAAAAAAAGCAGATGATTGGAGATATGGATGATAGAGAAGTTGATATACTAGAGGTGCGTTGATGATGACTAGACAAGGTCGAGGGAGACAAGGGATGAACTAGGCTTGGATGAAAAGAGATGAGATGAAACAAAGACTTGTAGACAAACACAAGAGCTGAGAAGGCTGAAACTGAGTCCTTGACGACAAATAAAATTATACAAGATATTAGAGATTGATGTAGGTGATAAATAATAATTATGAAGCACCGCATGTAAAAGGTGAAGGAGATCTCCCTATAGCTCTAAAGTGGAAGCAAAAGATCTCCAAGAGGACTCTAATATGATTTTGGCAGCTGCAAAGGCACTCAAAGATGAAGGCAAGATCATAAGAAAGTGAGAGTCTCCAAAATTACATCCATGAACAAGGAGGGGTGAATGGGGATTTATAAGGTCGATGAAGACCTAGGTAATTCGTTGAAAACTATGGAGAGACATCCATTTGGGTGGTGGAGTGATGTCCAACTTAAGGAAAAGAGGCCCAAATGAAGTGGGATTAGGGTTTAGATGGATATGGATGAGCTAGGGTTGCATAGGGAAGAGAAATGAGTAGGTGGATGGTTGAAATGAGTAAATAAAGGAAAGGGGTGAATAAAAATATTAAATGGGGGTGGTTAAGAACATAGAAATGATAAAATGGAAGAATTTAGAGATAGGAAATGAATTAATGAAGGATTATAATTAATTAGGGATGATTAAGGGTGATTAGAATAATTCGATGAGGATTAGATTTAATTAAGGATAAATAACATAATGAAATGGTTAAAGGTGGGAAATGATAAGTTGAATTTAGGAGTATATTTGAATGGATGGCCATGAAGAAAAGAGATCAAACATAGAGTGGAGGGTGGTGATACCAAATTTTGGTGTCTACATATCTTTTACAAGATACAGTTTAACAATTTCGACCCATTGACCGAGAAAGTGGCAAAAATTTCCATAGGGTTATCAAGACATTTTTCATGCGAATAGGGTACAAAAATAAAATACCATGGGCAATCTAAGGTTTTCACAATATATTTGATTCAAGAGTTAGGCTCACCAAATTTTTACTCCCCTTTTTGGCTTTAGGATCTTATTGTACCAAAAACTAAGAAGGATGTAATAGTTGGAAATAGGTAGACTATTATGATCAAATTAACTTCCAACATCAATTATACATGACCAAGATAATTCATTCAAAATTTAAATGAGATAAATGATTGATAAAAATAAGTAACTATTTCAAAACATGATGAGAGAGATAGACTTAGTTGCTCAGTATTATTCTAGAGTGATTTAGGTGTGTATGATAGTGTAATAGGAATATCGAACTTGTAGACTACACAATAGATTATAGAGGTATAAAATGAGTAGATGTAGGACTGTACATAATCTATATGGCCTACAAAGGATTTATATGGTTGAGGACATGAGTTTTATAGTTTTGGACTGGGATACAATCATTATCTATAACCTCTTGTGTGTTTTAGTTACTTAAAAATGGTTCTTGTTATGTTTGGCTCCTGCTCACACAACCTTGCAATGACTTTTATTGACATATAACAAAGTATAAACCCTAATTACCTACAAAATGCTTCATTAGAGAATTAGAAAACCAAAGGAGAAAAAAATGCGTGTGCATTTGAGGTTGGACAACCCTAGGTAGTCATATTCACATTTGTTGAACCAATCCAAGTGCTTCACTGCATATCCTCTAAAATCAATTCTCATGTTGTTCTCCTAAGTTCTCTTACAAATGTGTATTTATTTACTATCGAAACCTTAGGAGTTCCCTCATGTTTCTCGACACCAAGATAATGGGATAAATACATAGTGTAGAATGTACCCAATGTTATATGTTAGTGAGATATGGTACACCTCAACTATGTGCTTTAACCCTTGTGTTGATTGAAACCTTGACAATGCTCCATAGTGACTTTGATCTTGTTGAGAGTTGGCTCTATGATCTTTTCATGCTTATATTTGAGCGAAGATAGAATCCTTGACTTGGTTGAGTGCTTCAAAATTATAATAGGGACTACCCTAGATTATGTGCAAATAATTTGAGAAGATTTAGAAATCCTTTCAAAGGCTTTTAGAATGATGTGTTATCCAAAACTAACCCAGTTATTTTTAGATCTAATAAGCTTAAAAATGGACTTATCCATTTTGAGCAGTGCAGGGGACGTTTAAACGGACGCAAATTTCCATTTCAAAAAAATTGTTGGCCATTGGCATTTGTAAACCTATGGGAGACTAAGTTTTAAAGCATTGGTGGGTTCATATTAAAAAACCCAAGATAAAGAAAGTGGAAACCCGTAGAAAAAATGGGAAAAGGGCTAGTGTTGTGTGGAAAGGATTAAAGCTATGGTACAAAGGAAAGTAAAAGCACACACAACATAAAATAAATGATTCAAGTGGGCTACGTGTCAACATTCAGCAGTCTACAAGGCTGATACATTCTTTGGAATAATCCACGATTAATATTTCGTTGGGTTTGGGCAAGTCGATGAGGTCAAAGGGGACAAGTGGTAGCATTATTCAAAACCAAAAAGTTTCTAAGTCCCTCAAGGTAGCAAGTTATGATGCAAAGAGATAGGTGGAGATAATTTGTTAGCTCGCATTTCTCATTCCGAAAAGTATGGAAATCGAGCCACATGGAGCCATTTCATAGACTCACGAGTTCACGCTTTTTAGTTAAAAGCTAAAGAGTCCTGACACGCCAATGTAACATGGAACATTTCTATTAGCCATATTTTCACGAGTGTCATAGGCATATTTCAAAGGGATTGATCTTGTGAAATGTGTGGAGCCTCCTCATTGTCTTGCACTTCACAAATTTTAAGTCGAGATCAAAATAAGACCGACATGCATAGAGGTGTGGGACTATCTCATTGATCCGCATGTCACAAGATTTGACAAGGGAAAAAGTATAGTCGACTCCTTGAATGAATGTGGTAGGATCTCATTGGTTCACATTGCTAAAAGAGGAGGGGAGAAAAGGACAATCTATCGGTGGGAAGATGAGTTTCATATTTCTATTGGTCTATATTTTTAATATGTTGGATGTTTTTAAAGCCAAAGCAAAAGCTAAGGAAAGAAAGGAAGATCGGGAAGTAAAATTCAAAAAAATCTAACCGATGAGGGAATGACACTTGGAAAAAGGTGAAGCAAACACATGTCGGCAGAGCACGATCTCTAAGCCAATAAAAATCTATCATGTGTTGAATTTGAAAGAGGGTTTAAAACCCACAAGCGAGAATCACAAGGGACGACATGCATGTCAACAAACGTGCAAATGACAATGTGCAGAGATCTCGGGAGGAGCGAGCATCAACCGAATGTGCATGAAAATATTTGAAACATGGGCAGAACTTGGTTAAGCCATAAAACTCTTCTCTATATCATATATCAAATGGGGTGTACATATAGGAGGTGCTAAGTAACCCCTAGTGCTGCAATCATGACAACTTGAGTAGAGAGGGGAGTTACATTTCCCAGAATAGAAGTGTAACTCCCAATGATGCATATGATGCATTGACACACTGACACATAAGAGAATCTCATAATGACCCCTAAATGACACATGGACCTACGATCTCACCTAAGTGAGATGACTCACCTAATGATGTGGAAAATAACACACACCAACACCCCCCCTTCATCGTAACTTAGGATGAGGCGGCAAGTCAAAAATGAGAAATGGGTCCCAACACAAAGCCTGATGAGGTACCCATGTACAAGAAAAAGATCCCAAGCAATGAAGGAAAACCCAATGGGAAAAATATCCACCACAAGAGAACAAAACACTCTCTAATCTAAGAAAGATGCCAAATATGGGTCCCATCTCTAGACGAGCCTTAAAAGGTACCCATGTATAAAGAGACAATCTCTCAGAAAGAATAAGAAGAGAGAAGAAGAGGGAGAGAGAGAGGAATGCGAAGGTGCCATGGAAGGATATGAACTCGCAACTCTAGGAGGTCTCCCAAGAGAATGTCGATGACGAGATCCTCTACCTCTGGACTGAAGAAGAGCCACCCACATCGAAATGTGTGTCTGCCATTAGGAAGGACAAAAATGGTGTGCTAAAAGTCTGCCCACTCCGCAAAGGAAACTAAAGGCAGTAGCACAAATAAATCTGATTCGTGCACGTAAGTGTGACATAGGTCTTGTGAATGAGTGCCAAGGAATCGAAGGTGATTCCACGTGTGCAGAACTGTCAGAGTGTGAAGAGTGAACACTTGTAGAAAGGATGTCCACGTGATGTGAAGGTGACAAAACATCCCCCACAATAGAAAAGGGATCCACAAACAAGGGTGGATCAATGAAGGTCTCCGAAAATTGGAAGTGGTAAGATTCCCAGAAGGGGCACTCCCAACAATGGAGATGAAGAACTCCTCTGAAAAACTTGTAGATGGATGAGGGACCTATAGTGCATCACAAGTAGACTCTGTGAAAAGATGACTAAGGTCAGGCAGATACTCGTCCCAATGAGGGGGCTCAACAAACAGAAGAGCGATGTCAGATAGGTATGAGTCATCCAATGAAGGTAGAGGAGTGGAAGGGGCCTCACACACTGGAAGTGGAAAGGAGGCTAGTGTAATGATTGTATGAGGCTGAGTAGGAGACTGCTTGATATCTGATGAGATGTGGGATGTGTCAACACTCTCTGGAATAGTGAGAGAAAGAGGAGAAGAGTCCTCTGTAGTACTCTCAACATTAGAACTGGGTGCACAATCCTCGTCATCAAAAGTAGAATCAAGTGAGCCTGTGTCAGTGGAACTGCCATCACATGAAGAAAAGGAGACAACTGAATCAGCAGCAACAACAATGGTAGTAGTATGTGAAGGGTCTCCATAGAAGGACTGAAGAATGCTCCAAACACGGTGAGGTGGATCTGAGTCTGCCATGTGAAACCAAAGAGAATGAGATACATACATCATCATGTGACTAAAGACATGGTCACAAGTGTCAAGGAAGTCCTCCAGATGATGATGATCAGTGGGTGCAGGAACTGGCCCAAGCAAGAAGGGTAAAAGACCCTCGTGGGTGAAGTAACGTTCCATGGAAGCACACCAAGCTGAATAGTTCCCTCTCCCGGTGAGAAGTGGTGGAGGCTGTAAAGTGATCCTATGATGCTCAAGTCTGGAAAGAGCACTCTCCATGATGAAAATGCAAGAGACACAAAAGCAAGACGTCGACTCGGCCAATAATGCTTCTGTGTGTGAAGGCCCAAGAGTATAGTCAACCCCCAAAATGTGGCACTTTATAAAGTAGTGTGTTTACAAAACTGACAATGTCATCACGTAGTGTGTGAGAAATCATGCAACTTTGACTAAAGAAGCGCTAAAAAATGAGCAATGAGTCAAAAGTTATAGCATTAAAATGATTCCCACAACTGATGGAAAATGTCAATAAATGTTACAAACACAATAAAAAAGTACACGAAATGAGTGCAAAGGGTATCATGTGACTGCTCATTAGAAATGACATCAAATTTTAGGCATGTTTTGTTTTGCTTGCGAGGGGGGATTACCCTCCTACCAACCCCAAACCTTGCCCTCCGTCTTCGACGCTCATAGGAGGGTAAGTAATACAAGTAAAAATGAGAGCCTAAAACTTATTACATGCCAAAATGAATGTTTTAACACCTTAAAACATATAAAAAGGTGAGTGTTTTAACCTTAAACAATTCTAAAAGGAGTGAGTGGGCCCACGTTGACTGCTCATGTGGTGGCAAAGAGTGGTGTAAGAAGCCATGTGGAGAGAGAAACCGCCAGAGTGTTGTCTTTGGGAAAAACGTCGAAGCCTCGAGTGAGAAACCATTACGAAACCATGTGTGGATGGTCAGCTGTGAGAGGGGCCACGTGGTGGAGTAGACAGATTGGTGCGCGAGGGTTGCAGGTTGAACCACCCAAGGCTGGAAAATGCAGTTGCAAAGGTTGAAACACCCAAGGTCACGTGTGGAGGAGCCGGAGGGAGGTGGAGCCGCTGGAGCAGCACAAGTAACCGTCGAGCTAATGATTCCAAATGCAGGTGGGAGCAATGAACAACCACGCAAATCTCAGGAGCTGGACCGGTCGCACTTTGGCAATGCACTTGAGTTAGATTCCACGTGCCAAGCAAACCAAACAAGGCCATAGGAAAAGCCACGATTTTTGAACGGTTGAACCAGATCCAAATGCAATGTGTAGAGTGTAAAATGGTCGAGAGAGTTGGCAATGTGAGGCAACATGTGTGTAGAGCACGAGAACAGAGGAGCATGCGATTAAGGTGGGAACATGCTTCAATAACGCAGTGAGGAGAATCTAAAAGTCCAAGACTCTAAAACTGCATGTAAAGATGCAAACCATTAAACCCCAAAAATGAACCCACAAACACCCGAAAACCAAACGGAGGTATGAAGCTTGAATCAATGCAAGTAGAGCACAATTGGAATATCCATTACGACACATGCAATGAGAATCAGAAATCACACTGAAGCCAAAAAGCACGCACGAGCAATGCCGAGGAGTGCACGGATCCACAAGATCTGCTTTGATACCATGAAAGAGGGTTTAAAACCCGCAAGCGAGGATCATGAGGGATGACGTGCACATCAACGGACATGCAAACGATAGCGTGAAGAGATCTTGGGAGGAGCGAGCATCAACCGAATGTGCATGCAAAGATTTGAAACACGGGCAGAACCTGGTTAAGCCATAAAACTCTCCTCTATCTCATAGATCAAATGGGGTGTACATATAGGAGGTGCTTGAGTAACCCCAATGTTGTAATCATGACAACTCGAGTAGAGAGGGGGAGTTACATTCCCAGAATAGAAGTGTAACTCCCAATGACGCATATGACGCGTTGATGCACTGATGTGTAAGAGAATCTCATAATGACCCCTAAATGACACATGGACCTATGATCTCACCTAAGTGAGATGACTCACCTAATGATGTGGAAAATAACACACACCAATAGAATTCTTGTGCCTCTCGACTCGGTAATACTTCAAATGATCATATATTTTGATTCCCTGCTCCAAGTCGAACAAAATCGATATCATTTGAAATATTTCTTCAAGAACTCTAATTTGGCATCATGAGAATCATATTTTGGCATGAATTGAAAGGTAAAAAGGAGAAAAAATGGTTCGAGATAATTATGAATAGTTACGATGGCTCAACCACTTAATTTAATGAATTATGGGGCTTTTCCTTCTTCTACAAGCAAAACAGACTTGGGGAACACACTTGACAAGCCATGTTGCAAGGAAGGATAAAGATATTTTAATCATAACAAGATCAAATCTGATCTTCTTCCTTCTCTCTTCCCGTCTTCTCTCTTTCTTCTTCCTTCTTCTATATATGTAACTGGAACTTATGTAAAAAAGAATGGCTCTTTGTTATAACAACACTATGTCAAAATGGTGGCCAACTGCTAACAACTTTAAGACTTCTCACTTTGTCTATGCAATGTAACCTTGCATTCTTCCATGACCGTAATGGAATTATGCATACTTTGAGCAATATAAAATCTATTTTGTGGCACATTTATCTTCCCTGGCTCGTTTTATTTGTATTTCTTACCTTTCTATTCTATTTTGTCATGTTGTGTGTATCTTCTACTTATAGTTTCCATTTTTTTGTGTTGTCGATGTGAATCAAGGTTCAGTCCACATGGTTCTTATCTGTGGCACATCTCTCTACCCTCTCTCCCATGTTTTCTCACTTTTCTTCCCGTATGTAGAGATCTCACCCTTTTTTTGGTGCTATCACCACCTTTTAGTATAGGATTTCACCTTATGCATCTTTCTAACCCTCTCTCTCTCTCTCTCTCTCTCTCTCTCTCTCTCTCTCTCTCTCTCTCTCTCTCTCTCTCTCTCTCTCTCTCTCTCTCTCTCTCTCTCTCTCCCTAGTCCCTTGGCATGGTTATTTTAGGATTAGTTAGGTGCATTTTCTTCTAGGAGTAATTTTAGCATTAGATTAGGTAGAGGAATTTGGTCTTCTACGGAGTTTGATCTCAACTAGCAAGTTCCACAACTTAAGATATCATCCCATGTTACCCAAAAACATTGGTTACTCTTTCACTAATTCATGATTAAATAAGAGGGTGTTATTTTTGGTGACAACAGCTTTGGCATGCCTGGTTGGACAAGCTTGAAATATATATTTTTCATAAGTGTGCATCCAAGTCCTTTTAGAAAGAGTTCCATTACACCCCCTTGTGTGCTTTACATCTTCATTTCACCAAGTTTGATGTGCCCTTGGTGAAATCTTAGCCTTTAGAGTAATTTTTAATCACATCTAGTGACTCCATAGATCGAAGTAACCCATTTTATCATCAGCAGACCAAACCCTTTTCCTTTCCATCCATTTTGCTTTCATATCTTCCCATTTTCTTCCATTAATGAAGTTGTGCAATCATGACTTCATTTCCTTCTTGGGATTCTTATTTGCAGTAGCAAAACTAGTCCTCTCCATCCCCACAATTTCAAAATCCTCCTCTAAATCATTTTTATGAGCCCCATCATGAACAAAATGCATATAGGCCACCCTCCACTAACCCATCTGATTATTTTCCTAACAAAAATGTTTATGAAGAACAAGTTTATGTAGGTGATGGTGGTATTTCCATGGAAAATGTTGATTTCTAGAGGCAGATTCAAGAAATGAAGGTGAGAATGGCACAACTCAAAATCAAATGTTTAATAAAGGTAGCCATAAGTGGTTTTAGGGTCCCTTGTCCATGGGTTGGCCATATACCAAGCTGGTTAGCCCTAGAAAAATCTACATTTTATAGTTGAGATGATGCCCAAAATTACAGAGTGGGATAAGTTAATGGAGGCTTATCAACCTAGTGTTAGGAAACTTTGTCAATGAGGTAGTACTACACTACCATCTTATAGCCCTCCCATTCCTCCTCCGCAACGTATGCCATCTCAGCCTATTTTCCATGTTCCTAGATTTTGTCTTCCTACTTCCATTAAGGATTCCCCTTCTCCATCTTCTTCCCTTCTCCCCATCTTCATTTTTCCACCCTCTTTTCTTCCAAGTCCCCATCTCCTCCAAAAGAAATTATCCCACCTCCTACATCATTAAAACCTTTTAAAATTCAACCAAGCACTTGAATTCTTTCCCCATTTCAAATCCAATCTACATGTGCCTGAAATTCATGAAGAACCATTTTAAAATCATGAAGTAATGGAGCTTAACCAATAGACTAAGGGCCCAATTTCTTTCTTACCTGAGGACCCATTCCTCACTAAACAAGATTTTGAATCTTTCATGATAAAGAAGGTTAAGTTGCATTCTTCTAGACAACAAGATGCACGTAAAGATTTGTAGGGGTAGGTTGAGAAGGAGTTAAGAAAATTTGATCGACCGAGAGCTTCAAGGATTGGATCCATGAGTTTGAAGCAAGAAAGGTTCATCACCAAGAACCTGACAATCAACCTTCTCTAATCTCTATCAAATCAAATGAGGTAAGTCCCATTCTTGAAAGCCAAGAAATAATTGTTGAAGAATGGACTGACTCTGAGAGCATAATGGATGAAGAAGTGACCCATCCCATTGCTGAAATCCCTCCTATTTTGATTGAAAATCCTGAAGCCAAGGAGGTTGAAACTAAAGATTTGAAAGCAGAGGAAGAGAAGCTTCCAAGTGAGCAAGATGTTTCATTTGAATATAGTGACCCCCATTTTCTTGCATTCTTAGAACTTACTGCACTTTTGAATAATTGCAATGATCCACCAAGCATATCTTCAGATGTTGCAATAATTAACGATGATATTCATACCAAGGAGGAGGACACATCAGATCAAGAGGTCTTGGATGAAGAAGAGATCATAGGAATCTTCTTGCTTTATTTTGTTGATAAAATTTAATATCATTCTTCCACTTCATCCTTATAGGAGTATAATTTTGTGGATGAGTTTGATCTCTAAAACTTCATGTTTGTGCAAGAGGAAGGAAAATATAATGAAAAAATTACCAAATCATTCATAATGGAGGAGGCAAAGTTATTTGTAGAAGCACCAAACAATCTAAATCAGCCTACAAGAAAATCCATTCTTGAAAAAAAAAAAAAAAGTCAAAGAAGATGCCCCCATTCATGGGGAAGAGCTTCAAAGAAATGGGTAAATCACAAGGATCAGATAATTGGTTCCAAAATCCCCTTTCCCAATTAGTTATCTGGTTAGTTTGGAGCCAAAATCAGATTTGTAACCAGTCATGCTCAATTTAGAGCATGAGGATGATCATCAAAGTACCAAAGGTTAGCTTCAAAGTCTCTAAGCAAATGCGAGAAAAATTGAGGAGGTATTCATCTTGTTTTTAGTTGATACTTTGAAGAAATTGGGAGTGCAAGGCATGTTTTCATTTCCACCATGTGATTTTGTTGCCAAATAAATCACATGGCCACATTTTGTGAGGAAAGGATGTTATTTCTCACAACTTGTTGCAGGATTTATTTATCTTATCTTCCTTTGGTTAAAGTGGAGTAGGTAGGTTTTTTTTTTGTAAAGGAAGTGATTATGCGCATTCTGCATGTTTTCATTTGGAAAAATGTATGATTTTCTATGTTTGTATATAGATTTTGTGATCTTTTTTCTTTTACATAGTTCATTTCGTGCACATCAATGTTTATGGCCAAATAAAATTATGGGGTAGTTTTCTCGAGTGTATTATTCATTCTAAAAGATCATTTTTATTTTAGAGCTCATGGTGCCTCTTCTTTAGTCAAAATGTGTTTTGGGAAAAAAAAATTAAAAAATCAAAAATTCCAAAAAATCAGCTTCAAGAATAGACCAAGGCAACTTCAAATCAAATTGAGTAGGTTTAATGGAAAAATCCGATAGTTGGAGTGATTTCAAAGTTTCATTCAGAGCTCCACAGATCGTGCTAAGTTCAATTCATGCTCCATTTGGCTCAGGGGTAAGAATTGCTCAAATTTATATCAGTTTTTTTATTTTTCTTAGACTAGAATCCATGCCCAATGGATGCATAAGGCTAATGATATAATCTAACAGAAGATTATCTAGAGAGGATGCCAAATTGTTATCAAAAATCCCCTAGGTTATTTTTGGTTCTTACAAGCTTAAAAATGGACTTAGCAATTTTGATCGGTTTGAGACATCTAAACAACCATCAAATTCCATTTCCCAAAACCATTAGATGTTGACATTTAAAAACCCGTGGGAGACTAAGTCTTACAGCATTGACGACAGATCCTTTTTAAAAATCTATAGTACAAAGAAAGTGGAAACCCTTGAAATAAAGGGGAAACATGATAGTGTTGTGGAGAAAGGATTAAAGATGCGGTACAAAGGAAAGCAAGAGGACACATGACAAAATATCAATGATTCAAGTGGGCTACGTGTCGGCATTTCAATAGTCTCCAAGGTAGATGCATTCCATGCACCTCAAGTCCCTGGAATAAGCCATGATTCATATTATGTTGGGTCCGAGCAAGTAAAACGAGGTCAAAGGGGACAAGTGGAAGCTTTTATGAAGCCATAATATTTCTAAGTCTTTCAAGGTAACAAGTTGTGATGCAAAGAAATACTTGGAGATATTTCACTATCTTGCATTTTGCATTCCAAAAAGTTTGAAAAAGCGGCACATTTAGCCATTTCATTGGCTCACAATTCATAGTTGTCGGCTTAAAATCTAAAGAGTCCCGAAAACCCAATGTAACGTGGAGAATTTCTATTGGCCCGAGTTTTGCAGTGTCGAGGAAGCTTTTAAAGGGATTAACCTTGCAAAATTTGTGGAGCCTCCTCATTGGCTCGCACTACATAAATTTTCAAAGGAGATCAAAATAATACTAACATATGAAGAGGCATGGGACTACTTCATTGGTCCACATGTCACAAGATCCGACAAGAGAAAAAGTAGATTTTGAATCCCTAAAGGAACGTGGAAGGTTTTCATTGAGTCACATTTTTAAAAGAGAAGGAAGGGAGCAAAGGACAATCTTTTAGTGCAAAGAGGCATGAAAGCTTTCTATCTATTTTTATTTTTTAATATGGTGGATCTATTAAAAGACAAATCAAAAGCCAAGGAAGGAAAGGAAGTCCAAGAAGTAAAAGCCCGAAACCCAAAGCAATGAGGGAATAACAATTGGAAAATGGTGAAACATGCACAAGTTGGTATATCCTGATCTCTAAGCCACTCAAAAGCTACCACATGTCAAATTCTTGTGGCTCTGACTGGTAAAACTTTAAATGATGATATCTTTTGATTCCCTGCTCCAAATCAAACAAAATCGGTCTCATTCGAAAGCTTTCCTTAAGAAATCCAATTTGGCATCATGAGAATCAGATTTTGGCATGAATTGAAAGGAAAAAAGGAGAAAAATGGTTCGAGATAATTATGAACAATTGCAGATGGCTCAACCACTTAATTTAATGAAGTATGGGGATTTTCCTTCTTCTACAAGAAAAATAGACTTGGGGAACACACTTGACAAGCCATGTTGCAAGGAAGGAAAATATATTTTAATCACAACAAGATCAAATATGATCTTATTCCTTCTCTCTTTCTCTCTCTCTCTCTCTTCTTCCTTCTTCTATATATGTAACTGGAACTTATGTAAAAAAGAATGGCTCTTTGTTGTAATCGACACTATGTCAAAATGGTGGCCAACTTCTCACAAGTTTCAGACCTCTAACTTGGTCTCTGTAATGTAATCTCACCTTTTGCCATGACTGAGTAATGGAATTGTGCATACTTTGAGCAATATAGAATCTGTTTTGTGGCACATTTGTCTACCTGCTCATTTTATTTGCATTTCTTGCCTTTCTATTATATTTTGGCATGTTATGTGTATCTTCTACTTGCAGGTCCCATTTTTCTAGTGTTGTCAATGTGAAGTAAGGTTCAGTCCACATGGTTCTTGTCTGTGGCACATCTGTCTGCCCTCTCTCCCATGTTTTCTCACTTTTCTTCCCCTTGTGGAGAGCTCTCACCCCTTTCCTAGTGTTATCACTTCCTTTTAGTGAAGGATTTCCCTATATGCATCTTTCTAACCCTCTCCCTCTCTTTGGTCCATTGGCATGGTTAGTTTAGGATTACTTAACTGCATTTTCCCTTCTAGGAGTAGTTTTAGCATTAGATTAGGTAGAGGACGTCGGCCTTCTCTGGAGGTTGATCTCAAGTAGCAAGTCCCAAAACTTGAGAGATCATCCCATGTTGCCCAAAAATGTTGGTTTCTCATTCACTAACTCATGATCAAATCAGACATTGTTGTTTTTTGGTGATAACATGATTTTTACAATAAGATCTCGTAAAAGGTCAAATGAGTTATAAGGTTATAAAAATGGCTTACATAATCTTCTCGTAGGTGAGATATTACGATAAGAATGACCCTAGAAAAATAAAATGACCCAACTAATAATTTAAATTTGAAAGTAGAGTCAATGAGTGTGAAGGAGTGGGACCTTATAGATTGGCTAGGACTAAACCCCAAATCTCGATCCTTCCATATGGTTTTGTATAGGAAAGAAACATATAAAATGAAAGTCATACCATGAATATTAGATGTTTAAGTTGCTTTGATGAAATATCATTTGCATAATTTTTGATAGAGCATAGTGTACATAAAATCAAGTTGTAGAAAACATAAAGATATGAGGAGATTAGATTTTGAATGTGAACATTTTTCTTAGCAAAGATACAAGGTCAAACTTGGCATTACACAAGGACAAGTTACCAAATTATATTGTCTACAAGATCTCTTGCGAAGATCCTCCAATTGGATGATAGGTTGCATGATCTAGTTGTTTCATCAATGACTAAAAAGAGTTAATTTTTCAAATGGAAACATTCATCATCCAAGATTTAGAAGACATTTTTCCATGTGTCAATATCTCATCTTATTGAATATTTTTTTGGTTAAAGAGATCTCATGACATTTATAAAAACATTCAAAGCATGTGGTTCCCAAGGCCTCATACTGCAGATGAATCATACTTGTCTTGATTGAGTCAACGTCGAAGGAACTCGCATCATGCCATGTGGAATCATATGGTAAAGTTGGGTAATTCAACTTGGAAACTCATATTCTACGAATTTTGGGTGGGTGTCATCATCTTGTGGACCTAAGAAGTTGATGGTCCTTTTGTAGCTTTAAGTTTAAAGCTTTCGATCCTTTCCTAAGATCTTCCACTTGGATGACAAGTGGTGTGATCTAATTGTTTTTCCGAATGACTAAAAGGATTTAATTTTTAAATGAGCATATTCTTCATCAAATCTTCACATGAATTTTGGTTACATGTCAATATTTTGTCTTAATGAAGATTTTGTTTGTTGAATAGATCTCATAACAATTCGAAAAACATTCAAAACCTACAATCCCTGGAAGGCCTTGTACTATGGATGAGTGGCACTTGTCTTGATTGAATAACTTTTGGAAAATGCCATTTATATGTGATTTTGTGTTTTGAGTTGTAAACTGTAATTCATGGTACATGTAAGGAATATTTTCTAATGAAATATTTTTAGTTCACCTTGAAAGAAAATCAACCAATAATTAAGCAACTTCAATAAATACTTATTTTAAATGTATATATAATTATATGAAGTTAGCTCTTTTAAAAACCACACTAATTTTGAAAGCTTGTCTTAGACTACAACTACAAAATTCTATAAGAAGTAAATAACACCTACATACACATAATCTTTTAAGCACTAAATAAACTTTATCAAGACAAGTAATATCCGATCGCGTTGTCACATAAATATTCTATAGCTGCAAAAATTGAACGTGCCTTATACAAATCAAAAACACTCTCATAAATCCTCAACATTAGTCTAACTCCATGCTACACAAATTTAATATGTCAAAAATTAACGTCATATTTTAACCATCCAATATCAAATGAAATCATTAGCATATATATTATAGACTTTTTCATTGATTTGGGTATTATAACTCGAGCACTATAATCAATGTTACGAAAACAAATGCATTATTTCTCACTATTTGAAAACATTATAAAACGACAATATTTAATTATTTAGGAGAGTTCTTAAAAATCAATAACTTTCGGCCAAGACAATAGTCACTATTTCCGAAGGTATGTGCTATCAAACAAGATTTCATAGTAACACACTAGCAATTGCACCGCAGGGTGTAATGTATATGCCGATAGGGTGCAAGACACAGAAAGGAGACCTGAGAAGATTGTTACGAAGTATGGAATGGTGAAACTGCAGAATATTGGTAAGAAACGTGAAGAGGAAGTAGCAGTTATGAGGGGGCTGTACAAGAATTATGCGCGATATATTTATGTATTCATATCGAAATCACCATTTCTTCATGTAACCACAGCTATTATATAGGTTCACATCAATTCATCAGTTGAGGCGAAACTACCACTGTAACTGCCAACCTTTAAATGTGAAAATGCAATTACAAGACAGCAGGGATTTTTAATCGCTGCATATACCTTGGAGACTATTCCCAAGTTTCCAAGCTACCTATGATTATAGTCTTTCTAAAAGATAATTATCAGATCATATTCCTTCATAGATATTCAAAAACTCTTTAGTAGGCCTATGAGCAGTCATTATAGCCCAAAATATTGACCGTCTCTTGCTGGTTATGACAAGATATCAGTATCTTTCACCATCTGTTCAAAGCACAGAAACAATAAATTGAAAAAATAGAAATGAAGATTACCATCACTCTAAGATGCATGGGTTAACAAGTTCCATATGAAATCAATGTCCTCAAAAAAAGGAAACTAATTAAACAGTTAGAGTTTTCAACGATCTCACAGGCCTCCAATTTAATGGAAATAATTAAAACCATTCTATTTCATTTGATTTCAAAAGAGTAGTTATATAAGAGGAATTGAAACAAAAAACAGTACACCCAAGTTGAATCGCCAACAATATCATGAAGAACCAACCGAAAGGGTTACAAATTTCACTACTAAGCTCATTCATCAATCTGATGTTACATTCAGAAGACACTATATCCAACCATTGGCAAATAATATGGATGGTTTAACATGCTAACATAATTGCAAGTCTCTCTGCAGTAACTAAATATTCTACATAGTAGCAAGATCTAATAAATCATATTACACGCAGAAGGTAACCATTACAAAATACAACAGGAATTCCCAATAATCCCTTGTCCTAATAGAATATTAGAGTCTGTTATTCACTACCGGTCCTCTCCTTCCTCGAGCTTGGAGGCTTATTTTATCTCCTCTCCAACGGAAGGAGAGGCCACATGTAGATGTAGGAGTCTCTACCTTTATACTGAGGAAACTTTTCCAACCAGCCTGAAAAAAAAATGAATGAATCTTCGGCTGCAATTCCAAAAGCATGATTCATTAATATGGGTCTTTTTTAATTTTTCAGAAAAATAAAACAGGGATAAAGAAAGTGTTGAGATTAGATGACAACCATTCCTCTTCTTGTGGATCAAGATCCTATTATTCAGCTTGCTGTTGTAACAAGATAGCTTTAGTTAGAATATGGATAGGAACGCATTAATGAATTCAGTTTTGTGTGAATGTTATAAATCCGTGTATGCCCATTGAGGCTACACACAAAAAAATAGAGTTGTAAGAGGAAGAGCTGTGCTGATTGTAATTTCCAGATTTGAACAATAAGAGAATCGATACCGTTGCTCCGTGGATGTTTCCCTCTTGAGGGTTTTACCACGTAAATCTGTGTTTATGGTTTGTGTCTTTTTTGGCTATTTAATTTCATTTACTCGCTTTATATTTTGTTGTGCTTAATCTTTTCGTGGCTATATAAGTTTCCAATAAGTGGTATCAGAGCAAGGTTGGAGGGAGGCCACAAGGGGCGAGTTTGAAGGGCGAATTCATTCGCTGCGTTGAAGCATGATGGCAAAGACACAAAGTGCTAAATTCGAGATCGAGAAATTTGACGGTAGCAATAACTTTGAGTTATGGAAGGTCAAGATGCGGGATATACTGTGTGTGCAGGGAGTTGTGAAGGCACTTGCAAGAAAGGCAAAGAAATCCGCGAGTATGGAAGATGATGACTGGGACGAGATGGAAACTCGTGCTCTCAGTGCTATTCACCTATGCTTGGCCGACGATGTATTATTCAACATCGTGTCTGAAACAACAGCAGCAAGACTCTAGACAAAACTGGAAAGCTTGTATATGACTAAATCCTTGACGAATAGAATCCTCCTGAAGCGTCAACTGTATACCTTGCGTATGAAGGAAGGTATGACAATTTCAGAACATTTAAATACTTTTAATACTCTTATTTGTAAATTGGACAACGCACGGGTGACAAAATTTCGAATGAAGATAAGACGGTAACATTATTAAGTTCTCTACCTAAATCTTGGGATCATTTCATAACCTCTATTAGTTTTAGTTCTAAAGAGGTCATTAGCTTTGATGTTGTTGTTGGAGCTATGATATCTGAGGAAAATCGAAAGATATTTTCTTTGGAAACTACGACAACAAAAGTTATGATGGCCAGAGGCGTAACTACCGAGAGAGGGACAACATTCGAAGGGCCCAACTAGATCCAAGTCGAAGGGAAAAAAGAGCAAGTTGAAGTGTTGGTTCTGTAACAAATCAGGACACCTCAAGAAAGATTGTTGGAAACGTAAAGAGGCATCTAAGGAGGAGGACTCTACAAAGGAGGCTAACATAGCCGAAAAGGACTCGTATGGTTGATGAGGTATTATCTACGTCTATTGTCTCACAAAGTACCATTATGATCAAGGTTAATTGATTCGGGGCATCCCATCACATGTGTCTGCATAGGAATTGGTATTCTACATATCAATCTATTGATGACGGGGTAGTTTACATGGGTAATGATGTTACATGTAAAATTGTTGGGATAGGGAGTATCGTAATTAAAATGTATGATGGGATTGTTAGAACACCGGCAGATGTGTGAGACATGTGCTTGACTTGAGAAAGAATCTGATATCTTTGGGAGTTCTGGATTCTAGTGGACATAAGGGTTTAGTTCAAGGTGGAGTTTTGAAGATGTCAAAAGGTATCTTGATAGTCATGAAAGCTAACAGAGTCAGGAACCTATATAAACTTGAAGGAAGGATAGAAATTGATCAAGCAGAGTCGCATCAAAGGATGCGGTGAATCCACTCGCTTATGGCATCAACGACGGGTCATATCAAAGAAGAAAGGAATTAAGGTACTTGTTGATCGTAAACTTCTTCCGAGTTTAAAAACTATAGATTTAAAGTTCTGTGAGCATTGTCTTTATGGTAAACAAGCTAGACAAGTATAAACTTGGAAAACATACAAGTAAAGATATCCTAGACTATATTCATTCAGACCTATGGGGTCCAGATCAAACTCTTATATGGAGGATCATCATATTTTGTTAGTTTTATAGATGATTACTCGAGGAAAGTTTGGATCTATTTGTTAAAGAGGAAAGCTGATGTATTTAACACTTTTAAACAGTTTAGAGATTTGGTTGAAAAAAGCATAGGTAAATCCATTAAATGTCTTAGAACAGATAATGGAGGGGAATTTACTTCTAAGGAGTTTGAGAATTATTGCAAGAATGAAGGGATCAACAGGCATAAAACCACTGCGTACACTCTGCAGCATAATGGCATTGCTAAACGCATGAACATGACTCTTCTTGAGAGAGGAAGGAGCATGCTCAGTAATGCAAAGTTACAGCAAGAATTATGGGGAGAAGCTTTGCTTACAACTTGTTACCTGGTTAATCGATCACCATCGATAGCAATTGATTGCAAGATTCCACAAGAGGTATGGACAGGTCAACCATGTAATTATTATAGTCTTAGAGTTTTTTGGTTGTGATGCCTATGCACTTATTCCGAAGAGTCAGCATTCCAAGTTAGATCCTAAGTCACAAAAATTAGTCTTTGTTGGATATGGTGATGGTGTGAAGGGGTATAGATTATGGAATCCTACTGCCCATAATATCATCATAAACAAAGACGTTATATTTGATGAAATTTCACTCATGAAATCGAATGGAAAGAATGTTATGAAACCGGTTGATGTACCACAACATAGCAAATTCAATTTGATATACATTCATCCACGGTGAAAATCATGAAGATGTCCGTGAGCAGATATTCATGAGGAAATCACTCGGAGGATGAGTAGATTGAAACACCTCAGAAATTGAGGAAATACCACAACAAGCTCTCCCACGAAGGTCTACACGGATCGAGATCGGTTCAAGCAGGTATGATGATTTTGTCACTTCTTTCTTTAATTTCTAATGAAGGAGAACCAAGTTATTACGAAGAAGCAATAGAGGTTTCAGATAGTGACAAATGGAAACATGCCATGAAAGAGGAAATTGATGCTTTGATTAAAAACAAAACATGGGATCTGGTGGAACTTCTTAAGAATAGGAAATCGGTTGGTTGTAAGTGGGTATACAAGTTGAAGAAAGGTGTTGATGATGTTATTTCAAAGTACAAGGCGAGGCTGGTCGCAAAAGGGTTTTTTCGAGAGCGGGTATTGAATTTCATGATATTTTTTCGCCGATTGTAAAAATTGTTTCTATTCGTATGTTGTTAGCACTAGTTGCATTGCATAATCTTGAATTAGAGCAGCTAGATGGTAAAACTACATTTCTACATGGATATTTAGATGAGGAAATTTACATGGAACAACCGTAAGGGTTCGTTCAAAATCGCAACAAGAGGTTTGTTTGCAAACTCAAGAAATCATCAGTATGGCTTGAAGCAGCTTCAAGACAATGGTACAAGAATTTTGATTCCTTCATGGTGAGCCATAATTTTACCAGAGTGAATATGATCATTGCATTTACTTTAAAGGGTTAGATAATGTCATGTTCATTATATTGATATTGTATGTTGATGATATGCTTGTTGCAAGCAAGAGCATGGTTGATATCAGCAGTTAAAGGCTCGGGTTGGCTAGGACATTCGATATGAAGGATCTAGAGCAACAAGATAGATCTTGGGCATGGAGATACACAGGACAAGATGAAAGGAAAGCTATGGTTATCACAAGAGAAGTATGTGGAGAAAATACTTCGTAGAGATTCGATATGGATAAAGTGAAACTAGTGAATATCCCTTTAGCTTCACATTTTAAACTTTCTTCAGGTTTGTGTCCTAGTAATGATGAAGAAAAGGAGTACATGTCTCGTGTACCATATGCTAATGCAGTAGGAAGTTTGATGTATGCAATGGTTATTACTAGACAAGATATTTCACATGCAGTTGGTGTTGTCAGTAGATACATGGCAAAGCCAGGTAAAGAACATTGGGCAGTAGTGAAATGGGTGCTTTGGTATCTTAGAGGCACAAGCAGCTACTATATCACTTCGATGGTTGTAATGATAAGGTTTGCAGTTATGTTGATTCTGATTTTACAGGTGATTTGGACAAAAGAAGATCTACTTCAGGTTATGTCTTTACTCTTGCAGGTGGTCCTATTAGTTGGATGTCAAAGCTTCAAAGCATTGTTGTTGCTTTATCCACTACCGAGGCGGCAGTATGTATTTGCTTCACATGCTTCGCAAAGAGGCAATATGGTTAAAAGGTTTATTGGGTGAGTTAGGATAGTTTCAGAAAAGTGTAAAATTTTTCTGTGATAGTCAAAGTGTAATTTATTTGGCTAAGAATCTAGCTTACCATAGTAAGTCGAAACATATTCCAGTTAAATACCATTATGTAAGACATGTTGTTGATGAAGGACAGGTGATTCTTGATAAGGTCCACACTCAAAAGAATTGTGCAGACATGTTCATGAAACCGGTTATATTAGAGAAGTTGTGGTGGTGCTTGGATTCTCTTGGCTTGCAAAAAAGGTGATGAGCAATGAGCAAGGTATCAGGTTAATTGTTGTCAAGGTGGAGATTGTTGAGATTAGATGACAACCATTCCTCTTCTAGTGGATCAAGATCCTATTATTCAGCTTGTTGTTGTAACAAGATAGCTTTAGTTAGAATATGGATAGGAACGCATTAATGAATTCAGTTTTGTGTGAATGCTATAAATCCGTGTATGCCCATTGAGGCTACACACACAAAAAATAGAGTTGTAAGAGGAAGAGCTATGCTGATTGTAATTTCCAGATTTGAACAATAAGAGAATCGATACCGTTGCTCCATGGATGTTTCCCTCTTGAGGGTTTTACCACGTAAATATGTGTTTATGGTTTGTGTTTTTTTGGATATTTAATTTCGTTTACTTGCTTTATATTTTGCTGTGCTTAATCTTTTCGTGGCTATATAAGTTTCCAATAGAAAGATGAAAAGGGCAGTAGAAAAGACCATACCAATTTTCTTGTCTCTAGATTCTAATATGTCTGACTCTGAAGAAGTATTGTTGTAAGAAAAGCCAACTCTAGCAGGGGAGTCCAAAAGTAGGATATTTGCCACGCATAATGTCCGAATCTCAAATAAATAGATTCTTATTACGCATGCATAATAGGCTAAAACCAAGAGGGTATAGCCCATAACCAAACTAAAAATTGAAATCTTACATTGTGGAAACGAATGTCTCGTTAGGCTTAACCAAAGCACCGATATAACGAGAAAGCAAATAAATGGAAAAACAACAAACTACTTAAATGAGGGCACGTTGCCATCCTTACTCTAAACTATTGTGCTCCACTCCAAATTAGGAGAAGTTTCCACCTGCGCGTCAAACACAACTTCCTGAAACATGGAAAGAAACAAGGAAAACTAAAGCCTTTTGATGCTATCACTAACACCTTTTTTATTACACAATGAGTATGTATACATTAAATCTATAAAGAGTGTACTATGTTTTCCAGACAATGTAATCGCACGGTGCCCATCGATTCTATCTCCATGCACCGCAACAACAATGGAAAGAAAACCAAAGAAAGAAAATAAGACATGAAAACAAGATAATTAATGTAAAAAAATGTCAAAAGGCATGGAATGGTTCGTGCAAGAACTCTATTAAAATTGAAAGCAAAAGCGCCTTGACATGAAATTCGAGAACGCTACTAAATAAATTTTGTAAACAAAATGTGATGTAAGAGTGAAGGGGGTACAAACCAAAATGAAATATTAGATACAACACACATACCAAAAATGCCATAGAAAATGCAATCCTCAGTAATGAATGTAAAACTTCTTGTCGACTAAATGAACATGAAATGAACTTGAAATATGAAATGTGTAATTGTTAGTCCAGGAAGAAAAAAAAATTGTAGCAAAAAAATCAAAAGAAGGGAAGACACAATGCTTATCGTATCCGGGAGTAGTCCAACCCAAAGATTGCGATGAATCAACTTGTGTGCACCATTGTAGATTCCTAAAACAACAAAGGGAAACAGAAAAGTAAAGGCAACAATGCAACTCGATTATTGGAAATATCTAATCTTGTTAGAGATAAATTTTAAATTTATGGAATTCAACTTTATGTAAAAGATATTTACATTTATTGTGAATATTAACTCCTCCAAAATATCAAAAGATATTGTATATAATATCTAGAAAATATCAAGAGATATTATATATATTTAGAAATATCTCGAATATTTATAAAATATCCAAAAGATCAATAATATCTAATATAAGATATTATGAGATATTATGAGATATTTTCTAAGGTAGAAGGTTGGAAAACTTCTATAAATAAGAGGTTTCATTTTGTAATTCAAAAAGCAAGAAAAGCAAGAGAAGGCACCAAAGTGCTCTGGAGTATTTTTAATACAAAGCCTTGTTTTTATATTTCTCTTGTGAGTTTGTGTGTGTTCATAATATTGTTTCTATTTGTAACACACACCCTCTAGGTTAGGAGTTAGATATAATTCCTTCAAATTGGTATCAGAGCTAGGTTGAGCTTAAGTTATAAGTTTTTATTTCACTCTATTAGTCTAGTTCAAAATGGCGGGTATGAGCAGCAGTCTCACTCAATCCCAAATCCCCATATTCAATGGGAAGAACTACAATTATTGGAGCATAAAAATGAGGACCTTATTTTGTTCACTAGATGTGTGGGAGCTAGTTGAGAATGGGTTTCCAGAACCTGCAAATTTTCAAGCATTTCAAGCACTAGCACAAGCAGATAAGGATTTGTTGAAGGAGAACAAGCAGAAGGATGCAAAAGCCTTGTTTCAAATTCAACAAGCAATGGACAAGTCCATATTTCGTGTGTCAGAGTAAGAATAACTAGATCAAAGAAAGCATGGGAAAGTCTTCAAACAAATTATCAAGGTACTAAAAACGTAAAAGTTACAAAATTACAAAATCTTAGAAGAGATTTTGAGAATATTTGCATGAAATAATTAGGTTTAGTGGATTATTTTTCACCCATGTGATGAGTGTAGTAAATCAAATTAGGTCTCATGGTGAGACTTTAGAGGATAAAAGGATTGGAGAGAAAATACTCAGAAGTCTTCCTAGCAAGTTTGATGTGATTGTTGTTGCAATAGAAGAATCAAAAAATTTAACCCAAATGTCTGTAGACGAATTAATGGGATCTTTAATATCCCATGAACAAAGATTGAATAGATCAGGTAGCTCATCTCTTGAGCAAGCCTTCAAATCGAAAGTTTCAATTGGTAGTAATAGAGCAAGAGGAAGATCGAGCTTCAACAGAGGTAGAGGAAGAGATTTCCAAAGAGGATATGGAAGAGAAAACACATCTTATGAAGGAGGAAGAACAAATTCAAATTTCTACACTACAAGTGCTATAGATCGAGGAAACAAATTTAATCATACTTATGGTCAAAGGTATGACAAGTCACATGTTCAATGCAATTACTGTAAAAGGTATGGACACTATGCTAATGAATGCAAGAAGAAACAATTTGATATGAGTAGACATAATGCACATTTTTCTAAAGAAAATTAGTCTAAAGTTATAACAATGGTTCAATGTTTATTACATGCAATGTTGCTCAAGAAAGTACAAAGGATATTTGGTTTCTAGATAGTGGATGTAGTAATCATATGACTGGATGTAAGGAGATGTTTGCAAACATAGATGAGTCAGTTACATCTGAAGTTAAGTTAGGAAATGATAATAAAGTTGCAGTAATGGGAAAATGAACCATAAATATTGAAACAAAGAAAGGTGAGAACAAACACATTCCAGATGTGTATTATGTTCCTGGTTTGAAACATAATCTAATGAGTATTGGGCAGCTAGTGTAGAAGGGATATAAAGTCTATTTTGAAGATGATGCATGTGTTATTCTAGATAGAAATCCAAGTAACAAATTGATTGCAAAGGTTGAGATGACAAGAAACAAAATGTTTCCATTACGAATCCAACATGATTTTTCATCTAAAGAGCTTTCTTCACTAGCATTTAAAGTTTCTTTAAAAGATCGACTTGGTCAGGCATTTGAGATTTGGACAATTAAGTTTTGGTGGTTTATATTTATCAGCAAAAGAAGCATATGGTGAAGGGTTTGCCTTTGATAGAGAAACCAAAAATCCTCAGTGATGTTGTATTCTAGGGAAACAACATAAATAAAATTTTCATGTTTGAAAGTCATATAGAGCTAGATCTCTTCTTGAGATTGCCCATTCAGATCTATGTGGACCTATGCAAACACCATCAATTGAGGGAGCATGTATTTTCTAACTTTTATAGATGATTTGAGTAGAAAACTTGGGTTTATTTCTTGAAACATAAGTCAAAAGCTTTTAGTGTGTTCAAAGAGTTTAAGGCCGTGGTCAGAAAAGCGAGAGCGGTTACTCTATAACAAAGTTGTTAAGATCAGATAGAGGATGAGAGTATGTTTCAAATGATTTTTTAAATTTTTGTAACTTTCATGGGATTAAGAATTAATTTATAACAAGGTACACACATCAACGTAATGGTGTAGTAGAAAGAAAGAATAGAACAATTATGGAAATGGCAAGAAGTACATCAAAGCCAAAAATTTACCAAATGAGTATAGGGTTGAAGCAAAGAGCTTTCCGTGATTTACATCTTGAACTCGATGTCCACCAAAAATACGAAGGATAAAGTTCCTCAAGAAGCATGAAGTGGAAAGAAACACACAAGTTGTATCACATTTAAGAGTTTTTGGATGTGTAGCTTATGCACGTATTCCAAATGAGAGGAGAAAGAAATTGGATGATAAAGGAGAGATGTATTTTTGTAGTTTACAAGTGAGCAATCAAAAGCCTATAAATTATTCAACCCATCACAAAGAATTCTATTATTAGTAGAGATGTTCACCTCATCAAGAACAAGCATGGGATGGAAGTGTTGATAAGCTAACAAATATCACTCATAGAATACCTCATCATCGAATGAGTTTTATGAAAAGATCACACAAAATGTTCATCTAGTACCTCAAGGGATCGGTGCAAAGGGCATCTTCTTCAAATAGTACTCCGCTTTCAAAAAGCAGACAAGAGGTATCTCAAGTGGATTTTCATCCCCTCTAGAAAATTTACATCCTCATGAAACATCAAAGCATGAAGGTAATTCTTCAAATTCAAAGTCTCACAGCAGTGACATATTAGATCCAACATTGGCAACACAAAGGTCTCACTACAGGGACACCCTAGGAAAGACAAGAAGCTTAAGGGAGATTTATGAACAAACTCAAGGTGATGAGAATGTTGATTTATATTCTGATTTTGCATTATTTTCTCATGATGATCCTATATATTTTGAATATGCATTTGAAAATGAAAAATGGGTAAAGGCTATGGATGAAGAGATTGATTCTATTGAAAATAATCGTACATGGGATCTTGTGAGCCTTCTAAAAGGAAAGAGTGTAATTGGTGTGAAGTGGGTCTACAAGACAAAATTCAATGCAGATGGAAATGTTGAAAAATATAAAGCTAGGTTAGTTGCAAAGGGTTTCTCACAACAACCCGGAATTGATTATAATGAGACTTTTGCTCCAAAGAGCTCGACTAAACACCGCTCGTAACTCTGCTTTTAGCACTAGTAACTCAAAATAATTAGAAATTCTATCAAATGGATGTCAAGTCTGCATTTTTGAATGACATACTAGAAGAAGAAGTTAATGCTCTACAACCACCTGGATATGAAATTGTAGGTCAAGAACACAAGGTCTGTAGATTGAAAAAGCCTTGTATGGTCTAAAACAAGCTCCAAGAGCATGGTATAGCAGGATTGATTCATATTTTTTGAAAAATGGATTTAGAAAAAGTGATAGTGAACCAACACTATACATTAAAATGAATGATCAAGAACAAATTCTAATTGTATGCCTCTATGTTGATGATCTAATATTCACAGGAGATTTGTCAATTGACTTGTTTAAAACAACAATGAAGAAAGAATTTGAAATGACAGATTTGGGTCTAATGAAGTATTTTCTTGGCATAGAAGTCACTCAATCAGAAAATGGAATTTTTATATGTTAATCAAAATATTCCAATCATATTTTGAAAAGGTTCCGAATGATGAATTGCAATACAAAGATCAACACCATTACCGCCATAGAATCAAGCTAAGCAAAGCTAATAAAGGTTGTGATATTGATCCAACTATGTACAAAAGACTTGTTGGTAGTCTGATGTACTTGACTACTATAAGACCTGATATCATGTATGGTGTAAGTCTTATTTCCAGGTTTATGGAATCCCCAAAGAATTCTCATTGGCAAGCTGGAAAAAGAATTTTAAGATATGTTAGTGGAACAAAAGCTTTTGGTATTTTATATACAACTTCTAATATTTTCAAGTTAGTTGGTTACACTGCATGGATCAGGCAGGAAGCATAGATGACAGAAAGAGCACATCCGGCTATGTTTTCCATTTTGGTTTAGGAGCAGTTTCATGGGCTTCTAAGAAACAACCTATTGTCACTCTCTCTTCGGCAAAAGTAGAATATGTGGCAGCCACAACAACAACATGTCAAGCAATATGGATGAGAAGAGTATTATCGATCTAAAGCAAGAACAAGAAGGAGCAACGAAGATATTTTGTGATAACAACTTAGCTATTGCATTGTCAAAGAATCATGTTTTTCACAAAAGGAGCAAGCATATTGATACTAGGTATCATTTTATCATAGAGCTAGTCAATAATGGACAAATATTTTTGGAGTTTTGCAGGTCTGCAGAACAATATGCTGATATCTTCACCAAGCCATTACCAAAGGACACATTTGAGCATATGAGAGATTGCTTAGGCATCATAGGTCCGTATTGCTCCAATAATACATGAAGAATCAAGATTAGGAGGGAGTGTTGGAAATATCTAATCTTGTTCTAGATAAATTTTAACTTTATGGAATTCAACTTTATGTAAAAGATATTCACATTTATTGTGAATATTAACTCCTCCAAAATATCAAAAGATATTGTATATAATATCTAGAAAATATCAAGAGATATTATATATATCTAGAAATATCTGGGAATATCTATAAAATATCCAAAAGATCAATAATATCTAATATAAGATATTATGAGATATTATGAGATATTTTCTAAGGTAGAAGGTTGGAAAACTTCTATAAATAAGAGGTTTCATTTTGTAATTCAAAAAGCAAGAAAAGCAAGAGAAGGCACCGAAGTGCTCTGGAGTATTTTTAATACAAAGCCTTGTTTTTATATTTCTCTTGTGAGTTTGTGTGTGTTCATAATATTGTTTCTATTTGCAGCACACACCCTCTAGGTTAGGAGTTAGATATAATTCCTTCATTGATATCAATAAAAACAAAAAGCAATAGTGTCATGACATGAAAATCCTAGGAAACACTACCGCACACACCCTCTAGGTTAGGAGTTAGATATAATTCTTTCACTTATATCAATAAAAACAAAAAGCAATAGTGTCATGACATGAAAATCCTAGGAAACACTACCGAGTAAATATTTTAAACAAAACGTGATGGAAGAGTGTAGGGGGTACAAAACACCAATGGAATATTGGGCGTGAACTTGTTGTATCTAATATATAATTGTTATTCTAGGACGAGGCAAAACAAAGGAGCAGCAAGAAAATCAAATGAATGCAAGATACAATTCTTACTGTATGATCTGTATCTAGAAGTATTCCAAGTCAAGGCATGCGAAGAATCAACCCACGTGCAACACCAACAATGTAGTTTCCTGAAACAACAAAGGGAAGGAGGAAAAGTAAAAGAAACCACGTAGCTGCAACGTATTTAAAATCGTGAAAGAATCAAGAAGCTTTATCAAAAACAGTGAAGAAAGCATCGAAAAGGAAGAGCATCAACAATACAACAGAACATATTAGCAGCACCAGCGCCGTCTACAATCAATACAAGCTCCAAGATACACACCGATCGTAGATGTATTTGTTGCATGAACACTTGACATCACAGGAAACATCCAGTACAAGGTAAGAGAATAAGAGAAACTATTAAATACAATGATGGAAGGAGCTTAAAGAAAGTAAGAGGAAATTATCGAGCAAGAGTGGGAGTCAATAACCAAAACCTTTAATATAGCCCAAAACGTGAAGATTACATGGAATGACAAGTGAATCATGCACTAATTATAACATATTTTAAACCAAGGCAACACGTACAACTATGTAAATTTGCAACCACATTTGCAAACAATAAAAATCCCAAAGATATAAAAATTCCATTTAAAAGTGCTCACCGGTGACGGGAAAGAATGTATTGAAATATAAAATATCAGCAATGACATAGCACATTCCATTCATTTTTCCTTTCCATTAGCCAGTTGGCGAGGTTGATACAGAGTCAACCCAATAGCGGCAGGCCTGATATGGAAAGGTCATAACAAACAGACAAGTAAACAAGACCAACTTAATTAATAAAGATTTTTTTAATGTCAGTTGCAGGAACTAAATGCAGCGCACGGTGGTGGAATTTCACCTCTGAAAGTGGAAGCTGGGAAGCGGATTTTGAACCCCCTTGACTCCGTCTTGAATTTCGGTCTCCCAATATAATACTAATGGAACTTATTATTGTATAAAAGCAGTAAAAACTTATGGTCTATACTAAATCCCCTGGAAACAACATATATATATACATTTTACAGATGTGGAAAACATGTTTTGACCGTGTGAAGTTATGCTGACCATCAAGGTAATTTTGCTGTCAATATTGGTATAACTGTTTGTAAATCATCTGCTTCTTTTGAAATGGGTAAAGGAAATGCAAACTGATCCGAAGAGAGCTACATCTCCGTATTAAAATATTGATGCAAATTCAATGAAAAGTGGTTGAAATGCAAGCCAATTGAACGTATTGAACATAAAAATTCAAAATGGAAAGAACTCATAATCAGATAGTAGGTAGTTAACTTAGTAATAGTATTACTAAACATTATAGCACAAAAGTTTTTAAGTCCAAGCAAGGGAAACCACACAGATCGTTTCACGTGTTTCTAATATGCGGCCACATTGCACAGCCAAATATAAGTCACATTCGATATTGGCGCTCAAAAATAGTAATCTAATAGCTCCAAAGGACTGAACCAAAAAAACAAACATAAACATCAACGCAGACATTTCTTTTTTCAATAAAGTCCTACAAAACAAAACCAAGGAACTATGATTAGTTTCTTTATTTTTCTAGCAGGTTTATATATAGTTTTTTATTTGTTTTTAGTTATAAAACCATAGAGGCCAAAAAGCAATGGAAGCGGGCCAAGAGTATTACATACGTGCTAATATTGCACTCTTTCTCAGGAATATTGATATATTCTTCACGCTGTTCCACTTTCTCAGTGATGACAACATAAGAAGCATGATCATCATCCATTTCATCTTCACAAGGGTCTTCCTCTTTGATTCCTGCAGCTCATCTTTTCTGCGTATGATATCTGAAATGTATTATTTGAGAGGAATATCAAGCTCCATTGCATTTCTCCCACAACTAAAAGGAAAGTCTCTATCTGCTGAAGGTCGTTGAGCAGGCATCTTCTCTGTGATGGCAGCAATAACAATATGGAAAGAATCCATATTTGTTTGCGCTTGAGGCTGAGAAGACGCCTAAGGAAGTTCGTTTGGCAGGCTACGCACCCTCCTCTTTTGCTTCTTCTTCTCTTCTTTGGCCTCATCATCTCTCCCGAGAGGGAAGAAAGAGTGAGTAATTTTGTTTGTATAAGGGCTATGCATGCACGAAAATAGTGAAAGAAACAAGAAATGGCAGCAACACGAGATCACCGAGGATAGGTACTACACCAAGAGGTAGGGCGGATGGTTAAAGAAATCAAGTGGGGGTTACACGTAGATGAAGTGTGTCAATATCAAAGGATGACGCCGATATAGAGTGAAGGAGGCTCTCTTCTTGTTTCCTCTTACGTACATATGCTCCAGTTGCCAGTTTAAAATATTGTTGGAACATGAAAGCTCATGATATGCACTATTCCTTCAAGGTACAAATTCTAGATATTGTTGTGAATGTCAAGCCCTGCCTCTCTGTGTCACCAATATCTATTGTTGCTTCACGCAAGGTAAGGCCCTGTGATTTGTGTATAGTAAACACCCACAACATTTTCAACGTAATCTGGTGGTACGAACATCATGTAATAGGAACAAATTTTGGCCTGACATTGTCCCAAGGAGGGCCAAGATAGTTTTGAAACTCAACAATGAATGAAAGTGGAAGGTCAACTGGTTTTGTGCCAAGGATATATAAAATGTCAACCACCTCTTTGAGAGCATTGTTATCCCAAATTTGCCCACCCCCGGCATAATTGGTCAAACATGACCCCGCACAAAAGAAAATCGGAAGGGTCGGCTCTGTCCTTCGAGCTCACATTCAAATCCAACAATCAAGGACAGGCGGACTCAACAACGGAGTCCAAGCAGGATCGGCAAAGGAGGCCAACTGTGTTAAGGGAAACCAAAGGCTCAACAAGAGAAAACCGCAAGGGCTCAAAGTTTCGGACTTCGCACACGATTTAACTCGAGGCTCGAACCGCCCAAGTATAAACGGACTCGCGGAAGATGCAATGTGTTGGTTCGGTGCAACTTCAAGGCACGGCCCAAAGAAGAGATCCAAACAAGCACAGCTCGCCACGTGTCCAATAGTAAAAAAGGAGATAGAGCCGGCCATTTAAATCGAATTAAGAAGGGTCAGTGGAAGCCTCCACATGCCTTGTCCGCACAACTTCAAAGGAAAATCTGGAGGCAAGTCCCAAATGTGTGCTGAGCCTCCACGTGTCTAGGGTCAGACATATGACCCCACCAAACAAAGGGGAAACGTGGCCATGTTTCAAGTCAAAGCGGGAAGGCAGTCGTTGGAGGAAGTTTGAATTTTTTGGCTTTTGTTCCGAAAAGGTGTAAAGTATAAAAGTGAGTTGCACCTCCGCCGCTTCCTAGAGAAGACACATGTTAGGCCTAAATTACATGCAGGGAGGCGGGCCTTGGAAGGATGTTTTGCCAAAGCAGCCATTGGACCCGGGAGGACTTTTCACTAAAAGGAAAATGCGGGCGGCAGGCCCGGATGATTTCTTTTGATAAGCGGGTCTACGGGGCCGCGAATTAGATTTTTCCAAAAGTGAATTTCGGGTTTGTCGGGCTACGGGGAATTTTCTATTTTTGCATTTTTTCACATAAGGCGAAAAGTGAATTTCGGGCCCGCAGATCCATTTTGCAAAACTTTTTTCTCCGCCATTTTTGTATGGATTCGATTCAAACGTTCAAATGGGCATATCTTTCAATCCAGTGCTCAAAATTCAACAAATTTGGCACCATTAGAAAGGTCTCGACCTCGACTACGCCATAAAAACATAAAATATTATTTTTAGCAGGATTTGGTGGGTGAAAATATTGAAAACGTCTTTTCCCCATTAATACGAGATCTGATTGCTTTAGCTTCTAGGATTTTCGATTTTGGTCTGCCATTCTTCCTTCTTCAACACGCCGAACAAACATGGGGAACCAAAATGGACAGATTATAGGTGGATTTGTAGGAGCATTAATGGCTAGTGGTTGAGCTTCCAATCAGATTTCCCACCTCCTTTCCCTCTTCTCTCTTCACTCGATCTATAAAGGTAAGAGTTTGGCTCATTGTAAAGGGTTGGACATTTTTGTTTTGCACCCTCCCTTCTTCTCTCTGTCTCTGCAAGTGAATTAGCCTCCCATTCAAGTCAGTAATACAAAAATTTGCATCTTGCCTATCGTAATGTATCAGTATCAACCGTGGAGCAATAATATATGTCTCGATGACTCTCAACCCTCTCATGTGTTAATTGTTGTCTTCGATCTCTCATCAGAGTTTGCTTATATGTGCATAGTGATTGTATTACATTTCTATGGTCTATGTTAAATTGCAAAACGAATGTTTAACATTCCTTTGGTGCATCACCTTGTTGGCTTAGGTTTATTTTCTCACATCTTCTTAACCCCGTCTCCTTGGCAAGATATAGTAGGTTTTAGAGTAGATACTCAGTAATTTATTTGTGTGAACTCAACAGAGGAATAAGAACCAATCTTCATCCAGAGAGCTCTCTCGATTTAAATGTCCCACCCTTTGAGATATGCTCCATGTTATGCTATCACATGAGAGTCTCAACCCATCGAGTTGCAGACATTCAGGGGTGCTGTGATTTTGCACTAACAGCTTTGACATGCCCAAAGGGGGAAACCGAGGTTATATCTTCTCATCTTTCTAAGTCGTCTCATTATCAGCAGTAAATCTTAAGCCACCACGAGCACTAACAATTTTGGCACCACACTGGTGGGACAGGTTTGAAGCACCTTACCACTTCATTTCATCAAGTTGATGTGTTCTTGGTGGGATTTGGCCTTTTGAGGCACATGCAAAGCACACCCGGTGACTCCATTTAGTGAACGACCCCTTCT
This sequence comes from Taxus wallichiana var. yunnanensis, assembly GCA_018340775.1. Classification (NCBI taxonomy): domain Eukaryota; kingdom Viridiplantae; phylum Streptophyta; class Pinopsida; order Cupressales; family Taxaceae; genus Taxus; species Taxus wallichiana. The sequence continues at coordinate 816,821,486 of CM031243.1, read as the reverse complement.
CTCGAGTCAGAGACCTTTTCCATCCATTTCCACCCATTTTCATTCATCTTTATTTCCATATCTTTCATATTCTACCATTCATGAAGTTGTGCAATCATGACTTCATTCCCCTCATGGAATTCACACCTACATCAAGTGCAGTCTGCCTCCAATCTATATCCCAAATCCTCCGTGATTAGCATTATGATCAGATCCAAAACCATTATGATTACCCATATGAGCAGGGTCAAAACCAGTTTGGCCATGAAGCTTATCAAGAACAAGGGGACACATACAATGGTAATCGCTACACGACGAATGCTAATTCGCATGAGGAGATCCAAAATTGGAGGCACGCATGGTGCATTCAAGGGATACAACACAAATGAAAGCATTCAGGATTGGCTATAGGGTACCTTGTCCATGGGTCGGCCCTATGCCAAGACATTACAACCCTTAGGAGAAGATTGAATTCATGGTTAAAATGTTGCCTCACCTTGCACAATGGATTGAGGATATTGAGGCATATGAGAAAAGTGTGAGACAACCTTGTCAATGGGTAAGTCAATCACCAACTCCTTGTCCTTCATTTCCTCTTTCTCAAACTCTATCATTGCAAAGCAGTGTCATGAGTCTAGCTTCCCATATGCTGCCCCTAGTGTTGAATTCCCTTCTCCATCCCCTAATCTTCCATCTCATCTCAACTCCTCTACCCTTTTCCCTCCCAAGCAAGTCATTCCCTCCAAACAAACAAGAAGTTCCACTTCCTCTCCACCAAAAAAATAATAGCAAAATTGGTTGAACCCCAACCTACCACTCCTCCTGCTTTCCCAAGTCCATGTTGGGAAGAGACTAAAGAATCCAATCAAGGAGAACAACAAAGAAGAAATGATAGAAAATCTAAAGATTTGAGCTCCCGATTTTTGATTACAAAGATCCCTTGATGGTTAAGCCAACATGGAGGTCAAGTTTGAAAACGAGTGGTGGCTAAGGTTGAGTTTGCAGCAGAAGAAGAACAAGAACAAGAAGGAGAAGATCAGAAATTTGTTTTCTCTGAATGCAGTGTCCATAATGGCACTTTGTCTGAAGAGAATGTTGATCCAATCCAAGTTGCACAACCAGTTAAGATAGAGGAAGAACAACTAGCTCTAAGTCCCATTGAAGAGGAGTAGCTGGAAGAGATCAAATCAGAGTTGAAGCCACTTGATGAAGGAAGCATCATTGAATTTTTTTTACTTTCATTTGAAGGGCCTAATTTGATTGATGAATCCATGAAGGAAGAAGAACAATCAGCTCCAAGTCTAGTTGAAGAGGAGCATATGGAGGTGACCAAGATAGATTCAGAGGCACATGATCATGAGCCAATTACACAAGATATTATAGACCCTCTCCCATTCAACCTCTCCAAAATTATAATTTTTGGAAGAGTTTGAACTCACTAGCTTCATGTTTGAAGATGAAGCTTCATATGGTGAAAATAATGAAGATTTTGAGATCACCATGTAAGAGGGAGAGACCTTATCAGCAGCAATGTGAAGAGTTTGATTTCCTATCAGACTTAAAATAATTTTCTGATAAGGAGGAGCTACTTGAAATTGCAATCTTTTCTTCCCCATCATCCATCCTTTAACCACAAGAACCTACTACCATGGAAGAGAACGTGAAAGCACAACCTGCAGTTTACAACATGCCTCTTGAATCAAATTTGGAAGATTTTGATCTTCCAAACGCCACACCTACTTGTAAAGGAAGGGAAAGAGTATGAGGCTATCATCCCTCTCACATCATCCATCTAGGAAGATCTGTAAGAAGACTCCATTTTTGGAGTTAAATATCATAGTAGTGGGCAAATTCAAAGGACCAGACCTTTCCCAATCAAATACTTGGCTTCATTAGAGCCAAGGAGAAGCCATAACTAGTCATGCTTGCTTCTAAGCATGAGGGAGAGCCTCAAAGAACCAAGGATCAACTGCAATTCCTCTTCAATCCAAATGCAGAGCAACTAAAAGAGGTATTTATTTTGTTTTTAGTTGATACCTTGATGATTTGGGTGGAGGATTGGCCTATTGTCATTTTTTCACTCATACCAACAGCCAAATTCCGTTCCAAATCATCTTCATAGCTGCAAATTGTAAGAAGGGGTAACTACTTTGCATTTCCAATATCAAGTTTTATTTGAAATTGCTTGTCTCTTTCGTCAAGTAGTGTAGGGTAGCTTGTAGGGAGTGTGTATGCACATTGTCTTGTTGTAGTTTAAAATTCAATTTCCCTAAGTGCCTTTGGCACAGTTTCTATTGCTCCCATGTTGTATCGTTGTGCGCTAAGTGCGCCTCCACCCATTTCCAGAGCAGGTGAAATCCCTGTGTCAATACAATTTTATACCCTCGTAACCTCATTTTTAAGATTTTCTTATGGAAATTGAGAGTGTGGGTAGCGAGGCGTGTTCAGGTCGATGTCAAGCGCAAGCAATCGTACTCATGGTTTTAGGGACAAGATCAAGATCGGGATATTATTCGTGACTCCATGCCCAATGGATACTTCTAAGGCTACTGGTCTCTTCATCTAAATGGCGATGTCCATGTGCATCACCAAATCATTATCCCAATTTTTCCTGTGGAAAAACTTGTCAAACATGACCTCGCATGAAGAAAATCGAAAGGGTCGGCTCTGTCCTGCGAGCTCACATTCAAATCCAACAATCAAGGATAGGCAAACTCAACAATGGATTCCATGTATGATCGAAAATGAATCCAACAAAGATCAAGGGAAACCAAAGGCTCAACAAGAGAAAACCAAGCAAGGGCTCAAAGTTTCTGGACTTCACATACAATTCAACTCGAGGCCCAAACCGCCCAAGTATAAAAATATTTACGTAAAATGCCATGTGTCAATTTGGCACAACTTCAAAGGCATGGCCCAAAGTAGAGATCCAAACAAGCGCAAGCTTGCCACATGTCCAATAGTAAAAAGGAGACAGAGTCGGCCATTTAAATTGTCTAAGTATAAGAAGGGTCTCATGCGGAAGCCTCCACGTGCCTCATCCGTGCAACTTCAAAGGGAAAATTCGAAGGCATGTACCAAATGTGTGCTGAGCCTCCACGTGTTTAAGATCATACATATGACCCATCCAAACAAAGGGGACACGTAGTGATGTTTCAAGTCAAAGCAGAAGGCGGGTCGCGAGGCGCTTTGAATTTTTGGCTTTTGTTCCGAAAGGTATAAAGTATAAGAGTTATCCACACCTCCACCGACACCCAAAGAAGCCACATGTCAGGCCTAAATTACATGCGGGGAGGTGGACCTTGTGAGGATATTTTTCCAAAGCGAGTCATCGACTTGGGGATAACTGCTTTGCCATAGGGGAAAATGTGGGCAGATAGGCCCAAGATGATTTCTTTTGCTAAGCAGGTTTGCGAGGAAGCGGAGGAGATTTTTCAAAAAGTGAATTTCAGGCTTGCAGGGCTACGAGGAATTTTGTGATTTTAGCTTTTTTGCATACGACCAAAAAGTGACTTTCGGGCTGCAAATCCTTTTTGCAAAACTTATTTCTCCACCTTTTTTGTATGGATTGGATTCAAACTTTCAAATGGGCATATCTTTCAATCCAGTGCTCGAAATTCAACAAATTTGGCACCATTGGAAAGGTCTCGACCTCCACTTCACCATGAAAATATAAAATATTATTTTTAGTAGGATTTAGTGGGTGAAAATATATAGAAAATTTATTTTTCCCATTAATACGGGATCTGATTTCTTTAGCGTCTATGATTTTTGATTTTGGTATGCCATTCTTCCTTCTTCAACATGCCAAACAAACATGGGGAACTAGAATGTACAGATTGTAGGCGATTTATAGGATCATTAGTGGCTAGCGGTTGGGCTTCCAATTAGATTTCCCACCTCGTTTCCCTCTTCTCTCTTCACTCAAACTATAAAGGTAAGAGCTTGGCTCAAATTGTAAAGTGTTGAAATTTTTGTTTGCACCCTCCCTTCTTCCCTTATCCGAAAGTGAATTTGTGGAGTTCTCCTGCCTCTCATTCAATTTTTAATACAAAAGTTTTCCTCTTGCTACCGTGTAATGTATTGTATCAACTCGAGCAATAATATATATCCGTGGATGACTCTCAACCCTCTCATGTGTTCATTGTTTTCTTCTGGTCTCTCATTACAGCTTGGTTATCTATGTATGGTGGTTGACTTTGCATTTCTATGGTCCGTGTTAAACCGCAAAATGGGTGTTTAACATTCCTTTGGTGCATCACTTTGTTAGCTTAACCTTGTCTCCTTGGCAAGATAGAGTAGGTTTTAGAGTAGATCCTTTGCAATTTATTTATGTGAACCTGAAGAGAGGAATAGGAATTGGCCTTCATCTGGAGAGCTCTCTCAATTTCAAAGTCCCACACTTTGAGAGATGATCCATGTTATGTAATCACACTGAGAGTCTTAACCTATCGAGTTGTCGACATTCAAGGGTGCTGTGATTTTTCACTAACATTTTTGGCATGCCCGGTGGGACACTAAGGTTAGATCTTCTCATCTTTCCAAGGTGTCTCATTATCAACAACAAATCTTAAGCCACCATGAGCACTAACAGTTTTGGCACGCCCAGTGGGACAGGTTTGAAGCACCTTACCACTTCATTTCATCAAGTTGATGTGTTCTTGGTGGATTCAACCTTTTGAGGCACATGTAAAGCACATCTGGCGACTCCATCTAGTCAACGACCCCTTCTCTGAGTTGTAGACATTTTCCATCCATTTCCACCCATTTTCATTCATCTTTCTTTCCACATCTTTCATATTCTACCATTCATGAAGCTATGCAATCATGACTTCATTTCTCTCATGGAATTCACACCTATAGCAAAGTGCAATCCGCCTCTAATCTATATCCCAAATCCTCCAGATCAACATTATGATCATATCCAAAACCATTATGCTTACCCATATGAGCAGGGTCAAAACCAATTTGGCCATGAAGCTTATCAAGAACAAGGGAACACATACAATGGTAACTACTACACAAAGAATGATAATTTGCATGAGGGGATTTAAAAATTGGAGGCACGCATGGTGCATTCAAGGGCTACAACAAGGATGAAAGCATTCAGGATTAGCTATAGGGCACCTCGTCCATGGGCTGGCCCTATGCCAAGACATTACAACCCTCAGGAGAAGATTAACTTCATGGTTGAAATGCTACCTCACCTTGCATAGTGGATTGAGGATATTAAGGCATGTGAGAAAAGTGCGAGACAACCTTGTTAATGGGTAAGTCATTCACCAGCTCCCTGTCCTTCATTTCCTATTTCTCAATCTCTATCATTACAACAATGTCATGAGTCTAGCTTCCCATATGCTGCCCCTAGTGTTGAATTCCCTTATCCATCCCCTAATCTTCTGCCTCATCTCAACTCCTCCGTCCTTTTCCTCCCAAGTAGTCATTCCCTCTAAACAAATAAGAAGTTTGACTTCCCTCTCCACTAAAAATAGTAACAAAACCGGTTGAACCCAAACCTACAAATCCTTCTCGCTTTCCTAAGTCCATGTTAGGAAGAGACTCAAGAATCCAATCAAGGAGAACAACAAAGAAAAGAGGAACCCAACAGAGAAGAAATGATAGAAAATATGAAGAGTTGGGCTGCCAGATTTTGGATTACAAAGATCCCCTTGATGGTTAAGCCAACAAAGGAGGTCAAGGTTGAAGAGCCAGTGGTGGCTAAGGCTGAGTTTGTAAAAGAAGAACAATAACAAGAAGGATAAGATCAGCAATCTTTTTTCTCTAAATGCAGTGTCCATAATGGAACTTTGTCTGAAGATAATGTTAATCCAATCTAAGCTACACAACCATTTAAGATAGAGGAAGAACAACGAACTCCAAGTGTCATCGAAGAGGAGCAACTAGAAGAGATAAAATCGAGTTTGAAGCCAGGTTGATGAAGAAAGCATCATTGAAATTTTTTTACTTTCATTTGAAGGGCCTGATTTGATTGATGAATCCATGAAGGAAGAAGAACAATCAGCTCTAAGTCCAGTTGAAGATGAGCATATGGAGGTGACCAAGACAGATTCAAAGGCACTAGATCATGAGCGAGTTGCTAAAGAGATTACATACCCCCTCCCATCTAACCTCTCCAAAAGTTTGATTTTTTGAAAGAATTTGAAATCACTAGCTTCATGTTTGAAGATGAAGCTTCATATGGTGAAAATAATGAAGATTTTGAGATCACCATGTAAGAGGGAGAGACCTTGCTGCAGCAGAACAATGAAGAGTTTGATTTCCTATCAGACTTAAAAGAATGTTTTGATAAGGAGGAGCCAGTTGAAATTACAATCTTTTCTCCCCCATCATTCATCCTTTAACCACAAGAACTTGCTGCCATGGAAGAGAACATGCAAGCACAACCTACAGTTTGCAACATGCCTCTTGAATCAAAGTTGGAATATTTTGATCTTCCAAAAGCCACACCTACTGCAAAGGAAGGGAAAGAGTATGAGGCTATCATCCCTCTCACATCACCCATTCAGAAATATCTGTAAGAAGACTCCATTTTAGGAGTTAAATACCATAATAGTGGGCAAATTCTAAGGACCAGAACTTGCCCCATCGATACTTGGCTTCGTTGGAGCTAGAGGAGAAGCCACAACCAGCCATGCTTGCTTCTAAGCATGAGGGAGAGCCTCAAAGAACCAAGGATCAGCTACAATGCCTCTTCATCTAAATGCAGATCAACTATGTAGTGCCCACTTCCCTTTGACACCTTTTTGATACTAATCATGATATCTTGCTGATTATATTATGAAAATGATTATGGACTTTATTATAGTATGATGTTAAATGTTAGATCATGCATATTTTTGACTTGATTCGGTTATGATGCATGATGATTATTAGAGACGTTTTATATGTTATGATGATATATTGTTGGACATGGTTATATGATGGATGGTGTTCGTACTTGTGATATTTGGATATTGTTAGTAGACCAAGAAATGGAAAATTATTAGGTGATGATATTGTTAGATTGCTTTGATGTTGTTGCGATTCATATATCTAGATGATTTTAGAATTTTAATTATATTTATATTATTTTGGGCATTCTGATATGGTCACGAGGCCAAAGGAGATATTTATGTTTTGCAGGTTAAAATATCACAAAAATACTTGGGATTGAGACCAACCACATTGGAATTCTAGATGAATTCAACAAGGTCACCATGGCAACTAGTATTTGTTTGTGTGTGTTGTTTGTGTTAGGGATTCCCATGGGGGGATCACCTTTAAATGTGACCAAGGGATTTTATGTTTTTCTTTTATTTGGTCCCTTTTGTTTAAATTTTACATGTGTTTTATGTGGTGCACTTACCCTTTCATTATTTATTTAATGTGGTGTTAATATTGTGAGTAATCATATTGTTTAGTTAATTAATTAAAAGATGTCATAAGAATGTAATTAATAGAGTTGTTGGCCATGTTTTAAAGTGTTGTAAGAATGTGTAAGTGACCTTGTAAGTGATGTGTAAGTTAACTCTTGAGTGTAAAACACTCCACCTTCTTAGAAATTCAAATTTGTCCTTGAGGTTGTTTTGAGGCTTGTGGGACAAGTTAAACTTGTCCCATACCTCTTAAATTTATTTACCAACCATACCTATGGTTGGGGAGTTGAAATTAGACTTTTATTAAGAATTTTGGGAAGACTTGTCAGTAGGTTTTAATTGCACCTTTTTCACATGTTTTAATTTCAGTCCTTTGGGTGTGGGTTGGATTTGAGTGTGTAAGTGAACAGTCATATTATTCACCCATTTATTTATTCTGCATTAGAGAATGAATTTCACTTTTGGGGGTTGGGGTTGAGGATGTGTGATGTGGCATCCTACATGGATCCTCCTCATTCTCTTATCTTCCTTCTTCTATAAAATTTGAATTGTTTTCCTTGATTTGGGTTGCTTGAATTTGGAGACTTCATTTTAGGTGAATTTTTCTTGCTATTTTGGGAGCTCTTGCTTGGAGAAGTTTTGGAATATTGTTTCATGCTTGTGCTTGGTTGTTTTAGATTGCTTGCATTGGGATAAAACTTGTTGTTTTGGAACTTGGAATGACTCCATCATGGAGAGGTAGGAGCTTGGCTCTTGAAATGCTCTTCTTGTATATATGTAAATGTTCTTGTGTGAATGTTTTGGTATATATTGTGGGCTGTTGGGTAGATGGCCTAGGAATGGTGTAGGAGAATACTATGGGGTTATTTTGTGGGAGGCACAAGTGGTTTTAGGGAGGTATAAGGCTTGAGGTAGTTAGGATTTGGGTTCCACCTTACAAAGAAATAGCTTACATTTCTTTACTCATTATGGGGTACCATAAGAGGTTGGGGATACATATTAAAATGTGATTAATAAAGGGGTACTTGGGGAAGGCATAAGGGCATGACAGGGTTTTGAAATGATATTCATATATATATATATATATATATATATATATATATATATATTGGTGGGTTGTTCTCAGGTGGTGATACCCATTTTCTCCTTTGGGAGGCATAAGCAACATCCCCATTGCTTCTTGCTCCTTTGGCTTGCTTGATGAAGCCTTTGTATTGTTTGTCATGTTTTAATGTAGTTGTAAACTACATTTTGTTTGGGATTGTGTTTCTTTATGAAAATGTTGCTTGTATGTTTGTGGAATCTTATTGTTGCCATGAGTTAGATCACATCTTTTATTGCATTATGGTTGGGGCTCGGGGGCAATGAATAAGGATGGCTTCTCCTCTTCATTGGATGTCTTGGTTGGGTGGAGAGCGTTGCCTTTCCCCTACTCCTGTTGTGATCAAATTGGAAGAATGAGGAGTATGCATGTTGTTGTTCTGGAGCTGAGAAAAGACAGTTTGACAGTCCCTTGTGAAATGAAATCTCATTGTAACCTTTCCCACTTGAAGTGGATGAACTTGTAAATGGTTGTAATGGAAAGATGTTGTACTAATTGCAAGTTGTATATTGAAATGTAAAAGAGTTATACTCTATTTTCTATTTTGGAAAGAATGTGAAAGAAAGATACATGTTTTTGTATGTTGCATTTTGAAACCAAAGGGAAAGGAAGTTGTAAGAGTTCATTTAAATTAATGGAAGTGGTTTTGTCTTGTCCATATGTTGTTATTCCATTGGAAATTTGTGTTTAACATTCACTATGAAATCCTGTTTGAAAAGTGGTAAAGTGAAACACGTGAGAAGAAAATGTATTATTTTGTTCTATATAATATATGTTTTGGAAGGAATAAAAAGAACAAAGGTTGTAATGTTGTATTTTGGAATCAATAGAGGATTGCATTACCTTTTTCAATCTGTATTGTTGTATTGAAATTGATCATCCTTTGTGTTTTGAAATCTCTGATGAAAAGAAGAATTATGTGTGAGGAAAAATATAATGCTCTGTTCTTAAAAAAATGTTAAGATTGGAAATCAGAATTTGCATTTTAGCCTATAGATGGGTTGATTGAATCAACTAAATGTATTAGGCTAGGATTAGAATGAATTTCCACACTTGGGAGATGGAAAGTAATTAAATAGATCCTTTAAAAATTTGTCCTTTGTTTTATTCTTTCAAACTGGCAATTATCTAAACAAAAATGCACAGATCGAACCTACAATAATAAAATAACAAATCAAATGATTAAATTGAAGTAGTAGGCCCTAAAAAACTCAATTAGACAAAAAAACTTAATGGAAATACTTCAAAACCTGGCAAAACCGAGTTCAAATTTTCCACAGTCGTTTTGCTGTCAAAATTGTAAATTTTGAATTGGAATCCAATCAAACAGATATACCTCACAAACTTATCCTAATTCCTTCTGAGGACAACTCTTCATGTCTATTTGACATGTTGAGAGAGGAAAAGATCAAATGGAATAAATCTCACTAGTTAAAATTTACTATTCGCACTGTAAAAGCCTGTAGTCTATTTTCTTAAAATTTACCCTTTAAGCTTTATCAAAATCAAAAATTTATGATCTATGTGCAAAGACGACATTGAGAGATTTTCAGAAAGTCATCATTTTCCCAAAATCTCTCTATCAAAATTTATGGCCTTCTAAAGTGGTGTCACGAGGCATCGGTGAAGGAGTGGGTCTCTTTTTCCTTTTTATTGCATAAAAAAATTTTAAGAAAATTTTCCATGTTTTCCCCACCGTCCCACTGACCCGCAGCCAATCAGGAGCGGCCACGTGGCATGAGGAGCCGGTGGAGGCGTGGGTCAATGTTACCCTCTTAGCCCTTCGGGGCGTTAAACAAAATTTCTCCCCGACACCCCGCTTTCCTTGTGCTGGATTAGGTGATGCTATGTGTCCCTTACAGCTTGCAGACTTGAGGGCACAATGTTGTCTTTTCACCCCGCGCGGGATATTTTTCCCAAACGTCTCCCACCACCCCACTCTCCTCGCACTGCTTGAGAAGTGCCACGTGTCCCTTGTGGACTTGCGGACCCGCGGGTGCGTGGGTGCAAATTTATTTTTACACCCCACGTGGAAAATTTCCAAAGGTCTCCCCATGGCCCGTCAACCCGCCGTTTGGGAAATTTTTTACCCGTGGGCCCACAGCCCACTCTTGGGGAAAATTTTCACCCCAAGGCCCGCCGGCCCATAACTTGAGAAATATGAGGAGTTAGGACTTATTTATATTAATGGAAAGGTGAGGAAATTTCCTATCTAATGGAAATGTTTTAGAGAATTTTTTTAATTCAATAAGTGTGAGAAAAATCAAGTTGAAACTTTAAGCTTGTTAGAGACTGGGTATGGTGAAGATTTACCCTCTGAACCTAATTGAACCTTCTAACCCTAAATTTTTGACCTTATGACCTCTAATAATTTTTAATTAGAGTAAAGTATGTTCTAGTGGATTAGAATTGTCCTAGAACTTGTTAAGTTACAATTTTTGCCTTGTAACCTAGTTATAGACTCTTCTTATTAAAAAAATTATTCCATAATTTTCCTAACTAATCCTAGGTTGTTCTTGGGTCTCAAGTGGGTTGTTTTTAGTGGGCACCACACTTGCATCGAGTAGTGGTTAAAATGCTTGGGCCATTGGGAACACTAGAAAACTTGAGACATGAAACTTAAACCTATCACACTTTTAAATCTAGAAAGTAACTTAGTTAGAAATTACATATTTTAGTAAACATGGAAATTGAATAAAACTTAGAAAAATGAACTAACTCTCACCTTGGTCTGATGCAGAGAGGCACAAACGAGACGAGGGGTCTTTTCACATAGACCTAGAGTTACCACCACTAGATCATGCTATAACAGCCATCCTACCCTAGATTTTGCAAACTCTTCAGGATGTTAATGCCACTCTACACGGAGGATCAATAAGAGGACATATAGCCAGACATGATAGAGTCCCTTCCATTGAGGGTCATTTATCTCCTCGACCCAGTGAGGAGCATGGAGGAGAGAACTCCCATGCAAATTTAACCAGTGCAGAGTCACCATAGAGGGGATAGGGTGACCGAGTTTCAGGACATAGAGAGAGGTCTCAGAGTCCTATGATTAATGATGAGCATGCAGAGAGACCTAGAGGCCGTCAGACCATAGCTACATATCACATCAAGGATATCCTGAAGCTTCGGCAATCACATTATTCTGGTGACATAGGTGGATTTTAGGCAGAGGCCTAGTTGGTGAGCTTAAGTGGTTGCTTCAAGCTCTGTCCTTAATCGAGCAACATGAAAGCTTGTGTTGTGATCCATCTATTGCGGGATGGAGCTAGTGTCAAGTGGAGGATAGAGGAGCAAAATATCCATGTTGATTCTGAGACAGTTACCTAGGAGCTCTTTAAGGAGCGTTTTAGGAATAGATACTTGTCATGAAGGTTCATACAGCAGTGGAGAGATGAGTTCCATGACCTCCAACATGCATCTCTTACAGTGGCTGAGTACAAGAGTAGATTTCTGTATCTACTCTAGTATGTTGGTTACATACAAAATGAGCAAAGCGGATCCACAGAAGTTCATCCGGGGCCTAAATCTAGACATTGGAGGTGTAATGCGGATCCATTGTCCACAGACATTATTTGAGGCCATCAAGAAGGCCTATATAGCAGAGGAGACTTGGGAAAGACCCAACAGGCTAGAGACCAAGTCCGGAGCCGCATACAGCAGATGTAGGACAACAGATCGAGGGGGTCAATACCTCTTCCTCATGGTGGATAGGGTTCAACATAGTCATCTTTTAGACCACAGTAGTAGCAATAGCAGTAGTCCCGCCCACCTTATAGACCTCCATAGAGATTTGATGCACAGAGAGGTTGGAGTATGGGGCCTCCTCCTAGGGGTCCCATCAGGACATAGGGTGCCCAGAGAGCTCACTCAAGCAGGAGTTTGCCAGGAGAGACCTCAGTAGACCACATCTAGATCATCAGGATCCACACCACAGACCTCCAGAGTACCAACTGGACCTGCTACATAGGGGAGAGGATCAGGCGGTTGTTTTGGTTGTGGTGTTACTGGAAATTTTTGGAGAGACTTCCCACAGAACCCTAATAACAAGGGTAAGACATAGATCTCAGAGCCTATTGTTGGTGATATGGGGCACAATCATAGGATGTATGCAGTGGTCAAGAACCACTAGGTAGAACATTAGAGTACAGTTATTGAGACTACAGGTAGCATTGGTGGTATTCCTACCTCCATCTTGTTTGATTCTGGTTCTTCTGATTCTTTCATTGCAAAGATCTTTAGTAGAGCGATGCAAGGCTGGTGTCGATTAGGCAGGGGTCATAGTTGGGATGTTGAGATGGCTTTGAGAGCCAATATCTCTTTAGACTCCTTAGTTAAGGAGTGTGGTGGACTTGGGACCCTTCACCACTACCTTGGATCTTTGTATCCTTCCTTTGGGTTCATATGGAGTTATCTTGGGCATGGATTGGTTGTTGGCACACAAGGCCAAAATGGATTATTACCACAAGGTTATATCCATGCAGATGATTTGGGAGTTGAGTCGGTGATTTCAGGGGTCAAGAGACCCATTTTTATTCATACCATATCTCTATATACTTAAGTAGTGTGTACGATGGGGTTTCAGTTATGTTTGTTAAAGTCAGGTGACACATTAGAGGATGGGTCTAGTGGACCATCACTAGATGATCACCCCATTTTGAGATAGTTTGCAGATGTCTTTCCTAGGGAACTACCGAGGTTACCACCCCATGTGAGATTGATTTTCATATAGACTTGGTTTTGGGAGCAGAGCCTATCTCATGAGCATCTTATCAAATGACCACACCTGAGCTTTGTGAACTCAAGTTGCAGCTTGAAGGCCTTTTTAAGAAAGGCCTTATCTATCCTAGTGTATCCCCTTGGGGTACACTAGTGATTTTTGTGAAGAAGAAGGATGGATTCTTGTGGTTGTGTATTGATTACCACTAGCTGAATAAACTAATGATTAAGAATAGTTATTCCCTTCCACACATTGATGATTTGTTTGATCAAATGAAAGGAGCCACAGCTTTCTCTAAGATCAACCTTAAGTCGATATCATCACCGAGGATTTCAGAGGCAGACATTCATAAGACCACCTTCCGTATACGAGATATGTCCAATATGAGTTCACAAAGGTGGTGCCTTTTGGTTTGACTAATTCCCCAGTAATATTTATGAGTTTGATGAATGGGGTATTTAGGAACTTATTAGACCACTTCGTGCTCATCTTCCTTGATGACATTTTGATTTAATCACGTATGCTTGAGGATCACGAGGGGTACCTTCGTCAGTTCTTCAAAGTCTTCTGGAGCAGCAACTTTTCGGAAACTTGGAGAATTGTGCATTCTTTTAGACGAGGTGCATATTTGGGCCATATCATTTCTGGGGAAGGTATCACCATTGATTCTTCCAAGATTAGAGCTATTATGGATTGGCTAGCACCCATGACTATGACTGAGGTGCACAACTTCATGGGATTAGTAGGTTACTACCAGAGATTTTATCAGACTTCTCTCGATTGCACACCCCATCGCTTCCCTATAGAGGAAAGGGAAGAATTTTATTTGGTCAAATAGGTATGAGCAGGTCTTCAATACACTGAAGGAATGCCTCACTACAACACCTATTCTTGCATTGCCAAATCCATAGGGTGAGTTTTTCATTTGCGTGGATACTTCTTTAATAGGGCTTGGAGGTGTGTTGATGCAGAGGGGGAGAGTAGTAGCTTTTGAGTCTTGCAAACTCAAAGATTACGAGCTTAACTACCTGAATCATGATATTGATATTGTGGTAGTTGTGCACACTTTGGTTCGATGGAGGCATTTTCTACTTGGTCGGAGATTCACACTCAGGACAAATCACCTGATTCTTCATCACCTCTTCACACAACCCAATCTCAACACTCATCAATGGCGTTGGATGGAGTTTCTTTGTGAGTATGATATGGAGATAGAGCATGTGAAAGGGAAGGAGAATGTGGTGGTGGATGCTCTTAGTAGATGGAGACATGTGGCTATGGCCACCTCAGTGAGCACCGATTTGCAGAATAGGATTCTTTAGCAATTTCCTCTTGACAGCTTCTACATTACAGTTCGAGCATAGATCAAGTCTCCGAGACCCCTCGAAAGGAATTTTGATTGTTTTTCTTTAGAGGCAGATGGTCTTCTCAGGAAAATAGGCTGGATTTATGTTCCCGGAGATGGAGGCTTAAGGAAAGACATCTTAGTATAGGAACATCATGCACCCTATTCAGCCCATCCCGGGGTGAAGAAGATGCACGCCACCTTGAGATGGCTGTGTCATTGGAGAGGACTTCGTAGAGACGTGGCCTAGTTCATGTCACGATGTTTAGAGTGCTAGAAAGTGAAGGACGAGCATCAGAATCCAGCCCCTTCTCTTTCCTCATGTTATACCAGAGTGGAAATGGGACACCATTTCCATGGACTTCATTGTTGGGCTACCAATGTCGAGATATCACCATGACGTCATATGGTCATGGTTGACAAAAATGAGAAAAGTGGCTCACTTTTCTTTGGTAAAGACCACTTATATAGCTAGTGTAGTGGCACGGGTATACTTGGATGAGATTGTCAAGTTGCACGGGATTCTGTGGAAGATCATAAGTGACCGCGATCCTTTGTACACTTCCCATTTTTGGACTACCATCCAGCATGCCCTTGAGACAAAGATTAATTTCAGCATAACATATCACCCTAAGACAGATGGACAAACTGAGCGGGTGAATTAGATTTTAGAGGACATGCTCAGGATGTATGTGATGGATCAACAATCTAGATGGGAAGAGTACCTATACTTAGTGGAGTTTTCCTACAATAATAGTTTTCAAAGTTCTATAGGCATGGCTCCTTTTCAGGCTTTGTATGGTAGAGAGTGTAGGACACCTCTTAGTTGGGATAGGCTAGAGGACAGGGTTTCTCTTGGACCAGCTTTGTTACAGGACATGGAGCAACAGGTGATTTTGATCAAACAGAGACTACATGAGGCATAGGACAAGCAAAATAAGTACACAAATCAGCATAGGACTAACCACAGTTTTGATGTGGGCATGAAGATGTTCCTTCGTGTCAGGCCACATAAGAGCCCTATCCGTTATGGAAAATGTTCTAAGTTAGCTCCTAGATTTATGGGTCCTTTTGAGATCTTGGAGCGTATTGGCCCTTTGGCCTACCATCTAGCATTGCCACCTAGCTTGTCTTGCATACATGATGTGTTTCATGTTGCGGTTCTTAGGAGATATGTTGCAGATCCTTCTCATGTGTTAGATTGGACATCATTGTAAGTGCAGGATCAGGGGTAGGTAATGGTGGAGCCCGTTCGCATCCTAGATTGCAGGACCACCGGGCCTTTGAGTCGAGAGAGGTTGATCAGGTTTGGGTGCAGTGGGATAGATATGATGAGACTGTAGCTACATGGGAGGATGATACTTTGTTATGAGTTCAGTTTCCACATTTTTTCTAGTGACTTCCAGGAGGAAGTCGAGTCTAAGGGGAGGGGGATGTAGTGCCCACTTCCCTTTGACACCTTTTTGATACTAATCATGATACTATTGATTATATTATGAACATGATTATGGACTTTATTATAGTATGATGTTAAATGTTAGATCATGGATTATTGTTGACTTGATTCAATTATAATGCATGATGATTATTAGAGACATTTTATATGTTGATGATGATATACTGTTGGACATGGTTATATGATGGATGTTGTTCGGACTTCTGATATTTGGATATTGTGAGTAGACCTAGAAATGGAAAATTATTGGATGATGATATAGTTGTTGATAAAACTATAAATGATATTGTTAGATTGCTTTGATGTTGTTGTGATTCATATATCTAGATGATTTTAGAATTTTAATTATATTTATATTATTTTGGACGTTCTGATATGGCCATGAGGCCGAAGGAGGTATTTGTGTTTTGAAGTTAAAATATCACAACAAACATCGGGGATTGGAGACCAACCACATTAGAATTCTAGATGAATTCAACAAGGTCACCATGGCAACTGTATTTGTTTGTGTGTGTTGTTTGTGTTAGGGATTCCCATGGGGGATCACCTTTAAATGTGACCAAGGGATTTTATGTTTTTATTTTATTTGGTCCCTTTTGTTTAAATTTTGCATGTGTTTTATGTGGTGCACTTACCCTTTCATTATTTATTTAATGTGGTGTTAATATTGTGAGTAATCATATTGTTTAGTTAATTAATTAAAAGATGTCATAAGAATGTAATTAATAGAGTTGTTGGCCATGTTTTAAAGTGTTGTAAGAATGTGTAAGTAATGTGTAAGTGACCTTGTAAGTGATGTGTAAGTTAACTCTTGAGTGTAAAACACTCCACCTTCTTAGAAATTCGAATTTGTCCTTGGAGGCTATTTTTGAGGCTTGTGGGACAAGTTAAACTTGTCCCATACCTCTTAAATTTATTTACCAACCATACCTATGGTTGGGGAGTTGAAATTAGACTTTTATTATGCATTTTGGGAAGACTTATTGTAGGTTTTAATTACACTTTTCTTACATGTTTTAATTTCAGTCCTTTGGGGTGTGGGTTGGATTTTTTTTTTTTTTTTTTTGTGTAAGTGAACCTGTCATATTATTCACCCACTTATTTATTATGCATTGAGAATGAAGTTGACTTTTGTGGGTTGGGGTTGAGGATGTGTGATGTGGAATCCTACATGGATCCTCCTCAATCTCTTCTCTTCCCTCTTTTATAAAATTCGAATTGTTTGCCTTGTTTTGGGTTGCTTCACTTTGGAGACTTCATTTTTGGTGAATTTTTCTTATTGTTTTGGGAGCTCTTGCTTGGAGAAGTTTTGGAAGATTGTTGCATGCTTGTGCTTGGCTATTTTGGATTGCTTGCATTGGGATAAAGCTTGCTGTTTTGGAACTTGGAACAACTCCATCATGGAGAGGTAGGAGCTTGGCTCTTGAAATTCTCTTCTTGTATATATGTAAATGTTCTTGTGTGAATGTTTTGGTATATATTGTGGGTTGTTGGGTAGATGGCCTAGGAATGGTGTAGGAGAAGACTATGGGGTTATTTTGTGGGAGGCACAAGTGGTTTTAGGGAGGTATAAGGGTGGAGGGAGTTGGGATTTGGGTTCCACCTTACAAAGAAATAGCTTGCATTTCTTTACTCATTATGGGGTGCCATAAGAGGTTGGGGAGACATAAGAAAATGTGAGGAATAAGGGGTACTTGGGGAGGCATAAGGGCATGACAGGGTTTTGAAATGATATTCATATATATATATATATATATATATATATATATATATATATATATATATATATATATATATATATATATATATTATGGTGGGTTGTTCTCAGGTGGTGATACCTATTTTCCCCTTTGGGAGGCATAAGCAGCATCCCCCATAGCTTCTTTCTCCTTTGGCTTGCTTGATGAAGCCTTTGTATTGTTTGTCATGTTTTAATGTAGTTGTAAACTACATTCTATTTGAGACTGTGTTTCTTTATGAAAATGTTGCTTGTATGTTTGTGGAAGCCTGTTGTTGCCATGAGTTGGATCACATCTTTTATTGCATTGTGGTTGGGGATCGGTGCCAATGAAGAAGGATGGATTCTCCTCTTCATTGGATGTCTTGATTGGGTGGAGAGCGTTGCCTTTCCCCTACTTCTGTTGTGATCAAATTGTAAGAATGAGGAGTATGCATGTTGTTGTTCTGGAGCTAAGAAAAGATAGTTTGATCCCTTGTGAAATGAAATCTCATTGTAACCTTTCCCACTTGAAGTGGATGAAATTGTAAATGGTTGTAATGGAAATATGTTGTACTGATTGCAAGTTGTATATTGAAATGTAAAAGAGTTATACTCTATTTTCTATTTTGGAAAGAATGTGAAAGAAAGATACGTGTTTTTGTATGTTGCATTTTGAAACCAAAGGAAAGGAAGTTGTAAGAGTTCATTTAAATTAATGGAAGTGGTTTTGTCTTGTCCATATGTTGTTATTCCATTGGAAATCTATGTTTAGCATTCACTATGAAATCCCTATTTGAAAAGTGGTAAAGTGAAACACATGAGAAGAAAATGTATTATTTTGTTCTGATATATAATATATGTTTTGGAAGGAATAAAAGAAGAAAGGTTGTAATGTTGTATTTTGGAATCAATAAAGGATTGCATTACCTTTTTCAATATGTATTGTTGTATTGAAATTGATCATCCTTTGTGTTTTGAAATCTCTGTTGAAAAGAAGAATTACGTGTGAGGAAAAATATAATGCTCTGTTCTTAAAAAATGTTAAGATTGGAAATCAGGATCTGCATTTTAGTTCGTAGATGGGTTGATTGAATCAACTAAATGTATTAGGTTAGGATTAGAATGAATTTCCACACTTGGGAGATGGAAAGTAATTAAATAGATCCTTTAAAAATTTGCCCTCTGTTTTATTCTTTCAAACTGGCAATTATCTAAACAAAAAATGCACAGATCGAACCTGCAACAATAAAATAACAAATTAAATGATTAAATTGAAGTAGTAGGCCCTAAATGAACTCAATTAGACAAAAAAACTTAATGGAAATACTTCAAAACCTAGCAAAACCGAGTTCAAAGTTTCCACAGTTGTTTTGCTGTCAAATTTGTAAATTTCGAATTGAATTCAATCAAACAGATATACCTCACAAACTTATCCTAATTCCTTCGAGAACAAATCTTCATGTCTATTTGACATGTTGAGAGAGGAAGAAGATCAAATTGAATAAATCTCACAAGTTAAAATTTACCAGTTCACACTGTAAAAGCCTGTAGGCCATTTTCTTAAAATTTACCCCTTAAACTTTATCAAAATCAAAAATTAATGATCTATGTGCAAAGAGGACATTGAGAGATTTCCAAGAAAAGTCCTCCTTTTCCCAAAACCAAGTTCTCTATCAAAATTTATGGCCTTCTGAAGTTTTTTCTTCCTTGGCATCAAAAATGGGAAAATTTTCCTTGGCGGGCCCACGGCCCAAATTTTCCCTTAAGCACTTATGAAAATTTTTGAGAAAATTTTCTAAATTTTCCCTGCCACCCTGCCACTGCAATGAACCAATCGAAGCTCCCACATGTCACCATGCGGTATTGGCAAGAGCGAGACCCCTTTTTAAACTTAGCGCATTCGGAAATTTTTGGAAATTTTTCCAAGTTTTCCCCGGCCTGCAGTGGCGTCATGAGGCATCGACGAAGGAATGGGTCTCTTTTTCCTTTTTGTGCTTCAAAATATTTTGGGAAAAATTTCCATGTTTTTGTTGTCGTCCCACTGACCCACAACCAATCAGGAGTGGCCACGTGGCATGAGGAGCCGGCGGAGGCATGGGTCAATGTTACCCTCTTAGCCCTTTGGAGCGTTAAAAAAAATTTCTCCCTACCACCTGCTTTCCCCACATTGGCTTAGGTGATGCCACGTGTCCCTTGCAGCTTGCGGACTTGCGGGCACAATGTTTGCTTTTCACCCCATGTGGAAATTTTCCCAAACGTTTCCCGCCACCCCGCGCTCTGCGCGGCTTGAGAAGTGCCAAGTATCCCTTGTGGACTTGCGGACCCACGGGTGTGCGGGTGCAAAGTTAGTTTTTCTCCCATGCAATAAAATTTCCAAAGGTCTCCCCACGGCTCGCCAACTCATAGCCCTTTGGGAAAATTTTCACCCCTGGGCCAACAGGCCCACTCTTGGGGAAAATTTTCACCCTAAGGCCTGTCGGCCCATAACTTGAGAAATATTAGGAGTTAGGAGGACTTATTTATATCAATGGAAAGGTGAGGAAATTTCCTATCCAATGGAAATTTTTGAATGCGTTAAGTGTGAGAAAAATTAAGTGGAAACTTTAAGCTTGTTAGAGAGTGGGTATGGTGAAGATTTACCTTCTGAACCTAATTAAACCTTATAACCCTAAATTTTGGACCTTATGACCTCTAATAATTTTTTAATCAGAGTAAAGTATGTTCTAGTGGATTAGAATTGTTCTGGAACTTGTTAAGTGACAATTGTTTCCTTGTAAGCTAGTTGTAGACTCTTCTTATTAAAAAAATATTCCATAATTTTCCTAACTAATCCTAGGTTGTTCTTGGGTCTCAAGTGGGTTGTTTTTAGCGAGTGCCACAAAATAAAAGAGGTATTTTTTGTTTCAGTTGATACCTTAATGATTTAGGTGGAGGATTGGCCTCTTTATCGCTTTTCACTTATACCAACAACCGATTCTCGTGAAAATCATCTTTATGGCTGCAAATTGTAAGAAGGAGCAACTACTTTGCATTTCCAAAGATGTCGGGTTTTGTTTGAAATTGCTTGTCTCTTTCATTAGTGTAGGGTAGCAGTAGGTTTTAATTACTCTAAGTGCATATGCACATTGTCTTTTTGTAATGTAGATTTCAATTTCCCTAAGTGCCTTTGGCACAATTTCAGTTGCTCCCATGTTGTATCCTTGTGTAGTTCAGTGCGCCTCCAGTCCATTTCCAGAGTAGGTGAAAGCCCTGGGTCAATATAATTTTATACCCTCAGAACCTCATTTTCAAGATTTTTGTATGGAAGTTGAGAGTGCAGACAATGGGGTGGGTTCAGGGTCAGAAAGCACAAGCATTTGGGCTCACAATTTTAGGGACAAGATTATTACCAGGATATTATTTGTGACTCCATGCCCAATGGATACTTCCAAGGCTACTGATCTCTTCATCTAGCAACCAAATGTCCCCGTGAGTTGCTAAACCGTTATCCTAATTTTATCCCCCAGAAAATTTGGTCAAACATGACCCATACATGAGAATAAAATCGGAAGGGTTAGGCTCTGTCCTATGAGCTCACATTCAAATCCAACAATCAAGGACATGATGACTCAATAATGGAATCCAAGCAGGATCATAAAAGGAGTCCAATGACGTCAAGGGAAACCAAAGGCTCAACAAGAGTAAACTAGAGCAAGGGTTCGAAGTTTTGGACTTCACATACGATTCAACTTGAGGCCCAAACCACCCAAGTATAAACAGATTCATAGGAAATGCCATGTGTCATTTCGCCCAAATTCAAAGGCATGGCCCAAAATAGAGATCCAAACAAGCGCAGGCTCGCCACATGTCCAATTGTAAAAAAGAAGACGAGCCGGTCATTTAAATTGAGTAAGTATAAGAAGGGGTCAACGGAAGCCACCACGTGTCTCATCCATGCAAATTCAAAGGGAAAATCTGGAGGTAGGTCCCAAATGTGCACTGAGCCTCCATGTGTCTAGGATCTGACATATGACCCCGCCAAACAAAGGGGACATGCGGCCATGTTTCAAATCAAAGCAAGAAGGCGGGTCACTAGAGGCGCTTTGAATTTTTGGTTTTGTTCCAAAAGGAGTAATGTATAAAAGTGAGTTGCACCTCCTCGATGCCCGAGAAGCCACATGTCGGCCTAAATTACATGTGGGGAGGTGTGCCTTTGAAATATTTTTTTCCAAAGTGGGTTGTCGGACTTGGGAGGACTTTTCGCTAAAGGGGAAAATGCGGGCCGAAAGTGAATTTCGGGCTTGCGGGGCTACGAGGAATATTTTAATTTTGGTGTTTTTTCGCATAAGGTGAAAAGTGACTTTTGAGCCTGCAAATCCATTTTGCAAAACTTGTTTCTCCGCCATTTTTTTATGGATTCGATTCAAATGTTCAAATGGGCATATCTTTCAATACAAAGTGCTCAAAATTCAACAAATTTGGCACCATTGAAAAGGTCTCAACCTCCACTACACCATGAATACATAAAATATTATTTTTTAGTAGGATTTGGTGGGTGAAAGTATAGAAAACATCTTTTCCCCATTAATACAGATCTAATTGCTTCAGCTTCCGGATTTTCGATTTTGGTCTCGCCATTCTTCCTTCTTCAACACGCCGAACAAACATGGCGAACTGTAATGGACAGATTGTAGGCATATTTGTAGGAGCATTAGTGGTTGGTGGTTGAGCTTTTAATCATATTTCCCACCTCCTTTCCCTCTTCTATCTTCACTCAATCTATAAAGGTAAGAGCTTGGCTAATTGTAAAGGGTTAGAAATTATCGTTTTCACCCTCCCTTCTTCCCTTGTCTGCAAGTGAATTTGTGGAGTTTTTCAAGCTTCCCATTCAAGTTGTAATACAAAATTTTGCCTCTTGCTACCGTAATGTATTATATCAACTCGGATAATTAATATATGTCTGTGAATGACTCTCAACCCTCTCATGTGTTCATTGTTATCTTTTAATTCTTCCTTATTCAACATGCCGAACAAATATGGGGAACCGTAATAGAAAGATTGTAGGCGTATTTATAAGAACATTAGTGGTTGGTGTAGACACTAAAATTAGGTCACACTCCCCTTTCGTCCCTCAACATATAAGCACCCTTTATTACATTTACCATGACCCCCTTTATTAGTGGTTAGCCATGACCCCCTTCACCCCACTAATATTAATTTAATTAAATTAATGCATTACCCTCACTATATTTATTATTTAAATATATTATTTAAATAATATCCCCACATACAATTCACTTAGACACCTCACCAAGCCAACTCAACCTAAGACCTATTCTTAGCAAGTTCCCATAACTAACTAAGACTTACCCAAACCCTAAAAATCAATGCCTACATTCCCTCTAACCACATTCCCGCATGCTCACAAGAAGCTCCCAGTCTAATTCGCGGGATAATGACATGAGATCCAAGAAAATCAGGAGGATCTCCCTAAGTTTAGTAAACCTAGGAAATCCGCCTTGACCAACGTCGGTTACCCCTAATTGTTGCCAGTTAAGACATAACTATCGTCGGTTACCCATTTTTACCCAAAACAACCTTATTCTCAAGGCTGAAACTTGGAAGTTGGAAAACATTGGGAGAAAGTTGACGAGAACACATCTCAGAGAGATAACGCATCTTCAGAGAGAAAATTCCTGTGAAAAATCACATCCAAGGAAGGAGATTGAGCATCTTCTCCTACATATCCATCCCAACCACGATCTAATCTATCCAAGCAAAGAAGAGTGTACATGTAGCCCATTTAGAAGATTTTCTTTAGTTGGTGATCACTTACAACTATCAAACCCATAATTAGCACCTCCATCCTTCACACACAGGCATTCAGGAATGAAATCCAAGTAAGTACAACATCATACTTTCCTGGTTATTTCATTTCTTCATCAGTTTATCATCCATTGTTTACCTTGCCCCCTTATTGACCTTCTCCACATTTTCACCTCAATATACCCATTAAAACCTCACAAAATCCTACTCCTGTCACCCAATACACTCATCCCGACCAACCAAAGTCCTTTGACAATCGAAAGGAGACCCCACCTATTCTCATGACATTTCCATGTCTCATAAGAACTAACACCGGTTATACCTAACCGCCGTCGGTCACCCCTGACTAACACCAGTCTCTGTGTTTGCCCACACAGCCCTGAATAGAGACCTACCCACCTAATTTTATCTCACCCTCATCCACCTGTGACCTACTCAAGACCTTTATCAGATCTCAGAGAACCCAAAACTAATCATTTGACCTTTGGATTCTATTCTAGCTTAGCCTGTTAGATTAGATCTTTTTATTATTGTATTTTTAAGTGAGATACCTAAATCATTTTAAAATAACAATAGGATTTACTTTGTTTATAGAATTGAATTGTTTAAAACGAAAGGCACTCGATTGTGACCATCTAGGAAGTATCATACTTCTCGGATCTAGCTCACGCTAGGTAGTTCACTGTCCATATTCTTTAATTCCTTCTGGTGGTCTTGTTTTCATTACGGGTAGTTCCTCCTAGCCAAAAGGAAGTTCTCACAATCAGTGTGGATTCGAAGTCATACACGTGTAATAACCCACCAGCCGACATTTGAATAGGTATTCCTCCTTCGCCCATTACCATGTTTGTTTCATCAACACTTCAAAGAAACAATCTAAGAAAAAGCTAAATAATTTTGGCACGCCTTGATGGGACCCATCTGGGTTCCTTGCATTTCATTCATTCCTAGGAAAAATTTGTGTGTTTGTTCCCCTTATAAAAAGCGTACACACTAATTTTCTTCCCTGTAATCCAACTCTTCTTTCTACTTGCTCTAAAGGAAACTTTTCTTATGGTGTAATTAAAAAGAATCATTTCTTCATGTTTTCTCGCATTGTAGTTGTTGTCCAAAATTCACCCCTCAAGGTAATTTTGATAACATGCATCAAATTATTCAGTCCCGAGCAAGTAGATTGATTCAAGGCCCGAAATCGTGTTTTTGGGGCCCCTAGGCTTCTCTCTAACTCTCCCATCCAAGAAGAAATCCCAACGAGTTAGAAAAAATGGAAAAAATGTAAAAATAAGGTTGCAGGACTATTCTGAGGCATTTCGGGTCTGAAGGGCTCGGGTCATACCAGTTCGGGTTGAACTGAGGTTCGTCGTACCAAGCTTGGGGCCGAAAAAATGAAGAAAATCGGCTAAGTCCTAGTCCAGGCGGTCTGCGGGACAGTTGGGACATTGGGACGTGTGGGATACGAAAAGCTGAATCGGCTAAAAGAGGGAAAAAATTGCCTAAGTCTTGTTTCACGCGGTTTGGGACATCCGGGCCAAAAAATGCACGCGCGGACGCTGATCACCCGGTTTGGCGCAAGTCACCATTTCGAGTGCGGTTCGAGATATTTGTCCCAGACGCATGCAGGACATCTAGGCCAAATGTACGTGGAGGACGTGAACCGGCCAATTCGGCTGAAACAGGGGACTTTCGTCCCAAAACAGCTTGGGTCAAAAGTACGTGAGGGACGTGAAAAGCTGAAAGAGCCACCAACAAATGGAATCTCGCCACGTGTCTTCACCTCAAACAGGAACAAGGAAGGCCGATTCGGCCGAAGCAGGAGATTTTCATCTGGGAAATCCAGGCCAAAAGTACACGAGGGATGCGTGGGACACGAAAAGGTGAAGCGGCCGAAGGCAAAGAAGAAAAGTCAACGTTTGGCCCGTGAAACTTCAAACGGCCATAACTTTTGACTCCGAGCTCCAATTTTCACAAAATTAGACTTTCTGGAATGAGCACGATGTCCTCTACGCCACAAGAAACTGGATTTCTTATTTTTAATGAGGGTAGGGATATTTAAATAAAATAAACATATTCAGCTCCAGTCAGTTAATGCTCATTCCCACAAATGACAAAAACGCCGCTGGACCCAAAATAGCTGCCCGCACTCAGAAGGCCATAACTTTTGCATTTCTCAACGAAATCACACAAAATTAGTACCGTTGGAATTTTGGCTCTGAGCCTAATGCACAATAATCAAGAAATTATAAATTTGATGAGATATTGATTGATATTTTTAATAAAACATGGCTAGGTTCATAACAGTGTTTTATTTGGTGGTTGGGAGTGCAATTAAGAGGCATGGTCACCATTCTTTCTCTGCTTTTGCGCAAAGACTTTGAGCAGGGTTCATTTTAAGAGACCTCTTGGAAATCAGAGGTGGAGAATACCTAGTGAATATCCCCATAACCGGTTTCGCGGGAAAGTGAATTTTTTGGGGATTGTATGAAAAAATTTCACCTGATTGTCAAGTGGTGCGACAGAAGGCTGCAAGGCGACGCACGATAGGAGATGTTGTTGTCGCGTGTCAAGAAAATACAATGACGCGCGTCAACAGACCTTAGTGATGTGCGTCAACAACCTTGTTGACACACGTCGCTGAGGTGTGTTGACACGCATCACTGAGGGTGTTGTCCGACGTGCGTCACTAAGGTCTGTTGACGCGCGTCACTACATTTTCTTGACGCGCGATAGCAAAATCTCCTGTCACGCATCTGCAGCCTCCGACCTCTTCTTTCCCATCAAAAATATCTCCGTGTCGCGCGTCAACAAACTCTTTGTCGTGTGTCTGCTATGCATCAATATCTCGCTGTACCTCATTGTCGTAAGCGCCAACTATGCGTTAGTGTCGCGCGTCAACAAATAACCCTCGGTGACGCGCATCAACAAGGTTGTTGACATGCGTCACTGAGGTCTGCTGACGCTGTAGCGTCACTACATTTTTGATGCATGCGCAGAAAAATCTCTGTCAGCGCGTCTGCAACCTCTAACCTTTGCTTTCTCATCAAAAATCTTCGTGTCTGAGGTCTTTGTCGCATGTCAACTCTGCACTTGTCGCGTGTCAACAACCCATTTCTGTTACACGTCTACTTTTGTCTCGAACATACTTGTCACACATCAACACTACCCTTTTCGCGTGTCAACACTTCCTCTGTCGCACGTCAACACCTCCTCTGTCATGCATCACCACTGCCCAAGTCGCGCGTCAACACTTCCTTTGTCGCACGTCAACACTTCCTCTGTCGCGCATCAACACTTCCTCTGCTGCACGTCCAACACCGCTCAAGTCACGCCAACACTTCCTCATCGCATCGCATAAACAAGTTGTCACGTGTCAACAATCACAAATGCCTAACAAAGATGTCTGAATCTCTGGTGCTTAAGGGTATGCGAGTTCAAATTTCACAGTATTGGTAATTTGTTAAGCTACTTGAGGTATACTACCCAGTGAATCAACTAGGTTTTTATAGGAGATGTTTTCAAATGAAGGCGAAGCCGACCCCCCGAAAAAATATACTATATATTTTAGGTGAACAGACACCGACCCACTCCGAATAATTCACCTTTTCAAATTTTCATAAAATGAAATTTTAGCCATATTACGAATATTCACCGCTAAAATTATCCTTGCGCACTGGGACAGTATGGGGATCCTTTTGCAAGTAATCTATAATCATTTTAATCCATTTAATGCCTCTTACAATGGTTGAAGGACGATTTCGGGACTTCCATTTTCCCTTCTCTTTCCCTTCTCTTTTTCTATAAATTGGAGTGTTGGGCTCATTGTAGGAGGAGGTAGTTTTTGTAGCAAAGCTCTGTCAAAATCGCTTTGTAAAGCCAATGTGTTACAGGCCCTTGTTGTGGACTCCTTGCATGGTGATACAGGCCCTTATCTTGTAATAGATTGAATCAGTGCATATCATGAAGCAATAGAATATAAGTTTGTGGATATATCTTCCCCTGTTGTTTTTTCTTGCATTCTTTTTGCCCCTTCAACCTTGATTACAAGAATATTGTGTCTATTATTATGTTCTTGCAGGGATCCATTATCATTGTGTATGTTCGAGGTACTTTTGTGAATGCATTTTGCTAGATTATGGAGAACTGTCATCGCCTCTTCTAGTGTGCACTTTGCCTCTGTATTTCACGCATTTGGAGACTACTCTCACACCCTCCTTTTCTGATGTATCACCGCTTTAGTGTAGGCTTTCATTTTATGCATCTTCTCTCCCTGGTCCCTTGGAAATTTAGATTAGAATAGTTAGTTTCCCCTGCATTAGAGTAGATTGTGGCAGGTAGTTTAGGAGTAAGAACCAGCTTTCTCTGGAGGTCTATCTCAAGTAGCAAGTCCCACAACTTGGAGATAGTACCCATGTTATCCAATCACACCGTGAGTTCAAGTATATGCACTTATGGAAACATAAGGGTGCAAAGTGATTCGGTACCAACAATTTTGCACGCCTGGTGGGACCTTATAGGTCTTCACCTTCATTACAACAAGATCAATGTGCACTTTTTCCATGTTCCACTTTGAAGGAGCTTTAAAATCGCACATCCGTGACTCCAAAGAGGCATAATCCGCTGGTTTCAAAGAGCCAAGCTTGCAAATTTATGAGAAGAATACGACCGGGTCAAGAACTAGGGAGGAAGGATTGTTTGTTTATCTGCACCTATCTCCAGGTAGAGAAAGAAGGGGAAGAAGAGCTCAAAGATCTGCGTCTCCACCTAATAGAACTTTGTCAACACCTCCACCTGGTAGGCCTTTCATCCAATCAACAAGAGTTCTTCGACCAATCAGAATGGCGCAACCACCGAATCCCTTTGAACTTCACCGGGCAGCACCCACTTGCCCTCAATGCACAAAATCCGCTCCGATTGCAAAGCGTTGAAGAACATTCCATTTTTCACTGGAGAAAATCATACCACTCCTGGTGATCATGTCAAAGACATTGCTAACATCTATGCAATCCATGAGATAAATGAAATGGATGTGGCTATCAAATTGTTGGCATCTTCATTCAAAGGGAAGGCATTGCAATGGTTTAGGAGCCTTGGAGCTGGTTCTATCACAAATTGGAATCAGTTATGCATAGTTCTCCATGAGCAGTTTGGGGAAAAGGGAGACAATTTGTCTCTACTAGAACAATTGACAACTATCAAGAGAGCTCCCAATGAGCAGCTGACTGACTTCAACTTCAGATTTCAAAGGTCTTGGGATAGGATTCCAGTGGCCGTCAAGCCAACAGCTGAAGGTGCTTTTCTATACTATCTTAAGGCTTTGAATTCTGATATTTCTATGTTAATTCAATATATGGGAGGCATAACCTTACACATTGCTTATAGCATTGCCATTAGGGATGAAAATTGTTTGATCCAAGTGACAAACTAGCCCCTAGACCTCCCATGCCCTTGTATCCAAACTTAGAAAATCCAAGCACTAATCAAGCACCCACTTTGGCTCCTATTCCCACTCCTAGAAATCAAAGTTCAAATGAAACTTCTACTTCATCCTCCAAAGATTGCTTCAAATGAACTCTAAGAGGTCATGAAACAATTGCAAAATTTGGGAAATGAGCTGGTTACTATCAAAAGACAAAGAAGCTCGAGTGATAGACCGTATCAACCTCAAGCACAAGACTGTGCTAGGCCCACATACCAACAAAATAGGTCACCAACTCAGGCTGCAAATCAAAATCAAAGCCAAGTAAGGCCTCCCGCTAATAGACCATTTCAGCCCTATAACCCAAATGTCGTATCTACTTCTAAAGCATTAGTGCCACTCCAAAATAACATGGCCCAAGAATATGATTGGTGTTTCCCATGCAGCCAACCACACAACCAATCAATGTGCTTTAACGGTGCATTAAATCAGGCTCTGATGGTGCAAACCATCAGTGGGTCACAAGAGTCCAGCCACGAAGGAGATCAGTAGTAGGAAGCACCTCAACAGGGAACATCTCCGAACAAAACTACTCTTGTCAATTGGCATGAAGATTTCTGTGGTATGAATCAAATACCCTCTCAAAGTGTTACAACCAACACAAGGTCAAAGAGGAGAAATTTGGGTGAAGGACAGCCATTAGCTCCAAGTAATCCACAACCTTCTACCACTCCACAAGCCGGCAAACAAAATGTAGTTCCAAACATGCAAGGGCACCCAAACCAGCCCCTAGGCCAACCCAAATGCCGGTCGCTCTTCGCCCATGTGCAAGGGATGAATGTGCAGCCAAGGGACAGCAGATGGATACTTCATCTCCATTCGAGTATCATTGATCGATGAAGAAGACAAATATAAACATATCAATGTGGGAATCACTATCTATCCTGTGCCAAAGAGATTTGCTACAAGCTGCCATGAAGAATTGGTCAACTTCAAATCAGCAAGTCCAAATGCAAGAGAAGGTGCTCACAAATGTTGCCCATCCTAAGGGGAATCATGGAGGATAAAAAGGTAAAATATCGAAGCCCCCATTCTATGTTTCATTGATTATTGGAAATCAATTAGTACACAATTGCATGATTGATTCTGGGGCAAGTAGTTCAGTAATGCCCAAGAAAATAACTGATCAGCTGGGTCTCCAATATGAAGTAATATCCAAAGGAGTAGTGCAGTTGGATGGGACAGTAGTAACAACAGTTGGGGTGATTAGAAACTTGAGTCTTACCTTGCATGCATGTCCAAATGTTGTTGTTTTACAAGATGTATCAGTTATAGACCTTCCACCACTCTTTGCCCTATGTTTGTCAAGAGATTTCACAGCCAAGATTGGAGGATATTTGTCTGCTGATTGGTCACACATGTTGTTCAGAACAAGATATGGAACCAAAGCCACAATCAGGTCTGAACCTATTGTAAACTTCCACATTGAGCCCTACACTCCAAGTCAGATCAATGCCAATTGTTTAGCATTTGATCAAGAAGATCACCCAAGCACTGATGAAGCTGACACCAAGGTTGGAAGCATCCCGGATCTAACTCTTGATGAATGGGAAAACAAGGTACATGCTTTTGATCCTTATCAAGAAGTAGAAGAATCTGAGCTAGGAGTTTATTGTTTGCATGAAGAGAATCAATCTCTTCCTTGCATCACCAAGCCAGATCATAAGGACAAGAATGAAGTATGGAAATTGTTCTTTGATGGATCAAGGAGTAGACAAGGTGCAGGAGGAGGAGCTATGCTCATTTCACCATAAGGTACAAAGTATTACTCAGTCTTCTGTTTCCAGTTTTCTGCTCAAACAACACAACCGAATACGAGGCCTTGATTCATGGACTTCATTGGGACAGGAAAAAGGGCATCAAGAATTTGCAAGTATTTGGTGATAGCGAGCTGATCGTAAACCAAGTCAAAGAAAAAAATGCTGCCAAGAATGATCTGTTGAAGAACTATAAAAATCGGGTATGGGATCTTATTGAAGATTTTGAACCTTTAGCATCAATTCCATCCCAAGAAAAAAGAATGAAGTGGCGAGACAGACTGGCAGCAATTGGGGCTGCGTTTGATATTGTAGAAAATATCAAAAGTGAGAAATCTCAGCCTCATATCAAAGTGGTTGTGAGACCAGCTGTTCCGGATAACAACACAAGTTGGCAAGTCTTCGAGAATGATCAGCAGATTGTTAATTTCCTACAGGAAGAAGCTGAGTTCTCTGCCAGGAATCAAGACAAGCTGGAGCAATAGTATGGTGACCAAGTGGTGCAGCTAAGAACTAATAAATTACCAAAAGGCCTCATAACCTTGGAGTCAATCTTCAACCCGAATGATCAGTTCCGGAAGGAGAAAGTGAACATTCAAGTAAAGGGTGAAGATTCAGAACCTATCTTAGTAGATGAAGGAAAGACATTGCAAATTGGCAAAGTAAGTACTCCACAAGAGAAATATGATTTTGTTCAGCTTTTTCAAGAGTTCCCAGATGTCTTTGCTTGGACTTACAAAGATTTAAGAGGTTTCAACCCAAAGTTGGCACAACATACTATTGAGCTGGATCCGGAATCCAAGCCCAATCGTGCAAAAGCAAAGGCCGGTGAACCCCCATATTGAACCTCTCATGAGAAAAGAGTTAAGCAAGCTTATTGAGGCCAGTATCATCTTCCCCATCAAACACTCAAGTTGGGTTGCAAACTTGGTGCCAGTAAGAAAGAGAAATGGAGAAATAAGATTGTGTGTGGACTTTCGTGATCTAAATAAAGCATCACTCAAGGATCATTATCCACTTCCATCAATGGAACAAATATTGTAGGTTGTAGCTGGTTCAGAAAGGTTTTCATTACTAGATGGATATTCAAGCTATAATTAGATAATGGTGAAAGAAGAAGATCAATTCAAGACGGCCTTCACTACAAAATGGGGCACATATGCTTACAAGAAGATGCCATTTGGACTATCAAACGCTAGAGCAACATTTCAGTGAGCTATGGATATGGCGTTCAAAGGCTTAATCAACAAGATAGTGCTGGTATACCTAGATGATATCACTGTCTTCTCAAAGAATGCAAGACTATCTCTTCCACCTCGTGCAAGTGTTTCGTAGAGGTGTAGAAGGTTTGGAGTGTTGTTGAATCCAAAGAAGTGTATATTCTTGGCACACAAAGGCAAATTGTTGGGCCACATTGTCTCTTGGGAAGGGCTAACAATTGATCCTGAAAGGGTTGAAGCCATCCGAACACTTCCATTGCCACACCACAAGAAATCTCTTCAAAGTTTCTTGGGAAGGATAAACTTTGTCCGCAGATTTGTGCCTAATTTTGCCACTCTTATGAAGCCTTTAACAATAATGTTGAAGAAGAGTCTCGCATTCAAATGGACAACACAAGGCAAAGAGAGTTTTGAAAACATCAAGCATGCAATATCACAAGCTCCAACTCTTATCAACCTGGACTTTTCAAAGGACTTCATGTTGTATGTGTTTGGAGGATCAGACACAATCTCAGCTATCTTGACACAACTGAATAGAGAAGGTTCAGAACAGCCCATAGCATTCTTCAGTCAAACCTTGGAAGATTACGAAATAAAGTATTCTTTCATCGAAAAGCATGTCCTTGCCATCATCAGGAGCTTGAAGAAGTTCAGACATTTGGTCTCAAACAATAAGATTCAGTGCTGGTGTCTCATGCTTTAGGTGTCGGAATTTCTCCTAAACAAGGATTTAAACGAGAAGAGAGTAGGTTGGATCACTTAGGTGATGGAATATGATATTGAAATCAAAGTGACCAAGCTGGTTCATGGTAAAGGTTTGTGTGAGCATCTCACTTTCAAACAACCGCAGACGGCTCAAAAGGTGAAGAAGGTGTTGTCCTCGCTACTACAAAATGATCAAGAACAACCGACTAATGATGCACCCGTTCCATGTTGGACTCAAGACTTGGTGCATTACCTCTAAACAGGCTTGTGACCTCCGTATGAGCAAGGCGAAGAGAAGATACTTTAGATTACAAGTTATCCCATATGTACTCATTAATGGTATCTTGTTCAAGAAAGACATCCATGGTGTTCTACTCGGATGCATTGAACGAGTCAAGTTGAGAAGATATTACACGAGTTCCATGACGGGGAAGCAGGAGGCCACTTTGCTCCACGAGTGACAGCTCTCAAATCATGAAAGCTGGTTACTATTGGCCTACTATGTTCAATGATTGCTACTCATGGGTCAAAAATGCAAGAGATGTGCATTCTTCACAGGGAAAGAGAGGTTAGCAGTGCTGCCCCTTCGTCCCGATTTCAAGAAATCAGTCATTCATGCAATGGGGATTGGAATTCATTGGGGTTATCAATCCAAATTCAAGCCAAGGCCACAAGTGGATACTTATAGCAACAGATTATTTCACCAAGTGGACCGAAGTAGTGGCACTCAAGGAGGCAAATGAATCTAATATCTTAGATTTCTATGAAGGGATAGTCACGAGGTTTGGTGCCCCTGCCACTATCATATCGAGACAGGTGCATTGGCATTCCTTGGCACAAGGATCACTGAATGGGCTGTCAAGAATTATGTGTATCTTAGCACTTCATCGAACTATTACCCTCAAGGTAATGGTCAAGCCGAGTCTACGAACAAGAACCTACTAAGAATCATTAGAAGGATTCTGGATGAAAATCAGAGAACTTGGCATGCAAAGCTCAAATCAGCCCTATGGGCCGATAGAATCACACCCAAGAGGTCTACAGGAAGCTCTCCATACAAGCTTGTGTACGGGAAAGAAGCAGTTCTACCTATATCACTCGAGTTGCCAGCATTGGAACTCATGAAACAATTGGAACTAGCTGAGTTTGAACCCATGGAGGTTAGATATGCAGAATTAATGGAGCTCCAAGAAATTAGAGAGCATGCAGCCCAAGCAATAGAGAAGGATCAAGCCTTGATCAAGAAGACTTTTGATAGGAAAGCCAAGGCTAGAACCTTCCAAATTGGAGATCTAGTGTTGAAATGGGATGCAGATCATGCAAAGCCGGAAAGCATTCCAAGTTTGATGCCATCTGGAGTGGCCCGTACATGATCATTGAATGCAAAGGTAGCAATGCTTTCTGACTGGCTAAGTTGGATGGTGAAGAATTGTAGATTCCGGTCAATGGGATCTATCTCAAACATTGCTACTAGAAAGATAGCTTTTCACCCTTGTAAATATTAATTTAGAATTTCCATTCCTCTAAGTGCTTATGCACATTGTATTGCTTTGTTAGAGTAGTTTTTATTTCCCTAAGTGCTTGTGTACATGTCCTATTGCTTCTAGTATGTGCATGTTTGCAGTTCATCAAGCTCCTGGAAAATAATTGCAGCCACGGAAAACCAGCTCAACGAATATTTCAATAGCTCAAGGACACAGGTTTTCAAATTTCAGATCAGCTGAGAGATTATCAAATAGACTCCATGCCCAATGGATTGCTATGAGCAGCTGGCCATTCTTCATCTAGCAGGCAGATAACCCCACTGAGTCACCAAAATTGTTATCCAAAATTCACCCTCAAGGTAATTTTGATAACATGCATCAAATTATTCAGTCCCGAGCAAGTAGATTGATTCAAGGCCCGAAATCATGTTTTTGGGCCCCTCGGCTTCTCTCTAACTCTCCCATCCAAGAAGAAATCCCAACGAGTTAGAAAAAATGGAAAAAATGCAAAAATAAGGTTGCAGGACTGTTTTGAGGCATTTCAGGTCTGAAGGGCTCGGGTCGTACCAGTTCGGGTTGAACTGAGGTTCGTCGTACCAAGCTTGGGGCCGAAAAATGAAGAAAATTGGCTAAGTCCTAGTCCAGCGGTCTGCGGGACAGTTGGGACGTCGGGACGTGTGGGACGTGAAAATCTGAATCGGCTGAAAGAGGGAAAAAATTGCCTAAGTCTTGTTTCACGCGGTCTGGGACATCCGGGCCAAAAGTACGCGCGGGACGCAGATCGGCCAGTTTGGCGCAAGTCGGTCCATTTCGGGCGGTTCGAGATATTTGTCCCAGACGGTCTACGACATCTAGGCCAAAAGTATGTGGAGGACGCGAACCGCCAATTCAGCCGAAACAGGGGACTTTCATCCGGGACAGTTGGGCCAAAAGTACGCGAGGGACGTGAAAAGCCGAAAGAGCCACCAACGAATGGAATCTCGCCACGTGTCTTCACCTCAAACAAGAACAAGGAAGGCCGATTTGGCCGAAGTAGGAGATTTTCATCCAGGACATCTGGGCCAAAAGTACGTGAGGGACGTGTGGGATGCGAAAAGGTGAAGCAGCAGAAGGCAAAGAAGAAAAGTCAACGTTTGACCCGTGAAACTTCAAACGGCCATAAATTTTGACTCCGAGCTCCGATTTTCACAAAATTAGACTTTCTAGAACGAGCACGACGTCCTCTACACCACAAAAAATTGGATTTTTATTTTTATGAGGGTAGATATATTTAAATAAAAGAAACATATTCGGCTCCAGTCAATTAATGCTCATTCCCGTCAAATGACAGAAAATGCCTGCTAGACCCAAAATAGCTGCCCGCACTCAGAAGGCCATAAATTTTGCATTTCTCAACAAAATCACACAAAATTGGTACCGTTGGAATCATGGCTCCGAGCCTGACACATAGCAATCAATAAATTCCAGATTTGATGAGATATTGATTGATATTTTTAAGAAAACGTGGCTGGGTTCATAACAGTGTTTTATTTGGTGGTTGGGAGTGCAATTAAGAGGCATGGTCATCATTCTTTCTCTATTGCAGCACATGGGACAGTATGGGGAGCCTTTTACAAGTAATATATAATCATTTTATTCCATTTAATGCCTCTTACAGGTGGTTGAAGGACAGATTTCGGGACTTCCATTTTCCCTTCTCTTTCCCTTCTCTTTTTCTATAAATTGGAGTGTTGGGCTCATTGTAAGAGGAGGTAGTTTTTGTAGCAAAGCTCTATCAAAATTGCTTTGTAAAGCCAATGTGTTGCAGGCCCTTATTGTGGACTCCTTGCATGTTGATCCAGGCCCTTATCTTGTAATAGATTGAACTGTGCATATCATGAAGCAATAGAATATAAGTTTGTGGATATATCTTCCCCTACTGTGTTTTCTTGCATTCTTTTTGCCCCTTCAACCTTGATTACGAGAATATTTTTTCTATTATTATGTTCTTGCAGCGATCCATTATCATTGTATATGTTCGAGGTACTTTTGTGAATGCATTTTGCTAGATTATGGAGAACTGTCATCACCTCTTCTAGTGTGCACTTTGCCTCTATATTTCACACATTTGGAGACTACTCTCACACCCTCCTTTTCCGGTGTATCACCGCTTTAGTGTAGGATTTCTTTTTATGCATCCTCTCTCCCTGGTCCCTTGGAAATTTAGATTAGAATAGTTAGTTTTCCTTGCATTAGAGTAGATTGTGGCGGCGGTTTAGGAGTAAGAACCACTTTCTCTCGAGGTCTATCTCAAGTAGCAAGTCCCACAACTTGGAGATAGTACCCATGTTATCCAATCACACCATGAGTTCAAGTATATGCACTTATGGAAACATAAGGGTGCAAAGTGATTCGGTGATAACAAAGTGAAAGAGCATCCCTCTTCCTCTTCATCTTATTGTGTCATCCAATTTCACATTATCGATTTGGGTTTAAAAACAAGTGCATTCCATTCTGATTTGTTGCATTAGCTCACATTAATTGAGGGTAACCTATATGCTGGAAGTCATGACCAGCTGATGGTTGACAAATGAATAGTAGAAAAGCACTTCTATCCTTTTCTCTTTCTCTAAGTCTTACCAAACCATAAAAGAATTCAAAATACATACATTCTTAAACAACATCCTACCTGGAAGAAGTTATAGGTGATCACACAATCACGACATAGTGGGCACCCAACTCGCTACTCTATCGAGTCATACTTCAAAGCGAAGCCCGCCCCCACCATAACATACCTAAAACCTCACCTTTTAGATCTCCTTCTTTGTAGGAAGCCATTCTCACCAAAACTCTATTTCACAATTCATTTGTCGGTCCTTAAATAGCATAAGCTAAACAAACATAATTGTAAGGGAACTCCTAGGATCGCATTTTCTTAGTGTTTCGCTTGGCTTGCGTTTTGAGGTGAAAGATCATGTTCATCACATTTTTTGTTCATCCTTGCACACTCCTCATCATAACTGGTGTATTCCACTTCACTGAGTGTGCTCGGGCCATATCATCATCATTCCCAAAAAAATTGGTCTGATTCTACATTAGATTTTTATTCACAGCCACTTTCTTTCATCCCTGTTTCAATTTCATAGTAACCATCGCCGCTTACCTCGATCGCCATCGATTATACCCAAGCAACATTGGTTCCATGTCCTTTTGCTAACCTACTCAAAAGGACACATTACTTCACTTTCTTCCACTTTTCATAGTCTTTGTCACTGTCATTTTTCCCATTGACATTTTATACATCTTCAGATTTGGCATACCTATCAGATTTTACCTTCTGCCTCACTATTTACTCACTATCCATTTTCTATAGTGATCGGCAAAGCAGTTATCCCTAACCGACGTTAGTTGTACCTAATCGAATCGCTTAGCTGCTCCACATTCTAGCCACCATTTGTTACTTCATCCATTTTTTACCACCAGATTCACCTATTCGTGTTGTTCTCTATATCATTGACAAAGAAGTAGCCCTACTCCCGATCAATCTTGGTCCACATGGTGCTTTCACCAAGAAGACATGCAAGTGCCCTCGTATTTCATGCTAGTTGCTAACCACTCCCATCTAGTCCTTCACTACCGTCTATCTTGTCACCAGCCATGGATCCCATCCATCTTACTACTATCGCTACTAGAGATGAGGAGTTCACATGACTCCTTGACCAAAACCCTGTCGCCTTGCAATTTTACCTTTCCCACTCATCCACTCGAGATGCCTCGGGTCAATTGATATATGGCATGCCCGTATCTATCCCCCCGAATCTCGCACCCACTTCCACATCGGCCCCATCTAGCTCCGTGCTACCCACATCCACTTTACCCCCAGTAATTTCGCAGTTAGGTTCTATACCCTCTATGACTTTCGTGTTTGTTACCTCTATGGCACCCATCACATCCACCATACCCTCGATGACTACCCCAAACACAACCTCATCCACCCCTACTGTCTCATACATACTTGTAGCTACATTCCCACCTCCAATATTGGTGACCTCTACCCCATTTCAGAATGTGGTTCTTTCCATTCCACAATCATTAGCCCCTATTACCACTAGGGTTACCACGACCCTTCCACCCCCATATACATACTACCAACAACCTCCTGTTTCATCCATTATTCATTCTGGGTACGTACCCCCTATTTCACTGCCTTCTTCTCCACCACCTTACATGGCATCCTTATACACTAGAATGCCACCCCCATTATATGCCCAAAACCAACCTCCTCACGCTACAGGAGGCATCCAATCATCACAACCCACCAATGACCTAATTAAATTGATGTTGGACAAGATGCAGACATTAGAGGCATCGGTTTCTGGCTCCCACAACACTCTCACCTATGACGAGATTTGCAACGAGCCTATTCACCCATCCATTCCTATCCATTCATACCCTATGCATTGGGAAATGCCTAAATTCAATCGCTTTAATAGAAAACAAGACCCCCAAAGCAACATTTACGGTTGTTCAAACATGGGTGTTATCTAATTGCTCATGATGATGCCTTGATTTTGAGAACTTTTCCCATGTCACTCAATGGACCTGCATTAGACTAGTATAGTGGGTTACCTAAAACTCTATATTCTCATTCAATCAGGTATCGCAAGCCTTCTTGGATCATTTCTCTATCAATATCATCAAGAAGGTTACCATGACCGATCTATATTCAACACATCAGTATGAGGACAAATCTTCCACGATTTTTTTACCGCCGTGTAGCTGATTAATCAACTTACCTTCCAATTGCCACAAACTAAACTCATTGAGCTCTTCACACGAGCTTGCGCTAGACATATCTCCCTGACCTTGTAGGTCCAAACCTTCCAAACATTCGATGAGGCATTCACTATGGCACGAAAGTTAGAGATTCGGGCCATCAAAGAGAAGAAAATATAGTTACGAAATAAGAATTTGGCATTCAAGTCAAATGAAACCTCTTCTTCTTCCAAACCAAAACCAATTATTCAAAAGCTAAGGGCACCACTAATGCAGTGGTACTCAAGGCCGGCCTAACTCATCCATCGAATCAGGCTACACCCTCATCTAATCTCTCACCTGTCCAAACTTTTCAATTTAGACAAGAGCAGTGAAAATATACCCCAATTGGGGAACCTTACTCTTATGTCTTAGAAAAGCTTATCAAAGCTAGAGCCATCACCCTTCCACCCATAAAACCACACACTAGTTTTGACCCTACTCACCCCATGCCCGCATGGTATAAAGAACATGATTTCTATAACTATCATCGAGTAAAGGGTCATAGTGACGGAAATTGCATCACTTTCAAGAATATTGTCCAAGAAATGCTCAAGAAAGGTGAGTTAACTGTGGATAATCCCAACGCCACCCCTAACCAAAATCTACAAATCTTCAAAAAACCATTTCCCAACCATGCCCCTTCATCCAATCAAATCGGTGAGACATCCACTCACGATACCCATACCCGTGAGGTTCACACAATCTTTAACAAGGTACTTGTCGCCTCTCAATTACCTCACATCCCTTCCATAGAGGAAATCCTAGCCCGAAATCCTCCTTCCACATTGAAACCAACCTCCATTTATTCCTTCACCAAAAGAGGAACACCTTTCATCTCCTTCATCACAAATGGAGGAGTCTTCCACTAACATTGAGACCCTCTCACCCCTGGCTTCTCCACTAAGAGAACCTTTACCTACAATACCTCCTGCACCCATGAGGAGCTCTCATTACCTCCTCCACCCATAAAGGAGTACCCATTACCTCCTCCACCCACATAGAGCACCCCAAGTATGACCCGCGTCATCTACCTTCACAAAGACCCTTCAAGTTATCCCCATGGGTAACTCGCCCTCTTCCTCCATTTGATTTTCCTTCTAGACCTCGTACACCCACATCACCTTTACCCAAGAAGGTGTAATCCAAAAACAATGCCCGACTACCCCACAACAAGGTAGTCAAAACAACCCCACCCTCCTACAGTCCATCTACTGTACCCCTACCCAAATGAACCCGACCAATACCTCAAACCACACCAGCACCTAAACCCATAGCTCGACCCATTCCTACTCTTCCAAAAATAATTCCTTGACAACTAACCACACCTACACCCAAACCCACATTCACATCCCATTGTGATCCACTAGTAGGGTCCTATGCCAAAATTTTAACCAACCTCCTCAAGACTTCTATTATCACATTACCGCCACTTTGACCTTACAACCCCCTCAAACCCAAGCCAAAAGGGTTTGATGATACTAAAATTTTCGTATACCACCGTGTGCTAGGGCATGATGTGGAGAACTACAAGGCCTTGAAAACTATCCTTATCTAATTGTGTCCACCAGAAACCAACTTTGATGATGATGACCTTCTCGATGAGGATCTTGCTTCACCAACACCCATTCCCACACTGCCCACTCAAAACCACAACTTCCACCCTCACAGCTCCTAGAGCCACGCCACCACCCAAATGTTGTTGCACCCACCGACCTCATAGGGCTTTTCTCCTCCAAAGAGTTTTTTTCCCTTCATTTCATTATACCACTCATCCTACACCTTCTCCATTTGCCAACTCCTCAAATCAACATGATACATGTCACTACATGTGCGCAGAAGGGCAAAGAAAAGGCAAATTTCGATCCAACAACCAATCCTATACCCAACATACCATTTGCACCCATACCTAAAATAACTATATGTGGCCCCACGTACCCAATTTCTAATGGCTTCACACATCGTACCATGCTCAAAAAAGTACACCAATCTCCCCTCAAAATTTCCTTATATGACCTTATCTAAACCTCAGAATCCCATCATCAAGCCCTCATGGAGGTTCTTCAATCTATTGAGGTTTTACCCAATGACCCTACACCCGTAGCCTCCATTATCACACCCCATCATGTAGCCTCTCTCACCAAATTACCACCTTCATCCTCACCTCACCTTGTTCACCAAGTGGCCTCCCTTAGCTTCTCAGAGGAGGAGATCGCGCCACACCAAAATGATGACCCGGACCCACCCTCTTCATCTCTGTCCACATTGATGACATACGGGTACACCGTGTGATGATTGATGGAGGTGATAGCATTAACATCATTTGATCCCATGCATTTGCTTAAATGCACATACTTAACAATTACATGCATAAACATCCAGTCATGTTGCATTCATTCAACGATACTATCACTTCCACACTAGGCACTATCCTCTTTCACATTCGCGTGGGCCCCCGCACTGTTCTAGAATTGTTTTATGTTTTGGAGGGGGAATTTCAATATAAATTGTTTCTTGGTAGACCTTGGATCCATGTCATGGGTTATGTTCCTTCCACTTTGCATCGTTGTGTAAAGTTTGAACACGAAGGACACACTTATATCATTCCAGCTGACTCATCACCTTTCAAAACATGCAACATGCTTTACCGACCCAATGATGTGCTCATACCTGTCACGTCGTCTACCTCCGCAACCACTACCACTTCACCTACACCTCCACCTACCAGTACCACCACTGCTTTCACCGCACATACCTCCTCCATTCCTACCACTGCCATAACCTCCATGGCTGACCCATTAGCTTCCCAATCCATTAGCTCCACCTTTGCATTGACCTCCAACACATCATCCATTCCGGCTACCTACATACCAACCACTGATCCCTTGGAAGGTGTTTTTCAATGCCTCACTCTAGGGGAGTACCGTCTATATAGTGTCAACACATTTCTTACTCTGCACAAGTATGGAAGCCTTCACCAACACCCCCGCTATGATCACCATATAGGAGAACGCCTCCTTTATGGTCCTCCTCATCTTTGTACTAGTCTCACCTATGGGGGACTTGATACTACCACTTACACACCTGAACCACCATAATAACCCCACCCATTTTCCACTGACTTCCAATCACTTACCAATCATTGTTTCACCCACACCTTCCTGCACCATTGTACGTGGAAGGGTTTTGATTTTGGATTTTACGAGCAAGGCCGCCATATTATTATTCCATGTACCACTCACAAACATAACGACCGTAGTGGTATCAGCTTCCCCAAACCTCCTACCAAATAGGCCCGTATTGAACTCATTGAAGACCCTAGCCCTCCTCCACCTTCATCTTCATCACCACCTTCACCTGCTCCACCTTCATCACCACCCTCACCGACAGAGTCGATGGATCTTGAATCTATCCCCCTAACTTTTTTTTTCATAAACACCATTTCCTTGGGGCCTTTGACTTATCAACGCAAAGGCAAGGCCCCTTCCACTCTCCCATTCTTGTATCCTGAGATGATCGATGACGACACACCTATAATTAATGTCATTCAATGTCAGGATGATGAATCCATACTCACCTACCTTAGTGCAGAAGACTCATATATTCATCGGTCGTTACCCTCTGAGACACAAACCATGTTGAATGAATCGACTATCAAGATCAACATTCATACTCAAGATGACCCGCACATCCTAAAGATCGGAAAATCTTTAGATGCTGACTGATAGAAGCCATCACTTCTTTTCTCCGAGATCATAACCACACTTTCGCTTGGTCTTACGTAGACATGCCTAGTATTGACCCCACCATAGTGGTCCACAATATCGTAACCGTTCCCGATGCCAAACCTATCAAACAAAAGCTGAGGAAAATGCACCCTCGCATTGCTCTTCTCATCAAAGAAGAACTTTAGCACCTTCTTTTTGTTTCCTTTATCTTACCCATTGATTATCCTCATTGGATTTCTAACATTGTCCCTATTACTAAAGCAACAAGGGGACTTCGCATTTACACGGACTTTCGTGACCTCAACCTAGCCTGCCCAAAAGATGACTTTCCCTTGCCCGGTATTGATCAACTAGTTGACCTCACCGCTTGTCATAAGATGTTATCCCTCATGGATGGCTTCTCGGGTTATAACCAAATTTTTCTTGCCCCAGAAGATCAGCACAAGACCGCATTCATTACCCCTTGGGGAACCTTTTGCTATCGAGTCATGCCTTTTGGCCTTAAAAATGCTTTGGTGCTACATATCAGTGTGTTATGACTTACATCTTCCATGATATCATGCATCGCATATTGGAAGATTACGTGGATGATCTCTTGGCCAAATCTAAACATCACACCGAGCACCTCGCCATCCTTGAAACCATCTTTGACCGCCTCATTAAATATTGTGTCTGCCTTTAACCTAAAAAGTGCATCTTCGCGGTTCTCTTAGGAAAGCTCCTGGGATTTATTGTTTCCCTCCATGGTATAGAATTTGACCCTGCTAAATTCAAGGCCATTCTAGAAATGCCTCCACCCACTAACCTTAAACAACTCTATAGCCTACAAGGTAAATTACAGTCCATTCGCCATTTCATTTCACAATTATCTAATCGGTGTTACCCATTTCATCATCTTCTTAGGAATGATGTCTCCTTTAAATGGGATGATGATTGTCACAAA
The DNA here is from genome assembly GCA_018340775.1 of Taxus wallichiana var. yunnanensis. Classification (NCBI taxonomy): domain Eukaryota; kingdom Viridiplantae; phylum Streptophyta; class Pinopsida; order Cupressales; family Taxaceae; genus Taxus; species Taxus wallichiana. The sequence goes on along the minus strand of CM031243.1, from coordinate 816,777,876 downwards.
TCTTTTGAGGCCCTAAAATAATACCTTCTCCAACCACTCGTACTTATTCCACCTAAAGAAGATCAAGCTTTTTACCTATACATATCAACTACCGATCATTCCTTGGGAGCCATGCTTGCTCATTGTGATGAACAACATAGGGAGTAGGTGGTTTATTTCATAAGCCATACTCTTTTGGACTATGAAACCTGATACAACCATCCAGAAATATTTTCTTAGCCTTAGTTTTCATTGCCACCAAACTCCGCCATTACCTACTCAACCACAAAACCTATGTCATGACCAACACCGATCCCTTACACGTCATGTATGGAAAACCTTATCAAAATAAGCTTGCCGCAAGATGGCTTATGGTTTTAGCTGATCTTGACCTCAAGTTCATTCACCAAAAGTCCATCAAGGGCCAAAGCTATCACCAACCAACTAGCCGACGCACCTATTTCGAGGACCAGCCCTCTAATTTTGACTTTCCTCATGAGTCAATTGCTACTCTTTCCCTGGACGAACCCCCTTACTAAATGACACTATTCTTTGATGGTTCCAAGTGTCAGCGTGGGGTCAGGGCTGGTGTTATCCTCATTCCTCTGGATGGAGAACCCATGCCTTTGTCTTTCAGACTAGACTTTGAATGCACCAACAATATTACCGAGTACGAAGCGCTCGTACTAGGTCTCCATGTTGCATATTCCGTAGATGTCAAATCAATCCACATCTTTGGTGATTCACAATTGGTCATAAACCAATTCAATGGTATGTACCAATGTCATAACGAGATACTTCAAAAGTATAAACATCATGTAGACATACTTTTGACCACCTTTGATCGTTGCACCCTTCAAACCATCCCACGCTCAACCAACAAATTTGCTAATATCATGGCTTTCTTAGCTTCCCAAATACCCGCTTCCCCGCCATTCCAAAATATTTGTCAAAGCATACAACACCTCCATTCACCTTCTTATTTACCTCACGATGTTTACTCAATCAAAAACGACACCCCTAACTTGAGTGACCTTTGGTATAAACAATACTCCGACTACCTTTCCCTCTCCATCTTACCTCCTGATCTCACCCGTAATGCATAAACGTGCCTTCCTCAAAAGGTCTCTTATTTCATCATTCTAGGGGGACTCCTCTATAAGCGTGGCTTTGATGGTATTCTCTTACAATGCCTCACAAATTCTAAGATTTATTATACCATTAAGGAGGTTCATGATGGCATATGTAGAGGTCACTTAAGTGGCCTTCTTTGTTCTTAAGTGTATTCTTCACCTAGGCTACTACTATGACCAACCCTTAACCATGATTGTTGCGACTATGTCAAATGTTGTGTGAAATGCCAATAAAATTCCAACCTTCATCATACACCTAGTCATGGCTTACAGGTTGCTCATGACCTTTGTCCCTTCTCTCAATGGGGCGTGGATCTTGTTAGAGAAATCAATCCTCATTCTTCCCGATGCCATCAATGGATTATAACTACTACCAAATACTACACAAAATTGGTGGAAGCCATACAACTCATCTCCATGAAAGCTAAGAAAATATGTAATTTCATCAATCATCACATCATTTGTCGCTTTGGTGTTCCTCATCGCCTCATCACTGACAATGGAAAACAATTCAAAAACAAAACATTGCAAAAATTGTGACGCCTTCGACATTCAGCTTAGTTTCTCATCACCTTATTACCCACAAACCAATGGCCAAGATGAATCCAATAACAAACCCTCAACAAAATTCTTATGAAAGTGGTTGATGATACTGGGAAGGATTGGCATACGCACATTCCTTTTTCCCTATGGGCATACCGCACTAGTATTCACACTTCCACTGTGGCCACACCCTTTTCGTTGGTCTACGGTATAGAGGCTGTTCTACCTCTTGAAGTCCAGATCCCCTCACTCCGCATTTCTCTCCAGGACATGCTTACTTGATGATGACTTTCATCAGGACCGCTTAGCACAACTAGAGTTATTAGACAAATGTCGTCTTAACGCTCTAGATCACCTTCAAGTTTACCAACAATGTATCAAACGTGCTTATGAAAAATGTGTTCATGAACGAACCTTCCAAGTCGGTGACCTTGTCTTGAAATAAAATCAACATGTAACCAAAGCAGAAAAAAGTAAACGGGAAAATTCACTCCTAATTGGCTTGGACCATACATCGTAACTCATACCTATGGATCGGGTGCCTATCGTTTGTCCTCACTTAAGGGTAAACCTGAACCTAAACCCCTTAACGCATTACATCTTTGACCATTCTATTGTTGACTCGTTGTCCTACCTCACCCTTTGTCTCTTTACAGGCTTGTCCCTTGAGCGCTATTCACTCCATACACCTTCCTAATGATTACACAAGAATCATGTGAGTACCATCACTTGTTATCTTCTCTTGAATATGTGTACCATGACACTACACATAGCATGATTCTCATGGATACTTTTCATCTACCTTTAGATGAGATCCCATGGTCGTTCCACCTTTCCTTTTGAACAAGAGTCCTATCCTTCACCTTAGTCTTGTCCATGATTTAAAAGACCTCCAGTGGGATCAAAATCCTTGAGTCAAACTTCTAATAAAAAGATGACTCCCTCAAAAGGACATCTTCCTCTCGACAATATTATGTGAAGCTTTCAAAAAAAAATGAGAGAAACCGAAACTTCCCACATCGATTAGCTTCACGAAGACCTCAAGGAGTACCATATTATTTATCCCATATACACTTCCCGCATCGATCAGTCTATCTCAACAAAAAAAAAATTAGTCATGGACTTTCCCATTGTGACCTCGGACCTCTTGCCCAAAAGACCTATCACTCAAAACATATAATATTAACTACCTTTCACCCACCTTACCATTTTTCACTCTCATTTCCTCAATTGCCTCAAGGGACATCTTGAAATTTCAAAATTTGGTGATCCTGTGACTACTTTCATCGTAGAACCATTAATCATGCAATGCCTTTTGGGTCTTGTGTTCATCACCCCCTCCAAGGTATGATCTACTCAGTATGATCCTACCCAATCAGGTGGCTTTATTGCCCCCCTCTTATCTTTTAACCATATTTGTTTACATTTTGATTACCTTATATAGGACTTGGTCCTCGACGCTTACCTTTGGGGTAGTCCTCCCCTTTCACCATAATCACCTTCACCTACATCCTTTTACCTATAATCTACCCACACCTATTAAACCTAAACCCACAACATGCCCACAAACCTACTAACTCATTTTTATATTCTTCCCTAGCTCATGGGAGAACTACATCGGCCTGAGGTCCCTTTTTTGCTATGACTATGTAGGAAGCACTTCACGGACATGGGGGGCCCGTGGAGGTTAGCTCGGTTATTTCTCTACCCTAAACCAATTCATCACCCATGCCTAACTCACCACATCACATTTCACTTAGTTCACCTTTTATAACAAAATTGGAAATTAAGCCACATACATAACAAGTTGCTTCCCATTTTATACATTTATTACACCTACCATCCCTCTATCATCACTATGCATAGATTATACAACATTTCACATATGACCCATAATATCATTCATTGCAAACAATAATGAACCATGCCTATAACCTTTGACTCAATCCATGCCTACATTAACCTAACTCCACCATGCCTATAACCTAACTCAACCATGCCTAAACCAACTCGACTCATTCATACCTATAACTCGACTCGATCCATGCCTAACCAAACATGACTCAACCATACCTACAAAACCCGACTCGATCCATGCCTATACCTTGACTTGATCCATGCCTACACCAACCTAACTCTATTATGCCTAACTCACCTAATTTCAAACCACATCAAAGTAACACATCCATATCTCATCTAACACAAGCCATACATCCAATATCTCATAAACATATCAACACATCAAAAATACCATGAATCTCATCGTATAAATCAATAAATGTGTATCTCAAAATGCATTCCTATCTCATCATGGTCATCATCTCAAAAATGTTGGCACATAGGCTGATATACAATACAAAATGTCATCGGCACGCAAGCCGGTCTCATATGTACAAAAGAATGAATGAATCAATACAAAAAATCTTCGGCATGCAGGCCATTATATGCTCACAATATATAACAAAATCACTCATACATCCTCACTTTGTCTTCGGCTCATAGGCCGGTATATGATAAAAATACAACTATCTTTGTCACGTAGGCCGACATATATATCAAATAATCACTAGTATACATCAACAATCGGTGACCGCATATAAAACATCTCGCCGATGTCCTCCATCTCTCTATCACCTACACCCTCTACCTTCCTCTTTACCGACCATGGTTACCACGTAACTAACATCGGTCACTTGTTTGGTGACCGATCCCGGTTCTACCCGACCTTTGGCCAACATCGCTGCTTGGCCAGAGCGCCGGTCACTGTCGTAAAAAAATCCATGACTTCCCAAACCCCCTTTTTCTAAAACCCTCCCACCTATCCCTTTTACCCCACCTATAATGACCTACACTACCCCAAAACCCCTACCCACCCCACCTATACACTTTCCTACCCTCCCCCCTCTTTTTGCCCATTTTTCCCCCCATACCCACATTTCACTTTTTCCCACCCACAAAAACAAAAAACCCACAAATCCCTTAAAATAACAACTATTACAACTTCTAATCTATCTAATTTGCAATATAGAGTTAGACGCTTACCTCGTCGTCACACTGTTGCCACCGTCTTAGTGGCACATCTAGCCGCTATCTTTGGTGGTCGGCCCGAGCCCTCTCCATCCTCTGCCATCACTAAATATCTACCCACACCCTCCGACCAATCGAATCCCTCGTAATGATCTCGTGGACCCGCTACTCACCAACCCAACCATCGTCAACTCACACCGCCACCACTGTCCCATTTTCTCCTGACGCTTTTCTCACTTTGTTCTCTCTTTTTTTCATTTCTTCACTTCACAAATCACAAATCAATAATAAAAACATGGATTTTTTTAATACAAAACCTGACCTAACGATGTTGGTTCCCTAAACCAGCATCGGTCTCGTGCCCTACCTCACCATCATCACTTTTCCTATATTGGCGTCGGTTATCCAAGACCGCCATCACCAAACTAACCTACAAATTGCCCCTACTTTGCCATTTTACCCCTCCCTCTACCTTGCTCTTTAACCCATCCACCCTTTACCCAACCCATTACCTTACCTTTCCTAACCTCATCATTTACTACCTCCATTTGTCCTCCTTTAGGGAGTCATTATTTTACCCCTACCTTGGCCTTACCTATGCCGCGACCTAGATATTTGGCCCTGGACCATCGCTAGTGACTTTTGACCTCATGTGTTCGCTATACCTTGCGGCACTTTATTACTGTGTTGATTGACCTAGTGACCTTACCTAGCCTATTGCCATGATCATTTATCTTGACCCTACCTTTGGTGTACTGGAACATACCTAAACATTCCTGCACCTAACCTACGTCATGTTTCTTGACCATATCCTATACCTTGGATACCGGATTCACTTCAACCTTGTTTGGATAAACCTATCGACCTTAGACGATGTAGAGTTTTCTTGCTCTTCATTCCAAAGTAGCATGCTGCTGCAATTTATACGTGTGCGTGCATTTGACTATTGCTACCTATGACCCTGACCCATTACCTAGATTACCCGAGTAGACCTTTCACCATTTTCCCTATACCCACTTTCCTTTTCCTCACATTTACGTTTTATTAAACCACTCACCGCTCCTCACATTTACCTTTTATCAAACCACTCACCGCTTCAAACTACTGCCTCGTCAGTTCCTAGTTTGAGGGGATCACCTTCACCCACACATGGGGCAACCACATCTTATTTTTGTTAGCATCGCTTACCAATACAAGCTACGCAACAAAAAGGGGCAAAATGTAGACACTAAAATTAGGTCACACTCCCCTTTCGTCCCTTGACATATAAGCACCCTTTATTACATTTACCTAGCCATGACCCCCTTCACCCCACTAATATTAATTTAATTAAATTAATGCATTACCCTCACTATATTTATTATTTAAATATCTTATTTAAATAATATCCCCACATACAATTCACTTAGACACCTCACCAAGCCAACTCAACCTAAGACCTATTCTTAGCAAGTTCCCATAACTAACTAAGACTTACCCAAACCCTAAAAATTAATGCCTACATTCCCTCTAACCACATTCCTACATGCTCACAAGAATCTCCCAGTCTAATCCATGGGATAATAACATGAGATCCAAGAAAATCAAGAGGATCTCCCTAAGTTTAGTAAACCTAGGAAATCCCGCCTTGACCAGACATCATCGGTTACCCCTAACCATCGCCAGTTAAGACGGAACCGCCGTCAGTTACCCCTTTTAACCCAAAACAACCTTATTCTCAAGGTTGGAACTTGGAAGTTGGAAAAAATTGGGAGAAAGTTGACGAGAACACATCTCAGAGAGATAACGCATCTTCAAAGAGCAAATTCTGTGAAAACTCACATCCAAGGAAGGAGATTGAGCATCTTCTCCTACACAGCCATCCCAGCCACGATCTGATCTATCCAAGCAAAGAAGAGTGTACATACAGCCCATGCAGAAGCTTTTCTTCAGTTGGTGATCACTTGTAACCTTAAAACCCATCATCAGCACCTCCATCCTTCACACAAAGGCTTTCAGGAATGAAATCCAAGTAAGTAAAACATCATAATTTCTGGTTATTTCATTTCTTCATCAGTTTATCATCCATTGTTTACCTTGCCCCCTATTGACCTTGTCCACATTTTCACCTCAATATACCCATTAAAACCTCACAAAAGCCTACTCCCATCACTCAATACACTGTCCCGACCAACCAAAGTCCTTTGTGCAATCAGAAAGGAGACCCCACCCTATTTTGTGACATTTCCAAGTCTCACGAATGCCCGACACGGTTATACCTAACCGCCGTCGGTCACCCCGACCAACACCGGTCTCTCGTGTTTACCCACACACCCTGAGCAGAGACCTACCCACCTAATTTTATCTCACCCTCATCCACATGTGACCTACCCGAGGCCTTTATCGACTGCATAACCCAAAACTAATCATTTGACCTTTGGATTCTATTCTAGCTTAGCTTTGTTAGATTAGATCTTTTTATTATTGTGTTTCTAGTGAGATACCTAAATCATTTTTAAATAACAATAGGATTTACTTTGTTTATAGCATTGAATTGTTTAAAACAGTGGACTGACAGCCATCTAGGAAGTATCATACTTCCTAGATCTAGCTCACGTTAAAGGCGTTCATTACCCATATTGTTTAATTCCGTCTGGTGGTCTTGTTTTCATTACAAGTAGTTCCTCCTAGCCAAAAGGAAGTTCTCACAATCAGGTGTGGATTCGAAATCATACACATGCAACAACCCATTAACCAACATTTGAGCAGGTATTCCTCCTATGCCCCTTACCCTATCTGTTTTGTCAACACTTCAAAGAAATAATCTAAGAAAAAGGTGAAATTGACAAATAGTGGTTGAGCTTCCAATCAGATTTCCCACCTCTTTTCCCTTTTCTCTCTCCACTTGATCTATATAGGTAAGAGCTTGGTGCATTGTAAAGGGTTGGACATTTTTTTACACCCTCCCTTGTTCCCTTGTCTACAAGTGAATTTGTGGAGTTTTCCAATCCTCCCATTCAAGTTGTAATAAAAAAATTTGCCTCTTGATATCTTGTAATTTACTTGTATCAACTCGGAGAAATAATGTATATCTGTGGATGACTCTCAACCCTCTTATGTGTTCATTGTTGTCGTCGTATATCTCATTGTAGTTTGGTTATATGTGCATGGTGGTTGTATTGCATTTCTATGGTCTGTGTTAAATTGAAAAATGGGTGTTTAACATTCCTTTGGTGCATCACCTTGTTAGCTTAGGTTTATTTTCTCACATCTTCTTAACCATGTCTCCTTGGCAAGATAGAGTAGGTTTTAGAGTAGATCCTCTGCAATTTATTTGTGTGCACCTGAATAGAGGAATAGGAACCGACCTTCATCTGGAGAGCTCTCTCGATTTCAAAGTCCCACACTTTGAGAGATGCTCCATGTTATGCAATCACACTGAGAGTCTCAACCCATCGAGTTGTAGACATTTAGGGGTGTTGTGATTTTGCACTAACAAGCACCATTTATAAGGCCCCGTAGAAACCCACAAATTAGAGGTGAGCATAACTTGTTGGCCACAACATAATAGAATTTTTGGTTTCAATTGTTTCTCATCAACTTATATTACATTGCTTTACCTTTTCATGACAGCAATGCTATAGGCTTTTGGAAATTCTAAAGATTGCAACATGTGTATATTATGGTACAACATAATTTCATTAATTACACACAAATGGATGGAAGAGTGAAAACCTACAGATTTTATTGGTGATAGTGAAGTTTATGTATGTTTTATCAATAAAATCCAGGTATTCCAATATAGTTTCCACATTTCTTATCTTTGTGCATAAGATTTCAAAAATTGATTTGGTCTTGGTTTTTCCTTCTTTCTTAAACACTGTGTCCAAGGTCACCACTATTGTGAAGGTACCCCAAAGAGAGGAACCATAAGATTTTATAGTGTACACCGGATAATCCATTATAGGCGTGACAATTGTCCAAGGTCCACGACAAGAATAATGGACCGGCCTACGAATGACGTGTTTATTTTGTGGGGAAATGTTTGTGAAGCCTATCATTTAATCTTTCCTAGAAAGTTGTAAGTTGTTTCCTATCAAGCATATTTAAATTTTTATAGGTATTTATTTTTGGAAAAAAATTAAAACAAAAAAAAAAAAGCAAGTTGTTTTTCATGCATATGTTATTTTTAAATAGATGTTCCTAGTTTTAGGAAAAGCTAATAAAGCAAATAAATCAAAATCTTTGTATTGCACAAAAGCATGTGCTAATTTTAGGAGAGTGGAGTGTTTTATTGTTAGATGAAAGCCATCTATTTATTAGAGGCAATTGTAAGTGTTTTGATATAACACATTCAAAGAGATTGTATTGAGCCGAAGCTCTGACAAGGAAGAAGAAATATATGCACAGAAGTGCTGATCTGAGTTTGTAATAATCTGTTTTATTTATAATTCTTTATTTTATTTCTGTTAGTTGTTATTTTATGTGCCTAATTTCTACAAATTGGTATCAAAGCGTGGATTTTTTCAGCAGGTTTCTAATTGACAACAGTTATGGCTTCTATATCCGGTCTACAAACACCACAATTTATAGGAAAGAATTATGAGTATTGGTCATTAACCATGAAGGAACTATTCAGATCCCAAGATGTGTGGGAAATCATAGAGAATGGGTACATAGAGCCCATAGATGCAATAGCATATAATGCACTCTCATAGGAAGAGAAAGACACTTTGAAGGAATTAAGAAAGAAAGATGGAAAACTCTTTTCTTCATTCATCAATCCATGCATGAAAGCATCCTACCCAGAGTGGCAACAACCAAGTAAAGCAAAATTATGTGGGAAACTCTCCAAGTTGCGTATCAAGGTAAAGAGAAAGTAAAAACCGTAAGCTACAGTTACTTCGTAGAGATTTTGAAAATATGTCAATGAAAGATTCAGATTCCGTAGAATCATTCTTTACTTTTGTAGTTGGTTTAGTCAATCAAATCAAATCTCATGGTGAAACTATTGAGGACAAAGGATTATTGAAAAATTTCTTAGAATTTTGCCTACAAAATTTGATCCTTTGGTAGTTCTTTATTGAAGAAACTAAGGATCTAAGTTAGTTTTTCAATTGATGAGTTGCATGCATCACTAATAAATCATGAACAAAGGTTGAATAGATCACATGCAATTGTAGATCAATCTTTTTCATCACAGTATCAGAAATCATGGAAGAGGAAGAGGAAATTTCAGTCCTAGAGGCAGAGGAAGAAGTTCATCTAGAGGACGCAACAATGGTCCATCAAACTCAAGTGGAAGAGGACATAGTCAAGAGCACAATCATAATCATTTTTAGGTCAGAGACAGATAAGTCACATGTGTAATGTCACTATTGCAAGAGATATGGGCACTATGCTTATGAATGCAAAAAAAAGTAGTATGATTAGAACAAACAGAATCAAAATTAGGTTGGGAGCTCTACTTCAAGCTCCATGTTTATTGCATGCACAAAGATTTCCAAAGCATCACCTATTGAGTGTAATATATCACAAGAGAGTCCTAGTGATGTATGGTATTTGGATTCTAGTTGCAGTAATCACATGTTAGGTAACTTAGATTTATTTTCTAATTTGGATGAGTCAGTAAAGATAGAAGTTACCCTTGGGAATAATAATATAGTGACTGTAAAAGGAAAAGGAACAATCAACATTCTAACTAAAAGGGGGAGTAAAGATTATGCAGGATGTTTATTATGTTGCAGGTTTGAAGCACAATCTTATGAGCATTGGTCAATTGGTACAAAAGGGATATAAAGTTTACATTGAAGACAATGAATGTGTGATCGTGGATAAAGCTCCAAGTACCTAGGTGATTGCTAAAGTGAAGATGACAAGAAAAAAATGTTTCCTTTGAAGATTATACCAGCCACATCCGAGTTCATACTACATATCAATCCGAGCTAAGAGATTGAATCATCTTTTCAATCAGTTGAAAAAGATGAATCATGGCTATGACATCTCAGGTTTGGTCATTTAAACTTTGGTGGTTTGAATTTATTACACGAAAAAAATGGTGAAAGGTTTTCCTTTGATTCAAAAACTAGATAGAGTTTGTGAAGGTTGTATTTTGGGAAGCAACACAGAGAGTCCTTCCCAATTGGAAAAATAAAAAGAACAAGTGCACCACTTGAAATTTTCACTCATATTTATGTGGACCGATGCAAACAACTTCTATTGAGGTTGCTCATATTTTATGACATTCATTGATGACTATACAAGGAAGACATGGGTGTACTTTTTGAGACACAAATCAGATGCTTTTGATATATTTTAGCAGTTCAAGGATTTAGTGGAAAAGAAAAGTGGGTACTACATCAAAGTTCTGAGGACAAACAGAGGAGGTGAGTATATTTCCAATGATTTTCTAATTTTTTGTAAATATCATGGTATACACAAGCAAGTTTACTTCCAAGTATACACCACAACAAAATGGTGTGGCAGAGAGAAAGAATAGAACCATCATGGAGATGGAAAGAAGTATGATGAAGGAAAAACATCTTTCAAATGAGTATTGGGCAGAAGCAGTAGCAACTATTGTTTACATCATAAACAAGTGTCCAATGAAAATTGTTCAAAACATGGTTCCTCAACAAGCTTGGACTAAGAGGAAACACAATGTTTCTCATTTTAGAATCTTTGGTTGTGTGGCATACGCACATGTGCCTGATGAGATAAGGAATAAGTTAGACAACAAAGGAGAAAAGTGCATATTTGTTGGATATTCAGAGAATACAAAAGCTTACAAGTTGTTTAATCTAGTTACTAGAAAGGTCATAATCAACAGAGATGTACAGTTTGTTGAAAATGAGGCATGGGATGGAAGTATTGAGAAAATAGTCAGTGTAGCAACAATTATTCCTCATGATGATATGGAAGATGAAAGCATAGAGCAATAAGGTATTATATCTTCTTCGAATCTTGGACATGCACCACAAGTTGTAGCACAAGCTACACCTCCATCTACATCTAGGAGATCTCCAAGATTTCAATCATCTTCAACCATCCAATAGACACCACAAAGAACACCAAAAGCAACTCCTTCAAGTATAAAAAATAGTCCATCATCAGATAGCCCTTTGCAACGGAAAACAAGGAGTCTTAGTGAGATTTATAATGTTGATACAACTAATGCTTTTTCAATTTTTGCATTGTTTTCTCAAGCTGTAGATCCAATATACTTTGAAGAGGCTATAAACAATGAAGTTTGGGTTCAAGCCATGGATGATGAGATAGATGCCATAGAGAAGAATCAAACATGGGAATTGGTAGATCTTCCAAAAGGAAAGGATGTGATAGGAGTGAAGTGGGTCTATAAGACCAAATATACTATTGATGGTAAAGTACATAAACATAAAGCAAGGTTAGTTGCAAGAGGTTTTTCACAACAATATGGAGTAGATTACAATGAGACATTTGCACCTGTAGCACGTTTGGACATGATAAGAATGGTTTTAGCAATTACAACTCAAAACAAATGGCCTATTTATCAGATGGATGTAAAATCAACATTCTTGAATGGTTTTATTGAAGAAGAAGTTTATGTGAATCAGCTAGAAGGTTATGAGATTGAAGGTCATGAAGGAAAGGTATATAGGTTGAAAAAAATGCTCTATGGTCTCAAGCAAAGCACCTAGAGCTTGGTACAACATAGATTGATTCTTATTTGATACAGAATGGTTTCAGTAGGAGCAACAGTGAGCCTACCTTATACATCAAGATCAATGAGCAAGGTAAAATTTTGATTGTTTGTTTATATGTGGATGATTTAATCATCATTGAAATCTATCTACATATTCATTCAAATCAGCTATGAAGAAAGAATTTGAGATGACAGATCTAGGCCTCATGCACTATTTTTTGGGCATTGAAGTTCAACAATCAGAAGTTGGAGTTTTTATTTCACAAGAAAGGTATGCTAATGATGTTTTGAAGAGATTTAACATGTTGAATTGCAAGCCAATGCCAACACTTGTTGTAGTAGGTTTGAAGTTAAGAAAAGATGACAACAGGATCATTTATAGATCCAACATTGTTCAAAAGGCTAGTTGGAAGTCTCATGTATTTGATGGCCACAAGGCCGATATTATGTATGGTGTGAGCCTCATCTCAAGGTTCATGGAATCTCCAAAAGATTCACATTGGCAAGCTGGAAAAAGAATTTTGAGGTATGTATGTGGAACTAAGAATCATGGAATTTTGTATTCAACATCAGATGAGTTCAAACTCATAGGTTACACAGATAGTGATGTGTTGCCAAAGTATTGATGACAAAAAGAGCACATCCGGCTATGCTTTTCACTTTGGAACAGGTGTAGTTTCATGGGCATCGAAGAAGCAACCCATAGTCACACTATCTTCAGTAGAAGCAGAGTATGTAGTAGTAACAATGAGTAACATGTCAGGTTGTTTGGATGAGAAGAGTGTTGAAAGTATTTGAGGCAGAATCAAGAGGATGCTACATATATTTTTGTGACAACAATTCAGCAATAACATTGTCCAAAAATCATGTTTTTCACAAGAGGAGAAAACACATAGACACGAGGTATCACTTCATCGGGAGTTGGTTAACAACAAGGAAATTTGTCTTGAATTTTGCAGATCCGAAGATTAGTTTGCTAATATTTTTACAAAATATTTGGGCAATGAAGTTTTTGAGTATTTGAGAAGTTTTTTGGGAGTTTGTGATCATGAATATGTCAGATCTGGAAGTGCACACTCAACTCTAGAATAATAAAATTTGGAAGGTCAAAATTAAGGGGAGTGTTAGAAAAAGACTTTAATTTTGTCCCCGCTTTATTTTTTGGAAAAGTTTTTAAACAAAAAAAAGTAAGTCACTTTTCATGCATAGGTTATTTTTAAATAGATGTTCCTAGTTTTAGGAAAAACTAATAAAGCAAATAAATCAAAAGCTTTGTATTGCACAAAAACATGTGCTAATTTTAGGAGAGTGGAGTGTTTTATTGTTAGATGAAAGCCATCTATTTATTATAGGTGATTGTAAGTGTTTTAATATAACACATTCAGAGAGATTATATTAAGTCGAAGCTCTGACAAGGAAGAAGAAATATATGCACAAAAGTGTTGATCTGAGTTTTCAATAAATTTTTTTATTTACAATTCTTTATTTTATTTGTTTTAGTTGTTATTTTATGTGCCTAATTTCTACAATCATCTTCACGAAGGTTCATCATTTCCTAACCCTTTATTTATTGAGGCCTTCTTTGAAAATTCCATGGGAGTAATTGCCGAGGATTTCTCAATAAGCAAAAATCTCATTTTTTAATCTCAATGTCTTGAACAATATTTCGAACGATTTATACTTGAAGAATCTCACTAAAACAAAACACCTTACAAGATTCATAGGTTTTTTAGGCTATATTAATGAAATGGGGGCTCACTCGAACCATTGTCGATATTTCCTTGCTTTTCCATTTTTGTCTTAGACATGAGTTGTCGAAAGACCAATTCTTTGCGACTTCAATAAGCGAAAATTCTTCAAGATGCGAAGTTTGAACAAAGTATGCATAAAGAAAAGTAGAAGATGTTTTAGCGAATGTTATTCCATGAGAGATTCAACATAAAACCAAATTTCCTATATTCAAAGAAACAAACATTCGGCTACAAACCACCAATGGAATTTTCTGCAACATGTGGCATGTTTCTTGTGCACTAATGTCATGCTTCAAAATACTTTCAGTAAGGTCTTTAGGATATGTCACTCTTGTAGGGTCTGTAGAATCAAAATATTATGTAATTATAACTAGTAGTTGTTTGTATGTCCGAAACTCAGCTTCAGAGGCATATTTTCAAATATATTTCAAAATAGATTGTCTTGAAAAAACTTGATAACAATCAATATTTGCACGCCAAATAAAAATCATGTCAGGAAAATGCGTATTTAATATGTCGGGCATGCATTTTTTCTTTCCAAACTCATACATGTTGGATACATTGTGTAAGCAACCAAAACCTATAAATAAGTGAAAACATGTGGGCATATGAGCAAGAAAAATGAAGGGGAAGCTCATATCTATACGAAAAGTCAATTGCGTGTAAGTGCTTTTGAGGAATTTCTTCACGGAAAATTGTGAAACACTGATGCATGTAGAGAGATGTGAGGTGTGGGTTTCCAATGACACTGGATATTCTCTAACACGAATGATGCCAGGGATCCATTGGTGGCACGCCAGGTATAAGTCTTTTCAGGTCAGGCCACTTGGTGTCTGCCGCACTCAAAAGTGAAGAAAAACGTTGGCGACCCCAACTTCACAATAATTTGACTTAGCTCGGGCCAAGATCTGTTCCAATAGAAATGCGTTCCAGTGTTTCACGCAAGTTTTCCCCGAAATGCATCAATCGTTCTGTAAGTTTGTTCTCTGGTAGGTCTTTCAATGTTCCCCGCGAGTATGCTATTGTGACCCTCAATATTTTTCTTTGCAAAGACCATGAAAACAGTGGGTTGGTTGCGGTGGCACATGATAAGGTTAAACAAAAAATAATGGAACCGAAGGTGTCTCCCAAATCTCCCGTCATGATACTGCATCAAATGCAACGCGTATTCATGCAACTAAAAGCTCCGTAAACGTGGTGTAAATAGACATTTCCTGACAAGTTGAGAGAAGGCAAGGAAAGGCCATTGAAAACAAGCCTTTTGTATTGTATTCATTTACGGTAACAAGGCCTACCTAAGGCCAATCCACTGTTGTAGACGGGGTCGATGCCGATTGTTGAAGGAAACCACGTATAGTTTCTATCTTTGTTTGCATGTTTGGAACGACATTAACAAAAGAGGAAGGTAGGTGATCCACATCATGTACAAGATTAATTTCCAGCTCGTCATAGATTTATTCGTTGATTTCATTTTCTGGCACATCAACTAACGCCTGACGCAAGAGGGATAAAACATTTGTAGGAGAAATAAGAAATGAAGAAATGGTTGCATGGTCGATAAGAACATCACGGCAAAATCTCGACATCACGTACAAGACGCGACAAGGAATGTGCAATTTCTTCAATATCTTGAGGGAAACTAATGATGTGCCCGCTGTATTTATATTTCCCCCACATGCATGTGTCACTTGCTATACGGGATTGAACCTTACAATGAGCATCTCCTCAACCAAGAACAAAAGGTTTCTGTCCTGGATCCATTCTATTCTCAACCAAAAAGCGATGGACACCCTTTTCTACAAAGCATATGTAGTAAGAATGTTTGTCTGTCTGTAATCTAGTTTTGATGCCAGGGTATCTTTCAAAGAAAATGGAACATGTTTGCATGGAAGAAAGTCGATCAATTCTTGTACGGAAACAACATTGTGCGTCAAGAAATCAATTATAATGAACACCAAGGGAAGGAGGTAAATGAGCAGTGGAAGCAAATGATGAAGAGGAGCATCCTGTGGAGGATAATTACAACCCGACGCTCACAATATTGAGTTCAATGGATGAACGCAAGCAAAGAGACGCTAGTGATGGTGAGGAATGCGAGGATGGTTGCGCAATAGAATCTTGTTCCATCAAAGTGGCATTTATTTTCTATCTTCTCCTCCTATTAAATATTTCATCTTTTCGGGCTTAGTAGTGCAACCTTTCCATTTCATTTCTACGTCGCCTTTTATTTTTGGGGACAAGAAGAGGCAAAAGAGGGAGACGTGACAACATGCAATCACTTTTTTAGAAACTCCTGCAAGCAACTGTATGGAGTCATTAGTGGAGAGAGAGCAAATGGAAGGAAAGAGAGCATAAATCATGTCACTATAGACCTTGCGCTAATTTCCGCGTCCTGAACTGTAAAGCAACATTTAGTTTTAAAAATACAGTCCAACTAAATATTTCAAGAAGATGCAAATCTTAGGACTGCAAAACATCAATTCAGTTGAAATTATTGTGACATATGAAGCAAACTCAAGTAAAGACTATTGCAGAAATGACCCCATTATACAAGCCAAATAATTAATTAAACTGTAGTATGCCATTGACAGTGAGTGAAATATAAAGCTATTTATGTTATTATTCTTTAAAAGCATTTTCTTCTATTTTGACATGGGATATGCAAATATCTGATGTACAAAACATATATAAATACAACATGAAAGGGACATATGGAAGAATCCATTGAAGAAAAGGCTATAACACATACAACCTATCACGGGAGAGAAGCAATTAACCAAAACATAACATGTTATTTCCAGTTTGTTAATAGGAAAATTATTTTTTAAAACTTCCAATTAAGCAATTTCTTCTTTACCGAAAGTGGAAAGATCTAAGGACAACAACCAAAAAGGGAAAACTTTATCTTAAAAACATATGTTTTAAAGTTCGAACAAGTATCGCATAACACATCCATTAGCAAAATGACAACATTTATACTACATTGATTAGAAGCACATGTATGCCATCGATAGTCGGTGAAACTGAAAGCTGTTTAATCTACACTTCTTTAAAAGAAAATTTTCTAAATTTTGACATAGAATTGTGTTTTTTTGCAATTATTTCAAGAGAAAAAATGCATAAGAGAAACAACCAACCACCAAACTAAATTTTATTTCCTAACACATGGTTTAAGAAGGATATGCAAATATTTGATGTACAAAACATGTAAAAATTTGAAATGAAAGGGACGTATGAAAGAATCCATTGAACTTATAGACTATAATAACAAACAACCTATCGAGGAGGCAAGCAAATAACCAAAATACAACATGTTATTTATAGCTTTTCAATGGAAAAGATATTTTTTCAATCTTCTAATAAAAAAATTTCTTATACACCGAAAGCAAAAATCTCTGAGGATAGTAATCAAGCAAGGATAACTTTTTATTAAAAACATATTTTTTAAAGTTCGAACAAGTATTAGATAACACACCGATAAAAAAACAACATTTAGACCGCATTGACGGAAGCACATAAACTCCCAGGCAAAAAATGTGCAAGTCAAGGTAGAAAATCTGCAGTTTTATACAGTAAACAACATAAAAGAAATAAACAAAACAATTAAATAACTTGCATAAACATAAGAATATTCAAACCAACACTTTTGTATGTAATCTCCATTAATTAACTCATACTCAGAGCTTCGGCTCAAATTACAATGAATTTTGTGCGTGCAACACTTCTCTAATTCTACCTGTGCAGATTTCACACTTCTGTGTGTGCATACAAAGCAATTACAATTGTTGTTATTTAAATAGAATAACTCACCCACTAATAGCTCTTCAACTGAGCATTCTAAATTTAAACTCTTGCTTTAAAATAATTGCATGTTGTGCAATAAAGTAGATTTATTATTTGAATTAAATATAATCCTAAAAATAGGAATTTAACTAAAGCAAGACTCATGCTAAACTAAAGCAAATTAAATCTATTTTTAATCCTTCTAAAATAGCTATGGTTGGAATTAGCAATGCATGGTGCATGCATATTTCCAACACTCCCCCTTAATTTCAAACTGTAGCTTTCACTCTTTTGGAGCTTCATTTGCTTTTTCAGATTTGTCATGTGCGGGATCACAAACTCCCAAACAGTCTCTCAAATATTCAAAAACTTCTTTTGCCAAATCCTTTGTAAAAATTTCTGCAAACTGATCTTCAGATCTATAAAATTCAAGATGAATTTCCTTGTTGTTTACCAACTCCTTGATGAAATGATACCTTGTATCAATATGTTTTCTCCTCTTATGAAAAACATGATTTTTGGACAACGTTATGGCTAAGTTGTCACAAAAATCTACGTAGCTTCCTCTTATTTTTGTTGTAAATCTGTCAACACTCTTCTCATCCAAACAACTTGACATGTTGCTCCTATTGCTGCTACATACTTTGCTTCTGCTGAAGATAACGTGACAATGGGCTGCTTCTTTGATGCCCATGAAACCACTCCTATTCCAAAGTGAAAAGTATAGCCGGATGTACTTTTCTGATCATCTATACTTCCAGCATTGTCACTATCTATATAACCAATGAGTTTGAACTCATCTAAACTTGAATAAAGAATTCCATGATTCCTTGTTCCACGTACATACCTCAAAATTCTTTTTCTAGCTTGTCAATGTGAATCTTTTAGAGATTCCATGAACCTTGATATGAGACTCACACCATACATGATATTAGGTCTTGTGGCCGTCAAACACATAAGACTTCCAACCAAATTTTTAAACAATGTTGGATCCACAAACGATCCTTCATCCTCTTTGCTCAAATTCAAACCTACTACAATTGGTGTTGGCGTTGGCTTACAATTCAACATGTTAAACCTTTTCAAAAAATCGCTTCCATATTTTTCTTTTGAGATAAAAACTTCACCTTCTGATTGTTGAACTTAAATACCCAAAAAATAATGCATAAGACCAAGATCTATCATCTCAAACTCCTTCTTTATGGCTGATTTGAATGACTCTGTAGATAGATTTCCAGTAATGATCAAATAATCTACGTATAAACAAACAATTAAAATTTTACCTTGCTCATTTATCTTAGTGTATAAGGTAGGTTCATTGCTGCTCCTACTAAAACCATTCTCAATCAAATAAGAATCTATTCTACTGTACCAAGCTCTAGGTGCTTGTTTGAGACCATAGAGCGCTTTCTTCAATCTATATACTTTTCCTTCATGACCTCCAATCTCATAACGTTCTAGCTGATTTACATAAACTTCCTCCTCAAGGAATCCATTTAAGAATGTTGATTTAACATCCATTTGATAAATAGGCCATTTGTTTTGAGATACAATTGCTAAAACCATTCTTACCATGTCCAAACATGCTACTGGTACAAATGTTTCCTTATAGTCAACTCCATATTGTTGCGTAAAACCTCTTGTAACCAACCTTACTTTGTGCTTCTGTACTTTTCCATCAGCATTGTATTTTGTCTTGTAGACCCACTTGATTCCTATCACGTCCTTTCCTTTTAGAAGATCCATCAGCTCCCATGTCTGATTCTTCTATATAGCATCGATCTCATCATCCATGACTTTTTCCCAAACTTCATTTTTATAGCCTCTTTGTAATATACTAGATTTGTAGCTTGAGAAAATAATGCAAAAACTGAAAATGAATTATTTGTATCAACATGATAAATCTCACTTAGACTTCTTGTTTTCCACTTTGCGTGGGACTACTATTCGATGCGGGGACTGATTTGTGGTGATGGAGTAGCTTTTGGTGTTCTCTGTGGTATCTCTTTCATGGATTAAGATGGATGAAATCTTGGTGACCTCCTGAATGTAGATGGAGGTGTAGCTTGTGCTACAACTTGTGGTGCATGTCCAAGATTTGTAGATACAATACCTTGCTACTCTAAAGTTTCATCTATCATATCATCATGCGAGAATAGTTGTTGTTATACTCATTGTTTTCTCTATACTTCCATCCCATGCTTCATTCTCAATAAACTATACATCCCTGCTGATCACAACCTTTCCAGTGACTGGATTGTACAACTTGTACGCTTTTTATTCTTTGAATACCCAACAAAAATACACTTTTCTCCTTTGTTGTCTAACTTCTTCCTTAGCTCATCAGGTACATGTGCATACGCTACACAATCAAAAAATCTGAAATGTGAAACATTGTGTTTCCTGTTAGTCCATGCTTGTTAAGGAACCATGTTCCTAACAAGTTTCATTGAACACCTGTTCAAAATATAAACAAAAGTTGCTACGCTTACGCTTTCAATAATCATTTCAAGATGTTTTGTCTTCAATAGGCTTCTCGCCATCTCCATGATGGTTCTTTTTTTCCTCTCTACCAGGACCGTTACTGCTATGGTGTATACACGTAGTAAAATGCTTGTGTATACCATGATATCTGTAAAAATTCATGAACTCATTAGAAACATACTCACCTCCTCTTTCTATTATGAGAACTTTGATGTAGTATCCACTTCGCTTCTCCACTAATGCCTTGAACTGCTAAAATGTATCAAAGGCATCTAATTTATTTCTCAGAAAAATAAACCCATGTCTTCCTTGTGTAATCATCAATGAATGTCATAAAATAAATACAACCTCCAATAGAAGTTATCTGCATAGGTCCACATAAATCTGAGTGTACAATCTCAAGTGGTGCACTTGCTCTTGTTGTTTTGCCAACTAGGAATGAATCTCTGTGTTGCTTCCCCAAAATACAACCTTCACATACCCTTTCGGTTTTTGAATCAATGGCAAACCTTTAACCATATTCTTTCTATGTAATAAATTCAAACCTCCAAAATTCAAATGTCCATACCTTAGATGCCAAAGCCATGATTCATCCTTCATGACTGAATGAAAAGTTGATTATGTTCCTTCATCGCAGGAATCAGCACAGGACTTGCTTGTTGTAGTTCAAACCTGATTTGCATTGGTGCAGGACTATGTTACACTAGCTCGAGGCTCTTTTACCTTGGCACAGGACTCATCTGTTTCAGCGCAGGACTCAGCAAAAGGCTTATTTTGCTTAGCGCAGGGCTTTGCTGCGAACTGAGTTGCTGATTTTGCTTTGTAAAAATATCTAATTTCTTCTTTTTCCGGGTATTAAAATCAATGGAAACATCCTATTTCTGTTCATCTTCAGTTTTTCAATCAACCGAGTGCTATGAGCTTTGTCCATAATCACACACTTATTGTCTTCCATATAGACTCGGTATCCTTTCTGTACCAGGTTGTCCAATACTAATAAGGTCATGTTTCAAACTGTAACATAGTAAACATCTTGCATACTTGTTTGCTCCCCCTGTCTTGTTAGAATACTAACCGTGTCTTTTCCTTTCACAGACACAATATTGTTATTTCCAAGAGTTACATCACTCTTAAGCTGAATCATCCAAATCGAAAAACAAATCTAGATTACCCGTCATGTGATTACTATGACCTAAATCTAAATACCGTACATCATATGGACTCTCTTTTGACAAATTACATTCAATAGGGGATAAAGAAGGTACTTATTCGGTAATCCTTGTGAATGCAATAAAAATAGGTTTAGAAATAGAACTTCCAACTTGATTTTGATTTTGCCTCTCCTGATCATATTGCTTTTTCTTGCAATCATAAGCATAGTGCTCATACTTTTTACAATAATGGCAATTGAACATGAGACTTATCTTATCTCTGACCATAACTTTGTTCTTGATTCTTTCCTCTTCCACCTGAGCTTGATGAACCGCTGCCGCGTCCTCTAGATGAACTTCTTCCTCTGCCTCTTGGGCTGAAACTACCTCTTCTTTTTCCACGACTACCTGATGTCTGAGATGCAAAAGCCTGATCTATACTTGTATGTGATCTATTCATCCTATGTTTATGATTGATTAGTGATGCATGTAACTCATCGAAAGAAAACTTACTCAGATCCTTAGTTTCTTCAATAGCAACAACTAAAGGATCAAATTTCGTAGGCAAACTTCTAAGCAATTTTTCAATAATCCTTTTGTCTTCAAGAGTCTCACCATGGGATTTGATTTGATTGACTAAGCCAACTACATAAGTAAAAATGATTCTATAGAATCTAAATCTTTCATTGCTAAATTCTCAAAATCTCTACAAAGTAACTGTAGCTTGACGGTTTTTACTTTCTCCTTACCTTGATATGCAACTTGTAAAGTATCCCATGTGGTCTTTGCTTGACTGGATATTGCCACTCTTGGAAAAATGATTTCATGCATCGCTTGATGAATATAGAAAAGATATTTTCCATCCTTCTTTTGTGACTCCTTCAAAGTATCACTACAACAAACAAGGTCTTTTTACCACAATTATTATACAAAAATTCCACAATTTAAGAGAATTGTAGAATATTTGTAGCATATCTATAATGAGTTCATTGTTTAGTTCTTAATTTCTATAGGTATTCCATAGCTTAACATTAAAATATAAAATTTGTAGAAAACCAACATTTCCAAATGTTTTTAATGGAAAATCCACAATTTTTATAAAAACATCTAATATATTATAAATATAATATGTAACATAAAAATATTCTCATTTAAATTTAAATTAGAATAATATAACAATTTCACCTTAATCCTAAAAATAAAATAATATAATATATTATTAAAAATAATTTTAAATGTGAAAAATACACATTATGTTGATGTTGAACACAATATTTTTTATTTGAATTCCTTCATATAATATATGAATAACATCTTTAAAAAAGAAATTTCCCTAGGTATAAAAATTAATTACAATAAAAAAATAAAACATAAATATTAATTTAATCTCTTTATTTCAATGATTTTACTATAGCATGAAACTAATATATTTGTTCTTTTTTAATTTATATTAAGATTCATACTTATTTAATAGTTACTTCTTATACCATTAATAACACTCGGCTAAAAAATAATTATTTGTATTTAATAGCATGAACTGCAACTGAAGTAGTAGTTCCACTATATACAGGTGGACAACAAGTCTTGCCATGATTTATGGCAACAGAAATCTTGCCGTTATTTAAGGTTTTCATTTTCAAAATAAATTACCGCCATTTTTTATGAGTCCAATAAAAATTATAACGAACAAGATTTATATATATCATATAGATTTCATTTGATGTTTGAGATTCTTCCATGTTTTAAAGATTAATGCCGCTTATGCTTCCCCAAATCATTTCAAAGAGAGAGAGGCAAGAAATATAACAGGCAGTTTTTTACTCTTTATTTATAGTTTGTGATATCATTTCTTGTAGGGATTTTCATTGTTTGTTATCATTGTATATCATATGAGAAATATATTACCAAAAAACTTGTTTGTGCAGAATTTTTTTCATTCAATTCCATATTCTATTTTTCTAACACCAAAAGTGAGTATAAAGTTATATTCGCTTATTGTCTAAATTAACTCACAAAGTAATTATTTCGTTTTATTGTTTTCCATGAAGCTGTCAATATATTTCTATATTCACTGCACATTATTACTTCTATTACAGGGATAATTACACTCTGTTAGTATTGGTGGCGATGGTATTGAGATATTAGACAAAATAAAATGTACCATACACAAGATATCATTCAATCTCATATGAGTGTTTCTGCAGATCTGTGATGCCTACCACAGAATCCTCATCAGATTCGGTTTCCTTCGCATTCTAATTTGTTTTAACTGCACATTAATAATTATTTATTTATGTTAGATTTTTTTGGCTTTGTATGATCTGTGTGAGACACTTATATCACGACATGTAAGCAACAAATTATTTTTAAAAACTCTTATTTTCCCTGTTCTCTGTAAGTATTTTTACTCTAAATTTGTTAAAAAAATCTCACCTATCTTCATTGTCTTGTTGTAGGATTGCGATCACATGGGCGAGGTTGTTAAAAGGATCACATCAAGGTGGGCCCTGCAAAATTGCCTTCGAAATGAACGTGGAAGAACTTGGTCAATTTCAAGGCTATTTGTGCATCGGAAGAACATGTTTTAAGGACTATTGTGGAGCTTTGACCTGATGTAAACATTTTAAATTAATTTGTTTATGAGGTTTTATTGTAATCCAATTAACCTATGTTCTCCCGAGGACACTCTTCATTATGATTCCAATCAAGAATTCAAATCTTGTGAGGGATTCTATTTTATCTAGCTCAATCTTTAACTTATGTCTCCTCAAGTTGGTTGAAAATTAGATCAATATATATTATTGATCTCAATTAATTCTGTTTTAATACCATCATTTAGAACGGCACCGTTATAGTTATATTTTCCATTTACTTAATCAACATATATATTTCTTAATAATAGTGCACACTCATACTTTTAATGTTTTCATCATTCTTCTTGGATTTTTTTGGTTTTTCAATATATTAACATTTGAGGTTATTTAAGAATATAAAATTAATTAAGTTTTTCTTGTATAAATCTTACAAAATAAATATATTTTAAAATTTTACTTGAATTTAATGTATATTTAATTTAGATTTGGTTTGAATGAATATTTTAAAATAATTTAAAAATAAATTCAATATTTTAGTAAATGTTAAGAAGTTATATTCTAGTACAAATAGAGGAAAAATTATTTAGATTGTTAAATAATTATATTTGGATCATTTAATATGAACAATAAATATTTCCTTATAATATATTTTACAATATATAGTAACGAAAAATATTTTTTCTATAAGAATATTCACATTTAATAATAAAATTATATTTGTTTATTTCAAATGTAGACAATCCACATAAATATTTACCTAATTGAATGTCAAATTTAATGTTAATAGTAACATTTCTCCATTTGTAAAAAAGAAAATTCCACATTTAATTATTGTGGAAATCAAATTGTAGCTTCCACCTACAATTTTTATGTGGTAACGACAATTGTAGAAATAAATTGTTGAAATTTCCACAATATAACATTGATGAGAGTTAATAAACTGCAAATTATGGAATTTCTACAAAGATGGAATAAATATAAAAATTACAATTTTTGTGAATATTGTGGAATACTAACAAATAAAATAATTGTAGAAATGTTACAAATATTAAGAAATGTGGACAACATACAATTTAAAAAATGAAGATTAGCTATGAATTAAAAAAATTGTGGACTATCCATGGTATAATGAATTGTGGAAAAACTACAATAATATATAAAAATGTGGATTAACTATAATTCCAATTCCACAATTTTAATTTTTAGAATACCATGTAACCACAAAAATATTGTTGAAAAATTGTAGCAAAAGGCCAAGTTTGTTGTAGTGTATATTTCTCTTCCCGAGAAAGTGCGGTATATGTGGCGCATCTACGGGCTCTGCGTACCCATCTTCAACCATCTCCCACATGTCTTGAGATCCGAATAGTGCCTTCATGGTCAATGACCGATATTTGTAATTCTTTCGTTTAAATTGTGGTGTCTGCATCTTTGGATGTAGAAGCCATAACTTGATACCAATTTAATAAGCTCTTTGGAATAACCTTGCTCTATACCAATTTGTAGAAAATCAGAGTATTATACAAAAGAAACAACATAAAATAAATAAACATAACAATTAAATAACTTGCATAAAAAGAATAATATTCAAACCAACACTATTGTGTGTAATTTCCAATATTAATTAACTCATACTCGAGCTTCAACTCAAATTACAATGAAATTTGTGCGTGCGAACACTTATCTAATTCTCGCTGCAATGCAGATTTCACACTTCTCTGTGTGCATACAAAGCAATTACAATTGTTGTTATTTAAATAGAATAACTCACCCACTAATAGCTCTTCAACTGAGCATTCTAAATTTAAACTCTTGCTTTAAAATAATTGCATGTTGTGCAATAAAGCAGATTTATTATTTGAATTAAATCTAATCCTAAAAATAGGAATTTAACTAAAGCAAGACTCATGCTAAACTAAAGCAAATTAAATCTATTTTTAATCCTTCTAAAATAGCTACGGTTGGAATTAGCAATGCATGGTGCATGCATATTTCTAACGATCAAGAGGAAAAATAAATATATATCTTCCCCTAAAAACTAAGTTATCTCTAGTATTTTCGTGACCCTTGCAATTTCCTCCAACAACATGGAAATTTCAACAACATAGTCAATTTTGGCAGCTTCAAAGATTACAACAAAGTTTCTTTCTTCATCTTTAAAAATTTTCTTTTTCACCAACAGTGTGAAAGTAAATTGTTGCAAAAGAATGCAACTCAAAAATTTTTGCACATGATCAACATCCTATAATAATAAGAAAAGATCCCTAGCAGACAGGCACATAAGCGAGGTTTTAGAATAATTGAAGGTAGTTGCATTCTATAAATGGCCAGCGTGGTCCTGGGCTCCAACTTTAACATATATCTACATTCACAGTCGTTTAATACATCACCACATTTTCGGAAATGCCAGGCATTGTCTGAAGTATGCAAAACCTTTTTCCTGCAAGGTTTTTCCAAAACCTGAGCGGAACTTGCCAAGTAGTAAACGTTTTCCAAGCTAATCTTCATTATTAAGCATCAAACCTTGATTGTATATGCGGGGGCATTTCATGCCCTAGGCAACTTAGGCAATTGCCTAGGGCACCGAACAGGGAGGGGCGGCTTAATTTCTAAAAGATTTTCAAATTTCAATGTCGGCTTTTCCTTTCCAGCAGTCTGAGTCGGCATTGATAATATTTATATAACAATATAAGTTCCAACCGGTGCACTTGCCCAATGCACCATTCAATTTACAAATTACCTATATATTATCATATAAACAGCCACAGGTAGTCCACGGATATGAATCAGGGACAGGTTAATGGATTGCTAATTTGCTAATTTTCTTTGCGGCTTGCGGCCTTGCACAACCATTTAAATTTTTAATACTCTTTACTGTTTACAAATTATTGTTACTAACTTACTCTGTGGACTATGACTATAACCTTTACGTACACTATCGCCATAATGCTTGTAAATAGGATTGACGGGATCCTAGATAAGGATTGAGATTCAATCATTCACGGCCCATGAACTAGGAAGGAGGACCCACGGTCCTTGGGCCTTTGTAAATTTTAATTTGTTAATTGTTTTCATCTTTCATCTCAGCCTATAGTTGTATTTTATTTATTTTAGAGGCATGTTGATGCAACCAGAGGCAGCCCATTTTAACGTTTCCATTGGCATTTTGATTTTCTCCACCAACAAACAGAAGATAGATGTTTTTGAACATTGGAGTAACGATGTGTTAGCAGGGATGAATCATGAGGCCCATCAGTGACTCAGTTCTATGATTGGATCTCACGACATCGCCGCATCAGTCAACACCGCATCAGATCTTTCTCCAAATCCTAAAGCTAAGTAATCAAACCCTAATCTGCGCTCTTACATTTGATGTTGCAGTAATTTTGTTCTCAATTGCATCAATTATATATTGCATTTTGATTTAATTATTCTTATTATGTAATTTGGTGGGTCCTTGGTCCCGGAGGGGGGTTGAGGGGCGTACTCTTCGAATCGCCTAGGGCGGTCCAAAACCTTAATTCGACCACATGTATATGCAACGTACAATGAAACCATCTCATGTACACCAAAAATGTAAAACTTACATGGAGAATCAGGGGCAGGGAAATTTTTCCTAAAGAGAGAACGTGGAGGTGTAGAAAATACACCTTATTTGAACCATTCTTTTAACCTCTCTACTTAAGCTATATCCGGATCAACAAAAAGTCGTGTCATTCCAATTGTATCAATCGTAACATCATTCCAATATGTTTTGCGACAACACTTTATTTCAAGGAAAACTAGACCCCCACGGTTACAGGCTTCAAGTAGGTTCCCCCTCTACATCACAGATTGAACCCCAAAGTTTGATGTCTACACTACAACCAAACATGTCCAACAGTTGACAGGTGTTCCTATTTACATATGTTCCATATTTCTTCCTGATTATAGATACGCTTGAAACCAAAGACACAAGGTTAATCACATCAAGCATCTAAGAGAACGGGAGACCTGATATCTATCCTAGCTGCATGAAGTGGAAAAGTTGCGTAGGGATGGAGGAGGAACCAAGCGACTAAAGTGTAACAGTGGACGTGTGATGCAATAAAATTTCACAGGGAATTCAGATCGTTACAATCCTTGTTTGCAGGTTTAATTTGGCCGTTTGACGAAATTTACACCTATCTAAGATGGATTTGTACAAATAATGAATTGCAAGCCTCATTGAAACATGTTACTCGAACCTCTCCATTGGCAGCATCTAAAAATTCAAATCGAAAGAGTCAGCCTTGGCCTTTTGTGTTGGTGTACACTATAAGAGTGCCTTTGTGCACAACCTGACCATTGTTTCAGATACGGTCTCAAAGCGTGTATGGGTACTTGCGATGGGGGAACACAACTTTTCGCTAGGGTATTTGGCGAATATAGCAGATAAATACACACACAATCAACGTTTTCATTACAAGAAGGAATTTCTCATCATGCGCGGGGAGAAAGGAGCAGGGTTGCCCATGGTGGACCATGGTTCTCACAAACAATCTCCACTGCAAGAACCAATAAATTCCTACATAAACGGCCACAATCAAAAAGAGGGAAAATATGAGAAAAAGATGCTTTTAAAACATGTGAAGGAGAGCGAATAGGATTGACACTCACATGAAGCCTATCATAGGCCTTCAAGCATAGGAAATCAGCTCCACAATATAACCTTGTTGTAATTTCCCTGTTCAAACAATGCCATTAAATATGGATGAGAGGAGTTCATGGTGAGAGTAGGCCCCATTAGAAATGAAAACCCAATACTTCAAATCTGAATTATCCAAGCAAGGAATAGGGTATAAGGAGAGAATTTGAAAGCGAGGTACAAACCTTGTAGCACCACCCAATAGCTTCTCAATGGCATTTTCAGACAATAGCAAATCCATATCTATATCACAATGAAACCATTACAATTTAGGAATTACTTCTTTACCTAAACCTATATATCCATATACAACTAACGTCATGGATTCATAGTTTTATATTCCTAACCCTTCACAACCACAAACTTTTATTTTGTCCTTCAAAGGCTTGAATGTTTTTTTCAAACAATAAAGAGATAAAAAACCCATGAAAATGATAAGGCATGTGAAGTCAATGATATAATAAAGTCACCCTTCAATACGAGAAAGTCAGCGACCTACTAGCCATATATAAGCATAGACATAATTAATGTTGTTGCAAAAGAATAGATACCAATGATCCTATATCACATAACATCAAATAAACATCACACAATAACCATTCACGAGTGCCTATATGAAAGGAAAGAATCGTGTCTTAGGAAATATAAGTTGTACTCGTTTTACCTCTTGAACGTAAGATGTGGCATGTGGAGTTGCATGAAGGTGTATTTTTCATTTATTTTTTCGCTATGATCTCAAATTGAAGAAGTTTATAAGAAGTTTCAAGGGTTGTCCATTCGAGCAACTCCAAAATTTTATACGAGACATGCAATATTTTAATTCCTTTCACATACTAAATGACAAAAAAACCTCTTGCTCGAGTGGGACCTCAACATTAAAGATCAATCTTGTGAATTAGAATGCATGTGTTAAATGTGGAAATCAATTCTCACAAAAGGGAGATCTAATACCAGGGGTGTTTCCTCTATAGGAGGTTGGTATGTTGTCCTTTGGCTCTAGAACTGATTAAAATTTTGCATTGCATGTACATAAAGGAGGAGTGGATGGTATTGTATGGATTGTACATATAGGTGAAGTGGATGCAATGAAAGCACCGCAATGATTTTAAAACCTTCGTGAATCTCACTCCAGAATCTGTACAATTCTTAAAACATTAGTCACATCCCCGTCCACCAGGTAATAACTATATATTTCCTTACCATGTATTGTGAATTTGAAGCCAAACCACAAAATAAAAATGCATGATCTATAGAGACTTGTGAAGTGGAAGAAATTTCATGCAATCAACTCCAAATATTTGTACAGTCCATGCACTATTGTAGTGTTTTGAATTCCAAAGTATGTGTTAGAAAAATTGAATAATTTTGTCCCTAGAAAAGCAAAAAGTAGTTTGCTTTTTACATGCTTTTAGTTTTAAACAATTCAGTTTTAGATTCCTAATTTTAGGAAAAGCTAATAAAGCAAATAAGTCAAAAGCTTTGTATTGCACAAAATCATGTGCTATTTTTAGTTGATGTTTTATTTTTAAGAGTTGAGTGTTTTATTGTTAGAAAAATCCATCTACATATTAGAGGCAATTGTAAGTGTTTTTACACATATTCGAGATTGTATTGAGCTGAAGCTCTGACAAGGAAGAAGAAATATATGCACAGAAGTGCTGATTTGAGTTTGTAATAATTATTTCTATTTGCAATTTTTTATTTTATTTCTGTTAGTTGTTATTTTATGTGCCTAATTTCTACAGTACGGAAGAGCATCCTCTTAGCAAGGAAAGGATCACAACATTAAATTCCAGATTCAAAGAAAAACGATCTGCATGCTTGAATGTTTTATTTAAGCTGAATAACTAAAGTATTGAAAATATTAAGTAAAAGAATGCGTAGTTATAAGTTCTTCCCATTTCATTGGCTTCAGTTTTATTTAAGTTGAATAACTAAAACATAAAAATATCAAGAAAAGGAGCACACAGTTATAGAAAATAAGGGGGACATGCGTAAGATTTTTGGGGAACGAACACATTTAAAACCATTCCCGAGTAATCTTATAGAGTGCTTTAAGGCATGTCCATTTCATAAGATTGATAAACCTACACAGGGCACACAATATTTTAATGCCTCTATCATATCAAAGCACATCCTGTACACGTAGATTTGAATATAGCTGTATTTATTTATCTCTTTTTCGCTATGAACTTAAATCAAGTACGTCTATATAAAGGTTTAAGGTATATTCATGCAATCAATTCCACAAATATGTACATGCCACATAATATTTTAATTCCTTTCTCATACCTATGGCCTGTACATATTGGAGAAGTCGATGGAATGCACATGCCTTAAAATGTTTTAAAATCTTCCTCTACTTTAGTCCACGACGTAAACAACGTTAAAAATGCCACACATAATCCCCTCCACGAGACCTTGATTGTGTATTTCTTTACTTGATATTATGAATCTGAAGCTATGAAACATAATAAAAATACATGAGATGTAGAGATATGTGATAACCATTCAAATGCTTACAATTTACAAAGAAATATGCCTCGTGTGCAACACATACATTCAACAGGGATATGTGATTTTCAGGATCCATATAAAGAAAAAGAATAGGCAATGTTGTGTAGCAAGTGAGAGGGTTGCGGTCTCTGTTGTTGAAGTTCCTAGAGTTGGCAATCGATAGTTTCATTTAATTGCATGGATTTGGATATGATTTTATATGAAATGCATTTTTCCTTAATAAAATTTTCCACATGTACTATGAAGTTGCAAAAAATAAACATCAAAATGAGTAGAGCCAAAAAATATAGATAGGGTATCAAGTAGCCAAATAATTTAATTGGGAGAAAAAGATGCAAAGACATCATTACATAACATCCTTTGTTGATAACAACATTCCCAAGAACAATATCACTCCTAAAACATGTTCACGGTGAAAAAATGATGAAGCCATCAAGATATGACTGATATTTTATGCAGAGCTACCTGTCCTAAACTTCACCCTATTGTATTCTTTTTGTTGCAGGTTACAAATTATGATATTATGTTTAAATAGGTAATTTCTCATCTTAGACTTCATGTAGATAAGGCATTATGTTACATGTGTGACGATTGACATCCAATTTTAGTTATATGGAAAAATCAATATATTGTACTTGAGAGCTTTGGAAAGTACGAGACATCTAAGAGACTTTAAATTTTGAGCAAAACCCACCCCAATCATAGATTTGTTAAGGGAAACATCTTTTATTAAAATTTCCACATCAAAGGTATACTTGACATTAACAAAATTTACACTAAATCAAGAAAATTCGACCTGTATAACATATGCGATTATGTGAACTTTTTGACAAAATACACCAATGAAATGGAAAGTCTTCTTGTAGAATAATCAACAGAAACAAAAAGCATTATTTTACATCGAGGTCTCTAGAAATAAGAGCTGACATTATAGCTAATAGGTTATAAGCTTGGTAAAAAAAAGGAGTTTGAAACTAGTGGATAAAAACCTAGGGCGCAACAAAGGAGTCCAAAAATAGGACTCGTCGAAATAGATGTGAATGGTTTGAGGCATGTTCATGCCATCAACTCCACAAATCTGTATAGGCCACACAATATTTTAATTCCTTTATCATACATATGTGGACTATGCATATTGGATAATTCAATGGAATGCACATACCTTAAACATTTTTAAAAGCTTCTTCATCTTTAGTCCATAACTTTACATGGCTAAAAAAACTCCACACATAATTCCCTACATTGGACCTTAACTATGTATTGTTTTACTTGATATTTTGAATATGACGCTATGCAACATAAGCAAAATACATTACCTATAGAAATCTATGACAACCATACAAATTATTAAAATTTATAACAAAATATGCCTCAGTTGTAACACATACATTCAATTGGGATCTGTGATTTTAAGGATCCCTATAGGGAAAATAGGTAGGCAGTGTTGTGTACCAAGTGAGAGGGTTGTATTTTATGTTATTGAATTTCCTAGAGCTAGCTATCAGTATCTACATTTAATTGTATGGATCTAGATATGATTTTACAAGAAACACATTTTGCTTAATAAAATTTTCCACATCTACCGTGAAGTTACAAAAAGAAACATCAAAATGAGTAGAGCCAAAAAATATAGATAGGGTATCAAGTACCCAAATAATTGACTTGGGAGCAAAATATGCAAAGGAATCATTACATAACATTCTCTTTTGATATCAATTTCCCAAGAATGATATATCTCCAAAAACATGTTTACGATGAAGAAACAGCTTTGAAGCCATCAAGATATGATTGATATTTTATACAAAGCTACCTATCTTAAAGTTCACCCTATTATATTATTTTTTTTACAGGTTATAAATTATGATATTATGTTTGAATAGGTAATTGTTCATCTTAGAATTCCTATAGATAAGGTATTATATTACGTGTATGAGGATTGAAATTCGATTTCAGTTATATGGAAAAGGAATTATATTGTATCGAGAGCGATGGAAAGTACGAGACATCCAAGAGACTCTAAATTTTGAGTAGAACCGACCCCAAACATAGATTTTTAAGGGAAACATATTTTATTAGAATTTCCACATCGAGGCGTCTGACATTAACATGTATGTTAAATCAAGAAAATGATTTGTCGAAACATACCCATTTATGTGAACTGTTTGAAAAAATGCCCCAATGAAATGGAAAGTTTGTTTGTAGAACACCAACGAGGAAACAACAAGGAATTATTCTACATCAAGATCTCGACATAAGAGCTAACATTATTGCTAACGAGTTAAAATATTGGTAAAGAAAAGGAATTTGAAACTGGTGGAAAGAAATGTATGGCGAAACAAAGGATTCGAAAAATAGGACTCAAAACAGATGGTCCTTCAAGAAAGCATCACATTAAAGCAATCAAAAACTTTACATGGTAAATATTGTTGGAAATATGTCTGTCTTTGCATGTATAATTTTCTCCCATATATTTTAAGGAAAGCTAAGTTTAGCTCTAGTTTAGCATGTAGTTCATAGCTTTACTTGGAGTCCTATTTTTAGGAAATAGATTTAAAGCAAATAAAGCAAATAGAAATCTATTTTAAAGCATGAAAGCATACGTTGTTTTTAGATAGTAATTATTTCTAGAAAGCTTTATTTTTAGGGCTTTAGGTGGTTATTTATTTGCAAGAATTGTAGCTATTTAGGATGAGTGCATTGAAAGCAAACAACTACATGCACAACTTGATTTGTATGAGCCGAAGTTCGACATTGATGAGTGAATGAATAAAATTATTTATGCACAACAATGCCGATTGGAGTAAATTACTCTGTTTTTATTTATGCAAGTTAATTTTATTGTTCTATTTATTTTTTGTTTGCTATATAATACTGTAGATTTATACAAATTGGTATCACAAGTTTTTCCAGTGACTTATTAACTTGGTAGCAAGTTATGGCTTCTACATCCAAAGATGCGGACACCGCAATTTAATGGAAAGAATTACAAGTACTTGTCATTGACCATGAAGGCGCTCTTCAAATCTCGGAACATATGAGAGATTTTTTTAGAATGGGTACACATAGCCCGCACATGCGGTGGCATATAATGCACTTTCTCAGGAAAAGAACGATACTTTAAAGGAGTTAGAGAAGAAAGATTGAAAAGCTCTTTTTTCATTCATGAGGTGATGCATGAAAGAATCCTTCCCAGAGTGGTAGCAACTAGTCAAGAAAAGACCGCATGGGACACACTTCAAGTTGCATATCAAGGTAAGGAGAAAGTAAAAACCACCAAGCTACAGTTACTTTGTAGAGATTTTGAGAATTTATCAATGAAAGATTTAGATTCCATAGAATCATTATTTACTTATGTAGTTGGCTTAGTCAATCAAATCAAATCCCATGGTGAGACTATTGAAGATAGAAGAATTATTGAAAAATTTCTTAGGAGTTTGCCTACAAAATTTTATCCTCTAGTTGTTGTTATTGAAGAAACTAAGGATCTAAGTCAGTTTTCTATTGATGAGTTGCATGCATCACTAATAAATCATGAACAAAGGATGAATAGATCACATGCAAGTGTAGATAAGGATTTTGCATCTCAGACAATAGGTATTCATGGAAAAGAAGAGGAAATTTCATCCCAAGAGGAAGAGGAAAAATTTTATCTAGAGGACGTAGTAGCGGTTCATCGAACTCAGGTGGAAGAGGACAGAGTCAAGAACAAAGTTATGGTCAGAGACAAGATAAGTCTCATGTTCAGTGCCATTATTGCAAGAAGTATGGGCATTATGCTTATGATTGTAATAAAAATCAATATGATCAGGAGAGGAAAAATCAAAATCAGGTTGGAGGTTCTACTTCTAGATCTATGTTTATTAAATGCACAAGGATTTCCAAAGGAATACCTTTTTTATCATTTATTGAGTGTAATTTATCAAAAGAGATTCCATGTGATGTATGGTATTTGGATTCTAGTTGCAGTAATCACATGACAGGTAATCTAGATTTATTTTCTAGTTTGGATGAATCGGTGAAGAGTGATGTTACTCTTGGAAATAAAAATATTGTGTCTGAAAAAATAAAAGGCACAGTTAATATTCTAACTAAACAGTGGGAGAAATTGAATATGCATGATGTTTACTATGTTGCAAGATTGAAGCACAATCTTATGAGTATTGAACAAGCTGTACGAGAAAGGGTATCGGGTTTATATGGAGGATAATAAGTGAGTGATTATGGAAAAAACTCCTCGCACTCAATTGATTGTAAAAGTGAAGATGAGCAGCAATAAGATGTTCCCTTTGATTTTAAAACTAGGAAAAAAATAAATCAGATCTATTTGTAGCAAAATTAGTAGCTTAGTTCATAGCCAAGTCCTGTGCTAAGTCAAATCAATCTTCTACTTGAGTCCTGCACTCAAGAATATGAGTCTTGCGCTAAGGTAAATGAGTCATGCGCTAAGGTAACAGAGTCTTGCGCCAATGTAAAAAGAGGTATGCGCTAATACAAGTGAGTCATGCATTGGTTCCTCTGCAGAACATAGTTGATTCTTGCGTTAAAGGAACACAATCAACTTTTCAATCAGTCATGAAAGATGAATCGTGGCTTTGACATCTAAGGTATGGACATTTGAATTTTGGAGGTTTGAATTTACTTCATAGAAATAATATGGTTAAAGGTTTTCTATTGATTCAGAAACCAAAAAAAGTATGTGAAGGTTTTATTTTGGGGAAACAACAGAAAGATTCTTTCCCAGTTGGCAAAACAAAGAAGAGAAAGTGCTTCACTTGAAATTGTGCACTCAAATTTATGTGGACCCATGTAAACAAATTCTATTGGAGGTTTTTCATAGTTTATGACATTCATTCATGACTACACAAGGAAGACATGGGTATATTTTATAAGACATAAATTAGATGCCTTTGATACATTTCAGTAGTTTAAGGCATTAGTGGAGAAGCAAAGTGGATACTACATCAAATTTCTTAGGACAGACAAAGGAGGTGAGTATGTATCTAATGAGTTTATGAATTTTTACAAATATCACGGTATACAAAACAAGTTTACTACCGGTATACACCACAACAAAATGGTGTGGCAGAGAGGAAGAATAGAACCATTACGGAAATGGTAGGAAGTGTGTTGAAGGAAATGCACCTTCCAAATGACTATTGAGCAAAAGCAGTAGCAACTTCTTTTACATTCTAAACAAGTGTCCAACAAAACTTGTTAAGAACATGTTTCATCAAGAAACATAGACTAAAATGAAACATAGTGTTTCAAATTTTAGAGGTTTTGGTTGTGTAGCATATGCACATGTGCATGATGAGCTAAGGAAGAAGTTGGACAACAAAGGAGAAAAGTGTATTTTTGTTGGTTATTCATAGAATAAAAAGGCATACAAGTTCTACAATCTGGTCACTAGAAAGATTATGATCGAAAGAGATGTTCAATTCATTGAAAATGAAACATGGGATGGAAGTATAGAGAAAACAGTGAGTATAACAACAACTATACCACATGATAATATGGAAAATGAAACTTTAGAGCAACAAGGTACTGTATCTACAAATCTTAGACATGCACCACAAGTTATAGCACAAGCTACACCTCCATATATAGTTTATAGGTCTCCAAGATTTCAGCTATCTTCAGCCATGCAAGAGACACCGGAAGCAACTCCATCACCATAAAGCAGTCCATCATCGAATAGTCCTATGCAATGGAAAACACATAGTCTTAGTGACATTTACAATATTGATACAACTAACTCATTTTCAATTTTTTCCTTATTTTCTGAAGCTACAAATCCAATATATTTTGAAGAGGCTAAGAAGAATGAAGTTTTAGCAGAAGCTATGGATGATGAGATCAATGCTATAGAGAAGAATCATACATGGGAGCTTATGGATCTTCCAAAAGGAAAGGATGTGATAGGAGTCAAATGGGTCTACAAGACCAAATAAAATGCTGATGGAAAAGAGTAGAAACATAAAGCAAGGATGGTAACAAGAGGTTTTATGCAGCAATATAGAGTGGACTACAATGAAATGTTTGCACCAGTAGCACATTTGGACATGGTAAGAATGGTTTTAGCAATTTTAACTCAAAACAAATGGCCTATTTATCATATGGATGTAAAATCAGCATTCTTGAAGTGGAAGTTTATGTGAATCAGCTAGAAGGTTATGAGATTGAGGGTCATGAAGGAAAGGTATACAGGTTGAAGAAAGCACTTTATGGTCTCAAGCAAGCACCTAGATCTTGGTACAACATGATTGATTCTTATTTGATATAGAATGGTTTTAGTAGGAGTAGCAGTGAGCCTACCTTATACACCAAGATAAATGAGCAAGGTAAGATTCTAATTATTTTTTTATACATAGATGATTTGATCATTACTAGAAATCTATCTACAAAGTCATTCAAATCAGCCATGAAGAAGGAATTTGAGATGATAGATCTTGGTTTTATGCATTACTTTTTGGGCATTGAAGTTCAACAATCAATAGAAGGAGTTTTTATCTCATAAGAAAAGTATGCAAATGATGTTTTGAAGAGGTTTAACATGTTGAATTGTAAGTCAGTGCCAACACTAGTTGCACTAGGTTTGAAGTTTAGCAAAGAGGATAGCGGATATTTTTTTGATCCAACATTATTCAAAAAGTTGGTTGGAAGTCTTGTGTATTTGACGACCATAAGGCCTGAAATTATGTATGGTGTGAGACTCATATCTAGGTTCATGGAATATTTGAAAGATTCACATTGGCAAGTTGGAAAAAGAATTTCGAGATATGTTTGTAGAATGAAGAATCATGGAATTCTATATTCAAGTTCGGAAGAGTTCAAATTAATTGGGTATACGAGATAGTGACAATGTCGAAAGTATATATGACCTGAAAGAGAACATCCATTTTTGATTTTCACTTTGGAACAAGAGTGGTTACATGGGCATCAAAGAATCATCCCATTGTCATGTTATCTTCAGCAAAATAAGAATATGTAGCAACAACAAGAGCAACATGTCAATTTGTTTGGATGAGAAGAGTATTGAAATATTTGCAACATGTTGTCCACTCAAAATTTCCCGCACTTAAAGTAAATTTTCAAAATTTTGAGTTTTGAATGTCTTCTCTGTCGTCTTTGAAAATGTTAAAAGTCAAGAAATTGTAACAGATCTGCATTCCTGGGTCATTTTGTGTGTTTCTCGCGTACTTCGCGTATTTTTGTCCCGCATGTCCCAGTTTCAAATGGGCCCCTTTGTTGCATTTTCGCCCGAAACGCCTGAGCCGCGTACTTCGCGCATTTCTGCTCCAAATGTCCCAAGCTCTTCCGGACCTTCTGTCACGTTTTCGCCCGAATTGACCAAGTCACGTACTTCAGAACTTTTTGACCCAAATGTCCCAAGTCAAAAAGTGCAAGTCGTTCCAATTTCGCCCGAAACACCCGAACCGCGTACTTCACGCGTTTTTGTCCCAAATGTCCCAAAATGCATTTGTGCGTCTTCTCCTGCTTCGCCCGAATCGGCCGAGCCGCGTGTGTTTCGCGCATTCGCGTCTCACATGTCCCAAGCGAACCAAATGCCATTCATACTTAGTTTTCCCGCGCTCTACCCGAATATGTTGCTTTTCAAATTGGTAGATATGAATTTAATGCGCATTGATTTCCTTTCTCTCTCCAAAATGGCTATATAACGAGTAGACCCCCTTTTACATTTTTCACACTGCTTCCTTGCTCGAACCCCTGCAATCTAATTTCTTGCGCACATACCCGTTCCCTACTGCAATTCCTTCCCAAGTCTAGATTGCAATTCTCTCTCAACTACTATCAGTATGAAGATCAAATTCCAGGGACAGGAGCAAGTTTCACCACTAGAGTCTGCCGTTCTCAACATTGGAGACAGTGAAGCTCGACATCTCGACTTCGGCGATTTTTGGGCAAGGGTGGCAGATACAAACCCTACTCCAATGGCAGCAATGATTCACGACAGTGGTTTGGCCTTTGCTGGCGGTTTCCCGATCTCGGTACAGTGTGCTGATACCGTGCTTTCATGCGGAGCTCACTTCGACCCCACCTCGAGCGAATTGACCAATATACACGGGGAACTCATTGCCAAACTAGATGCTGCCGCCATTAGCACTGCTCTGAGGATCCCAGAGACGGATAATGCCATAGTCGTTTCTCGGGATCAAGCACAGGCCCTGTTCAATCAGGACAGCGACAAATACAAAGCACGGGTTGCAAAGTCCTGGCTGAAGAACCCTAAGAAAGGAGCTTCTCGTCTGACCAAAACCCTCTTGCGGGCAGATTTTAATGAAGAGTTGTCTGATTTCATAACTCTTCTGTTGGCTCGAGTTATGGGCTTGCCCTCCACCAATGAGTTCCATTTCTGGATGTGCCCGCTCATCAACATGGTATACGAGGGAACACGAGAATATCAATCAAGGCGGAGATCATTAGCATGAATTTGGCGAGGCAAAATGTCCAACGTGTGCAAAGAAACAAAGAAGTTCTATATGACTTCGTACCTGATGTACACTCTGGCAGCATCAAGGCAGTGGTTTGGTTTCTCTTACATAGATGAACACAAAGATGATCCAATATATGCATACTGCCCGCAGTTCACCCTGGAGACTAGCAATCGTAACTTCAGAAGGGTCAACGACGCTTTCACCATGTACGTGGTTAGGCTGCTCGAAGGCGATACTGCCAGGAGATTCTCTGATGAAGCTATGACTCTGATATCGCACTACGGTGCTTACTTCATCTAGTTCAGGAAATTCTCTTATATCAGGCTTACTGGCTATGAGGGAACCCCTCTAAGACCCCCATGTTACTCAGTAATGATAGGATGGTCTTGATAGAAATATGCAGGCAATTGGACAAATTGCACAGAACCTGCAGGGATAAGAGGATCACTGGTTTACACTTTCCCATCTCTTTGGGAAATTATACCTGCAAAACAGCCCTAGATGCACAGAATGTAGAAAGAGCCCTGGTTCCCATCACGGTTCACTTCTTCAAGCCAAGGACTTGCTTCGACTTGAAGAGGTTCATTGGGCAGAACATCAAAATAGTCTATTATCACGAGAGCGATACGAGGAAGACTATTGGGCTGATTGTGCTGATGATTTTGAGGCTAGAAGGAGGCACTATGGCAGATTCTCCTTGCAATTAATTGAAGAACTCGGCCTATATCAAGTTCCTGAAGGGCTAAAGGATGACAACTCTGATCTATACTCGTATGAGTATGAAAATGTGGTTAAGCACACTCCTTTAGAGGACGTGGATTGGAACAGGAAAGAGAGGGACGACCTGGCTGAGATCCTTGCTCCAGTTTTAGTCAGGACTAGGGTCTGGTTTGACAGGAAAGTTCGAGAGTTCAGGAGGCATTCAGGAGAATCCTCTTCTAAGGACACTTCAACACCGAGAAGAGAAGCATCTATTCCAAGGTCTGAGACACCAGTGAAGACCCCTCCTGCCTCATCAACTCAGGGACCTGCAGAATCTACTCCTTCCTCATCCACCCAGGTATATAAGAAGAAACTCAAAGAAGTAAAGAAAGAACCTGTGGAAGAAGATCTCCAGGAAAAACAGAAAATTTGCCTATAGGACCAGAGAACATCATTGTTCTTAGTGAAAGTGAAGAAAGTGAAATGCCAACCCTTGCAAATGCTCCTGAAGACCCAGCTGATAAAGATAAAGAAGTCCAGAGCACTGAGCTTCCAGGTGCTATTGATTCTTCTACCACAATTACCTCCAGTGCCCCGCTCACATCTCAACTCGAGTCAACAGCTACACAGACCTTGAGTGTCATGAGCCCCCTGTCTCTTGGTCCCCTTGCCCCTCCTGCTGATTCCTCTTCCTCTTTCGCGTGGGTGCAACCTTTGGTCGACAAAAGGAAGAGGAAATTCTCCTCTCAAAGCTCGGGATCAAATTTTGATGTTGTCGCAGCCTTGTTGGGCACCACTCCTTCTCATGCCAAGAAAGCCAAAGTCTGCTCCAGAATAGTGTCTGATGTTCAAGGTCAGCAATTCCTGGAGATTGCCAAGCCTACAACGGATAAATCAAAGCAGGACTTGCAGGTATCTGACTTGGAGCTCTCAAGAATCCCAATGGGAGAGTCTACCCCTGAAGGTGAAATTCACAACCTCCAGGAAATAGTCACAAGAGTCATTGGGAGGGTAGAAAAGGGCCAACAAACTATTGAACAGTTGGAAGAACAGGCCCAAGTTCTCACAGGTTTCATCAAGTCCCTTTTGTCTAAGGACAAAGTTTTGGACCCTACCCCCTTGACTGCTCTCCCACCTCCTGTAATTCTAAGCCAAGATGAAGTGCAGAGTATTAAAGATATGCACAAGTATTCTGTCTATGGCAGAGCTATTGAAGCCATGGTGGATGACATGCTTGTTGCTGGGTTAAACTTCATCGGTGAAGCTTTCAAACTCCACGAAAAGGTGAGCAATGTGCAACTGAAGCTCTCCTCCACTATCAATACCATGGATAAAGAGCTCAAAATCTGGAGCAGTTGCATAGTAGACCTTCGCCTTATGGGACAAACAGACGAGAACATTTTGCTTTGGCGAATAAAGTTTTTGATGATGCAAAGGACAATCATTAAGTTCGGGTCTATAGTGTGGATTGGAAGATCGAGTCTTGGAGGAGGCTTTGGGAGAAATGAAGAACAGCTGGCAGAAGGGTGAAGCCTTCAAGACATTGGTTGTCTCGGCTTTCAAAGATATACACTGTCATCTTCAAGATGAAACTTCTGGTGCTTCCCTTTCCTTACAAGAGATCAAAGCTCAGTTCAGAACTTTTGTAAAAGACAATTTATTCAAGGAAAGCTCCATCTCCAAAGAAAAAATGAAGGAGATCTGCTCTCTTCAATCTGCCATTGAAGAAGCAAATAAAGATTATCATACTCATGTCGAGTTTGATAAAGAGATGGAGAAGTGTCTGGGATTTTGGACTCAGTCTGCAGCCAACACGCGCCTTCCCGTGGCGAGACATAGGCCGAGGCATTAAAGAAATTCAGGCAGCGGATTCTGAAGTCGGTGGGTCCCTCTCAGTGACTGGCCACCTGTCTTCTTCCCCATTCTTTTCTCTTCTTCCCTTTCTTTTCCGTTTTCTTTGTAATAGGTTGAGGTACTGCGATTGGCGGTCCTTAACTATTCTTTAGTTAAAAGAAACGGTTACAAAGAGTAACTGATTTGTAAGCTATATAATGGCCTTCTTTATGCCATTCGAAGGAGGAAGAACTTGGCATATTTTCTGAAAGTGTAAATAGATCATAAAGAAATCAATACAAAAGGGCTTTCCATTCATTGTCTATCTAATCTCTGTTATCTCTGTGTTTTCATTTAATTTCGTGAAGATCATTTGTTTCTAGTTCGTTAGTCTCACTGATTGCATATTTTCAAATATTGCGAGTATAGTGATCTTGTATAACCAAGAAGGAACTTTGTGTCCTTGATTAATGAATCTGAAGAAGGTTATTTACAGAACTTTGTGTCTGGTAATCTCATCTTGTTCATCCAATGCAAACGATCTTGTTTTAAATTCACTGCAACTTCGTATACATAAAGGATTATTCTGCTATCTATAATTCTGCATGTTGCTCTTCTGCTCATCCTCGTATTCCCTTTCCTCAGTCCTTTTGTAACTGATGATCCTTGTGGAAAACACTTTCGTAATATCCAAGTTCAACCATAAAATCATGTTTTGTATATTTGTAAATAAGTTCGTTTCTGAATAAGGGAACCTCTCCCATTAAAGAGGAGGGACTTCTTGTCCCCTGACTGTTGCTCTTCTTAAAAGTCCTATTTGACGACCAACACAAAGATAAATAAGAGGATTCTACGCACATTTTTTGTGACAAAGAACTCAACCATAACATTTTCCAAAAATCATGTTTTTCATAAAAAGAGAAAGCACATTGATACGAGGTATCATTTCATCAGAGAATTGGTTTGTTTTTATTTGATTGGGTAAAAAACAAGT
This sequence comes from Taxus wallichiana var. yunnanensis, assembly GCA_018340775.1. Taxonomy (NCBI): domain Eukaryota; kingdom Viridiplantae; phylum Streptophyta; class Pinopsida; order Cupressales; family Taxaceae; genus Taxus; species Taxus wallichiana. Next base: position 816,734,600 of record CM031243.1, on the reverse strand, counting down.
TTTGAAGCGATCAGGAACCCTGAATAAAATGAAAGATAAATCGTTGAGGCTCAGAAGGAGAAACAACAAAGAAATGACCCAAAAAGAAACTGGCCCAAACAAAAGCAGACCTAAATCCTATGGACGGGAAGCAACGAGGCCAAGTAAGTCGCACCAGTCGAAACTAGGAAACAATCTACCTCGAGCATCCCCCTGATGAGACCTCAAATTCAACCGAAGGGGCGGGTGGTCAACTTTAAAATTTTTCTTATTGGACACAAGTGACCACACCCCCACTACTTCATGTACTTCCAACATAATATCTCCAACATACGTAGAATCACACCTACCAAGATCGATCACCAGATTCACATCATGAAACTATGGCAATTCATGATTTAGCTTGGTTCTTCCGTTGAGATCTTTGGCCTGGATGCAATCTTCTAACACTCCATTAACTCCAAAGACATGTGCATTGATTGCACAAAGAAATAGAAATGTTTTCCTTCCTTTTACCGAGATATAGCCCTTCCCCATCACCGGTAAACCTATGTGTTTCAAAGTTGTCTTCGGATTCGACCCTACTTCATTAACTCCGGACCAATGAAGCTTCATTCTCTTCATCCTCAACATGAACTGCCTTCTTTGATTTGTCTCCATCATTCCCATCCCCTTGCGCAGAATCGACAACCTTGCAGGCAGAAGATCCAGGGTCACTTCACACCGTTCTACACTTTGCACAATATAATCTCGAGCTTTCCACTTCAATTGTTTGCTCCCAGACCCCATACGAAGAGTTGAGAGTAATCTGTTTGGGAATTTTAGTGCCATCAAGGACTGAGACACATAATCTAGCATGCACCAATCTCGATCTAGATTTATTTGGAGGGTCGACAATGATAAGGATTCCCATAGATCTTGCCACAAATAAGAAAATTTTTGCTTCCCAAAACTCTAGTGGGAGGGAAGGAAGCCGAATCCAAACCTAGAGGGCTTTAAAAGTGAGATTATGTGGAAGTCCTGGTTCCCACCTATGAAAAACTAGGGCCGTGTTACCATAGAACCATGGAGCTCCGTGGAGGATGTTTTGCATGTCCTGCCCATTGAGAAAGATGAATAAGAACCCCTCACCCGTAAGGGCCCTAACTTCAACCTTACAACTCCATTTCCGTCTACACTAGTCTCGAATTGAGTCTATGTTAGGCCTGAGGCCTGCAAACCTTCCTAAGATCGCAAGTTTTTACCTATCCTTTGCTTTGTCAATAATACAATTCAGGATCTCCAAGTGTGGCTCCTCCTCTCTCTAAAGGGTGTGACCTTGACAGAGTTTCTCTATTGGCTGCACCGAACAATATAGTTGCCCATGACCTCTCTTTAGTTTCTCCCATGAGCTCTCCAACTTCTCAATTAACATGGAAATTGGTTAACAACATAGAAATTTGTCTTGAATTTTGCAAATCCAAGAAGATCGGTTTAGAGACATTTTTATAGAGGCTTTAGAAAAGGAAGTTTTCGAATTTTGAAGGATTTGTTTGGGAGTTTGTAACACAGCTCCGAGCATGTGAAACCTACGGGTTTCGAAATTAATGGGGAGTGTTGGAAATATTCATGTGTTGCATGTATAATTTCCTCCCGTAGATTTTTAGGGAAAGCTAAGTTTAGATTTAGTTTAGCATGCAGTCTGTAGCTTTAGTTGAAGTCCTATTTTTAGGAAATAGATTTAAATCAAATAAAGAAAAAAAGAAATTTGTTTTAAAGCATGCAAGCATGCATCGGTTTTAAACAGAATTATTTCGGAAAGCTTTGTTTTTAGAGATGTAGGTGATTTTTAATTTGCAACAATTGTAGTTGTTTAGAATTAGTGCATTGAAATCACACAGCTACTACGCACAACTTGATTTGTATGAGCCGAAGCTCTCACATTGACAATGAATGAATAAAATCGTTTATGCACAACAATGTTGATTGGAGTAAATTACTTTGTTTTTATTTATGCGGGTTAATTTTATTGTTCTATTTATTTGTTGTTCGTTGTATAAGACTGGATATGTTCTACAAATATGTAACTGTAAGCCTAGACATCAATGATTCCAACAGTGTCCGGTCCAAGGATCAATTAATAGTAAAGCATTCTTACAAAATAGGATAAGTATAATATGCAAACAGAAGGAAACCATGAAATTTAACCTCTTTTCTGCAACAATGACCGCGACACTCCTCCACATAACAAAAAATGGAAGCTTACAACCCATTAAATATTTTATAGCACCATCTCCTTGTACATGATCGACATATCGTTTTTAAGCAGCATGACGTCGTTGGCCTTTAATTAAATGTAAAATCTACCTCAACAACGCAGCAAGGTATGAAAAGTGCAAGGAGGATCAACGGGAGCTCTGCAAAAGGACAAAAAATCACACAGTAAAACATCGGAAATGGTCAGAACCATGTTCATGGTCTTGCATCTGCAGAGAAGCCCTAAATCTCGTCGATGCGAACAATGAAGACAACCTCCGGAAATAAGTAACGCCTATCGGCTTGAATTAATCTAATTTGTGATTCCTTTGGCACAATTTTTTTGAGTTTTTACAAAAGTAAAACTTGAATTCAACTTGAAGTTTAAAATATTTCCAAACAAGTAAACCACTAAGAGTTATGAGAGAATTTTTATGATGATAATTTATGTGTGTATATTTATTAGTATTTACATTTCTTTAATGTTTCTTAAAGCATATAAAATAGTTTTCATTTTATAAAACTCTTTTCATAATTTTAGATTCGCTACTTTCCTAGAGGGGACCTTCTACATGGCCCATGATATAAAAGACATTTTATTTATTAATATTCATATAATTGAATTTAAATAAAATGTTTATAAAGTTATTGATAATGAAGTAGTTATATATTTATATGATTTTCTTTTTATTTAATTTTTGATTTAAATCTACATTTTTATGTAGACTTCTATAATTTATCACATTCAATTACGAATTTGGTGGATATATGGGTAAACTTAGTATTATTTTATATTTTGTAAATATATATTTCATCATATTTTTCGTATTTGTTTTATATATCATTTTTCTCATATTTCTTTAATGTATAGGATCTTATATTATATTAGCAAGTAAAATGATACAAGATAATTCACAAAAAAATGGGTGGTATGGAAGCATGCCCCGAAGCCACACGATCAAACTAGGCCGAGATTAGGAAAGTCAACTATAACAAAATAAAAAAAGGCACTGAATAAATGAAATTATGCTGCCACTACAAATTGTTGACAGTAGAAGGCGGATTAGGATCATCAGGCCAACCGGATCTAGGTAGGTCCTTGCCCTTGTTTGACACATCCCAACTAGAGGTAGGTTGGTGCTTTCTTTAGTATCATCAACGATTCCTATGTGGTCGAAATGGTAACATATAGTCTGGGATACTTATCTAGTGGAGGTTGGAGGCTCCAATCATCATGAGTGTGTGGATTGAGGGCATTCGCCGAGCCCCATCTAAGTCGGTTGGGTGGCAAAGGGGTACCCACCATGGTGGTGAGTTATATGCGGAGGGGAGAAGCTACTCTAAAGAGGTTAAGCTGCGTGGGGACTAGCGAGCACGGCTACAAGAGGCTCAGACGACCACCTCGGGACGATAACCATGGGGAGCGAAGCGCTTAGAGGGGGTGATGGCTCACGAGAAACATTGTAAGAGGCATTACCCCAAAGTCAAAGAAGATTTTGGAGGTGCTCCACCTCGAGGGCCACCTTATTTGCTTGCACTTGAATATGTAGTAATACATTGGAGATTACCACATTCTTATTATAAATAGAGAAATGTTGATCAACTTCAACATTAACAAATAAACAAGAATTCCATTCTTTCCAAAGACAGAAGATAATTTCCCCTCTAAAAGCATGCCAAATTTGGGAAAACTTGTGAGGCATTCTAGGGTTATCTCCTAAAAGAATATGATGTCAAGTAAAACATTTTGGTCTGAAGGGGAGAAAGAATGAATGTATCCAGTTCCAAGCCTTTTGGGCTTTACTACAATACCAAAATAGGTGAGACAAGGTTTCCACATGTCCACAGAAGGGGAATTTGGGGGTTGAAACACCAAGATGAGTCGAGACGTGTGCTAATTGGAAGGCCTTGATGAAGGAAACACTACAAAAAATGTGTGATTTTAGGTTCCACACATGTAGACCAAACAATATTGAATCCCTTTCTCTAACCGGATGGAGAAGAATGCAGTCCACACCGAGTTATGAATTTTCCAACCATGGGAAAATGGAGCGAAAGAAAAGCATAACCTTCACTAGCAATGTAATCCTAGAAGGAGGTGTCCACAACTTCTGTAACACCCCAAAAATCACACACACGAACAACACAATAAAAGACGGGATTTTTTTTTTTTGACTTGCTTGAAGATAATACGACGCTACACAAGTTCTCTAGGGAATAAAATCAACTAAAGACATTCTTTCCATGACACGGACTCACACTGCTGAGTTCTGACTAACATGAGGCACACACTTAGGACACAATGGTACATCTAGAGTATGCAATTTTACAACAAGGTTTTCCCACAGAAGGTTTCTTTAGAATCATGTTTTAGCTGTAAGTGCTTTTACATTATTTACTTTTCCCGGAGAAACCATGAAAGGAGAATCTGAAGTTCATGTCTCCTTTGAAGAGTTTTCTCCTACCTTGTTAAAGTTAATATACAGTGTGAACAAATTATTGTATGGTAAGAGGTTACTTCATTTACTTGATTAACTTATTCATTTGTGAGGAGGCAGTTAATTTCTCAAGGCTCTTAACTTCATCAATTTGTTTTCGACGTTGTGCTTTTGAACATATATGTTTTATCTTTTCAAGCGGTCAATTTTATTTTATTTTATTTTATTCCAATACATGACTGCCTAAATCTTGGATTCATCATTAAGATTTTATTAGTTGTTAATGAGGTTTCATTGGGGTCAAGAGTCTAACCAGAAATATTAAAGATTTCACTTGGGCTTCACTTGAAGAGATAGACATAAGTATACTGTTTACATTTTCAACGGGTAAGATAGATCGAAGAGTTTCTTAATCAAGTTCCTTCTATTTATTATAATTTTATTATCTTCCAAGATTTAATCATTGATTTCACCTTAAGACCGTTCTAAGGGCTCACCACAATAAGAGATTGTTGATTAGTTTACGTGGGATCACAAGGTATATTTGTTTTCTCTTGTTTTCTTTTTGCTAGGTTCAAAACATAGTCCTCTACCAAACGACACATGACCAAAGGTAACCAAAGTGATGTAAGTTGATTCAAGTTTAGATAATTATAATTAGGTGTGTCAATTCAAGGATAAATCATATTCTGAAAAGTGAATAATCAACGAAGGATACGCATGTCAAAAACAAGTTCATTTAATCTTATTGACAATAATATTTCTCAAATTGACTTTCAAACGATAACAACCTACATGAGAACAATACAAATTTATAACACAATGCCTTCTATATAGTCTTCACAATTTCCATACCAATGTTTTAAAGCAAAGGAAAACATTCGTAAATGCAATAGATTCTAAGAAGGCTGAAACCACTCTCTACACGTGTTTCTTTTTCTCTCTCTTTTTTTTTCTTTTCTACTCAGGAAATCCTCCTGCACATTTGTTAGCACATGTCATTCATAAACCCGAGAACTGAGCACGATAAAAGCTATAACATTAAGACAATATGTTGTTATCTAAGCTGTTTCAAGGAAAAAAAAAAAAAGACACTTGTGATTATGAAAAATAATCTAAGAGTCTAAACAAGAGTAATTAAAGAGTTGTCCAAAAGCATAAAATGTCTAAATAAAAGGGATGGCACTAACTCTATTTAATTATCATTTTCTCATAGGAGCAGTTAATAAACATCATAGTGAATTTCACCCATATCACAATAATGACCGTCATTTTAACAAGATAACATTTCGAAACAAAAACAATTACAAGAAGAGAATTAATTTCAAACGTGATATGTCCCTATTTGTTTAAGTTAGTTCACCAAGCCAAGGATTCCTATGCCACTGGAAGATCCCAAACAATCAATCGACATGAGAATATCTAACCAACATGACTTATTAATATTAAGATGATGTGCCTATAACATTAATTTTATGTCAAAGACAAAATAAATGAATTGGAAAGAAAAGGGATGAAAAGCACAAATGACCCCGTATGGGTCACATCCTATCCTAACTATCCTTCATTAAACTTTCTTCTAATCAAGAGAATGTCTTAAGAAAAGGACAAACTTGGCAAGACCAAACATAACCATCATAAATCTTACAGGAGGGTTACTCAATCATTCACAAGGACACAACACAGGATACATAGCTTCCAAAGGATCTATCGTCAACAACAAGTTGACTTAAACCTTTCTGGTCAACACATAACCATTCTACTACAATGACAACAAGGAGGTCGTATCACAACGATCATCACAAAAACCAGTCAACCATTGAGTTTCCAAACACACCAACCTCTAAGTCACAGGAGAATGAAATTTAAGCATCCTTACGGAGCAAAACGTAGAGTAATTTCTTACGCATAAAACCAACATCCCAACTTTAAGATTTGAAAACTTCCTCACTAATGATCAAGTAGATCTCGTATCCTCCAACATGTGTGAAACAAAATCAAGGTAAGAAAAGAGTATTTCCTCTGACATTTTAAGCTATCCAAAATAAATGTGAGTATCGTCAAAAGAAGACATTCCATAGGATCAACTACATTCCTCAAAACATACAACAGTCACCAAGGGAGAGAAGGTGATTCCAAAGACAACAATCTCCAAACGGTGAACATGAATTGATATCAATTTATGACGATCAACCATGACACTCGAAAAATAAAAGTATTTCTTCGAGCGATTCAAAACAAATAACAAAAGCAACTAACCTAGTTGAAAGTAATATCAACTTGGCTCAATTCAAAAATCGGTCAAGCTAAGCACACACCAAGCCAACCGGGAAGGGTTACTAGAACCTAAACAAATGAAAGAAAAGGATAGAGACAGGAATAACACCATTCACCTATACACAATGCACTCATGATGACTCAATCACCAATTCGCAAATACCCAACATAACCTGGACTACGGATCTCGAACCGAAACAAGAATAAGAACAAAACAAGAACTATAAAGTTGAGTCCAACGACAATGTTTGATAAAAACATTCAAATCGTGAGACCAACACAAAGAACTCAGGAATTTTCATTAAAGGAACCCCACCTCTTTTGTTTTATTAGTCTTAAGCAAAAATTCACCCAACTAATATTTATTAAAACCCGAAAAACAATATAAAGGCTTGACCAAATGCGCAATCATTTCTAATGCCAAAAAAAAGTATACAAATGAGCAAGGGAAGTGGAAACCAAACAACATACCATCACACGAGACATTTATATGAAGAGTAGAGTTATTTAATGAATCGGTTAAATAACAAGTATAAGAATCAATGGTATAGAGAATATCGTGCCCGATTAAGCTCCCGCATGATGATCGATAACAAGATGGACAGGGCCTGCAACAGCAACCCAAGCCTAATTCCATTTTCTTCAAGCTCGTTGGGTGCCCAAACATTGAACATCTTCACGTTGGCACAGGTAGGAGTTCACGGCAAGGATGGGTGGTCTAAAATACTTGCCATCATCCTTCTAACACCGCTCCAAGATTAGCCCTAGAACTTCTGTAGGCCCCATTTTTGGCAATTGAACTTGATCCTTCGTCATTCATCCAAACACCTCCACCATCTCCATATGCATCTTATTGTTTCTGATTTGGACCTCCTAACCTTAGTGCTCTCATATTAAGAGCAGCCCTAGTCTGAGACAAATAAAAAGAAGATGGCTTTATAACCGAAAACAATCTCTTGGTACAGGCTCCATATCCATAAAACAGTCCCTAGACTTAGCATCCTCACCTTTTCCCTACATCCCATAACCTACAATCATGGCTGTCTATGAGAATACATCACTTTTAGGCATTTGTTCAAATACTCGGCATGCAACTCTAAAATTCCCACATTTGCAATACATGTCTACAAGGGCATTCATTACTATAATAAACAAATCAAAACCACTTCTTAGTATGAAGACGTGGATCTCCTTTCCCTGATGCAAATTCGACAGGTGAGAAGTTACTGGAAGAACAATTGCAAAGGTAACATTGTTGGGCTTCATGTCAGCCAGATGCATTTGTTGAAAGAGATCTAAACTTTCCTCATAATGTCCACTCTGTGCATACCCTGCAATCATTGTAATCCATGACACTATTGTTTTCTCAGTACATGTTCTGAATCTAAAAATATCCTGCTACCTTCATCTCCCAAGACATTTTATCCAACATTGCATAGATCTCACATTGCACATGGGTGCGATCTGTCACCTACACAAAAAGCATGCACCTTTTTATTGCCTTTAATCCAACTACACCAAGTTTCTTTTTAATTCCTCTATCCTTCATCGATCTCCTAAATAGTTCTCTTGCAAAGCAAACTGTGCTTCATGAATATTCTGATATGAAACAGATCCACCTCTATGAGATCCTCTTCCAAATCCGGAACCTTAAAGAGAACATTATCTTCCAGCTTCGAGACAGGGGTGTCATTATCAGTGGTTTTTCTTCAAATGGGCGCTACTGAAAGGTCCACCAGCGGCTGCAGAAAAAGATCTCCCTTGTATCCCTTGGCTTCTCTCGACCACACCATGCACAGGTGTGGCTATGGAAATGATTTTCCCGTTTCTGAAACAGAAGCCCTCACACGTGTTGGCAACTTCACCACATGGGAAGGGGAAGAGCCAGTCATGGCAATGGTGCACTGTCGAGCACTGTTCACTATTTTCTTTTACACCAAAACTCAGACCTCCAGACTCGCATCTTTCACTGCCTAGGCGAGTACCTCCATTGCCGGCTCCATTGATGTGTCCTCCACCACCTGTGCGAGTTCCACCGCCGCCATCTCCATTGATGTATGCGACTAGAATAAGGTTAGGGCACAGGCACGGGCTCTCCAACTTCTTTCAGAGATCAGGGGTCTCGGATTTACTTGTCTCGGAGGAACTTTCCTGCTCGAGCTCATCCATTTAAGCCTGGCCCTTTTCAAAAAAAAAAAAGCTGCATCGGGAGTCACCCCTCCCTCCATCACTTTCCACACGAGAAAAACTGAACAGATAACAACATAGTGGACAACCTGCTCATTGGAAGCGCTCAAAACAGCTTCGCTTCTGCACGTGCCACGCCGCTGGTTAAACACTACTCCCAGCACACCGCTCACCACCACACCCCGCAGCACCCCAAGCAAGGAGGTAATACGCTACTTCACTAGCTTGCGGCTTCATCTAAAAACCACCATATCTAACCCATGGCTAGGCAGGTGGAAAACTTCCATCATATTAGAAATAGTAGTGAACACAATCTCAACCTCACTTGAAAACTTGCCTCAAGATTTGATCGAGCTTCTTCCATGTTAGTTTCACCACTTGACAGATGAAGCGACTTCCAAAAAAAAGGCAAGATAGCTCAACTAAAGCTTTACCTCATTCTTCTACTACAGCCGCAAGATTTTTGCAACCACCGATCACGACCGTGGTCACGTGCAACTACTAGAACATCGGGATCAACACCAAGCTGTTCCTTGGGCTCGCCTGCGGCATTGTTGCACTTAGCTCTCTCTGGGGCCACCGATTTTCTACGATACGTTTACTTCTCTACCCTGTAGCTGCTTTGGATAATGCCAAGCACTTCCTCACGGCACTCCCGAGGAAGAAGATCAGTTCCACGCCCATGGATTCTGCCTGAACAGCATGATTTTTTTGAGACCCACACCCACCTGTACGCATTTAAGGAGAATCAGAACGAGATCATGGTGAAGAAAATGGGACTCCACCCACTCCCGTCTCCCTCACGCAAGGACAGAAAAGAAAACGTGGCAGCCGGGCAGTTGGGAGGAGGCCAAGGTGGCAGTGGAGGTAGGTGGAAGAGATGGAAATTGACGCCCAACGGGCATTACATTCTCCTCCCCTTAAGAAAGCATCGTCCTCGATGCGACATTACACAGAGGAAAGGAAATGGTACGCAACAAGGGATAGATAAAGAAGAAGACACACCCTATGGTTTAAAATTTTAGTTGATTAAAGCACGGCCATAGGGTAGCCTTAGGAACATTTGGTAGAAATTTTAACTTTCAATGTTCTGTGAAGATTGGCAGTTCTTTCTTGTTTGCCATTTCATTAGTCTCTTTCCATTATCATTATTTCTAGTTTTAGTTTCTTTTAAAAAATATCATCATTGAAGTGTTTTGATTTATTCCTTATTGTGGGTGCCCAACATGAACTGCTAACACAACACCCTATCAGGTTCACAAGACCCTACAGATTCACAAGCACACAAGTATATACTTCATGATTGCATTACACCACAAAAGGGTTACTCAAATACGGAATGGAATAGGCACAGTCCACATAACATAGTACTCGACACACATCAATGACTGACATACTAAATACTCAAACAAAAGAGTACTACAATCCACCAGACATTTTCTCAATTTGCATCAATGAAAAAAAAATTTACATAACACCACACCATGCTACAGGTACATAGTGTCCACAAGGGAAACAAAGACATATTCACAACATCACAACACATATCCACCTGACATGAGTAACACATATATCATCAAAAGACCACTACCAAACATCACAATAACTCAACATATATCCCGAAACATAAACCATACGGACAAATATCATAAGCCTCCCTCAAAATCTTATGCCTCCCTCAAGTCTCTTATGCCTCCCTCAAACTCTTATGCCTCCCTCAAACTCTTATGCCTCCCTCAAGTCTCTTATGCCTCCCTCAAACTCTTATGCCTCCCTCAAGTCTCTTATGCCTCCCTCAAACTCTTATGCCTCCCTCAAAATCTTATGCCTCCCTCAAGTCTCTTATGCCTCCCTCAAATCTCTTATGCCTCCCTCAAACTCTTATGCCTCCCTCAAACTCTTATGCCTCCCTCAAGGAGGCCGGTTGACCCTATGGTCTAAGACACATAGAGTTCGAACACTCCTAACCCAAGTGACATAATAACGTGTGGTTCAACAACCCGCTAGTTATATGTACTCCTTGGGGCGTACCCCCATACAATGAAGCGGGTCCATAGGTCCAACCAATCCATGGTGCATCCTATGACCCTATTCCACACATCACGACAATAGAACCAGCACAACAATCCAATCCAAAGTGCCAAGTGGCAAAGTACAAGCCTTGGGCAAGGCGGTAAAAATTCCAAATTTAAAAGAAAACCCAAAATCAAGCAAAAATAAATGGCCAAATAGCCATAGTTAGTATCAAAATCCCCATGTTAGTGCCATAAACCAAGGAAATGCCCAAAATTGTAAAGCATGGCAATCAAGAAAAGCTGCTGGTCCTTACAAATAAAGTAAAAAGCTCAATTTACGAATAAAATCAACTTATAATAATGTCACATTACGATAACTGTGTGGCCTTATCTAGCCACCAAAGGGGTACTCAACGAGTTGCTAGCACTCGAGACATCGAGCCTCAGCTCATAAAATACATATCAATAATACAACTATCATCACCTCCATCTGAATCATCCCGCCACCACTTCGACAAGGCTAAACATAGTCATAGATACACTAAGGTTGCATACATACAACCACATAGGGAGAGAGGAAAGAATCACATGTTATCTACTAAACCAAGTTTTGACTCGAGTTATTGACCCATGGTACACCATTCCTCACTCTCAACATACACTTCTACCGATTTCCCTCAGGATCGGTTAGCGTAAGGTTCACAACATAACATGCAACTACAGTACTAACATAACGGTGGCACACACATAACTACCATAACGTCTTACATATGGTACATATATAGGGTAGATCACGATCATACATTCACTGAGTGTAACACGTCACTTTACCACATTCTGCACCCAAAGTGCAAGCACCATACAATAGGGTTCATACACTCACCGTATGACCCAAAATCACAACATGAAGCATTACATATTACACAACTCATATATACGATGAACATAATAACATCACAACATAACAATAATTGCTTCATAACAAGGTGGTACACACATTTCTTCAAAACATGGTAAAAACATCATGATACAACTCATTTCTTTTAACATCAATCTAGTCATACAACACATTGATACACTTACATATCACAATATGTCACAATGTTCCAACACTATGTCATCCACATTATAATTCTTTTCACATGCCACAAACAGTAATTCACACGTGAACTCTTCATAGAATCCACAAGAAGGAGAGAGAATACTCTCATCCCCAACACATCAACATGATGACAAATACACACTGAGTGACATACACTTCACGTGCGTTCACAATATCACAATTACGACAATAATCACATCACGCTTAAAGCACATTACTCTTCCAATATAAATCATCATCATGCAACATCATCATCATCATGCAGTATCATCATGTAACACCACCACCACCATGCAACATCACCATACAACACCAATCCGGCCCATAGGTTCGAGAGCATGAACCTATGCTCTGATACCAAAGTGTAACAACCCAAAAATCACACACACGAACAACACAGTAAAAGACAAGGATATTTTTTTTTGACTTGCTTGAAGATAATACGACGCTACACAAGTTCTCTAGGGAATACAATCAACTAAAGACATGCTTTCCACAACACGGACTCACACTGGTTACAACTAACATGAGGCACACACTTAGGACACAATGGTACATCTAGAGTATGCAATTTTACAACAAGGTTTTCCCACAGAAGGTTTCTTTAGAATCATGTTTTAGCTGTAAGTGCTTTTACATTCTTTACTTTTCCCGGAGAAACCATGATAGGAGAATCTGAAGTTCATGTCTCCTTTGAAGAGTTTTCTCCTACCTTGTTAAAGTTAATATACAGTGTGAACAAATTATTGTATGGTAAGAGGTTACTTCATTTACTTGATTAACTTATTCATTTGTGAGGAGGCAGTTAATTTCTCAAGGCTCTTAACTTCATCAATTTGTTTTCGACGTTGTTCTTTTGAACATATATGTTTTATCTTTTCAAGCGGTCAATTTTATTTTATTTTATTTTATTCCAATACATGACTTGCCTAAATCTTGGATTCATCATTAAGATTTTATTAGTTGTTAATGAGGTTTCATTGGGGTCAAGAGTCTAACCAGAAATATTAAAGATTTCACTTGGGCTTCACTTGAAGAGATAGACATAAGTATATTGTTTACATTTTCAACGGGTAAGATAGATCGAAGAGTTTCTTAATCAAGTTCCTTCTATTTATTATAATCTTATTATCTTCCAAGATTTAATCATTGATTTCACCTTAAGACCATTCTAAGGGCTCACCACAATAAGAGATTGTTGATTAGTTTACGTGGGATCACAAGGTATATTTGTTTTCTCTTGTTTTCTTTTTCTAGGCTCAAAACATAGTCCTCTACCAAATGACACATGACCAAAGGTAACCAAAGTGATGTAAGTTGATTCCAGTTTAGATAATTATAATTAGGTGTGTCAATTCAAGGATAAATCATATTCTGAAAAGTGAATATTCAACGAAGGATACGCATGTCAAAACAAGTTCATTTAATCTTATTGACAATAATATTTCTCAAATTGACTTTCAAACGATAACAACCTACATGAGAACAATACAAATTTATAACACAATGCCTTCTATATAGTCTTCACAATTTCCATACCAATGTTTTAAAGCAAAGGAAAACATTCGTACAACAGCAGTTCCTAAGAAGGCTGGAAACCACTCTCTACACGTGTTTCTTTTTCTCTCTCTTTTTTTTTTTTTTCTACTCAGGAAATCCTCCTGCACATTTGTTAGCACATGTCAGTTCGCAAGAACTGAGCATGATAAAAGCTATAACATTAAGACAATATGTTGTTATCTAACTGTTTCAAGGAAGAAAAAAACACCGTTGATTATGAAAAATAATCTAAGAGTCTAAACAAGAGTAATTAAAGAGTTGTCCAAAAGCATAAAATGTCTAAATAAAAGGGATGGCACTAACTCTATTTAATTATCATTTTCTCATAGGAGCAGTTAATAAACATCATAGTGAATTTCACCCATATCACAATAATGACCGTCATTTTAACAAGATAACATTTCGAAACAAAAACAATTACAAGAAGAGAATTAATTTCAAACATGATCTGTCCCTATTTGTTTAAGTTAGTTCACCAAGCCAAGGATTCACTATGCCACTGGAAGATCCCAAACAATCAATCGACATGAGAATATCTAAACCAACATGACTTATTAATATTAAGATGATGTGCCTATAACAGTTAATTTTATGTCAGCACAAAATAAATGAATTGGAAAGAAAAGGGATGAAACGCACAAATGACCCCGTATGGGTCACATCCTATCCTAACAATCCTTCTATTAAACTTTCTTCTAATCAAGAGAATGTCTTAAGAAAAAGGACAAACTTGGCAAGACCAAACATAACCATCATAAATCTTACAGGAGGGTTACTCAATCATTCACAAGGACACAACACAGGATACATAGCTTCCAAAGGATCTGTCATCAACAACAAGTTGACTTAAACCTTTCTGGTCAACACATAACCATTCTACTACAATGACAGCAAGGAGGTCGTATCACAACGATCATCACAAAAACCAGTCAACCATTGAGTTTCCAAACACACCAACCTCTAAGTCACAGGAGAATGAAATTTAAGCATCCTTACGGAGCAAAACGTAGAGTAATTTCTTACGCATAAAACCAACATCCCAACTTTAAGATTTGAAAACTTCCTCACTAATGATCAAGTAGATCTCGTATCCTCCAACATGTGTGAAACAAAATCAAGGTAAGAAAAGAGTATTTCCTCTGACATTTTAAGCTATCCAAAAGAAATGTGAGTATCGTCAAAAGAAGACATTCCATAGGATCAGCTACATTCCTCAAAACATACAACAGTCACCAAGGGAGAGAAGGTGATTCCAAAGACAACAATCTCCAAACGGTGAACATGAATTGATATCAATTTATGACGATCAACCATGACACTCGAAAAATAAAAGTATTTCTTTGAGCGATTCAAAACAAATAACAAAAGAAACTAACCTAGTTGAAAGTAATATCAACTTGGCTCAATTCAAAAATCGGTCAAGCTAAGCACACACCAAGCCAACCGGAAGGGTTACTAGAACCTAAACAAATGAAAGAAAAGGATAGAGACAGGAATAGCACCATTCACCTATACACAATGCACTCGCAGTACTCAATCACCAATTCGCAAATACCCAACATAACCCAGAACTACAGATCTCGAACCGAAACAAGAATAAGAACAAAACAAGAACTATAAAGTTGAGTCCAACGACAATGTTTGATAAAACATTCAAATCGTGAGACCAACACAAAGAACTCGGGAATTTTCATTACAGGAACCCCACCTCTTTTGTTTTATTAGTCTTAAGCACAAAGTTCACCCAACTAATATTTATTAAAACCCAGAAAACAATATAAAGGCTTCAACCAGCGCAATCATTTCTAATGCCAAAAAAAAATATACAAACGAGCAAGGGAAGTGGAAACCAAACAACATACCATCACACGAGACATTTATATGAAGAGTAGAGTTATTTAATGAATCAGTTAAATAACAGCATAAGAATCAATGGTATAGAGAATATCGTGCCTGATTAAGCTCCCGCAGTCGATAACAAGATGGACCGGGGGCTCAATGACAACCCCGGCTTAATTCCATTTTCTTCAAGCTCGTTGGGTGCCCAAACATCGAACATCTTCACGTTGGCACAGGTAGGAGTTCACGGCCAGGGTGGGTGGTCTAAAATACTTGCCATCATCCTCCCAACACCGCTCCAAGATTAGCCCTAGAACTTCTGTAGGCCCCATTTTTGGCAATTGAACTTGATCCTTCGTCATTCATCCAAACACCTCCACCATCTCCATATGCATCTGATTGTTTCTAATTTGGACCTCCTAACCTTGGTGCTCTCATATTAGGAGCAGCCCTAGTCTGAGACAAAGCAAAAGAAGATGGCTTTATAACCAAAAACAATCTCTTGGTACAGACTCCATATCCATAAAACAGTCCCTAGACTTAGCATCCTCACCTTTTCCCTGCATCCCATAACCTGCAATCATGGCTGTCCATGAGAATACATCACTTTTAGGCATTTGTTCAAATACTCGGCGTGCAACTCTAAAATTCCCACATTTGCAATACATGTCTACAAGGGCATTCATTACTATAATAAACAAATCAAAACCACTTCTTAGTATGAAGACGTGGATCTCCTTCCCCTGATGCAAATTCGACAGGTGAGAAGTTACTGGAAGAACAGTTGCAAAGGTAACATTGTTGGGCTTCGTGTCAGCCAGATGCATTTGTTGAAAGAGATCTAAACTTTCCTCATAATGTCCACTCTGTGCATACCCTGCAATCATTGTATTCCATGACACTACTGTTTTCTCAGTACATGTTCTGAATCTGAAAAATATCCTGCTACCTTCATCTCCCAAGACATTTTCTCCAACATTGCATAGATCTCCTGTGCCTGTGGGTGCGATCTGTCACCTACACAAAAAGCATGCACCTTTTTATTGCCTTTAATCCAACTACACCAAGTTTCTTTTTAATTCCTCTATCCTTCATCGATCTCCTAAATAGTTCTCTTGCAAAGCAAACTGTGCTTCGTGAATATTCTGATATGAAACAGATCCACCTCTATGAGATCCTCTTCCAAATCCGGAACCTTAAAGAGAACATTATCTTCCAGCTTCGGGACAGGGGTGCCATTATCAGTGGTTTTTCTTCAAATGGGCGCTACTGAAAGGTCCACCAGCGGTGTGAAAAAGATCTCCCTTGTATCCCTTGGCTTCTCTCGACCACACCATGCACAGGTGTGGCTATGGAAATGATTTTCCCCGTTTCTGAAACAGAAGCCCTCACACGTGTTGGCAACTTCACCACATGGGAAGGGGAAGAGCCAGTCGTGGCAATGGTGCACTGTCAAGCACTGTTCACTATTTCCTTTTACACCAAAACTCAGACCTCTAGACTCGCATCTTTCACTGCCTAGGCAAGTACCTCCATTGCCGGCTCCATTGATGTGTCCTCCACCACCTGTGCGAGTTCCACCGCCGCCATCTCCATTGATGTATGCGACTAGAATAAGGTTAGGGTACAGCACGGGCTCTCCAACTTCTTTCGAGATCGGGGTCTCGGATTTACTTGTCTCGGAGGAACTTTCCTGCTCGAGCTCATCCATTTAAGCCTGGCCCTTTTCAAAAAACTGCGACTGGGAGTCACCCCTCCCTCCATCACTTTTCCACACAGAAAAACTGAACAGATAACAACATAGTGGACAACCTGCTCATTGGAAGCACTCAAAACAGCTTCTGCCTTACTGTACGTGCCTGCCGCCTGGTTAAACACTGCTCCCAGCACACCGCTCACCACCACACCCCGCAGCACCCAAAGCAAGGAGGTAATACGCTACTTCACCAGCTTGCGGCTTCATCTAAAACCACCATATCTAACCCATGGCTAGGCACTGGAAAACTTCCGGTCAGTATTAGAAACAGTAGTGAATGCAATCTCAGCCTCACTTGCAAAACTTGCCTCAAGATTTGATCGAGCTTCTTCCATGTTAGTTTCACCACCTGGACAGAAGCGACTTCCAAAAAGAAAAGGCAAGACAGCTCAACTAAAGCTTTACCTCGTTCTTCTACTACAGCTGCAAGATTTTGCAACCACTGATCACGACTGTGGTCGCGTGCAACCAGAACATCAGGATCAACACCAACTGTTCCTTGGGCTCGCCCTGCAGCAGCTGTCACACTTAGCTCTCTCTGGGGCCACTGATTTTCTAGGATACGTTTACTTCTCTACCCTGTAGCTGCTGCATAATGCCAAGCACTTCCTCACGGCACTCCCAGGAGAAGATCAGTTCCACGCCCATGGATTCTGCCTGAACAACACGATTTTTTGAGACCCACACCCACCTGTACGCATTTAAGGAGAATCAGAATGAGATCATGGTGAAGAAAATGGGACTCCACCCACTCCCGTCTCCCTCACGCAAGGACAGAAAAGAAAACGCGGCATGATACAGTCGGCCAAGGTGGCAGTGGAGGCAGGTGGAAGAGATGGAAATCGACGCCCAACGGGGCATTACACTTCCATTCTATCTCCCAAGGATGAGAAGGAAGCACAAATAATTTTCTCATCATATGATTAGGAACAAAAGAGATGATATCATTGATAGTGGCATGATCTTGAAGAGCTACACTTGAATTGATCCTTAAGCTCATTCCAAGAACACCAAACTTGAATATGTTTGTAGAAAAGGTCTTGGATAGTGCAAATTCCACGTTTGAGAAGCTTAAGCATGGGAATCCTAGAAACCTTAGCAAGGCACTAATCCTAGAATTGAATGGTAGGAGACTCAGTATGCACCAAAAATTACACGTCCTACATTTTCGAGAAAATAGTTACAAAATTCCTAGTGATGACTCAAAATGCTTTCAAGAAGGTGTTTGAGCTCCAAAACCCATTTGCAGTATATATTTGTAGCCTAGATAGCCTTACTTAACTTTTCCATGCATTTTTCCATCTCCCCACTTCTTTCTATGCTTGTTTTTGCCTTCAATGCCGGACCACAACCCTATGCGGGCGGTAGTCCCGCCTGCTTTTTCCATATTCTTCATGCATGTTTTAAACCATGCGACAGTTGACATAAGTTTGCTTTTGCATGCATCGGTGCACCGAATTTTCTAAAATTAGCTTTGTTTGCTTGGTTCTCCTTGTTCCTTCTATTTTTAAATAGATTTAATTAGTTAGAACTCCTCCTTCTTGCCTTGTGCATGAAGTAACCTCTTAGCCTCTATTTTTATATATTCCATGCTTGTATTCAAGAAAAAGGGCTAGAGAATTTTGTGTATCTTGTATTTTTTTCTGCCATAGTCTTTCTAGGAATTACATAGCCAAGATCAGATCTCTTGTTCTCTCTTCTACTTGCATTGCATCCAGATTACTTCCAAGATGTCATTGCTCAAGCACCATCCTCTTGTTGTTGTTATTTGCATTCCCAATCCCTTGGACTAACATGAATACTCGGGAAAGAAAGGAAAGAAATGAGGAGATAAATGCCAAGACTACTAAATTTGTCAAGGTTCTTGCTCTTCATCAAAATCAAACTCATCAATTACAAATCATCAAAATCAAAATCATCAATTACAAATCATCAATTTGTTTGCTTTGTTTATCAAAATCATCGATTTACAAATTGTTAATTTCAGTTGCATATCAAATAGAGTAGAAGTCAATGTCCTTTCATTTGCAAGTAATTAGTTAATTTCTAAGAGGGTTTGAACATTTCATAACAATCCCAGTGTGACGGATCCTCTTCTTCCCATCCCCGTGGATCTCGAAGAAAAGAATATCTGTAGTAGGTTGTCTACACATCATAGATCATTTGGAAAAGTTCTTGTTTTTAGTTAGTTTAGTTTCCATATACTCAAGACAGGTGAATAACCACACCAAAGGGTTATCTCACTTGTTGTGTTTTAGTATAGAAGTATTTTAATTATTTAGAATAGAAGTAAATTGTTGTTTGTGATTGTAATATTTCGGTGTTGTGACTTGTTTAGATTGTGTGGGAAATAATAATGTTAACAATAGGGGAGTGAATGTTAGGAATAATATTAGATATTGTGAACATTATTATGAGTGTGAAATAAATAACATAGTGTAATGTAATACAACTATTTATGAGTTGTTAACTCATGTAAATAGTTGTAACTAGATAATGTTTGTTGTGAGAGAATAATGGGATTGACAGTTTGAGTGAGATATTGTGGGGATTAGGAGAGATATGTGGGATGAGTGTTGACTCCTAGAATCAAGGAGATCAAACTCTATTTATGTAATCTTCCTCTATGTATTTGAAGTCCCGAATGAAATACAATATCTTTGGTTTTATTATTTTACCGTCAATGTTTTATTTTTTTATTGATTAAATCATGTTGGTTTTCTTGATACCAAATCAAAGCAATAAAACATTGCACAAAAAAATAATAAAACCAAAGATATTGTATTTCATTCGGGACTTCAAATACATAGAGGAAGATTACATATATAGAGTTTGATCTCCTTGATTCTAGGAGTCAACACTCATCCCACATATCTCTCCTAATCCCCACAATATCTCACTCAAACTCTCAATCCCATTATTCTCTCACAACAAACATTATCTAGTTACAACTATTTACATGAGTTAACAACTCATAAATAGTTGTATTACATTACACTATATTATTTATTTCCACACTCATAATAATGTTCACAATATCTAATATTATTCCTAACATTCACTCCCCTATTGTTAACATTATTATTTCCACACATACACTCCCCTAATGTGAACAATGTAGAAAAGAATAGTTACACTTTCTCTGCAGCTTGCACACCCATGTTTGCTCATGATCTTGGTACACATATGGACCTCAGTCCAAGGTAAGAACCCCTGTTCATGAACCTCTGTTCATCCCCTTCAAGTATCATAATGCTGACTTTGTACTTGTGTTTTCTTCTTTCTATTACAACATTACATCAAGGAGGTTTATAAAAGGAAATCACAATTGAACAAGAATTTCTTTTTGTTCTTATTATAAAACACACAGTTGACATAAATTGGTCACCAAATCAGTACCGTGGTGGCCTCATCGATGGTGCCTGATGAGAGGTCGTTGATCAACCTCCTTCCTCCGTTGCCTCCAGCCTCCATCGAGAAACTTTACGCTATCTTCATACTGATATCAAATCTACAATTAAATACTCCTGAGTAATGCTCCATTGCTGTGAGAAACAAAGCTAATGTAAAATATCACTATGCAAGGATTATGCAACATTCATCTGAATTGTGGTCTCAAATTCCAGAAATTACTTTGGATGTCAGAATCTCTTTCACGTTTTCTCTTAAACCGTGATGTGGGTTCGGCTGAAATTTTAACAGTAGTCTACTCCAATATGAATCTTGAAACCCATTAAAAATCGTAGAGACCCAGATCGTAAAAACGAACTTATGACCTGATCTTTACACGGGAATTATTGAATCCAAAGCCACAAATGCACATCCACAAGATTATAACACTGCTCTGATACCAAATCTAGAAAACGTGCATGATTTAATCAATAAAAAAATAAAACATTGCACAGTAAAATAATAAAACCAAAGATATTGTATTTCATTCGGGACTTCAAATACATAGAGGAAGATTACATATATAGAGTTTGATCTCCTTGATTCTAGGAGTCAACACTCATCCCACATATCTCTCCTAATCCCCACAATATCTCACTCAAACTCTCAATCCCATTATTCTCTCACAATAAACATTATCTAGTTACAACTATTTACATGAGTTAACAACTCATAAATAGTTGTATTACATTACACTATATTATTTATTTCCACACTCATAATAATGTTCACAATATCTAATATTATTTCTAACATAGATTAGTTTCCTTTTAAAGCAGTAGCATAGATTGTTAATTTCATTCAGTTTATATGGACACTTCAAACTAGATCAATACTTAGATCCATGTTAGGAAAACAAACCATAGGGAATTTATGTTACCTGTTCATAGCCTCTAAATCTCCCCTTTGTCAACTCGGCTACTAGGAGATCACACTACCAGATCTTATTCACCGATCCTCCTATAGTTAGCCATAAACATTCGGGGTCGAGTGTAGTTGAATATCACATGTTTATTTTCATCTATACAAATTGGTGAGCCCAACGTGAAGAGCTAGTCTCTAAGTGTTTCCACTTTCTTCGTCCATCCTTTATTTTGCGCGTATTCTTATACCCACCTAATATGTCGAGATATGATGAGTACGGTCGGCCCATCCCGAGTTTCGACATGTACCATTACCAATCAAATATCCCACAATAATCACCCTCACTTTCAACATGGGAAGACAACCACTCATCCGCTCAAAACCCTTTGCTTTAGGGAACCAATGTTGGTTCTTCTGTATGCATTGAGGAACTTGATTAGGTCACTTAGACTTATCCCCTCGAATAATCAAGTTCAAATAACATGACATTCACTAGTGAAGCAAGTTCATCTCCTCGGGTATTGTTTCGACAACCCATTAGCGTGTAATCCGATCAACTCCCCCATCTAGATGAGGAGTATTTAGCACGATACACTAGGAGTGAACAAAAATTCCAACACATGAACCAATATTTCGATAGGTTATAAGGACAAGGTGATGTCCTGCTTCAAAACAATAATGCTACCCCGCCACCAACTGACAATACAGCCAATGAGGGGTGGCAACATTGTGAACAGTTCATAGTAGTATACCATACTCCTCAACAACCTCCAAGGGTTCAACCAAAGGTACCTAAGCAAGGTACTGCCCCGTCAACGGGTGATGTCATTTTAGCTTTGGTTGATAAGTCAAGGAGTTAGAGCTTTCCCAAAATATGCAGAATTCATATGCATGGCAAGTACAAACTCTTTCCTACCCACAAAATTATGGGAAAATCCCTCTTTGCACGTAATCCTTTAGTTTACACATGAATATTCGAACCCTAGAGGTCTACTTCCAGGGATGGGCACCTTGGGCATGCCCCCCAAGCCATGTATAGATATCTGTAACAAGCACCAGCTGGAAGTGCATTCTCAAACACCATACCAATTGGAAATGCAACGTTCTGTAGCTTCATACCTTCAATTCCATATCAAGGCAATCAACACCCCTATGTATAAATGTATTCTAAATCTCCGTAGGGGGACATGTATACTTGCTCCTATCCATATGGAGAACCGCAGGGGATGCCATATTCCCCACAAAATGTCTATATTGTCCTATTTCAACAACTGATGCAACCCCCACCTCCCCAACAAGGGTTTTTAATGGTGGAAGCATATTCAATAGGGACTTATTCTGAATATCTCAAGGAACCCTAGATTTCTCCATTTGAGAAATCATGCTCCCGAGACCCTTGCATGATCTTTCGAAGTTAAAATGGGAAAGCGATCCCAATGCCCACATCAAGGCTTATGTAATAGCCATTTTGAGAGCTATTCCCATGGTACGCATTCATTGTGAAAAGTTTCCTAAGACACTAGAAGGTATTGCTCTCAACCGGTTTTATAGATACTGCGTGAAGCTTCAATACACTGGTTCAAACAACTCGTATTGGAGTTTATCAAATCTTTTGATATGAAAAAGATTTTGCGAATAGGAATTGGGGAATTCCTTCATATTGACAAGGAACATAATGAATTTGAAGCCCATTTCATTCAGAGGTGGTGACAAGTTCTCTACTCTTCTGCAAGTGCTCCAAACATGGATCAAATAGAACTTTTGTGATTTTTTCCTTCACTCTCTCGACAGAGAAATGAAATAAGAGTTCAAAAGTTCCCACTAAAGAGCTATGAAGAGGTGCTAAAGGGTTCTCTTCGGATTGACCAAGTGGCCATTGACAGTGGTCGTAAGACCTATGGGTCAAATGGGAAGTTAGTTACTCCTCAAAACGCTCTCGATTACTCCAACAACACAAATAACAATAAAGGGAGAAAAATCCTTAATAAGAATCATGGAGTCATGACCGACGATGTGAATGATCAGCCCAAAATCCTAATGTTGTTAATCCTACCAATACAAGTGCTACAAATACCAACAACAATAATGGTAATAATCAGAGAAACACCAAATTTTCACCCTTGGTAAACGTTATGGCTTTTAATCATCCCCAACAACAACAACCTCAGCAATAGAGGAAAATTCCGACCTCAAGCCCTAGTCAATACCCAAACCAATTCCAGAGCCAATGGTAAGGGTTCCAAAGTGCTAACTATAACAATCAACAACCAAACAATAACCGTAGTTTTAGACCACAACAAGGAACAAACCAAAGGCCTCGAGATTACAATACTAACTTGTATGCGCGGTTTCCATAGGGTCCGAGGGCATGACACAAGAACTTTTTGCGATTGTAATAAGTTTTTACAGCATTTTCCAGAAGACCAAAGACAGTTATTTGTTGACATGTTTTTGGCAAACCCAACTACACCCAGTCAAAATGCCTATATGGGACCAGTGTCTCCACAGAACACACCACTAGGGATCTTCAACAATCCTCTCCCCATGCATCCAAAGGATGGTAGACTAGATCCCAATGGTTCGAATAAGGGTATTGTAATAGGGACTCATGATCATGAGGCCTCAACTTTGTCTAACCCATAGGTGGCACCTCCTTTGGATGGTTGCCAACAAATGAAGATTGTGGGCTTGGTTGAGTTAGATGTTGAACCCCAAATTAACATTGCTACAAGAACCAAGGATTATTCTTCGTAGCCAATCCCAATTTATCCAGTTTTTGTCGAAAATGCTCATGATACATTAAGCAAGCCAGTAGGGGCTTATGATCTAATTAGTGATCTGACCAAGACCTTTTCACATATTTCCTTCTTGGATCTACTGAAGAATTCCCCTACTCATCGAGCCGCTCTGTTAGAAGTGCTAGGTCTCGACATTTGATTAATGTTACCCCTCCACCTGGAGGCACAAATAAATCACATAGACTTCAACGTTAGTCCTCCAGGGCAGCCTAAGAGAGATATTGGGTTTGTGTTTGACATAAGTAAGATGCCTACGAATGCTAAAATAGCTCGTAGAGGTGATCCGACCTTGTTTTTACAAGTTTGGATCTACAACAACTACATAAAATATGTAATGATTGATGATGGGGCAGCAGTTAACATAGTCCCCTTCTCTTTTCTTCAGAAGCTAGGGTATGGGGAGACCAATTGCTCCTCTACATGAAACACACTGAGGGGCTATGATAGCCTCAAGGAAACCTCGATCGGAACCATAGTATTTCTGGTTACTCTTGGGCCCAAGACGATACTCACTGAGTTTTATATTATAGATCGGGAAACCAACTATAACATGATCCTTGGCCATCCTTGGATCCACCGCATGAAGGCAATCCCCTCCACTCTATTCCAAGAGGTCGATTCTTGCATTTAGGGAAAGTCTTTGTGGCTCAAGGTGATCCGAAACCTTTTGATATACATTTGGCCAACTTGAAGAAAAATCTAGCCATCCACTCCAAATTTGAACTTCCTACAAACTAGTTAAGCAAACCGGCAAGCACGGTACTAGAGGAAAAACTAGTTGCCACAACGGAGGTAGATGTTATGGGTTTGATCATGGGTATTCTGGCGGTCAAGGATGAAAACGTTGTTGTAGAGATGGTATCGTTAGGAACTACATTAAAGATTGTCAAGCTATTAGAAAAGGATTTTCCTATCCTTCTCCCCTTTGATTCCATGGGTATAGGACATGCCTTGGGACTTGGCTCCCTTCCAATAGATGAGGTTTTCATGGTGGAGGTAACCAAGGTAAAAGGGGAAGGTACAAAGGAAGAATCAACATCCATATTTTCGAGTAGTTGCTGGACTCTCCATTTTGATGGATCCAAGTGTCGCTTTAGCGTCGGGACAGGAACAATCCTTACTTCGCTCAAGGAAGGATTTTACCTTTTTCTTTCAAATTGAATTTTGAATGCACAAACAATGGGGTTGAGTATGAGGCTCTCCTATTAGGTCTCATTATAGCTAAGAGAATGGGCATCCTTAATATTAGGGTATTGGGTGACTAACAGCTAGTCACAAATAAGATATTCAAGATATACGAGACTAGGGTTGAACACCTACAACTCTACAAAATAGTCGTGTTTGGCCTAACAAAGGGGTTTGAATTTATATCAATCGAGGAAGTTCCACATGAACAGAACCTTTTGGCAGACTCTATAGCAACTTCCGCCTCATGCTTTACCCCAAGTAGTGACCTAGAGGACACAAAATTCATGGTCTTAATTTGCACTAAAACCTTGATTCACAAAGCGCCCATGACGCCAATGTTGACATACGTAGAAACCAAGAGTCATCTTGATAGTTCAGAGCATGTTAATAGTGATGAATCGAATTTAAGTTATTTAAACACTTTGGTAGAACTGCATCTTACCTGTCACAAGATAGACCTTTCCCTAATCCCATATTCCTCTTCTTATTTTGGGAATCCCATGATTGAGTCTTCTCTGGGAAAGGATCTTGAGATTTATAAGGTAGAAGAAGAAGGGGACTTTTATTTTCCTCTAGCCCCACCTGAGTTTAAGGAGGGTAATGCCTCCTTAATCAAGGGAACAATTGATATAAACATTAGAATGAAGGAGGTGCCAAAAATCTTAAAACTAGGGTTCTCTTTAACTCCAGAGGAAGTAGAAATTCATACCTAAATCCTCAAAAAACATCAAAAATCCTTCGCATTTAGCTATAAGGAAATGACAGAATCACACCACACATCGCAGATTCACAATCTCATGACTAATTTGGATGCTAAACCAATTAGCGTGAAGTTAATACCTATAAAGCCAAAGGTAGCCCTTATGGTAAAAGAAGAAGTAATGAAGCTTCTCTAGGTAGGATTCATCAAGCCAATCGATTATTCACAATGGGTATCTAACATTGTCCCCATTCTAAAAAAGAATGGAAAGATCCATATTTGTATAAACTTCCGGAACATTAACAAGGCTTTTCCCAAGGATGATTTCCCGCTACCATCCATTGACGTTATCGTTGATGCAATAGCTGGATTTGAGTTGTTATCTCTCATGGATGGGTTTTCAAGATATAATCAAATCAAAATCTCCAAGGAAGATCAAGCTAAAACCATGTTTATAACTCCTTGGGGAACTTATTGTTATGTCGTCATGTCATTTGGTCTTAAGAATGCTGGTGCTACATACCAACGAGTAATGACCTACATATTCCATAATATTATTCATAAGATTGTGGAATCCTATGTAGATGACCTGCTGGCCAAGGCCAAAAAGTGCAACGATCACCCAGAGGTGCTTCGCATCATCCTCTCGCACTTGATTGAGTATAGTGTCACGTTAAATCTAAAAAAATGTGTATTCGGTGTAACAGGAGGTAAGCTTCTGGGTTACATTATATCTTCACGAGGGATTGATGTTGACCCGACAAAAATACAAGTTGTGTTAGAAATGGTTCCGACATCAAACGAGTCTGGTATTATATATTTTCTTGGGAAACTCGGTGCAATCTGGAGGTTCGTCCCTAACTTGACCTTCATCGCTCATACAATCAACAATTTGCTGAAAAAGGATTATAGCTTTGATTGGATAGAAGAATGTAATGAGGCCTTCGAGGTAGTTAAATGATTCATGTTGTCCCCTCCTATGCTAATGCTACCTAGATCAGATCACCCTTTGATCTTATATTCATGAGTTATGGATGTTTCACTAGCCTTTATGTAGGCTCAATCGGATGATGATAAACGGGAACGTGTAGTTTACTTCATTAGTCGGATGCTACTTGATTATGAGATGTGCTACACATAGGAAGAAAAGGAATGCCTTTCCATAGTTTTTACAACAAAGCATTTAAGGAATTACATGCTCAATCAAGAAATAAGGGTTATTGTTAAGACAAACCACTTGCAGACATTTCTCATGCAAGGATCCTTGTCTAAAAAGGTCGGGCATTTCATAACATTAATGGGTGAGTTTGAATTAACATTTGTAAATCAAAAATCTATTAAGGGTCAAATCATTACAGACTGGTTAGCTGATAATCCATTAGATGGGGGTGATTTGGTAGATCTGGACTTTCCCAATGAGTGTGTGTACTTCGTCGAAACCAGGCCCCCTATCTCTGTATGTCCCTGGTATACTGACAAAGTGTCAATTTCATCATGGACCATACATACCTAGAAGGGGAAACATCACAACAAAGAAGATGATTACGTGTCATCACTGTTAAATATGTTATTTTGGAGCAGATTCTCTATCACAGAGCCTTTGTGAAATGTTTGAGATGTGTTGATGTCAAGAATCTGAAAATATTCTTTATGAGTCATATAGCGGGGTACATGGAAGTCACTTTGGCAGCCATGTCATTGCCCGGAAGATACATCGAATGGGATATTTCTAGCCCACCCTAGAACATGACATAGTAGAGTTTGTGCACAGATGTCATAAATGTCAAGAGTTCTCCCACGAGATCCACATATCGGCACAAGCTTTGTAACCAATCACAACCACATGGCCCTTCTCCACATGGGGCTTTTATTTGATAGGGAAGTTCTCTCCCTCGTCAATGGATGGCCATAACTTCATAATCACGGCCACAGAATACTTTAACAAGTGGGTAGAAGTCATGCCCCTTACCACCGTACTTGGCTTTGTAATTGCTAAATTCATCCTGAACCAGATCATTTGTAGGTACGGGGTGCCACAAGTCATTATTTCTGATAATGGCACATCTTTCAAAAATGATGAGGTGTGTGAGTTATGTACAAAGTTCAAAATAAGTCATCACACGCTTCTCTCTACTACCCTCAGGCTAATGGACAAGCTAAGGCTACTAATAAGACTTTAAAGTCCATTCTCCTAAAAACCGTTAAGGAGAATAAATGATATTGGCACCTAAAGCTTTTTTGGCCTTGTGGGCCTACCGAATGTTGGTTAGAACACCAATGGGGAAACCCCCTTTTCTTTAGTGTTTGGTGTTGAGGTGGTTCTTCCACTTGAAGTTGAAATACCCAGTCTCTGTATTTCACTACATGGGATCTTGGGGAGGAGGGATTGCGACACTAAAATTTTCCTCCGTAATTTCTATTTCATTAATGTATGTATTAGGAATAGGATGTTGTTAAGTATAATTAGTAGTAGCATCGATAGAAGATAACGGCACCGTCGATGCACGTGCGGCCAATAATGTGGAATACGGTAATAAGTCAAAGTACAATAGGAATGTTGTAAAAAGTAAATATTTGTCGTAAGTGGTCCGGTAATGTTAAAATGTCAAAGTTTGGATAATTAGAGAAGTAGGGTCTACATGATTAGGAATTAGAAATATTATATTGGTAATAAGGACAAGGAGTGAGTTCATAAATATTTTGTGTATTTTATTTGTAAAAAGTCTAAAAATGTGGAACCCATGTAAAATGATAAGGTTTATCTTATCTTAAAAGATAAGCTTACATGTACAGATAAGAGTTAAGGTATGGAATATGATTCGTCATAGTGGATTTCTTATCCTATCTTAGAGATAAGATGGATAAGCCTGGAAGTTCTATAAATAGAGAGGCCACCCCCCTCATTTAGCATAGAAGGAAGTAGTGAGAAATATTGTAGGAAGTGTGCGAAGGAAGCCATCAATTTAAAGGTGTGTTGAAGAAGCCATTAAGAGGTGTAATTGTAAATTTTCTCCCATAGTCTTGGTGAAAGGCAAGTGAAGTCAATAACACTTGAAGTACCTCATGGGTGAGATTGTAACAATTTCATGTTAATATTATAATTTACTTTGATATTTCAAATTTGTCATCATTTCGTCTTATCATAGTCGATGGTATTCTTGTGTTATGTTGTTGTTTTGTTTCCAGATTACATCCACCAAACTAAAGGTTGTGCATTAGTAAATAATCATAGCATGAGGAGTTCCCGGTGAAGAATTATCATAGTGCCGGATTGGTGATGACATTTTGGTTCCGTTGCCGGGACCATTCCTCGTTGGTGGATTTTCTGGAGAGATATTCCCACTTAGTCAAAAATCAATTGGAGGGTAACCTTATTTTTACTGTGCATAGTAGTTACCATGGTAAAGTCATTTTTACCGTGAATAGTAGTTACCATGATAAAGTCATTTTTGTTGTGAATAGTATTTATCACAGTAAAGTCACTTTTTACCGTGAATAGTATTTACCGCAGTAACTTCACTTTTTACTGTGAATAGTGTTTACCACAAGAAAGTCGCCACCATGCATAAGTCAAGTTTTACCGTAGTTTACCGTGGTCATTTCTATTTCACTATAGAAAGGTGTAAAGTCACTTTCTAGTATAGTGATTCCAATTATTTGTGCACATAAGTCTTGTTGATTGTACTTGTGGGTTGGTATTTCACGGTGGTTACTTTTGAAAATGGGAAAGATTCCTGTTTTTTCAGCTCAATCTAATGAAGATGCTTCTTCTTTCATTCAAGAGTTTAACGATCTTGTATTTGTAATGGCCTTATAAGAAGGGAACAATGGAATGAATTTTTTCCTACCTTTTTGGATGGTTTAGCACTTAGGTGGTTTGAAACACTAGGTGATAATGTGAAAAATTCATGGGATTTATTAACTGGAAGTTTTCTTGAAAAATTTGGTGAACAACGAAATATGTAGATCTCATGATCAAGATCACAAAGCTATCCCAAGGAGAGAAGGAGAAAATAAGGGATTATCATGCTCGTGTTCTAGAGCTAAGGAGGAAGCTCGATGCCCAGATCTGGAAGGAAGGATTAGCGGATGGGTTGATGAATGGCGTGGATAATATCCTATGTAAGCACTTCATTCTTTGGATGAATCTAGAAATCAGACAACGAGTGAAGTATGACCACCCAACTACCATTGAACAAGCAAAGGAGATTGCAAGAAGGCAAGAAGAAAGCATGGAAGAGGAGCCCAAAGAAATCGTTGCTAAAGTAGAGCCTACACCAGCACCTTTGGTCCAGAATCCACAACCACTCCTAGTGAGCACAAATATTTCTCCTAGTACATCTACTGAGTATGAAGATCTGCTCAAAAAGATGGGTCAGTTAACTATTAATCTTCTTCAAGGAAAATAATTTAGTTCTCAAGGAGGAGATAGAGGTCCAAAAAGAAATATTTCTGAAGTTGTTTGTTATGGTTGTTATAAAAAGGGTCATTATAAGTATAATTGTCCAGATAGAGCTTCTACATCTGGTAAAGGAGATAATGATAAAGGAAAAGCACCTGTGAATTCTTTTGATGTAGTAGATAAGAGCAGAAATAATAAAGTAGATGTGTTTGTAACAAAAAGAAAGAAAGAAAAAGACAATCAAGATGGAAATGATCCCAAGAAGGTGAAAGGAGAAACTAGTAAGAAACATAGGAGAAGAAAGTTGGGTGTGTAGGATTTTCTCGATTTCACGGGGCAAGGACCATACTCCATCTTGGAAGATCTGTCCAAAAGGCCTGCAAATATTACATATGGTCAACTCTTGGCTATGTCTTCTGAGAAGAGGCGGGAGCTGCGAAGTGGACTCAATGCTCGACAAAGGAAGGAGGTTGAGGTCCCTATTTTGGAGGCAGAGGCGGATCCCTATGCTCCACAAGTTGAGGTATTATGTAATGGTATTTCAATTCATGATGTCTTAGTTGATGGAGGTGCTGCAGTTAATGTAATGACCGAGTCTGTAATGAATATGTTGGGTTTAAAAATTGATCACCCTTCAACACTTATGTTAAGGTCATTAAATAAAGGAAAAACTAAACCGTAACACGTGTAGTTTCAAATGTGGCAATATCTCATTATGGGTGTTGTATGTGTGGTAGACTTTCGGTGATGAAAAATGGTATCACATTAGCGTACCCAATGCTATTGGGAAGACCATGGCTAAGGAGAGTTCATGCAAGAAACTACTGGAATGAAGGTTTCATGACACTTGGACGTGGTAGAGAGAGGGTGAAGATAAACATGATCCCTCGACATCATAAGGCAGAACCTATGGATTCAAGTGATGAAACTGATGATTGGACATCCTCTGATTACTCTAGTACCAGTGAAGTGGACACTGAAGATGAAGAAAGTGAGGTTGATGTTTCAGTCATGGATATCCTTCCAGTCACACCAACTCATGACCCCATAAAATTATCTGAAGAAGAAGTTGATGATCGTCTCCAACAAATAAAGATTGGTGATGCTATGATGGAGAGTGAGAAGGAATCCTACCTCCAGCTCTTTCGAAGGTACATACACCTATTCACTTTTGATTAC
This sequence comes from Taxus wallichiana var. yunnanensis, assembly GCA_018340775.1. NCBI lineage: Eukaryota > Viridiplantae > Streptophyta > Pinopsida > Cupressales > Taxaceae > Taxus > Taxus wallichiana. Next base: position 816,702,631 of record CM031243.1, on the reverse strand, counting down.
AAGGAACTCCGTCAAGTAAGTTGGGTAGAACATTCTATTGAGTTGGTAGATGGTGCTAAGCCCATAAAGCAAATGCCATATAGAATGAATCCTAATTTTTCCAAGACTGTAAAAGAAGAAATAGATAAGTTGCTTGATGCAGGATTCATATTTGCTGTGGAGAATTCATAATGGGTTTCTCCCATTGTGATCTCAATAAAAAGAATGGGAAGCTACACATTTGTGTTGATTACAGGAAGCTCAATAAGGCAACAAAGAAGGATCATTACCCTCTTCCATTTTCAGATCAGATCTTGGATGAAGTAGCTGGCCAGGAGTGCTATAGTTTTGCTTATGGATATAGCGGCTACAACCAAGTTCGTATAGCAAAGAAAGATCAGCTGAAGACCACGTTCACCACTCCTTGGGGAACATTTGCTTATAGAGTTATGCCTTTTGGGTTGTGTAATGCTCCTGAACATTCCGCGTTTGATGAATAGAGTGTTCAAACCCTACATTGGGACCTTCATCGAGTATTTCGGATGATTTTTGCATCTATGGGAGCAAGTTGGACCACTGCACCAAATGGAGACATCATTTCAAAGGTTAGATGAAGCAAAGCCTCACTAAACCATACAAAGTGTGTCTTTGGATGTTCTAAAGGCGTTTTGTTAGGGCATGTTGTATCCAGAGATGGTATTGGTATTGATCCTGATAAAGTTTCAAAAATCAAAGATTTACCATTTCCTATGAATAGAAGTAAGTTGAGATCATTTTTAGGCCATGTGGGTTACTATAGAAGGTTCATCAAGAATTTCTCAAAGATTGCACAGCCACTAACCCAGTTCTTAAAGAAGGATGTTACTTATGAACTAGGAAATAAGGCACATGAAGCTTTTGGACAACTGAAGGAAGCCCTGGTGTCTTCACCTGTTTTAAAGAATCCAGATTGGAGTAAGCCATTCATTGTGTACACTGATGCCTCAGATGCAGCACTAGGAAGTACTTTGAGCCAAAAGGATGAAAATGGGAATGAACATCCAATTTACTTTGGGAGCAGACAAATGAGCAGTGCTGAGGTAAATTATACTGTAACTGAAAAAGAGGCTCTGGCTATCATTTTTGCTATAAAGAAGTTTAGAAATTACTTGCTAGGGAAAAAATTTCTAGTTGTAATAGATCATCAGGCTCTAAAATATATTGTAAATAAGCCTAACCCATCAGGGAGGATAGCAAGATGGATAATTTTGCTACAAGAATTTGAATTTGATATTATAGATAGGCCAGGAAAGAAGCATGTCAATGCAGATGCACTCTCTCGAGCCTATGATGGTTTAGGATCATCTTGTGATGATGATGATTTCCCCGATGCAACATTGTTATCCCTTGACACAATCCCTAGTGAATACATAGATATTTGGAATTATCCAATGAATTCAAGTTTCCTTATGGTGCCAATGCAAAGATTAAGAGAAAGATTACTCAAGCCATCGTCCATATTCTATTATGCATGGTGTATTATTTCGAATAGGACTTGATGGACAGTATAAGAGGGCAGTTGGACGTGATTAAGGGAAGGAACTGCTAGAAGAATTCCACAATGGTACATGTGGAGGGCACTTCTCTGGACAACTTACAGCAAGAAGGATCTTGGATGCAGGTTATCACTGGCCCACTCTTTTTAAAGATTGTTATAATTATTGTAAGACATGTGATATTTGTCAAACACATGGTAATCGTAAGACTTCATCAGCTCCATTATGCCCTATTCTTCCACTTGGTCCCTTTGAAAAGTGGGGAATAGACATTGTAGGTCCACTTCCAACTACATCACGCCAAAATAAGTATATTGTAGTTACCACAGATTATTTAACCAAGTGGGTTGAAGCTAGGCCATTGAAAACAACTTCCATGGATGAAGTGGCAAGGTTCATATATGAACGCATTGTCACCAGATTTGGTTGCCCATTAGAAATTGTAACAGATCAAGGAAGCCACTTTATTAATGAGGTGGTAGAAGCCCTAGTCAATAAGTTTTCTATTAAGCATAGGAAGGCAACAACATACAAGCCAAGCACAAATGGACAGGTGGAACAAACAAATTTTGTGTTGTGTCAAATTCTAGCAAAAGATGCAGCCTTGCAGGTACATAAATGGGATAAAAGGATTCATGCAGCATTATGGGCATATAGGGCAACATCAAAGTCAGCAACAGGATACTCCTCATTTTAGTTGGCCTATGGCATTGATCCAATTCTTCCTATTGAGTTTGATATTCCCATTGTGAGAGTTATGAAAAATGAAAGGATGGATGAAAGTGATTCAGTAAAAGAAAGGTTGGTACATCTTCATTTGCTAGATGAAATGAGAGAAAAGGCAAAGGATACAAGCCATAAGAAGAAAATGAAGCAGAAGGAATGCTTTAATCAAAAGATCCGGTGGTCTCCATTTCATGTGAATGACTTAGTTCTACTATATGATTCCAAATACAAAAAAAGAAGACACGAAAATTTCTTCCAAAATGGATGGGGCCCTACAAAATAGCAGTTGTGCATGAAAATGGTACGTACTGACTGGAGGAATTGGATGGCACTCCCATTACGAAATGGGTCAACCATGACAATTTGAAGATTTTCCAAGCACCAGAATAGTCTACTCCGAGGACGGAGTAGAAGCTAGGAAGGGGGAAGATGTCGACACTAAAATTTTCCTCCATAATTTCTATTTCATTAATGTATGTATTAGGAATAGGATGTTGTTAAATATAATTAGTAGTAGCGTCGATAGAAGATAATGGCAACGTCGAAGCGGTGCCGCCAATAATGTGGAATACGGTAATGAACAAAGTACAATAGGAATGTTGTAAAAGTAAATATTTGTCGTAAGTGGTCCGGTAATGTTAAAATGTCAAAGTTTGGATAATTAGAGAAGTAGGGTCTACATGATTAGGAATTAGAAATATTATATTGGTAATAAGGACAATGAGTGAGGTCATAAATATTTTGTGTATTTTATTTGTAAAAAGTCTAAAAATGTGGAACCCATGTAAAATGATAAGGTTTATCTTATCTTAAAAGATAAGCTTACATGTACGTATAAGAGTTGAGGTATGGAATATGATTCGTCATAGTGGATTTCTTATCCTATCTTAGAGATAAGATGGATAAGCACGGAAGTTCTATAAATAGAGAGACCACCCCCTCATTTAGCATAGAAGGAAGTAGTAGAGAAATATTGTAGGAAGTGTGTGAAGGAAGCCATCGGTTTAAAGGTGTGTTGAAGAAGCCATTAAGAGGTGTAATTGTAAAGTTTCTCCCATAGTCTTGGTGAAAGGCAAGTGAAGTCAATAACACTTGAAGTACCTCATGGGTGAGATTGTAACAATTTCATGTTAATATTATAATTTACTTTGATATTTCAGATTTGTCATCATTTCGTCTTATCATAGTCGATGGTATTCTTGTGTTATGTTGTTGTTTTGTTTCCAGATTACATCCACCAAACTAAAGGCATGTTATTAGTAAATAATCATAGCATGAGAAGTTCTGGTGAAGAATTATCATAGTGCTTAGGATTGGTGATGACAGTTATCAAGAAGTGCGACTCTCCCGATTAGAAATTCTCGATGAGGCTAGGCCCAAATGCCTAACAACGACATGATGTTTACGCTGACCGGATGGATCGGTCATACAATAGGAAGGTTTATGAACGTGAGATCTATGAAGGAGATTTGGTATTAAGGCTCGATCACTGGATAGATAAAAAGACCGGTGAGGAAGGAAATTCAGACCTAGGTGGTTAGGTCCATATCGAGTAGTGGAAGACTACAAAAATGGTGCATTTCACTTGTGTACACTAGAAGGTGAGGAGTTTAGCGAATCCATAAAATCTCTTCACCTAAAGAGATACTACGCATGATCCATCAGCATTTTCATATGTACATTATTACATCTGCATTACATTTTAATCTATCCATTCATTTTGTAAAATTTGTGATCAAGGAGCTTATTCTTATAGAAATTCCTAAAATCTTCTAAAAACATTGGAAAAACATTTAAATCATGTCTCTTCAAACTTTCATAGTATTATCAACTGTTTCAATCATTTATCAATCCAAACAAGATAAGACAAGGATTTGACAGTAATCATACCAAAGCCTCGCATACTTGGTTCTACTTTTAGTCCCTTGTTAGGTTAGATGTTTTTGCTCATGGTCTTTTCTAGAAGCTTCATGGTGTCATATCTATCCCTTATACATCTCCTTGGAAATAATAGCATTGTAAACATTTTTCCCAAATGAATAAATCAAATGTAAATCTAAAGAAAATGTTATTTTTGCACATTTCTTTTCCCTACCAACCTTCGGTGTTGAGCCCGCATCTCTTACTAGTGACATAGGGTTAGGAAAGGAGGAAATGCCCTTACTCATATATGACTTGCCCATGGTGATAAGCCCGGGCTTCCTACTAGTATTCAGGGGCAAGGCGTAGGGGTCTCTTTGATAAACTTGAAGGTTACAAATTAGCCAAAAATTGTGAATTCATAAATAAAAACAAAGTGAGTTAGATGTTCAAAATTCAAAGAGATTGTAAAACCCAAAAACTTGATTTTTTCAACCAAGTGGCTATCTACGGATCCAAGTCTAGATAAATTGAAAAGCAATTCACATTCTAAACCATGAAGTAGCTTGAGTAGAGTAAGGTTGTAGCATCCCAATTTGGTTCTGTCAAACCTCTGTCATTCTCTCATCACTACCATTCAACAATTTTTTTCGTAACTTGTGCCCTTTCTAACTCTTGTTGTTGAGCCCTCACATATTACTAGTTGTGTGGGGTTAGGAGCAGGAAAATGTATCTATTTATCATATCATTGTATCATCATGCTTTATCAAGACAATATGAAGTACCAAAGATTACAAAAGAAACTAAGTTTAAGATCACATTGTATTTGCATCATCATATATCAGCAACATAAAATACAAAAAAGAAATCATTTTGTTTATCATTCACATCCATTGCATATATTCTGAAAAGCATTGAAAAGTGGAAATTTCAAATATCTAGAGTACACATGAGAGATAAGCCAAAAGAGAATCAACTTAGATACAATGGAATAATTAACCAAAAATAGACTAGACTATATATATATATATATATATATATATATATATATATAGTAGAGATCAAGTTTGAATACAATGTCATCATGCACTAGGCATGGTCATAATGCTCGCAATGAGCCCAAAATATACCAAAAAATCATATAATATTAAAAACGGTATCAAAGCAATAAAGGCTCAACAACCTATCAATCCCTGTGGGATCCCTTGGATGGTGCGTGACCGCATCTAGGGCTCCTACTATGGCTGTGATGGCACTGAGAATGGACTAAATGGTGTGAGTGCTTGTGGTGGCTACTGCTGCCCATAGCCTCGAAGAATGGCTCTACATCATCAGTGCTCAAAACTCTCGTATCTAGCTACTTGGGTACGAAGGGAAGTCATTATCTCCGCCACCTTCCAGATGGGAGTGAAGCCATATGTTTTTTGGCTGGAGGCTAAGGGCTGTCCTAAATCAGTTGAAAAATCAGCTCGGGTTGTCCTTGAGGGAATCAATAGGGTGTCCACGCATACCCAATGAATGAGTTCTCGCCACTCATGTGCAGACATTGCAGAAAAGAACAACACAAAAAGAGAGAGATAATGAGCTAGAAAATCATAGAATGCAAATCAAAAGGAGAATGCTAAGCTAAACATACAAAAATCAATAGACAAAATTGAGAAAGGAGTATCAAACATACTCGGTCTCCAGGCATCCATGTGGGATCAGTGACTATTGTTGTAGGTGTTGTTGGCAGCTGCGGAGCCTCACCGAATCTAGAGGCATGACATTATCTGATCACAAAAACATAATCCTCTCCAGTGTCTCCTCCGAGACTAGTGTCTCTCTCTCCACACTCGCCTCCTCGTGCGTTGCTCTGAGGATCTCCTAAGTGTCATGCCACTTAAGGTCGCTCTCCACTCCCTCCGAAGGTCCTGCCCCCTCATCCTCCTCTCCGACCGACTCCCCCTCTACATCATCTCCCGCATCCTCCTCAGAGTTAGAGTCCAAATCAATCAGCTCATCCTCCTCCCCACTTTGTGAGAAAGAGCCACCCCAATCTGAAGTAAGGGTGCTTGAGGGGCACCAGCTACCCGCCGAGCCTGGACTACATGCCTAACTGCAATAGGCACACCAAGAGTAACCACTATCCAAACAAGATTCCCTCTAGGACCCCTTCGAGCCTCCCGAATAGTCCTATAAATAGGCTCCACTAGAGGAAGCATGACAGGGTATGGAAGATTGAACTGCTAAGGTACCCGGTCAAATGGGTGAATCTCTAATCTCCCAGCTCTATCAACTAACTAGCTCATGGAAGAGAAATCTACCATCATCGTAGCCTCCTCACCCCATACCCCTACCATGTCCTGGTAGGGTGTGGCAGTCATGTCTACTATAGTCAGAGAAGCCACTAACTGATGTGGTGTCCGGAGAACTGACATGCCTATCCATATGGCTACCTAGATAGCCTCTAGATCTAATACTAGTACCCCCTGCCATAGGGGATGAAACACTCATAGACCTAACTCATAACCAAAGTAGGGTGGCTCAAAGACTGTCCCTGCAATCTGACAACTCTATACAAATCATGGTATGTAGTCCCTAGAATATTTTCCCCCTAGGCATACTTACGGCCATGAGCCTCGATCTATGTAATGATGGGGGCCCAGCAGTATAAGAGTGTATCTCCTCCCTTGTCCCCGACTAGTCTCGAGGACAGGATACCCATGATGGCTCTTTGAAGGATAGGAATGGGAGTAGTAGCAATGGACCAAACCTTCATTCCCTTCTTCAAGAAAGATGAGACAATGATGTCTCCCATATATGTGGCCCACTGCGTCATCATGACCCTAGACCCCACTATCTCCAATGTCAGTCTCTCCTACCAAGTACCGGGAGTCCAAGGATGTGGTATACATCCTCCAGGGTGATGGTCCACTCACCCCTAACACCTGGAAACCGGAAGGTGTTCAGTTCTGCATCCCAGTAAGAGAATAATTCACACAGAATGTGACTAGCAGGAGTGACATGGGACACCCATGCTATCCGCCAGATGCCTGCTCACTGTAGAATATCTGTCTCAGCCTGGGTTAGCTGATCTAGAATCCTAGGGAGCTAATCACACTCTCTCTCTCTCTGCTCCAACGTATGTATTCCACCTTCTTCTGCATTCACCAAAACATGAAAAAGAGCAAGTTAGTAATGTACATCACATGATAAGCTCATCAAAAACATAGAAAAACATTGAAAACACAAAAATCAAGTTAAGGTGCATTTTAGACATTCGTTCGAAACCGTGCCGCCTTGTCGGGGTGGCGGTCCTAACCTGATTTCCCAAAATGTGCCCTTAACCCCAATATTACCCGAAAATGAAAAAATGACCATTTCTAGAAAAATAAAAGAATGCCCTATGGACACTCCCTAAGGATTCATTTTAAACAAGAAAATATGAAAATGTCCCCCATTTATCAACATTTTAACATCTAGGGCACAAAAAGGCAAAAGAGGAAATAACTAACTTGGGAACGCGCCGATTGATTTCCCACTTGTGGAGGCATGATTGCTATCTCGTAATGGTTGTTTTGGCTATATCCATGTCAGAAATGGTCAATGTATGTCCAGAGCTCTAATTTCACAAAATCAACAATGCACAAATAAATTGAAAAATGAGTTTGTTTCGATGAATATATATATATATATATATATATATATATATATATTATTATAATATAATTTTAAACTCATTTTGAGAGTATGTGTTTATAGCACTAGAGCATTGGCATAGGTATATTTCTATATCCTGTGCATATGGTAAGTCCTCTTGTCATTTTGGTTTAGTGTTTATTTTCCACTATTATATCTATCTGTGCTTGATACTCTTCTCCTTCTTGCAGGAAGTGAGATCTTGGACAACAAGATTTTGACACACGAACGTGTCAAGTATAGCTTCTAACTCCCCATTTTGGGAATGCCATACTCAAACTCTACATTTTATGCCTTTCATGGCTAAAACACTTCTCCAAGGGGGAAATATGTACGCACCCAAAATTGCATGTGCTACATTTTTGGGAAAACGGTCAAAAATGTCCCTAGTGATGGTTCAAAATCCTTTCAGGAAGGTTTTTGAGCTCCAAAACCCATTCACAGTATATATTTGTAGCCTAGATAGCCTTACTTAACTTTTCCATGCATTTTTCCATCTCCCCACTTCTTTCTGTGCTTTTTTTGGCCTTTAGTGTCAGGACCGCCGCCTTGGCAGAGCATCGATCTTGCCCACTTTTTCCAGATTTTTCAAGCATTTTTTAAAACATGCGACAATTCTCTTAAGTTTTCTTTTTATGTGCATCATGTGCCGAATTATTTAAAATTATCTTTTTTTGCTTGGTTCTCCTTGCTTCTTCTATTTTTAAATAGATTTAATTGGTTGGAACTCCTCCTTCTTGCCTTGTGCATGAAGTAACCTCCTAGCCTCCATTCCTATATATTCCATGCTTGTATTTAAGCAAAAGGGCTAGAGAATTTTGTGTATCTTGTATTATTTTTCTACCATAATCTTGCTAGGAATTGCATAGCCAAGCTTAGATCTCTTGTGCTATCTCTCTTCTACTTGCATTGTGTCCATATTGCTTCCAAGCTACCATTTCTCAAGCGCCATCCTCTTGTTGTTGTTCTTTGCATTCCCAATCCCTTGGACTCACATGAACACTCAGAGAAAGAAAGGAAAGAATCAAGGGGAAAATGTTGATACTACTTGGATTTTCCAAGGTTCTTGCTCTTAGGTAGGAGTTGTGTATTTGTTTGCTTTGTTTATCAAAACCATCAATTACAATTGTTAATTTTAGTTGCATATCAAATAGAGTAGAAATCAATTTCCTTTCATTTGCAAGTAATTAGTTAATTTCCAAGAGGGTTTGAACATTTCATAGCAATTCCCGGTGACGGATCCTCTTCTTCCCATCCTTGTGGATCTAAAGAAAAGAATATCTGTAGGAGGTTGTCTACACATCATAAATCATTTGGAAAAGTTCTTGTTTTAAGTTAGTTTAGTTTCCATACACTCAACACAGGTGAATAACCACACCGGGTTATCTCGTTTGTTTAGTTTTAGTGTAGAAGTATTTTAATTATTTAGAATATAAGCAAATTGTTGTTTGTGATTGTAATATTTTAGTGTTGTGACTTGTTTAGATTAGTTTCCTTTTAGCAGTAGCATAGATTGTTAATTTCATTCATTTTACATGGACACTTCAAACTAGATCAACACTTAGATCCATGTTAGGCAAACAAATCATAGGGAATTTATGCTACCTATTCATAGCCTCTAAATCTCCCCTTTTTAGCTCGGCTACCAAGAGATCACACTACCAGATCTTAGTCACCGATCCTCCTATAGTTAGCCACACACATTCAAACATCGGCTGCTTCAAAGCATGACCTCGGGGTCGAGTGTGGTTAAAGATCACATGTTCATTTTAATCCATACAGAGACCACCACAGGGAGTGGTGATTAACTAAAATTCCATTATGAAATCCATTTCCATTCGATTGAAGCCATGGCTTGACTTGCTCCCAATATTTCTAGATACTTTTGAGCACGAAAGTTCCAACCACTTTGATTGGGATGAGAGAAATGAAAATATTGGAAAATCTAATTCCCTTCGAAGATGAGCAACCATAAGACAAACCCTCGCTTATGCCATAGCACATAAGCACTTTCCACAGCTTCTTTCCTTTCTATACTATGAATTATTGATTTGGTATAAAGCATCTATCATTGATCGAGAATGTCAATGAGGCCTAACCCTCGAGATTCTTTAGAAAGGCAAAAATTCTCCCACGCAACCTTGTGAAATCCTTTATTAGAGGAATCATTAGTTCGGAGAAAATATTTATGTAACTTTTCTAGCTTCGCACAAATGTTTTGGATGGGACTGGAAAGAAGAATAGTAAATGTGCATGGCTTCAAGAACTTTGGATAAAATATGTAATTCTCCATTTAATGACAATCACTTTATTATCTAGTATTCAAGTTTTGAGCCACTCGTTGCATGACAAACTGCCAAATAACCGCATGTGAAGCCTAGAAATAAAAGGAATACCAAGGAATTTAAACATCTCACCATGGTCAATCATCCTCCAATCATATGAAGCCATCCAAGAGGGCACGGGAAGAATGAATTCTGTAACATTGTATTTTTGCCATTGAATAGAAGAGTCAAAAGCCAAACATAAATTTTCAAGGCACCGCATGACATTGCTAATGTTACTCTCATCTTCGATGAGCATAAGGAGAGAGTCGTTAGTAAAGTGACCATTGAGGAGTTGGTAACTACTAGAAGATCCTAAGGAAATTCCCTAGGCAAGCACCTGAGATTTTACTTTGGCTAGCATATAACAAAAATCTTTAGCCACAAGGACATAAAGAATATGCTCCAATGAACATCCTTATTTTATGGATCTAAAAAGACCAAAATGATATGAGATGTTCCCATTAATGGTGATTTATGGGGAGGCATTCAAAAAAGCATCTTAACAGATTGAATGAAGTTAGGACCAAAACCTAGGACTTGAAGAATAACTTAAGGATTTTTCCTTTGTTTGATTCTTTGACCGATCCCATGCCTCGACTATTTTAATTTTTTTGCTACATGGTATGTACATAACTCCCTTTTGGATCCTTATCCTTGGAAAAAGTAATTTGTGGTGTCTGAGTTTGTAACTCTTAAAGTCCCAGTGTGGGTGGAGCTCCTTGGTCTTCCATTGTTGTGCGTTCATTTTTTGAACCAAATCACTTCCTCTGTCGATAATTTTTTTTGCATAAAATCACAGTATTTCTATAACACTCGCCCTCAGAAATGGGTTTGTGTTGAAGTAGACCTCTCCTAAGAGTTGAAGGAATTCATGGAGATCCAAATGCGAGAGACTCACTACTCTCAACGTGTTCTTTACATCTACCTACCTAACACATGTATTTGATGCCAAGCCTCAGATCACAAGATTAAGGATTGCCCTCTCTATGTGCCGCAAAATTTCCCAGTGCCTAAGGTGGCCTCTGAATTTGTTAAGCTCCCACAGGCGGAATGGTGCAAAATTCTTGGAGGGCGCAAGAACAAGAATAAAACAACTAAAACCAAAGCATCGACAAAAATGGCTCAAAAGAGCTAGATGTTAAGGAACATACATTTTGCCAACATCGATCCATGGAGCTAGTCGCTGAAGACTCTCTAGTCCCTTTTCCTAAGTTCTCTAAAGACGCCCATGGCAATCGTGAGTCTCATAAAACTGTCAAAATCCATCCAAATTTCCTTAACACTTCAATTCACAATTGTTTTTACAATCGGTTCTTAGGGCCCATCCAAAAGGGCTCAAATTCCTTGTTGCCACTCCATGAAAAGTTACGATCATAGCCCAACATGCACTATGGAGTCTTCAGATGAGGATTATAATATAGAGTATAATGACGAAGGAAATTTGAGTTGCGAGGATTTTATGAAGAAGAATATTGCTCAATTTCTCGTAAAATGACTTTGATGCCTTAAATGGTTTAGATGCAGAGGTATGGCCCTTAACCAACATTTCTCATGAATTTTACATCATGGAATGTGTGGGGTTTCAAAATTACCAATCGCAAGTATATCGTTCCCACTTCTTGTCAAAAAATTGCTAATTTATATGTTTTGCATCTACAAGAAGTGAAAGTTACAAGTTTTTAGTTGTCGATGGTTTGTAAATCCATTTGGCTTAACAACCTAACGTTTACCAGTAATCATGATGGAGGATTTGGGTGACTAATTTCCATTTGTTCTCATAAATAAAAAACCTTCTTTATGGATCATAGCATCGACCCCACCAATCGTGCCATCTGGGCTTTATTTAATATTGAAAGTTACCCTTTTGGCTTCATCAACATTTATGCCTCTAATGATGCGATTGAAAGGGTTGATCTTTAGTGGATAGAAAATGAAATTCTCGATGCTTATTGGGTCATTTTCGGTGATTTTAATATGGTTGAGCTTCCCTCAAATAAGTACGGAAACTTTCCTATGCGATGATCAACTAGAGAAATGAAGGCATGGTTATATATGTGCAATAAATTTTTGTTTTATGACCTTAACGTTTCATGCAAACCCATATCTCAAACATGGCTCACCTAGTCCAATCTCTAAGGTGGATCGGATCGGGTTCTTAAACAGCTCGACAGGGCCATGTTGTCCACTCAAGATTTTTTTGAGTTTGACAACACTTATTCCTTTCTTGTGGAAGTGATGCCAGATTTCATCCTTTCTAACCACTTCCCTATTTGATTTCATATCACTTGGCAAGATAGGAGGCCTTTTTGTCATAAAGGCCAACTTTTTCTCAATACGGCCTTGATGGAGCACGAACCCACACTCAATCATATCAACCAATTATGGAACTTAACTCCTCAGCCATATCATTTGTAAAATTATCATCCACCTCTTTGGTCCATCTGGACTCAATGGTGGGAGGATGCAATGACTAGGACAACTAGATTTCTTATAATCTATAGTTTACAACTAGACAACATATGACATTGATCATACTCCTCTACTTGCTCTACCCTTAGCTAGGTGGTGGTGGTGCTCGAGGGAAATCCATTCTCTAAAAGCATGTAAATCTAGGTGGCGAGTTTCGGCAGAAAATTCAAATTGCGGACAACTATAATGCTCGGGGCACTCAAAGTTGTGCCTGTCATCATTGGATCAAGGTTGGGGATTGTGTTTTGAAGGAATTCTTTCTTTCTTTCAAAGCCAAACATTTCTTTCAACAAATCTATGCTATTTTTGATGGCAAAACATGAATCACGATTCCTAGCTCATGTTACAAGTCTTTATTAATCATTACAAGCTGGTTTTCCAAGCTCAAGATCCCTCACATGAGCGACGAGATGCATTGAATCAATGTTTGGCCATGGTGCCATACAAGCTCTCTCAAGTTCAGAAAAATTCTTGTTATCTCATGCTCTCCCTTAATGACTTACAAGAAGCGGTCATACAAATGGGCAATGACAACGCTCCCGAATGCGATGGACTCCCCTGTGAATTTTACAAATTGCTTTGGGATATTGTTGGCATCCACCTCTTTCAGGTATACCTAGAAGAATTTCAAATCCAGTCACTTGGCTCTCACATTAACAAAGGGATTATTAAGCTCATCCTTAAGCCTGGAGACCCCAAGCTGATTAGTAATTGGCGGCCTATTACCTTGCTCAATGTTTCCTACAAGGTTATTGCCAAAGCTCTTACTATTCGGCTGCATCACATTCTTCTTGCCATTATCCAACTGAAGCAAACTAGCTTCATCTAGGGGCGTTACATCCTAGATAACATCATAATCGTCTGGGAAGACATGGAATGAGCTAGTAAATCCAACCAGTTGTCCGTTTTCATCAAAATCAACTTTGAGAAAGCCTACAACAAGATAGAGTGGCCTTTCATTTTTTCCATATTTTAAATCTACTTGTATTATATGTGTAGTCCAAAAGTTGCCACCATGGTATTAATCATAATTACCAAATACGATTATGTGTGGGATATTTTTTATGTTTTTTCATTTTCATTTATTCTCCTTTTGAAAATTCAAAATTCTATATTTTAATTATTTTTATAATTTAGATTGAACCAAAAACAAAAAGAAAACAATTTGCTATTAGTTTATACTTCTTAAGAGCAATTTCATGCTGAAGTTGAAGGAGACTTTTTATTCATAGAATTTTTGGTACAATTTATAAGGTTGGAGTGTTGCAAATATTTTGACAAAAAGTCTCTTACAAATCTGTTATACGTATATGAATTGTTTGACAAGATTTCCTGAAATAGTTTCTAATCGTAAACTCCATGAATAAACGATGTTCAAGCACATCACTCTTTAATTAAAAGACTTCTGAGGTTAATTTTATGTCTTGGATACTCATTATTAATTTATCATATTTTTTCAGTGTTTATTGTATTTTTAATTGAACCATATTTCTTCTAGATTTTAATTGTATCGAATAAAACTCTCCATGCAAAAGTTGCCTTGTTGTTAGCTACACTTTGGATCATGGGACATTTGTAACAGTCACCAGTGGGCCAAATCAAGGAGATTAGAAAAATAATTGCTCTTGGCATACACCTGTGGATGTCAAAGGTTGGTTTCCTCAACGGGAAAAAAAAAAAGAAAAGAAAGAAAAAGTTTTAATTTTATACAATCTGCATTCTTTATGAAAAGGTATCCATAATATTCAAATAACTAACATCTTTCCACCAGAATTGGAATGCCATGCTGAGGTTTGATCGTAAGGAAGGCCACAGGCGCATGCCTATAAGATGAAGGCAGTCCAAATTTGAAGGTTCTGAGCATCATAGTCATCACAACCTTAGCTTCCAACATGGCAAAATTCTGGCCTATACAAACTCTAGGCCCGCTAGAAAATGGAATAAAGGCAGCGGGATGATTGTTTGTAGCTTTGCTTATGCCCTCTCTGAAACGCTCTGGCCTAAACTCATTGCCGTCGTCGCCCCAATATCTGGGATCTCTGTGCATCGATAATAAGTCTATTACAACATTCACATCCTTGGGAACCATAAAATCATTTCCTAATTTAATGTCTTTGAAAGCCTGTCTCACAATGCCAGCTGCTGGTGGGTACAATCTTAAGGTCTCGTTCAATATCATCCCAATCTGTGGAAAAATAAATAAAAAATTCCGCTTCAGTATTTGATGGTGGACTGGGAAAGCACAATTCTGATAGTTGAGACTTGTTGTTTTTAATGAGTTTTTCATTAAAAAAGTGTTGAGACAAACCCAAACAGATAGGGATAATCAACTCCCAGTATAAGTACACATTAACTAGAGGGAATTGAACCTATTTTACAGTCATCCCCAAAGGGATATACATGCTGACAGGCTGTAAAAGAAATTGAATTGGTACCCAAAGAGACGGATAATCAGCCCCAAAGGGATATACACATTGACCGGTCCTGGAAGGGATTGAATGCATATTGCAACAGCCTAAAAGGGATACGGACAATCAGCCTAGAAGGGATATCAGCCCCAGAGAGATAGGGAAAATCTACCCCCAAAAATAGGAACAATCAGCACCATCTGGGTACCAATTAACAGGCCGAAGAGCCCCAAACAAATTGGGACAATTATGTCATAAGGGATATACATATTGATAGGCCCTAGAGGGAATTGAAAGGGACATGGACAATCAGCCCAAAGGGACATGGACAATCAACCCCAACGGGATATCAGTCCCAAAAGGAAACGGACATCAGCCCCAAAGAGGTAGGGACAATCAGCACTAAAGAGATATACACAAGACGTGTCATGTAGTGGATTGAATGCGTATTACAATTAGGCCCAAAGGAACAGGGACAAGCAGCTCCAGAGAAATATACACAAGACATGTCCTGGAGGGGATGGAATGGATATCACAATCTGCCCCAAAGGGACAGGGACAAGCAGCCCCGAAGGTATATTACCCGAAAGAGATGTACACATTGATTGGCCTTGGAGGAGATTGAACAGGCATTAGAATCAACCCTGGTATTACAATTAGCCCAGAAAGGATATGCACATTGACAGTCCATGGAATGGGTAGAAGTGCTGGTTTTTTTTTAAAATATTAATGGTAAAGAAGCTATATTATGTTAAGGGGGATTCATCACACTTACAGTTTTGAGCTTTCAAGAGAATCCATGGTGGGATGGCTGTTCCCACAAACTTTCATGGCTTCCTCACGAGCTTTATGTTGCCAATCCTGGTTGAGGGCCAACAGGAATATTGCCCATGATAACAAAAGGCTTGTTGTTTCTCTTCCTGCCAGGAAAAAGGTCTTGCACTCGTCCATTACTTGCTGTGTAGTGTAAATGAAATCTTTTTCACTATCTATTTCTGAGAGCATCAACCCTAGAAGATCATGTGCATATGATCCACTCTCCCTTCTGTTGTGCATCGTATGTTTCAAGTTCCTTTCCAATCTTCTAGCTCGTTTCCACAATTCTATATTTGTTGGAGTAGGGATGTACCTCAAAATAGAAAATATGAATCCAAATTAGTTCTCTACGATATACAATTTCCAGCCAAAAACCCCATTCCTAGGCTACATTTGGGGACATTCTTTGTTTTCCATCATCAATTTTTTTTCAATGAATCATCGTTGTAATGACCACAAATAGTATTCAAATCTTCCTATATAATTTATTGTGAATTTGTTTCATAAATATTATGGATTGCATAAATTTGAAGCCTCATATTATCATGTCATACCTGGTACCTGGTAGCCACAGATAACGAACATTGTGAATCATTAGCTCTTCTAACCCGTTGATGTCTTCATATATTTCTCTTCCGTGCTTGTAGTCTATTCCAAACCCTACCCTCATAAAAATGTCGGCAGTAAGTTCACCCATATAAGCACTGAGCTCTAATTCACAAGGTGTCTCTGTAGCTTCCCCTAATATCTTATTCCACACATCTACCATTTGGGCTGTGCATATGGACATGATGTCAACATAGGCCTGCACATAACAATCCGCAGTAGTAACCATGAATCAAAGACATAAACCTAAAAACAAAGGTAGTTTTTAAAGTGACAGCCAAGTTATACACCAATGAAACCATCATTTAGAGGGGATTGTTTCCATTTACTTATATATGGTTAAAATTTTGTGGCTTCATAATTTCCTCCCAATGTTTCCATATACCATATATATTCTAATTTTTCACTCCCAAGTTTTGATGTTCCTTTACAAGGGGGATTGTTTTTATTTTACACGATGTTTAAAGTTTGTGCTTTTAAATTTCTTCCCAATCTTTGCGGTTATAATATATGTACTGTTTCCAGTTATCATCTATGTAACAACTTTGTAGTGGCAGGTTTTGATGTCTTCAGAAAACTTAAATAGTGGATTCACTCTCAATTTACGTGCTACTGGGAAAGGTAGAAATGAAAGCAATTATAAGATTTAATGTGAAGCGAACTGTGCTTAGACTACAGAATAGCTTACAACAAATAAGACAATTAGAGGGACACACATATACTATTTTCGATTAGAATATGTGTTTCCCTCGTCCGCTGTCAAGAGCTTATACAGACAATAGGTTCAGTGTTGATTAGCTGAGTGTCCTGTTTTTTAATAGAATAGTCCACCTGAAACATATGTTAACAAGTTGAATTGTTAACCAACCAATAGACTATAATGTATTTTCACTGGTTGGTCAACAATTCAACTTATTAACATCCTACAACACATAAATTTCTCTAGGAATAGTAGTCTAACAATAGTCCCGAAGGCCTCAGTCCATAATCAGGATAGTAGTCTAACAACCATAGATAAGATTATTTAAACATGAGTAAAAGCTGTACAGGCATATGTAAAAATCAACTATTAGTGTAATGACCACCTTAAGTTTTTCTGTATGAAAAGCAGGCGCCACAATTCTGCGTTGCCGAGACCACTTTTGGCCATTAACAGTAAGCAGTCCTTTACCAAAGGCCACTGAAAGCATTTTTTGAACCATAGGAGATCTTCCACTGTCAGTCAAATTCTTGGAAGAAAGAAGCTGCCTGACGAGTTCTGCATCCGATAGAACAATTCTGGGCTCATAACCAAACCACATAAAAAACTTTTCTCCTGCACACAAATTAATCCAAACAGTACTTATATTAAAATAATCTACACAGAAATATTGAATGACACAAATTTATCCAAACGGGGTTATTAGAAAAAATACAAGGAGATCTTCACACATTCTAGGAAAATTCAAGAGAGGCATTACCATACGTTTCTGACCATTTGACTATATATGGGAAAGCTCTGTTTTTGAAGTCGTGATGAATGGAAGGTATGTCTGTGAGCAACTGATGCTGTACAGTGTTTGCAATGTCCAGAAGATTGCCAATCATGAAGCGAGGGGAAGGACCTTTGAAGCCCTCTTTTTCAGGGCTCTGTAAATCATCCATGGCCTCCACAAGTATTTTATAAAAAAATGTACAAGGAATGGCCATATTCCCAAAGAAAACACAAGCAGGAGAGAATTAACACTTCCATTGAACAAATCCATGGCTATAATGACAGATGATGGAATAAAACTCAGAAGAAGGAATGCAATACAATTTCTTACCACCCATCAAATGTCCCATAAAACTCAGATGATCGTAATATATTATGTATGCCATTCTGACCAGTTCTGTATTTGTTAAAAGATTTTGGAAGCGTTAACACAATTGACCTTATTTTGTCCGATTCGAAAACAAGAGAAGGAAAACAAAAGTGTCACAAGCAATAGTCGCCTGTATTTGAAATATAGTATGGTCGTGTCAATTCAACGACAATGGAATTTAATGCAAAATATCGTTTCTATTAAGGTGGACCATCGTTGAGGCAATACTATAACATTAATGACATATCGTTCAGCATACGGCAAGACATTTTGTTTTATTGGATGTCATCTATAAATATAGCTATGAAAATTGTTGAGGCAATACTATAAGATTACTAAACTAGCAATCACACCAAAGTGGTGTAATGGAAATATCGATAGGGATTAACAGGAAGGAAATTGTATAACAAAAGGGTGGAAAGAATGTGGGGAAGGTTTGGGTTGATGGTGTGCAATGTTTAAAGAAGGTGAAAGAGAGGAGAAACAACAAAAAGATGGAAAACACGATTGTGGAGTACCAATAAAGGAGTTTCTTGTAGGTAAAGGAAAGAGACACGGGGAAGTGGGCTTTTGTTTTATTATTTGTGGAGAAGAGGTGCATATGTGTTATTGGCGGAGAATTGCAAGAGGTATTGAAGGCACACATCTAAAATAATTCATTTGATCGAGGAAGTTGGTGAAGCACGACCATTTTTCACAATAATTGAAATTGGCTTCAACATTTTGATTGTTTGGAAGAAAATGGTGAAAGTAGACTTTGTTTTTCTTGATATGGACATAAGAAATGCTAGACATCTTCGAGCAACATTTGTTTGAGAAATTTGGTAAAGCGTGGAGTGAAAGCAAGTTTGTGTTTCCCAATCATTGAAATGGGTTTCAACATTTTGAATGTGGAGAAGAATATGGCAAAAAGAGACTTGTGATGGATCGAAATCTTGTGGGTGGAAGATTGTTGGTAAAGAGATAGACGTCTAGAACCTTCTCGAAAGGGTCAGTCCATATGTACACATTTTGTATACATATGTACAATACAACATTTGTAACTACAACATGTGATAAAAATACACCTGCAATTACTTTGTGAAGGATATTTTTGCAACAATAACATTTGGGTATAATCCCTTACAAGTATTCTTGGACGGGTTTGCATAATCCAGTCCAAAGCTTGTCTTTGTACATATTGGGAATATGATGGAAAAAATGCAAATTTGGGTTTCGCACCAGTGAATTACATTTTTGTAGTGTTCACAAGTGTCCATACCTTGTCTAAAACACCCATTTTAGTGTTACATGCACTAAGCACAAGTTTTGACATTTAAAAGTTTCCAAGGCCTTTTCAACAACCCCATTTTTGTGAATATACTAAAATCATTGCATTTCATGAGATGACATTTTTCAAAGGCCTTTCATCAAATAGTTGACATGGCTGGTGTATGTGGTTGGTCAGGTTGGGTGTTAGTTTGACAGTGGGTGGGTCATGGTTGTCACCGGATAAGGGTTGAAGGCCTTTTCAATGGACCCATTTTTCGCATATCTTACATAGGCTTGAAACCAATCAGGTTAGGCACGTGTTGATTTCCTTTTGTGAAACAAAATTATGCCTCATGAGGTTTCCCATGTATGTCTATGTCTTCTCGTAGGTCTAGGTTTTTAGGATAAAGGTCACTTGAAAAGGTCATAGGGAAAAAATGTGGAAAAAATGTCCCTCACAACCTGTATTTTAAAATACATTTCTAATTTGTCCTCATGTTTTGGTGAGCATGAATATTTTATATACATGTCCACACGAGCATTAACAACTATAAAATTTGACCAAAATATACTTCCCATTATATTTTGATGGATATCCATACCCTATTCTAAAACTCCCATTTTAGGACAAATTGGGAGTGGGTTAGGAGTATGTTGAAAAAGGTTGTGGAGTTTGTCTTTACACCTACCATCTATGCATTTACTTGAAAGGCCTTTTCAATGAAACCATTTTGTGCATATCATGCATTCAATTTTCTTAAATAGTTCACATGCCTTGTGTATGGTGCCAAATTTTGTGTACACATATACCAAAAGACATTTCCATTATGGTTTGATGAATGTTGATGTCTGATCCAAAGCTTGCATTTTGACACATATGGAAGGATCCTAGCAAAAATTGTGATTGTTTTTTCCAAATAGTTTCCAAAGCCTTTTCAACAAACCCATTTTGTGCAAATTTTGTGAGGAGTTTTCTTTTGTCCAACTCTTTATAGACAACAAGCGGACATGAGTTATATAGTAAGTTGTAACCCTTTTTACACCCACACACCCCATATCAATCCATGAGATGTAATGGAAATGTAGACGAAATTGGTAAAGATTTTTTTTTCAAATCTATTGCTACTTTCCGAAGCGTTGATGAAGCAAAATTATACAATTCCAAATAAGTAAAAACACCAATGTATGATTTCCCTCATTGCAATCCATTGAACAATTCACGTTCCATGTGCATGCTTCTAAGATCCAATGTGGCAACTTCATTCACGTGTCATGTGCATGCTTCTAAGATCCAATGTGGCAACTTCAATATAACGTATACATCGAGGAGTCTTCTCATGTTGTATCACATGGAGCTGATCTTATAATACGATAGAGCAATATAATCACTCCCACCATACAAATTGTGCATGTTTCTCCACCAAAGATTACAAAAGCTAACCCGACCAATTTTCTCTACATCATTTACAAACTCATTGGAATAAAATATCGTGCATGCCCCATGAGCCCACATACCCATGCGACAACCACCATAAGATTTAATCATAATTTGATGATATCACTTAGAGCTTCCTCAAAAAAATCCTGCTCGGCTAAGAATGTCAACCATTTTACGATACACACCTATACCACCAACCCTTACAAAATGATAGCCGACCCATCCTCTCAAAATGTTCCATCATTTGCATTCTTATCTAATGACACATTGTAGCTACAACAATAATCTAAAATCCATTCCCCATCCCGCTGCCAATCTCATTCTCACTCTCGCAACCTTATACTAGAGAGGGTAAGTTAAAGGAGGCACTACACCTTTGACATTCATATGAGACATGGAACTAATAATTATGCTATAAAAAACCATGATGGATGTACATATATAACTTGTTTTAAACCTCTCATAGCAATGCGCAGGAGGCTATTGCAATAAGCTAAGGAGGTGTAGTTGCCACTATGGATGGAGAAGGTTAGAAAACAAGCATACTTACTTCACCTCCACTAAAATTATATCCACGCCAATCTCACTCTCACATCATTATGGGGGTGGTTGGTTGGACTCCTACCACAAGTCTGACAAAATCCGCAGCCCACTATGATTCAATGGAGTCCATAACCGGTTCAAGGCTCCCTTTTTGACTATCGTGTAGGCCACGCGGGTACATTTCTTTCACCCATTTACTCCAACAAGTTACATTTCTAGTGTATGACCCCACATCTTTCGTACATATCAACTAAATCACTTGTTTCTATATCTACTTCTATTTTTTGTTAAATTGAGGTGGATGTCCATGAAAAGCTTACAACTCCCATGTTGGCGCAACATAGATGGAGGAAAATATACCCCTAGTGGTTTGTTACCTGACTGTGCACCATCATCCCCACAAAGGCCCACCTTGAGCCAAAATCTAGTCTTTTCTCTACGCCACAGTTATGGTGGTGAAAATTTTCCCAAAAACACATAAATGCCAAAGTTTTTACCATTCCAAAAAGCGTCAACGGGTCACATCAAACCATAATCAACGCATGTACCTCCGAAAATTATAAAATATCGATTTCGTTGTCATTTTTCAAAGCCTTTGTGAATACCATCAATATCTTTTAGTTGTTCATTGTCACATGTCCTTTGCAAAACATTTGATTCAATGACTATATGGTGTTGACAACACTATCAAAGGCCGAGCCAGAGAATGATGTATTAAATAGGAACTTCCAATTACTTTGCTAAATGAAGCTCTCACTAATAACTATCCCACTACCAAAGGCCATATATGGGTTAAATCGGCCATGCACATGGAGATAAATATGTGGCCCTAATATTAACTAAAGTTTCAAACCTTATATTTCTTTCTCCCCACGTATTTAACAACAAAATAAAAGTTGAGTGGGAAAATAGACCCATGTCAAAAAACCCACCAATCGGGTTAAGCGCTTTTCAAAAGCCAAAACATAGCATAGAGAGGATACATCCCACACGACATAGATAGGACACATTCCATGCATCATGGAGATGACACATCCCACACAAATTATAGACCTATCATTTTCCTGTTTTGTTGATTCCAAATTGACACCAATGCACCTAATTGCATTCATGCTTTGTCGCATGTACCCAATAAGAAATTCAAATTGCTAAGTTTCTATGAAGGTGCCGAAGTCGGTTTCTTTGCTATAAGAGGGAACTCCTATTGGCGTAATTAATATTATTTGTGATGTGGCATGAATTTTTTTTAATTATAAGTCATGTGTAAATATCAGCAGATCGATTTTATAATAGGGTTAATACTAACAGCTTGTTCCTAATGATGTGCAAGGATACATTGAAGTTGTGGAGGTCTAAATTATATTATATTGCAATGGTAATAGGTGGTAGGGAACTAATGAATATTGGAAGTATGTAAACTCAATAGTCATGAGACCCAATATTTAAGATTTGTAACCTCTTGAATTTTGAAGATCAAAACTCAAAACTTAAATAGTATGATGATTCTGCAAGTTCGAAATTGTTATAACATGAAAAACAAATTGCTATATAACGTGTCTATATTATTGGAACCATGGTAATATTAATTTGTGAATCCTAAATTAATCCAAAGACAAATACCTATAATTTAAAAATCTCATAACATGAAAAACTAGTTTGATATAAAGCATATTTGTCTTGCTCCAAATTCAAAACCTTAACAACTTTGATTTAAACCATATATGAAAGTGAAATACATGTCAATGGTTTTAATGTCGCATCTTCAAAACAAGAAACCTTGAAATTTTGAAAAATGTATTGATGTTAAACATGAATATCCTATTGAAAACCCCAACATGTCGAAACTTAAAACTAAAAAAACCTTGAATCATGACCATGTAATGTGAAATATAACATAAAGCTAGAAATCAAAAACTAAAAAAATCTAAATTCAAAATTTTGAAAATTGAATCTTGAAAGATTTGTATTTGAAAACCCTTAAACTTTGAAACTTGTAACACAACCTATAAAACCTAAAATTTGAAATTTGGAAAACCATAATTTGAAAAAGGAGATCCAAGTCATGAAAGTTTCAAGCCTAAAAATCCTAAAAACTACAAACCCTCAAATGAGATAATATTGAAAAATGAAAAAAATCATTAATGTTAAATGACCCAGAAAAAGGTTCATCATAAATTGTGAAATTTGAAATTCGAAAGGTGAGAAATAGAAATAAACATGAAACCCTAGAAAATCCAAAACCGCAAATCTTGAAAACTTTGGACTTTAAAACTCCTTGAAATTTCAATCACAAAATTGGGAAACCTTAAAAACCCAATACATAAAACCATAAACTCAAGTTCCCAAATTAACAAGCTCCAAAAGCTAAAAATATGATTGATTTAAAAAAAAATCAATAACTTGAAACTTAAAATTAAAAATCCAAAAAATTAAAAGAATTAGATATGAAATTATTTAAAAATACTAAAATCTAAATCTTGAAATTTGAAATCCCCAAGTTAAAACTCAAATATTTTAGAAACCCAAATCCCAAACTTCGGTAACCCCACACCCCGAATCCTAAAACTCTTGCACTCTAAAAATTATGAAAATGAAAATTTTGAAAACACAATTTTATTGATATAAAACTCTAAAATTTGAAACTAGAAGCCCACAATATTGAAACTTAAAATTTTCGACAAATATATTGAATTGAAATTCAAACCCTAAAAGATTTGAAATAAAAACTTATTTTTTTAATTGAAAAGTCATCCATTCACATTAATTGAACATTAATGTACAAGCTAATCACACAAAAAATGGGTGATATGGAAACACACCGAAAAGGAAAAGTTTACAAGACCGACATAAAATCGGGCCGGATAGTGCATAACAAATTAGTAGAAATTTTCAATTAAAAAAGGAAGAACTAGAGAATAATTAAGAAACAATTGCAAACATGGCTGATAAAAGGTGGAGAAGGTGAAGAGAGATATTAGGATTATTTTCCCAACCCGAATTAATGAATGAAGTTATTAATCAAGCACATTAGCTCGCCCACCTTACTCTCAAGTCTAATCTTCTCTCCATACAAAAAAACTTTAATTTTTTTCAAAACCTAATATACAAAAATTATTACAAATTGAATTACAAAAATTCATGTGGTGACTAGAAATTTGTGAATAACCAAAACAATAAACCAAACATTTACAAAATATTTATACTATTTTGATACAACTCGTTGAAGTCAAGATTCTCTCGAAAGAAATCCCTAGGGGCAAGTGTTGGATTTTGAAATTCAATGTTACATATCATAATAAAATTAGTTAACGGTCTAGAAAATTATATGGATGTCATTTGGCGTTCAAAATTAAAATTTCCATCAAATTTGTTTTTATAATAACTATTACAAAATATTGATTAACTAAAATTGACTAAACGAGGAGAAGTATAGTAATAGTCAATCTAATCTAGAAGAACATAAATTATGTAAATAAATACTCTAAAGCAAAGTATGAAATTACTAAATAATTCAAAATAATGGAAAGAAAACCTAATGTGTAAGAGGAAGGTGAGGAAAGAACTCAACTGATTGTAGATGACTATCATTGAGTGTCGCAGTCTGATTGGAAATTCCAAGTAGGAATGATCGCACGTGTTTTGAAAAGGGTGAATTTGAAAGATCTAAGTAGATTGAAGCGCTCACGGGTATTAGGGGCAGCCCGGGTGCCCTGGTATGGTAGAATAGACGCCTTGGTGTCCGGAAAACTTAGAATCTGGTTCTTTCAAGGTTGGAAGATGACATGTAACCCTCGTGAGTTGTCGCACTTGATTTTTTTGAACTCAAGCGTTGAATGTACCAAATGAAGCAAGATGATGTTGAAGACCTGGAAAAGACAATAAGTATCAAAACCTTAAAAATAAAAGATTTAAATGAATGGGTCAGACCGAACTCGGTTGTCACGATAATGGGCTCACTAAACTAATCACTGCACTACATTTTGGACCCAAATGTAGTTCTGGTGTGTGTGTGTGCAAGTCATGCCCTAGTTACTCTTGTGCCAGTCACACTATGTGAAGTAGTGAGCAATAACTAGATGTAGAAAATGTAATAGCATGTTTAAATGGAATATAATAGAATCCCTCCCACTATGAAGTGTGTGTTGATTCAACTCTCATAGCCTTGATGCATAGAACTATGTGGATGCAAGTGACGTAATGGATGTAACTCTAGATGGAGTGATAGTAGTAAGTGACGCTAAGACAATCATTATGGTCTCATAACTTTATATCTATAGGGTTCTCTTGATTTCATTTCGTAATTAACCCCAACACATTTGACTAGGAAAAGATAAGGATGAATAATGGCTAGAAAGGGCCCAAAAAGTGCGGGAAAGTAGGAAAAGGATCAGGGGTGCCTTGGGTGGAACCGGGTGCCTCAATACTGAGGCATTGCACCCCAGCTTTAGGTTAATTTGACGAGAAAGTGCCGAAAGAGACTGGGCATGTATATAAAAATGTGTGGGAATGACGAAATGAAAAGAAAACAAGATGGCCAAAAGATGGGATTAATTAGTACTTTCTTCACTCAAGAACCTTCTAAATAGTAGTATGAGACTGTGCTAAATAATGCTTTAAAGTGCATGATTTTATGATTACAAATAAATAAATTGAACTTAATTTTATATCAATGTTGTTGTTCTTTGTAATATTCTCCCATATTTATGAGAATTTTAATTAATGTTGGATAATGGATTGGACTAATCAATTTCATAGATTTTCATAGATTCATTTTTTCTATAAAAATTAAAGTTACATTAACTAATTTGAAGATCAATACATGCATCAATAAATCTTATGAGGATATTATAACAAAATTTAAAACTACAACTTTAAAGAAATTGAAAAAATGATAGAAATAACTTCCTTGAAACCATTGGTTTCAACTTGCGATTCTATAGAAAAGGAATTTTAGCTTCCAACTTGTAGACTTGCAAGTTCAATTTCAGTTTCACATTTCTTGCAAAATCCTAAATCTAATGCATCTAGTCTACTATCTAATGTTTTTTTGGATAAGAAAAACACTTTTTACCAAAGCTATGAATCGGGGGTTAAGGTGGCCCCACCCATACAATATTTTTGATCTTATGACAAAGTGTGAGAAAACATGAAACATTATAAACTACCACCCCGAAACAAAACTAAAAAAAATATTACAATATACCGAAAGTAACAAACTACTATAGACATACTAATTAGATACCTCTAAAACTTCAACTTTGACATGGGTAGTCAAAGCTGCTGGATTCTTCTCACCAACCTCGTCTGCCATTGAATCTTTCACTTTCCTCTTGCGAAGTCTAGCCTTGTGGCCTACTTTGCACACCTTGGCATATTTTAGTAGGAAAGAATAAGCCAATTTACTATTTTTCAAAAGATTAGATTGAATGGGAGGAACTAGGTGATAGGGGAAGGCGAGCATCCAGATTCGAGGATTAACATTCGCTGCCTTGAATCTTTTGACCTAAAAATATTGTTAATAATAACTGCAAAATCTAGAATGATTGCATTCCTCGAATGTAGCTCACAAACGAACCCTCAAGTCCAAGAGGTTCTCCTCTCAACAAAATCCATGATAACATTGGAAACTACTTAATCAAGCCCCACCGCATGTTTTGGGATAATGATATGGTAGGAAATCAACAACACCTCTTCCTTATTTTTGCCTATTGTGAGCAAATTGGTGATAAAGGCCGCAACAAGCTCGGAATTGACTTTTGCTATCCCGGACCCTCAGTAAATTCTTCTCCTTGATTATTCACGCGACTACATCAGTAGACGGAGTGTGAGCCTATCCTAAATACCTTTTTGAGGTCGCATGTGATATGGGGCCATAGAAATCTTCTCTGCTTTCTCCCTACGAAAGATGCATGGAACCGAAGGAAACGCCATGAAAACAACTCCAAAAACACGAGACTCATGAAGCGTTATGAGGAACAATAGGAGGTTATGTTGGAATGAAAAGATCCGATCCCCCACACCTAAAATAAATATCACATGAGTGCTACTGAGAGTGCCTTAGAATGATTGCGGAGGGACTCATTAATAATGGTTGCCAAACGCTGCCATTTATGTACATCATTAGATGATATATGGTTATCTGCTTGCATTGCTTGAGCATTGACAAGCAAATCAACAGCCACGTTGGCCTCTCTAAAAAAGTGGAAAATATGCCACTCTTCCAACTTATCTAACCAAAACATTCTATTAAAAATAAGATCATCTAAAGCCCAATGCAAAGATTTGGCATTCTTAATTTCCTGGACTAAGACTTGGGAATCACCTTCGATGAAAAGGTGAGAACTTCCATTTTCCACAGCTAACTTCACATCAAAGAGAAGGGCTTGAGCTTCAAAGCAATAT
Source organism: Taxus wallichiana var. yunnanensis (assembly GCA_018340775.1). Classification (NCBI taxonomy): domain Eukaryota; kingdom Viridiplantae; phylum Streptophyta; class Pinopsida; order Cupressales; family Taxaceae; genus Taxus; species Taxus wallichiana. The sequence goes on along the minus strand of CM031243.1, from coordinate 816,674,746 downwards.
TGAAAGTCCCATCTTACAGTGCATATGAATCGACGCAAATCAATTCCCCTTTCTCATTACGAACTAGACACCTCTCCCCTATAGACTTGGATTTCCTTTGGAAGCCCCATCAAAATTAACTTTTCGAACACGGGGTGGGGAGGATTTGGTTCCTTAATTGTTTTTATCATACCAGTCCACTATCTAATTTTTACTTGTAAGAAATAAAAATTTAAAAACCAATTACAAATCAAAAGCAATAAAATAAAGCTAAACAAGAAATAAAATAAAACTTAAAAAGAAATCAAACAAAATTAATAGATGCTTCTATTTTATCAATGAGATATGAACATGTTTATATCTCATTAATAAGATAGTAAGATAATTCAATTATTTTAATTACATCGAGAGGTGTTCCTATAGTAAGATAACAAATGATAATTGTGCCGAAGAAAATTCAAGCTAGGTAACTAACAAATTTTTATATTTTTACTTTTGGTTTTTTTTTTTTACTTTTATATGTAAGTAACTATATTAATTATTAGTGGAAGATATTTAGTGCCCGATAAATAATAGGTGTGAATAAGTGTGAATCTATAGTTTTTAAATGTATTTTTACTTTTAGATGTATATTTAGTTTTATTTTAGTTTTTACTTTTAAATGTATTTTTACTTTTAGATTAATTTTATTTTTTTAGTTTTTACTTTTAAATGTGTTTTATAAATAAAACATATAAATAAATATTTTATATTTGTAATTAAAATTAAACTAGCATAGATATCTTAAATACATCTATCTAAAAGACATCGAGAGATATCAATCTCGAGGTGCCTATTTAACTTATGTGAGAATTCCAATATAGACACCTCAGATTGATATCTCTCAATGTCTTTTAGATAGATGTATTTAAGATATCTATGCTAGATTTAATTACATTCAAAAATTTCTATTTTCATTTGTGTTATACTTCTCATGAATCTCACAAAGTTATAATGTATAGTATCTCATGTAATTATATATATATATATATATATATATATATATATATATATATATCACAGTTTTTATATACATATCATGTTGACGTTTAAATTAAATATTTACTTATTAACACACACACACACACATATATATATATATATATATATATATATATATATATATATATATATATATATATATATCACATTTTTATATACATATCATGTTGACGTTTAAATTAAATATTTACTTATTAACTATGACAATCATATTTCAAAAGTGGTTGTATTATGACATCTAAAATGACTAAAAAGTCGAATCTCCTTGCATAACCCACTAGCTTTGAACATTAGCTTCAACCCATTCTGATTTGCATAACCCAATGTTATTAGCGTCAAGTGTATATTTTAATATTTAAGGCTAATGTTGAACATTGGGTGGACCTTAGTGTATATTTTAATGTTCAAAGCTAATAACATTTTATATTTTGTAAATTTCTAATTTACATAACCCACAAGTAACTAAACAACATGTTTTACCCGCACAAAGTGATTCTCATAGGCCTATTTATTGAATACACTTGTGTATTCCATCCCATTGATTTAAAGGTCGAGCTCACTTCTTTTGTTACACACACATTAGAAAGGGTCTCCTACTAACACTGATATGATAACATTGAATGTATTCATAATTTGTATAAATGACCTTTTAATTTTTTATCCTGCCGAAGGCAGGTATATTGTCTTCACTTTTGCAATTAAACATTTGCATGTTTCCAATGGTATTGTGACATGTGTATTAAAATGAAGCTGGACTATAGTTTTTGCTTTTGATTTTTTTGTTGTGGCAACATATGGTTGGTCGTTGGCTTTATGTGCACTGTTCATTGAAAAAACGTAGGAGTTATGGGACATTAATGCATTGACTGTCATGTACAGAGCAGGTCGCTTTTGACAGTTTTGAGTGGCTCGAGGAAAACGCCTGTTTGTTTCTTGCACGCCGTGTAATTTCTCATTTCCATCTGCGCGCCAGGAGGTGAAGGACTCTGAAGAGCAAGGTGAGTTTTCATGGCAAGGCGATTTAAGCTCTCTGTTCTCATGTTTTTGTCTGCTGTTTATCTTTTAGTTGGAGTGGTTATTGGCAAATAGAACTATAACAATGCAAATCTGTGTCTAGTGCCGTAATGTATTTGCTAGAACTATTAGCATAACCTCTTTAAAGATACTATTTTCTGAGAGAGATTAGGACAACAGATTTTGAACATTTTTTTACAGATTAGGACACTGCGAGTGGTCTTAGCTTCACAAATATCAAGCTGCATGGCAGGCCTCGCAACTGCCCAAACAAATGTGAAGTTAGTCTCAAAATCAAGACCAGTCAATCACCCTTAAATCGTGTCTAAGAGAATAACTGCTAATATAAAAAAAATGATGATACGTTTCAGTAGATATGCCTGATAGACAACTTGATACACAAAGCGCTGACTGTCACAGCGAATATTTAAATTGTTGCAATGCTTGCAAAAGTGAGTTTTGTGGTCGTCTATTTAAGAGTGTTGCAATAGACAAGCAATAGTTGTTGGTATAAGAGGTCCATAGTTGACAGATGGCATATCCAGAATTTATAGCAACACCCTGCACATTTGACACAAAAACCAATCCCGGCATCAGTCAAAACCAGGGCCACCAAACGAGCAGTGGATTAAAATTTCAAAGGAATGAGTTAACATGATTTAAGTGCAGCGTCCACAATTGCACCAAATGATTGAAATATCTTCCAAGATATACCATACCTTTCGACCAAAACGACCTGAACGACCAATCCTATGAATGTAAAGCTCACGATTGTTGGGAAGGTCGTAGTTTATCGCCAAGGAAACCTGAACTTTATAAAAGGTTGAATGTAAATGTACTTCAAAATAGATAGAAAGAACAGAGGAAAGGGCCAAGGACAAGAACTTGCCTGCTGAACATGAAGACCACGAGCCCAAACATCTGTGGTGATTAATACCCGAGTTGTACCAGCACGAAATTCAGCCATAATTGCATCTCGGTTTTTTTGTGGCATATCTCCATGCATAGACGAAACTGTGAAATTATTGCTCTGCATCTTCTCTGTAAGCCAGTCAATGTATAGATACAAAACAAAGGTTTCATGGTCAGATTAATATAATATCTATGACAGAAACAATCAAGCATTTTACATGCCATACCTTTCTTTTCGTGTTGCAAAATATGACAGCTTGAGTGATGGTAAGAGTATCATAAAGATCACATAAGGTGTCAAACTTCCATTCTTCCCTTTCAACAGCAACAAAAAATTGTTTGGTGCCCTGTAATTCACAATATATTGCATGAGTATGCTTGATTCAGAAGCAATGCAAGGAAAAATCTAAATCATATAAAGTATGTCAAACTAATCAATCAATAGCATTACAGTAAATTCAGTCTCATACATACCTCTAGCGTCAATTCATCACGTTTGACAAGGATCCGAACAGGAACAGTCATGAATTTGTTTGTCATCTCCAAAATCTCATGTGGTAAAGTTGCAGATATCAGCACAACCTGTCAGATGACAACACAGTCACATTGACGCTCAAACTAGGAATGAAGCTGGTGTATCTTGAAGACAGAGGATTCGCTGAGCATACCGAACGAGCCAATTAGAATAATTAATGTATAACAACTATAATAACTAGTTGGAAATATAGACACCAATTGAAGGAATTCGATTGTAAATGTATAGCTACGCTGTTTAATATTAGAATATTAATGGCGTTGTCTACAGTACGAATTAAAAAGAAAGGGACTGAATACCAACCCTGAGTCCCGCCATGGTTGTTTCATATTTCTTGTACACTTGTCTACAAAACCCTGTGACTTTGTTCCTGTCTACTCCGACTCTCTTAACCGCATAATCTGTGATACCCAGAATTCAGACTTCATCATTTCGTTGAAAAGAAAGCCAAAAAAAAGAGCAATATGTTTTCACATTGTTATCGGTTACAGTATAGGAAACAATAACAACAAGAAGAACGAGAGCATGCCTTAAAACTGCGCAGGTTTGTCCAAGGGCAGTTTGCCAGAAAAGCTGATGTTCTGAACATGATGGCAACTTGAATATTGTATGAAATGTGAGCCTTCTGTCTGGAAAAATGAACTTGGATGGTCAATAGTCTTAGTGTGGCTAAAGCTTCTTGCATAAAAAAACTCATTTGCATAATTATTACATATTCCTCAAAATCAAGTATCGCTCAATTATTTTCTCTTTGCAATGTCCTAGTATATTCCTGTCTCGCAAGATTGGTGGAAGAAAATCAACACAAAGCATACATTAAAATGTATAGTGGATAAGGCTTCAGGAAACTAGTTAATCACATTTTTATAATGAGAACTATCAGAATCGCCTCTTCCCTTTTTACAAAAGAAAAAGTAGCATACGTGTTAAGTCCATGGGTTGTGTTTGTACGATGCTGGACTTCTGGATGAAATAAGCTCAAATACTTACAGTGGTCTTACTACAATGTGCATAAGCATGCAGGTACTGTGTTTCCTTAGAACTTATGGAAAGAACACGGACTCCCATCGGTCGGTGCCAAAGAAGTGCACTGATTCACAATTCAAGAAGTGTCAGGACCATGTATGTGTCCAAATTGTGTAAAATTAAGGATTCATACTCAGTATGAAGCTCTCCATTTGGTTAAATACACCGTAAACCAGGAATTAAGAGAAACGATAGATCTTAAGGCTGTACCTGTAATAATCAGGATTTGGCACATAGGTAGTTGTGCTTAAAAGGCCATAATTACCACCAAACAAGCTTTGCCTGCAGTAAGACTTTGTGTTATATGCAGATGCCATGCCAAGCTGATCTATATACCTGTAGCAGTTGTAAAAAGTGTTTCAAGATCAAATGCTATTTCAATACCGGCAAAAAATGGAAAATCTAGCAATTTTATTTATAATAATGGCTGGATATGTTTTTTTGTCTTGTAGTTGTTGGTCAGTTACCTTCTGTTTCTCAGCATGTCTTATGTTGAAGAAGGCTGGCCCTTGAAATTTTTCATTCCTTTTTCGAAAAGAAAACAGTGAGTCTTTATAGTCACAATTTCCAGAGTAAATCAAAATAAAAGGTTCACAAAAGACAAGCTTACCAAAAACTAAAGACAAAAGCATTGGTGACAAGATTGTGTCCGCTGTTATAAGCTCCACCAGCTTCACCAACCCAAGCCCTTGAGCAAGGCCCAAAATTTTCCAAGATTGTTTTGAGGCCTTTAAACATAGACTTTTCTCGGCTTAGATAAGATGGATCCAATATCTTCTCCACAAGATGTTTGTCGACACCTGTAACCAGAGAGAAAATGACAGCATCTAAAAAATTAATACGATGAGCATACTTTGACGAAAAAAAACAACTCATATACCTGCCCCTAGATTGTAGATATGATGGGCAACAACATCTACAGTACTTCTTCATCAGCAGTATACTGTGAAGCACTGATTCTTGTTCCAACACCACTTCCACTCAGCTCATTTCCTAATCCCAAAAATATCAATATTCTTGTCATGTTCTTGAAAGAAGTTTGCGCACACTTCGTAAATCAATTACAATGAGATACTCATGGATGCCATATAACATCACTCAAAAATATCTTGGGATGAAGATGCCAAAACAACTTAAATAGCAGCTCACCTTGTTCCCATGCATTTATCTGGTAACCGTGATCGACTGTGTGTTGAATAAAATCATAAGCATTGGTTAAATCGCATGGTCCTCCCAAAACACCCTTCGATACTTCTTTCCTTCCATTCAATGCATTCAATCGAAATGCTATTACAGCCCTTCAGTCACACTTTAATATCAGGTCACATCTTCGAAATTGAGCAGTAAAAGATTAAGCTTGTAAGGATAAACAGTCTCAAAGTCATTATAGAACATACCCTGTTTTCCTGAAAAACAAGTTCAGGGCATCCCATCTTGACATGGGAAGGCATCCATCCATGAATCCAAACATTACAGAAACATTCTTGAGAAAAGGATGACAAGGTTGCTTCAAGTCTCCAACATCGTATATGACTTTGTCTTGTGATGTTCCACGCAATCTTATTTTTAATGGATCAAAAGCTGTAAGCAGACTGAAAGTATTAGCCAGGATTTATTATCTTTTGTAACCTAGAGTCTATTCTCGGGAAGTATCAAACAAACAACTGTGACTGTTTACATATATCAATCCACCGGGTCTAATCTACGAAATTCATACAAATTATAATTACAAACCCGATGAATTTCTATCCTTGCATCATGCAGAAAATTGCAGGCTTTTACCACTTTTTATTGGTTTGAATTGCCATCCCCTTTTTGGAACCGCTTTTTTGTCACATTACCTCTGTTACAAAAGTCTTTTTAGTTGATTCTTTTTTGTTTCTGCAATAATAGAATTGTTTAACTTGGTAGAGCTTAGACAAATATGCATAAAATATTAAGACCTGTAGTCTCTGCTGGAAAGCAATGGAAAACAAAAACTATTTTTCAAATGTGAAGAGTTCTGGATTGCTGTGTTTGTGACTTTGTTCCTGTCTACTCCAACTCTCTTAACTGCATAATCTGTCATACCCACGATTCAGATTTCATCATTTCATTGAAAAGAAAGCAAAAAAATAGAGCGAGAAATCACCATAACTTCTGAAGACGAATAATAAATTATGGAACGTATATCATACAAAAGCAGTTACCAATGAGTTTTTCAGCGCTGACATTAGCTCCAATATTCTTGGTGCAAGCGCCACATCCAACCCCTTCCCTGTATATTTTGGCACTTGCCATATGCACCGCTCCACGGTTCAAAGATGCTGCAAAGGAATCGTACCCACATGCTTGCGCTGCAATGTACAATGCACATTAGAGTTGTTAGCTTTTGTGCAAGGGCGTAAGTTAATCTGAATATCTCATTTTAATTGACAATGAAGAAAATAGGCTTTAGAAGAAAGATGTACATACCTTTGACAGGCTGAGAGAAAGGATAATAGGCTGCTCTGGATTTGTGAACGCATTGGTCACAACAGAAGACTGTACTAGATAAGAAGATCATTATCATACATGCTGTGCAGCACAATTCGTATCTCTCGTCGAGCTCCATTGTTAAAATACAGAACAACAATACATCCACCAAAAGCAATACATCCTCCATAGAAATTGGTGTGGATTGCTTTTGTTTTCAGTGTGCAATCAATCATTTGATTCCAAACTTTTTTTTGTCACACTCCTTAAATATACGTTTTCACATTGTTATCAGTTACAATATAAGAAACAATAACAGCAAGAAGAACAAGAACATGCCTTGAAACTGCCCAAGTTTGTCCATGGCCGGTCTGCCAAAAAAGCTGATGGCCTGAACATTATGACAACTTGAATATTATATGCAATGTGAGCCTTCTCTCTGAAAAATGAACTTGGATGGTTGTCTTCAAATATGCTAAACTTCCAGAAACTACTAGCTAATTTGGCAGTAGCAATCAAGAATGAATAAGCTTCTACATATTCCATTGTAAATGTATAGCTACGCTATTTAATATTATAATATTAATGGCATTGTCTATAGTACAAATATAAACCATGATCACAATACTGAGAAATACTGTCACTAAAATAATTTTTGACGGGTATGGGTGGATAGTTTTAAATTTGATGAAAAGAAAGTGAATGAATACGAACCCTGAGTGCCGCCATGGTTGTTTCATATTTCTTGTACACTTCTCTACAAAACTCTGTGACTTTGTTTCTGTCTAACTCTACTCCAACTGCCTTAACCGCATAATCTGTCAGACGCACAGTTCAGACTTCATCATTTCATTGAAAAGAAAGCAAAAAAAAGACCAAGAAATCATCACAACTTCTGAAGAGGAATAATAAATTATGAAACGTATATCATAAAATACAGTTACCAATGAGTTTTGCAGCGCCGACATTAGCTCCAATATTCTAGGTGCATGCTACAGTGAGCCATGAACTTAATGGGTGTAATGTATCATCAAGATCTTTAAAGAAAACATGAACCAAGTCAGAAATTGTCTAGAAAAATGGCTACAAAACACAGTTCAAAGTGGGTATTGCTTTTCCAAAACAAAGATTGTAGTTTTCTTATACGCACCGAAGAGAAGACAGTCATAACGAGGCCTCTTGCCTACCATGTATCTCTCGTCGAGCTCCATTGTTAAAATACAGAACAGCAATACATCCACCAAAAGCAATGTGATTATAACCCAAAATTAAAAAAAAAGTTGGCTGATCGAGGAGTAGTTGTAATGGAAAACATATATTCAGAGCATAAATGAAAACCCGTGTTAGGTTCCGAACTGTTTGGCTGAGATATAACAGACAGAATACTATTAATGTTCAGCGTTTTATCTTGGATCAGACAAATAAGAGTTCTGAGACTTTAGCAAAATAAAACCGTGCGCGCAACAGCCCATAGCGATCGTGTACGTGGATAGAGTAGATATAGGCATTTTTATGGCCACCGTGTGCTGCAAGAATGGTGCTGCACAAGTTGCAGTGTGCGCACCGGGCATGTTCAGAAGCAGAATAGACAAAATCGATACTGTAACTGCATAGTGAACATGACTTGTCCATGGTCTATTTTCAAAAAAGCCATTAATGGAAAGCATGGTTGCACAAAAAAAAACTGCCCGGATTTACAATTAAATACAAATAGGATACTAATGTAATGAAACGTCTTTAGTCAGCATCAGAGACATATGCCAAGAGATATAGCTTCTAGCATATTTATGAATGAGGCGAATCAACAACAAGAAACAAGGAAAAACTGTGCGCATCAAGTTGACAATGTCATTTTCATTGCCACGATTCAAAGACAAGGTCAAACTGCATTTGCACAAGCAACCTGAAACACATTTGAGGAAATGCAATTGGCAGCTTTATAGGCGGAAAAATAACATTTTTTGGATGTCATGCATAAGAATTGCCTGCTTCTTATGTATACCGCGTGTAGAAGCATAGTGAGGGTGCGTTGTCTGGTTGATAAAATCTAAGCATATCGAGCGCGAGCTCTAAATGATTTGCTGCTTAAAGTGATTCTTTAACAAAATGAGTTCTGAAAACATATCATATTTGAGCTATATTCTGTCAATCTTAAGCTTGTAAAGAAACATTTCTTCACCTTAGATACTTTGCTTTCTCTATCAAAAACTTGTGCACAGCATGTGCATACAATATTGTTAAAAAAACGCTTTAAGCAGCAGGTTATTTGCACTTGACATTGGATATATTTACATTTTATCGAATAGTTTACGCACCTTGACTATGCTTCGACATGTGGCACACATATGAGCAACACAAAACTGTATTTGCTTAAATGTGTTCGTAGGTGCTTCGGCAAACACTCTTTCGCCTTGCCTTTGAACCATTGTGATGCACATGAAAGTGTAAAGATCATTAAACCTGCAATCATTTGCATTTGAGGAGCCTATATTCTGTGTCTTTCACAAAAATGTTGGAAATATGCATGTGATGCATATTTAATTCCAACTATAGCTTTTTTAGGAAAGCTAATTTTAGCTTTAGTCTTGCTTTAGTTTGCTTTAGTTAAGTTAGCTTTATCTTATTTTTATCATTAGATTTAAATCAAATAAATCTGTTTTAAATCATGCATAGCATGCAACTGTTTTAAAGCATGAGTTTAGATTTAGAATGCTCAGTTGAAGAGCTGTTAGTGGGTGAGTTATTCTATTTAAATAACAGCAATTGTAATTGCTTTGTATGCACACACAAAGGTGTGAAATCTGCATAAGCAAGGAAGGATGTGCATTGAAAGCACACAGCTGCATGCACAGCTTGATTGTAAAGAGCTGAAGCTCTGAGTATGATGAAGCTTTTATTAATGGAGATTATGCACAGCAGTGCTGGTTTGAATATTCATATGTTTATGCAAGCTATTTAAGTATTTTGTTTATTTCTTTCATGTTGTTTGTTGTATAAGACTAGAGATTTTCTACAAATTGGTATCAGAGCAAGGTTATTCCAGCAGCTTATTAAATTGGTAGCAAGCTATGGCTTCTACATCCGGCATGCAGACGCCGCAATTTAATGGAAAGAATTATGAATACTGGTCGTTGACCATGAAGGCGCTATTCAGATCTCAAGACGTGTGGGAGATCGTTGAAGATGGGTACACAGAGCCTGCAAATGCAACAGCATATATTGCACTTTCTCAAGCAGAGAAAGATACTTTGAAGGAGTTACGAAAGAAGGATGGCAAAGCTCTTTTCTATATTCATCAGGCAATGCATGAAAGCATTCTTCCAAGAGTGGCAGCAGCCAGTCAAGCAAAGACTGCATGGGATACTTTACAAGTTGCATATCAAGGTAAGGAGAAAGTAAAAACTGCCAAGCTACAGTTACTTCGTAGAGATTTTGAGAATTTAGCAATGAAAGATTCAGATTCTGTAGAATCATTTTTTACTTATGTAGTTGGCTTAGTCAATCAAATCAAATCTCATGGTGAGACTCTTGAGGACAAAAGGATTATTGAAAAATTGCTTAGAAGTTTGCCTACAAAATTTGATCCTTTAGTTGTTGCTATTGAAGAAACTAAGGATCTGAGTCAGTTTTCTATTGATGAGTTGCATGCATCACTAATCAATCATGAACAGAGGATGAATAGATCACATGCAAGTGTAGATCAGGCTTTTGCATCTCAGACAACAGGTAATCGTGGCAAAAGAAGAGGAAGTTTCAGCCCAAGAGGCAGAGGAAGAAGTCCATCTAGAGGACGTGGCAGTAGTTCATCAAACTCAAGTGGAAGAGGACATAATCAAGAACAGAGTTATGGTCAGAGACAAGATAAGTCTCATGTTCAGTGTCATTATTGCAAGAAGTATGGGCACTATGCTTATGATTGCAAGAAAAAGCAATATGATCAAGAGAGACAAAATCAAAATCAGGTTGGAAGTTCTATTTCTAAACCTATGTTTATTGCATGCACAAGGATTGCTGAAGCAATACCTTCTTTATCCCCTATTGAATGTAATTTGTCAAAAGAGAGTCCATGTGATGTATGGTATTTAGATTCAGGTTGCAGTAATCACATGACAGGTAATCTAGATTTGTTTTCTAGTTTGGATGATTCAGTTAAGAGTGATGTAACTCTTGGAAATAACAATATTGTGTCTGTGAAAGGAAAAGGCACGGTTAGTATTCTAACAAGACAGGGGGAGCAAACAAGTATGCAAGATGTTTACTATGTTGCAGGTTTGAAACATAACCTTATGAGTATTGGACAACTGGTACAGAAAGGATACCGAGTCTATATGGAAGACAATGAGTGCGTGATTGTGGACAAAGCTCCTAGCACTCAGTTGATTGCAAAAGTGAAGATGAGCAGCAATAGGATGTTTCCATTGATTTTGAAACCTGGAAAGAAGAAGAAATCAGATCTGTTTGCAGCAAAGTCATGTGTTAAGCCAAATCCGTCTTTTGTTGAGTCATGCACTCAAACAGATGAGTCCTGCGCTAATGAAAATCAAGTCTGCGCTGAAGGAACACAATCAGCTTTTCATTCAGTTATGAAGGATGAAACATGGCTTTGGCATCTAAGGTATGGACATTTGAATTTTGGAGGTTTGAATTTATTATATAGAAAAAATATGGTTAAAGGTTTGCCATTGATTCAGAAACCTGAAAGGGTATGTGAAGGTTGTATTTTGGGAAAGCAACACAGAGATTCATTTCCAGTTGGCAAAACAGCAAGAGCAAGTGCACCACTTGAGATTGTACATTCAGATTTATGTGGACCTATGCAGACAGCTTCTATTGGAGGTTGTATTTATTTTATGACATTCATTGATGATTACACAAGGAAGACATGGGTTTATTTCTGAGAAATAAATCAAATGCCTTTGATACATTTCAGCAGTTCAAGGCATTAGTGGAGAAGCAAAGTGGATACTACATCAAAGTTCTCAGAACGACAGAGGAGGTGAGTATGTTTCTAATGAGTTTATGAATTTTTGCAGATATCATGGTATACACAAGCAGTTTACTACCAGGTATACACCACAACAGAATGGTGTGGCAGAGAGGAAAAATAGAACCATCATGGAGATGGCGAGAAGCATGTTGAAGGCAAAACATCTTCCAAATGAGTATTGGGCAGAAGCAGTAGCAACTTCTGTTTATATTTTGAACAGGTGTCCAACGAAACTTGTTAGGAACATGGTTCCTCAACAAGCATGGACTAATAGGAAACACAGTGTTTCACATTTCAGAGTTTTTGGTTGTGTAGCATATGCACATGTACCTGATGAGCTAAGGAAGAAGTTAGACAACAAAGGAGAAAAGTGTATTTTGTTGGGTATTCAGAGAATACAAAAGCATACAAGTTGTACAATCCAGTCACTGGAAAGGTTGTGATCAGCAGGGATGTACAGTTTATTGAGAATGAAGCATGGGATGGAAGTATAGAGAAAACAGTGAGTATAGCAACATCTATTCCACATGATGATATGACAGATGAAACTTTAGAGCAACAAGCTACTGTATCTACAAATCTTGGACATGCACCACAAGTTGTAGCACAAGCTACACCTCCATCTACAGTCAGGAGGTCACCAAGATTTCAGCCATCTTCAGCCATGCAAGAGACACCACAGGGAACACCAGAAGCTACTCCATCACCAGAAAGTAGTCCTGCATCGAATACTCCTGTGCAGCGGAAAACAAGAAGTCTAAGTGAGATTTATAATGTTGATACAACTAATTCATTTTCAGTTTTTGCATTATTTTCTCAAGTTGCAGATCCAGTATATTATGAAGAGGCTATAAAGAATGAAGTTTGGGAAAAAGCCATGGATGATGAGATTGATGCTATAGAGAAGAATCAGACATGGGAGCTAATGGATCTTCCAAAAGGAAAGGACGTGATAGGAGTCAAGTGGGTCTACAAGACAAAATACAATGCTGATGGAAAAGTACAAAAGCACAAAGCAAGGCTGGTTGCAAGAGGTTTTACGCAGCAATATGGAGTTGACTACAACGAAACATTTGCACCAATGAAGTACGTTTGGATACGGTAAGAATGGTTTTAGCAATTGCAGCTCAAAACAAATGGCCTATTTATCAGATGGATGTTAAATCAGCATTCTTAAATGGATTCCTTGAAGAGGAAGTTTATGTAAATCAGCCAGAAGGTTATGAGATTGAAGGTCATGAAGGAAAAGTATACAGATTGAAGAAAGCACTCTATGGTCTCAAGCAAGCACACCTAGAGCTTGGTACAATAGAGAATAGATTCTTATTTGATTGAGAATGGTTTCGAGTAGGGAGCAGCGATGAGCCTACCTTATACACCAAGATAAATGAGCAAGGTAAAATTTTAATTGTTTGTTTATATGTAGATGATTTGATCATTACTGGAAATCTATCTACAGAGTCATTCAAATCAGCCATGAAGAAGGAGTTTGAGATGACAGATCTTGGTCTTATGCATTACTTTTTGGGTATTGAAGTTCAACAATCAGAAGGTAAAGTTTTTATCTCACAAGCAAAGTATGCAAGTGACGTTTTGAAAAGGTTTAACATGTTGAATTGTAAGCCAGCACCAACACCAGTTGCAGTAGGTTTGAAGTTGAGCAAAGAGGATGAAGGATCATTTGTGGATCCAACATTGTTTAAAAAGTTGGTTGGAAGTCTTATGTATTTGACGGCCACAAGGCCTGATATCATGTATGGTGTAAGCCTCATATCAAGGTTCATGGAATCTCCAAAAGATTCACATTGGCAAGCTGGAAAAAGAATTTTGAGGTATGTACGTGGAACAAGAAATTATGGAATTCTTTATTCAAGTTCAGATGAGTTCAAACTCATTGGTTTTACAGATAGTGACAATGCTGGAAGTATAGATGATCGGAAAAGTACATCCGGCTATACTTTTCACTTTGGAACAGGAGTGGTTTCATGGGCATCAAAGAAGCAGCCCATTGTCACGTTATCTTCAGCAGAAGCAGAGTATGTAGCAGCAACAGGAGCAGCATGTCAAGCTGTTTGGATGAGAAGAGTGTTGACAGATTTACAACAGAAACAAGTGGAAGCTACACAGATTTTTTGTGACAACAACTCAGCCATAGCGTTGTCCAAAAATCATGTTTTTCATAAGAGGAGCAAGCATATTGATACGAGGTATCATTTCATCAGGGAGCTGGTAAACAACAAGGAAATTCATCTTGAATTTTGTAGATCTGAAGATCAGTTTGCAGACATTTTTACAAAAGCTTTAGCAAAAGAAGTTTTTGAATATTTGAGAGATTGTTTGGGAGTATGTGATCCTGCACATGGCAGATCTGAAAAAGCAAACACAACTCTAGAAGAGTGAAAGCTACAGTTTGAAATTAAGGGGGAGTGTTGGAAATATGCATGTGATGCATATTTAATTCCAACTATAGCTTTTTAGGAAAGCTAATTTTAGCTTTAGTCTTGCTTTAGTTTGCTTTAGTTAAGTTAGCTTTATCTTATTTTTATCATTAGATTTAAATCAAATAAATCTGTTTTAAATCATGCATAGCATGCAACTGTTTTAAAGCATGAGTTTAGATTTAGAATGCTCAGTTGAAGAGCTGTTAGTGGGTGAGTTATTCTATTTAAATAACAGCAATTGTAATTGCTTTGTATGCACACACAAAGGTGTGAAATCTGCATAAGCAAGGAAGGATGTGCATTGAAAGCACACAGCTGCATGCACAGCTTGATTGTAAAGAGCTGAAGCTCTGAGTATGATGAAGCTTTTATTAATGGAGATTATGCACAGCAGTGCTGGTTTGAATATTCATATGTTTATGCAAGCTATTTAAGTATTCTGTTTATTTCTTTTATGTTGTTTGTTGTATAAGACTGCAGATTTTCTACAAAAAAATGTTTCTTTCACTCTTTCTGTGCATTGAACTCTCTGATAATTTATTTAATTAAGAACCGCATCTTAGATAGCGTATTCATTCAGACATTGTTCACAAACGCTGCATAGAGAAGCTTCGTCGCAGTACTGCCCTACTTGAATTTGATTGTAAACCTGGTCACTTTTTTTTTGTCTTACCATCCTTTCGATTTATGGCTTGTATGAAACTAGACCATGAAAAAGACATCTTCAGTTTGCAGTTTTAATATTGCTTTTGCACATCATGGCTAACGCTTTGTTTTTGCTGGTCTCTATCTTTTATTTTTTCAGTGGATCTTGTATTGATTAACACTGTCAGAGCTGCTTTTGGACCTTAGATACATTTCTCTACGAACAAGATTTGTCTTTTTCACTCTTTCTTTGCATTGAACTTTGACATTGTTGATCAATAAAATAACTACTCGACATAGAATAGAACAATGTTTGTAGATGTGGTTAAAAAATCAAGGCTGCATGTGGATACAAATCATGGTTCTCTTGTATCGTATTAAATGCAATGCACAAGATTAATGCATTGATTGTCATGTGCGAACTTAAGTCGCTTTTGGCATTTTTGAGTGGTTCAAGGAAACGCATGTTTGTTTCTTTACGTGTGTAATTTCTCTTTTTCATGCTAATGCCAGGTTCCAGAGGCCAGGACTCAAAAGCAAGGTAAGTTTTCATGGCAAGGCAATTTAAGCTACTCGTGTTTACATGTTTTTCCCCTCGTTGTTTATCTTTTACTTTGAGCAGCTTATTGTATTGATTGACAATAGATGAAAGTTCAACGCAAGGAAAGCGATCAAAGACAAAAATCTTGCTCGAGACAATAATCACTCAAAATAAAAGACAAACAATAGTTTCTAAAAATTTAGAGTGCAGAGTTAATCTCATCGCTAGAACTATAATAATTCTAATCTGCGTCTCCATGTGTCACTTATGGCAAGTTCCTTGGCCGATTTAGATATTTTATAGAATTTGTCATGGATTTCATGCTTGAGTTGTTCCAATGCTTACAGAACAAGTTTTTCTAAGTTGTCTGTGACACTCAATCCTACATTTCCGTATTCTTATCATTAATAAAAATCAGGTGCATTATTAAATTTCGTTAAAAGAAAGGGAATGGATACCAGCCCTCAGTCCCACCATGCTTGTTCCATATTTCTTGTACGGTTCTCTACAAAAAATCTGTGGCTTTGTTCCTGTCATCTCCAAGTCTCTTAACCACATAATGTGTCATATGCAGATTTCAGACTCCATCATTTCATTGAAAACAAACCAAAAAAAATAGAACAAGAAATCGTCACAAGTTATGAAGAGCAATAATAAACTACGAAACGTAAATCATAAAAAGCAGTTACCAATGATTTTTTCAGCGCCGGCATTCGCCGCAATATTCTTGCTATGCGTTACAGTGAGTCGTGAACTTAGCGGGTGTAATGTATCATCAAGATCTTTAAAGAAAACACGGACCAAATCAGAAACTGTCTAGAAAAATGGCTGCAAAACACACTTCAAACTTGGTATTGGTTTTCCAAAACAAAGATTGTATTTTTCTTATACTTACCGAAGAGAAGACAGTGATAACAACGCCTCTTGTCTATCACGCATTTCTTCTTATACATTTACAATGGAATATAGGGAAGTGGAACACCGTGAACTTGCATGTCATTCAATTGGTGTCTGTATTTCCAACTAGTTATTATAGTTGTTATACATTAATTATTCTAATTGGCTCGTTCGGTATGCTCAGTGAATTCTCTGCCTTCAAGATACACCAACTTCAAGTAGAAGCTGATCCATTCTTGATTGCCACTGCCAAATTAGCTAGTAGTTTCTGGAAGTTCAGCATATTTGAAGACAACGAACCAAGTTCATTTTTCAGAGAGAAGGCTCACATTGCATATAATATTCAAGTTGTCATCATGTTCAGATCATCAGCTTTTCTGGCAGACTGGCCATCGACAAACTTGGGCAGTCTTAAGGCTCCAGAGACATATGCCAAGAGATATACCTTCTAGCAAATTTATGAAATTTTTGAACCATGTCTGAATGAGTACATTTGTGACAGTCACAAAGACTTTTACAAATATCTAAAATCTTGTAACAGTTTTATATTCATTTGTTCAATCGGTCTTAGGCACAAGGTCAAACTGCATTTGCTCAAGCAACCTAAAACACATTTGAGGAAATGCAATTGGAAGGTTTAAAGGCGGAAAAATAACATTCTTTGCATGTCATGTATAAGAATTCCCTGCTTCTTATGTATACCGCGTGTGGAAGCATAGTGAACATACGTTGTCTAGTTGATAAAATGTAACCATTTCAAGCACGAACTGAAAATGAATTGCTGCTTAAAGTGATTCTTTAACAAAATGACTTGTGAAAACATATCATATTTGAGCTACATTCTGTCAAGCCTAAGCTTCTAAAGAAACCTTTCTTCACCTTAGATACTTTGCTTTCTCTATCAAAAAAACTTGTGCACAGCATGTGCATACAATATTGTTAAAAAATGCTTTAAGCAGCAAGTTATTTGTACTTGACACTGGATATATTTACATTTTATCAAATAGTTTGTGCACGTTGACTATGCTTCGACATGTGGCATACATATAAGCAACGCATAGCTGTATTTGCTTAAATGTGTTCCTAGTTGCTTTGGCAAACACGTTTTCCCCTTCGCTTTCGACCATTGTAATGCACATAGAAGTGTAGAGATCATTAAACCTGCAATCGTTTGCATTCGAGGAGCCTGTATACTCTGTCTTGCACAATACCCAAAATGAAAGGTAAAGAACAGAAAAAAAAAAATAGAGCGGTGGCCATGCCGTATGGCTAGATGCAATGCATAAGATCCTCATTATTGTTGTGCTATTGACCTTTAAACTTGCCAATTGCATCTTCTTAAGTCTGTTTCAGGTATTTCATAACTGTTCGCTTTCGGTATTGATTTTGTTTTCTTCCATGCTGGGCGCTTGTGCTATGTGCACTGCAATGTTTGCAGCGCTGTTCTCGCACTAGACAATGTCTGTCGCTTTGTTTTAGCTACTCTTTGTCTTTTATTTTGACTAGTTATTGTATTCGTTAACATTGTGAGAGTTCCACACAAAGAAAGAGTTGAAGAGACAAACCTTGGTCAGACACAATAAGTACTCAAGAGTAAAAGATAAAGAGCAGAAAAAAACAAAGTGCTGGCCACTATCTATTGTAAATGAGTTCAGTTCTCATATTATGTCCCTTGCAAGCCAGACCTCTAGACTCTTGGATTTATCATTTTTTCATATTTGGATATCGCTTTCTCGAGGACCTGACCTGGCCAATTTTTAATGACAGATTATGTTTTAAAACTGCTTAGTTT
The DNA here is from genome assembly GCA_018340775.1 of Taxus wallichiana var. yunnanensis. Classification (NCBI taxonomy): domain Eukaryota; kingdom Viridiplantae; phylum Streptophyta; class Pinopsida; order Cupressales; family Taxaceae; genus Taxus; species Taxus wallichiana. The sequence goes on along the minus strand of CM031243.1, from coordinate 816,656,482 downwards.
ATTGGTATCCTCATTCTATCTTGAAATTTGCTGTGACAGTTACTGCTTTGTGTATCGCGTTGTCTATCAGGCATATCTACTGAAATGTATCATCATTTTTCGTATATTAGCAGATACTCTTGATTTTGTATAACTTGTTCATCTTAAAGTGAATATTAAGGACATTAAACATTAAATTCTGGATATGTCATCTGTCAACTATGGACCTCTTATACCAACAAGTATTGCTTGTCTATTGCAACACTCTTAAATAGACGACCACAAAACTTGCTTTTGTAAGCATTGCAACAATTTAAATATTCGCTGTGACAGTCAGCGCTTTGTGTATCAAGTTGTCTATCAGGCATATCTACTGAAACGTATCATCATTTTTTTTTATATTAGCAGTTATTCTCTTAGACATGATTTAAGGGTGATTGACTGGTCTTGATTTTGAGACTAACTTCACATTTGTTTGGGCAGTTGTGAGGCCTGTTATGCAGCTTGATATTTGTGAAGCTAAGACCACTCGCAGTGTCCTAATCTGTAAAAAAAAAACGTTCAAAATCTGTTGTCCTAATCTCTGTCAGAAAATAGTATCTTTAAGGAGCTTATGGTAATAGTTCTGGCAAATAGATTATGGCATTGCCCACAGATTTGCATTGTTATAGTTCTATTTGCCAATAAGCACTCAAACTAAAAGATAAACAACAGGCAAAAAACATGAGAACAGAGAGCTTAAATCGGCTTGCCATGGAAACTCGCTTGCTCTTCACAGTGCTTCACCTGCTGGCGCACAGATGGAAATGAGAAATTACACAGCGTGTAAGAAACAAACACGCGTTTTCCTTGAGACACTCAAAACTGTCAAAAGCGACCTGCTCTATACATGGCAGTCAATGCATTAATGTTTCATAACTGCTCCATTAATGAAACAGTTTCTAATAAGGGACAAACTTAATTCTCTTAGACATGATTTAAGGGTGATTGACTGGTCTTGATTTTGAGACTAACTTCACATTTGTTTGGGCAGTTCCAAGGCCTGGCATGCAGCTTGATATTTGTGAAGCTAAGACCACTTGCAGTGTCCTAATCTGTAAAAAAATGTTCAAAATCTGTTGTCCTAATCTCTCTCAGAAAATAGTATCTTTAAGGAGGTTATGGTAATAGTTGTAGCAAATAGATTACGGTACTGGCCACAGATTTGCATTGCTATAGTTCTATTTGCCAATAACCATTCGAACTAAATGATAAACAGCAGGCAAAAACATGAGAACAAAGAGCTTAAATCGCCTTGCCATAAAAACTCACCTTGCTCTTCAGAGTCCTTCACCTGCTGGCACACAGATGCAAATGAGAAATTACACAGCGTGTAAGAAACAAACAGGCGTTTTCCTTGAGTCATTCAAAACTGTCAAAAGCGACCTCATCAAATGCAACCTGATTAATGTTTCATAATCACATGACAATCAATGCATTAACGCTTTCATAACATGTTGCATTTACCCTGTTTTTTTCAATCAAAAAAATGCATCATAAAGCCAACATGCTATGCTTCAAAGCACATGGCTTCCAACATATTTAGATGAAAGCTTCTGGATCCTTTGCTTTCAGCATTTGAATATTCTGTTATAACTATTCTGGTTTCTTGTTCCTATTTTCAATGCTCTGCTAAGTTTATTGAAATACATGTTTTCCTTGCATTGCTTGTGTATTTGAATGGAGCGCAATATAGATTTGGTTGATTCTACATGCCTGTAGCTACAAATGGCTGGTTTTTCTTGTGTATTTCATTGCGCAACTTGCTTCATTGTATGTACAAAGTTTCTTTTCATCTCTACTTTGGTTTGCAACATTCACTAACTGCATAACATGTGTTGTGTGCATTTCAGATTCGTGACAAAAGCAAAATCACAGAACCAAAGACATATAATTGCTATTTGCTTGAATTGCTGCTGCTCCATTGCAAAAGGTATAAACATTACTCTTCTTTTCTATATTCTGCTCTGAAAAGTTTTTTTAAAATAGAGATAGAACAAACCGAATGCAAAAGAACATTCATGCTGCGCACGACAGTGGTTGATGTTGAGCAATATACGTTGTCAAACAACATCGTACAAAGCATAGACAATGTCTTGCATAGGTTCAACCTTTTCCGAGACCATGCTTTCAAGTATGGTGTCGGTGACTGCTTGTTTGATTCCTTTGCAGTACTGCTTCATTTCCGATACACATCGCTTGAACTTAGAATCGGTGCCATTGAACACTTCCAGACTTTGCTCTCTGCCTCCAATCCTGAAGCATTGGCTTCTCTACAGTTAGAACTAGATCCTGAAAGCCTTTTTCTTATGCACGGTGTTCATAGCTGGGAAACATACTTACATCGCATGAAACTATCTGCAGTGTACTCGCCCGAAGCTACTGAACAAGGCCTATGGGGCGACGTCTTCTGCATAAAATGGCTTTCCAAATGGCTGAACTTGCCAATATGGGTTTGGTCTGCAACAAGAGGCAGAAATTATCTCCAATTCATCCCAAATAGCCAGATACTACCATATTGTATTCTTTTTCATGATTCCAACCCTCTTAGTGGCCATTATGAACCCTTATTCTGGAAAAAAAATGCACCTTGCCCTCAACCAACAAACAATGCTCATCTAATGTCCCGTCAAAATTCTGTAGAAGTGCTTTGGAGCAGTTTATCTAATCAGCTACAGCAACTATGCCTTGTTAGGCTAGAGACAAATGACAATATCAATGCTGATAGCCTTTTCAGTTGTTTTTGCCACATTCGCAACAATGAATTCGACCCTCGCTGCCTGCGCAGATATACTGCTCAGGCTTTTTGTAGTGCTATTCTTCGACAAGATCATGTAACTCTCCACTTCCTCCATACTTGGCTTCATCAGAACCCCATAACAAACATACCGCACATTGGCACATGGCAAGGTCTTGTGATAAACATAGCCACTTTCCATGACCACAACAATATACACACAGACGACTTCATTATTAATTGGTTATGTCTACTTTTTAAAATAAATATCCAATTGTGGGACTCGCATCCTCTCCAAGTTTGTAACATTTATTCTGGCAATGCACAACTTGGAAAAGCATATAATCTCATCCGATTTTAACTCCATGAATCACATTTGCACTATGAACTATTGGCTACAAACCCTCGCTATGTTCCAATACTTGGTGCCATTTATACATCGGAATATACAACTGTCCACACGCATTCAGAAACTCAAAGCATAACTTCGCACACAAATGCGCAACCCGCTAAGCACAACCGGAACAAGAAACCGTCAAACTTTTCACTTCGCACAACAAAAAGAGATATACGCAAGCAGACACATGGCAAAGCTGCAACAGATCCCAATGTTATACATTCCCTGCCACCCAAAGGTGATTCATGTCCCAATTTCTTCAATGCCAAAACAACTCTTACGTCCACTTCGCTTAAGGCTACTACATCTGGCATTGTCTCCATTTAAACAGATTCAGCAAAAGACAAAATTGCTTTTGAGTGTGCGAATGCCATCCACCATAAAACAATGCGGGTTAGCAATACCGAAATTGTCCCTGCGAAAGCTAAAAACAATTATACGTAAACATACACAAGAAACAAGCAGCTCAGCACAATTCATTGCCCGTTTTCATGCCCAAACAAATGACACGCCAATCCATACATGCGGTGTTTGCAATCAGCTGCACTTCAAGCACAATCTGATATATTTTACAAATTCAATAAGCAAACATATGCTCAATTGACATCAACAAAAACAATGCCAAAGTCCAATACAATTTGTCGACCATGTTCAACAAGCTTGTTGAATGCCAAGTTGCCAAAATTGACATGCCCTCAGCGAATTGAACTGATTCCAATGCTTCCAGCTGTGGCAATGCTTTCTGAACTTGAAGAAAGGCTCGTGTCTCTGCGACTTGCATTTGGTCAGATACGATGCCTAAGCCATAAACGTCCCCAATACACGTTAAAGGGAGCAATAATAAATGTTCCAACAAATATTGACATAATCCAACAAGCATTGCCAAGATACCCAGAAGAAACAAAAACAATTGTTGTTGCACTTAAACGACGCCTTGAATACACAAAAGCATATCATTCAGGTAATGTGCGCCCCATAATCATTATGGCAGCTCTTAAACAATTATGTGCAACAACATTATATCTTATGCATAAAATCAAACTAAACCATGACTGGGATCAAACACTGTCTACAACAGTCAACTTTGAAACAATTAACAATGAAGAACATGAACATATCTCCTCCGAAAACAGCTCATCTGATGATGACATCGATGATGACAACGCACATGACACACTTATTCATGGTTTCAATGACTCATCCGCTATCCACTGCCTTCAAGACAAGATCATAAACATTGCTCCTGCAGAAGGCTTTACACCATTGGGTATTTTTCAAGACAAGTTCTCAGAAGAGATGAATTTCCCAACTTTGTTTTTTGGGCAACCTCGAAATGAAACAACAACAAAAACAATCGCATATCAAAAAATAGCACAATGGGAGTTAATGCACTCAGATCGTAGATTTTCTTATCACATAACAAATATATTTTTCAAAGCAATAAAAATACTAATTGACCAAGTCAATCGTTCGATATGGCTTAGAATCAGAAAGGGCGATTGAAAGGTCGAGTACTATTTTCCAAAGGCGTTAAATACAAACCGAACCTAGAAAACATCTTAAGATCGACATCGGATACATCGATTTCAAAAAATATGCATTTCCCGGACTACATGCAACAATGAAGCGAGGAAAAACCTTTTTGCATGATTCGATAACTCGGCCACCTACTTTCTTTACGGCGTTCTCAAGCGCGAGCATTGTTGGCAGCCACTAACCGAGGCCCTCAATAATTTATACGCGATATCGAACAATGTCCCTTCACAAAAGCCAACACGTTCGATTGCAACTCTAATTTTCTTGTTAAAAATGATCCGTCACATGCACTCGTTCTTATAAACATAGACTCTATGCATTAAGGCAATTACTTTGCAAAGACAAATCCTTCTTTGGCCATATAGAAGATTTCTTTTGGGTCACGGAATTCCAAAATAGGGGGAATGCTCATAGCCATGGCTAATTTGGACAAAAAATGCACCGGTCTTTGGAAACGATGCCAACGACATTATAGAGTCGTACGTTGACCAATACATTACATGTGACACTAGCTTGTTCCCTGAACATATTGCTCGATTGCAATGCCATCACCACACACAAAGCTACGAAAAAAACAATCCAAGTGCGAATCAATTTCCCTCGACCTCCAATGGCTTGTACAAAAATACTTGAACTGTAGTAGAACAACCAATGCGAAATCTGCTATTGCAATTGCACGTTCGATTTTCTTTGTTCTCGAGAGCAAACGATACAATACTAGCATAACACATGAAATGTTCCTCCATGAACTAGGTCTTGACGAAATAACATACATACAAGCAATACAATCAACACTCAAACAACCAACATTGCTGCTCAAAAGAAAACCAGCTCAAGCATGGAATAATAGCTTCTCTAAGAAAATGCCAATGGTTTGGCAAGCAAATACCGATGCTCAGTACGTGCTGAACGCTTATGCAGCAGCATCATATTGCTGCTCCTACATGACCAAGATTGACCGAACAATGACAAAAGCATTCACCAGAATTCGCGCAGAACACCAAAAGATGCACCTGGATGCCATTCAAATGATACGAAGCCTAGGCAATGCAATGCTAAACACCCACCAAATGTCTGCACAACAAGCAGTCCACATAGTTCTTTCTATCCCTCTAAACAACACATCACGAAAATGTGTTTTCATAAACACTTCAAATCCCGAAGAGCGCACTTTTATTCTAAAACCTCCAACTATACTTGAGCAAGAACCGGATGAATCAACAAACATCATGTGCCTCTATCATAGACCACTACATAGCACGACCTCATTCTTTGCATTCCATTTGCTTGGCTGACTTTGTTTCCATTCACAATGGCAGCAAAAATAAAAAACCTCGAACCAAGCCACTCATCATCAGATCTGTCAACTATAGCAAATATCTTGACGTAGACAACTATTGCCGTGAAAAGCTTTTGCTTTACATCCCTTTTACAGAAAATGAACATAGCCTAAAAAACAAATTTGCAACTTGGAAAGATGCATATGCATTTCACAAACACACTATCCATTCCAATGAATCCAAATACCGCTACACTACTAACAACAAATGGGGTGACATGGACACAACAATTCATGATGTGCAATTGTGTCTTGAATCCTCTGAGAAAATGACAAACATAACTACACATAAACAGCCCCCCTTTGAAGACTATGACATACAACATGATTTACCTTTTCACAATCGACATCAACATTCAGACATTGCAAAGAAACAATTTCAACTAGCAAAACACCCTACCATCCAAGACAACAGAACATATTTCAAACAAATGCAACTTCTCAATAAGAAACAACAAACCATTTTGAAAGACATCTGCTTTAAGAAAAATAAAGACCCATCAATTCCTATCTACCTTTTTCTCACAGGAGGTGCTGGAACAGGTAAAACATTTGTTGCAAAATTGATATTTGAAACATTGGCTCGTATTTACAATAGCTCCATGCATAGCGACCCCTTGAAAATCAAAGGCTTGATCTTGGCATTCACGGGAAAAGCTGCTTACAATGCCAGTGGAATAACACTCCATTCTGCTTTCCTCTTGCCTTTCAATCGATCTGAACTACGCCCACTAAGCAATGAACGATTGGATTGCTTGGCAAAGCACTACCAACAATTACAACTTGCTCTAATAGATGAAATATCTTTGGTCGGAGGTCAACTTCTATACTTCACAGACCAGCGACTGCGTCAAATAAAACACATGCCCACAACTTGGTTTGGAGGGATTGACATGATCTTCTGCGGAGACTTCTACCAAGCACAACCAGTCAATGACTGTCTTGTGTTTAAAAACCCCAAAATTTCCAGAGAATTGATTGCCTATGACTTTTGGAATACACATGTCAAAATATATGAATTGACTGAAACAATGCGTCAGAAAGATGTTGCCTTTGTCTCTGTCCTGAACAGAATTCGCATTGGACAACATTTAGACTCTGACCTTGCATACCTCAACCATACTTGTATTCGGCCAATCCCAGTTGATCCAACACTTCCATTCCTTTTCTACAAAAACATAGATGTTCTCCAACACAATAAAAAAATGCTTGCACTTGCTCCAGGCTGCAAAATTGTCATTGACTCTATCGATGAACAAGATACAACACTAGAACAAATGGAAAGCTACTCTAAAACAGTGGAATTGCCACAACATATAGAACTGAAAGTCAACATGCTAATTGAACTTTTCGCAGGGAACTACGACATCCAAGACGGATTGGTCAATGGTTCTGACGGAGTTTTCAAAACATATACAACAACAAATGGCTTTGATGCAGTATGGATAAAATTCAATGATCCTTGTATTGGAAAACAACAAAGATCAAAACATCCGCAATTGACAACAATGGCAACAGAACTAGATTGGACTCCTATTGTTCGAGTTGCTAGACCCTTGCATAGAACATCATTGAAGACACCAGTCACAATAAGAAAGCAATTCCTGTCAGACTTTGTTCGAAGACGCACGCAATCCACAGAGCACAAGGCCTCACACTTGAACGACTTGCTTTTAGCCCCTTGGCGTGTCGTCCCATGGATTGGCATATACTGCTCTATCACGAGTCAGAACCATTTCCAGTCTTTACTTGCTGTCCCCGCTTACGAAAAAAATTTCAGCATCAAACAGACCATCAACACAGAAATGGAACGACTCCGAAATGAAGCTAAATGGAATATTCAGCATGAATTGTCCACAACTGATATTTCTTCATCTATTATCATTGCTTCGCTAAATACCCGAAGTCTTCATGCTCACAGAGAGGCCATTTTACATGACCATGAATTAATGCAATCTCAGATTCTCTGTTTACAAGAAACTCACATTGCTTCCCCCATTGCAATTGACTACCTAGACGGATACCAATGCTTATCTGCACACCATGTCCATGGTCTAGCAATTTTTATTGCAAACAATATACCTTTTGTAGAAAAACATTGCTTTCACAACGCACATGTAGAGTCGCTACTGGCAAAGATATTACTGCAACAACAATGCATATCTGTTGTCAATGTCTATGTTGCGCCAAATGCAAATCTGGAAAACATTTTCATTGTTCTTGACAATGTCTTCCGGTCCCTTGATTTAAGCATTCCCACCTACATTTTGGGAGACTTCAACATCGACATGCAAAACAAAAATAGGAAAACAACAATGCTTTTAGCGTTTATGCAAAAAAACAGTTTCAGTTTCCATATACAACATTCAAGTGTCTTCACTAAAAACATGATCGACCATATATGGTCAAACACAATCCTTGAAACCTGTAATACATTCGAAAGATTTGCTTATTGGACTGACCACCCAACAATTTTTGCTCTCTTCAAAAACACCAACAATAGCTGCTGCACAATTGTAAGTGCACACACACTGTTCTATTGAATCAGCAAAACAAATATCTACTTTCTTCATTCTTTTCTTTCCTTTTTGTTTGCGCTCTACAACAACCATTTACATATTTGAATACTTTGCAGATAGTTACAACAACAAAGACATGGAACACAGCTCCAAGAACAAGGACATTGACAACAACGATATTTTGCAAGAATCCTCTAAACGGTAATCTTTTTCTAATGTTTGTTTACTTTCTTTTCATTATTCATTTATTATCAGACTTATTCTTTCAATAAAAGCATCCTAACCCCATTGTAAATGCAGTCCAAAACCAGCAACACAGCAGCCATCCTCCATACTTGACATTTGTGCGGGCAAAGTTGCAACTGTATTTGAAGGTGATATACTCGTTGTCTATGGTCCAGCACATGCAACCAACATCTCCCCCTCGAAAAGCAAAATCCTCCATGCTGATTTGGTTGACAAAAATGGTCAAATGACAATCACTTTGAACATGAGCAACACCTTCGTGCACAAATTTGCATCCACTGTGGTCGCTGGCTGCGGCCTGCGTGTTACTGGTTTCACCGTCAAAGAGAAGACAAAGTACGAACGAGGAGATGCACCTTGTTCTTTGTCCGCAAATGCAACAACCACCATGGAAAACATACCCACGGTTTGCAAAACACGAAAGCTCACACCTGACATGACAATAGAAGCAGCTTCTACATTCAAATGCAACATTCTCTGTTGGGTCATTCGCCGCAATTGTAACAGGAATCCACCACATCAATGACCTTTTCACCCTCTACGTTAAAGACTCTGACACTGAAAATGGAAAAGCAACAGTATTGACACACTCCCTTCTTTCATTTTTAGATACATTGCACTGCATTATTCCCTTCAATTTTAACTACGCATCGTGCTTTGTCATTGCAGGTACATTTGGGAAACTTTCATGTTCCATTGTGTCATACAATAAGAGATGCCATTGCAGCAGGCAACATACCACTATTGCTCTTCAAAAACTTTATCAGGCAAGGAATACAGGGTTCGCGTATTGTACGTGCAGGCCACTCATCCTTCATTGACCCATTAAACGATGAATCCACAAAAACATTTTTACAGTCTCTCATAAACACAAACACAGAGGCAAGTACACTGCAATTTCTCTTTTTAAAATTATCTTCCATTGACAAATTCAAATCTATCAATTATGTCAATTTCATCTTCCTTGTACAGATCGCAGGTATACTTCGTACAAAGAACATATACCTTCCTCCTTTCCAAGCATTCTGTGTAGAATGTGACCGCCTCACAGAACCTGATCCAAATGAGCTGAAACAAATCTCACTTTGTGCAACTTGCAATACATCAAAACCATACAAATATAAGCACTTTCTCCATTGCTCCTTGCAAACAATAGATGACTCCTTGCACTGCACATTGCGAGAGCCATTACTGCAAAAAGCCTTCCCTCTCCTTTGTCAAACACAGTATGAAGAATATCAACAAGACATCTCAAAGACTGTATTTCTTCTCCGTCAATTCCAAATCAAAGGTACATTCACTTTGACAGTTGACAACTCAATATCCACAATCAAAGAAACATAGCTTCCTCTTATCTTTGGTAAGTATCTGCATTTTCCATTTCTATGAATTACACATCAGTTTAATTCTTTGTTTCCAGTCTAACATACTCGTTTTCTTCTTTCAGATTTCTGGATCATTTTTGGCTAGCTGCTGACATACACAAACAAATTTGATAACAAGCTCCGCGTATAAGCAGCAAAATCGACTAATGCTGTCTATGTTTTCGACAATACCAACAAACAATTGCCTACTCTACTTGTTACATATTATAGGCTTTGCTTTTGTTTTAGCATTTTTGTAATTACAATACTATCAGACAATTAATACAACTCTTTTTGTCTATTTTCATTACTCTTTACTTTCCTGCCATTTGCTTACATATCCAACTATTACTTCACTGTAGCATACCATGTTTTTCACAAGATTTGGATACAAGCATCTAATATCTCTGACTTTCTTCTTTTTATATCAAGACATTAATTCTTGTCACCTATTTTTTACTATACCGCCTCTTTGTTCACTACATATTTTTTGTTCTATGTCTACTATGGCCTGCTTCATTCCTTTGCTCGTTTGAAGCAGTTACATAACCGATTCTGAAAAATGCCTTGTCACGCTACCAAACCATGAATAGTCCAGCAACATATGTTCTATGGCAACATTGAAAAGCATAAAATAGGAGCTTCAAATAGTTGAATATGTTACAGGGATTTAATATTGATATCGTTTTTGTAATTCTTTAGTTTGGTTTCAAGAAAATATTCTATAACAAACTAAGTGTGTTGTCACGACTATAGTAATTGCAAGACATGATTGAGACCATACTTGCAACAAAACTCAATCTCTTTAAACTCCATGCCAGTAGTTGTAAAAAAATTATTGCATGCAACATTGAGACCATACTTGGAGTTCACAGGAACAAAGTCACAGAGTTTTGTACACAACTGTACAAGAAATATGGAACAGCCATGGCGGGACTCAGGGTTACCATTCATTCCCTTTCTTTTAATCAAATTTAATAATGCGCCTGATTTTTATTGATGATAAGAATACGCAAATGTAGGATTGACTCTCATAGGCGACCACAAAACTTGCTCTTGTAAGCATTGGAACAACTTAAGTATGAAATCCGCAGCAAATTTTATCACTGGGGAACTTCTCATAGGTGACAGCAACACAGATTTGCATTATTATAGTTCTGGCAAATAGATTAACTACGAACTTGAAATTTTCAGGAACTATTGTTTATCTTTTACTTGGGGTAGTTATTGTCGCTGAGCAAGATTTGTCTCTTTGACTGTTTCCTTGCGTCAAACTTTCACAGTGTCAATCAATACAATAACCACTCAAACTAAAAGATAAACAGCACATAACAACTGTTATTCTCCTGAATTTTGTTTATTGACAGCCATGGTCAAAGCTCTGTTCCGAGACACATCTCTTGCTACATGTCACTACAGTATGCTTTTGATTAATACCTTCTTTCAGCCTAGATCATGACAAAGGCATGTTCCATATTCAGTTCTACTATTGATTTTGTTTATTCTTTTTCAGAGCACCTGCACTATGTACACTGCAATCTTTGCAACCCTATTCTGGCACTACACAGTGCCTACCACTTTCTTTTCAGTCCTCTTTATCTTTTATTTTTACTAGTTATTGTATTAATTAACAGTGTGAAAGTTCCACACAGACAAACAGTCTAAGAAACAAACCTTGCTCAAAGACTCCAACTAAAACATAAAGAACAGCAAAAAAACAAAGTGCTGGCCACCGTCTCCTGCAATAATGATGCTGCACAAATTGCAGTGTGCATACCACTGCTGCTCAGAAACAGAATAGACAAAATCAATACTAAAACTGCACACTGCAAATGCCTTTTCCATGCTCTACTTTCAAAAAAGCCATTGAACCCAGTGCAGTCCCTTAAGGATGGACCTAATTTGTTCAAGACTCAATATAATCCTTACATGTTTATATGAATCGGATGAAATCATATGTATATGTTCCTCCTATTAAGGTTTTAGGGTCAGCCAGTTATACCCTAAAGAAATCATAAACGTATCATTATCATGATCCAGAAATATGAAAGGGTTATCTTTTGATTCTGATATCATTCTAATTTCTAACAAGCTTTTACTCTTTTTAGCAATAATTACAACGGCTCAGCTGTTTGAAAGAAGTCATCAACAGAAAGCACAGTAAGACAAAAACAAACTGACCAGTTGTACAATCAAATACAAGTAGCGTACTAGTGTGGCAAAGCTTGTCTAGGCAGTGTTTGTGAACCATGTGTGAATGAATACACTGTGTAAAATGTGCACTGCACATACCAAGCAACAGGTGGCAAATGCCGCATCTATGGAAAATCCAACAAACGCACTGTTCACAACAGCGCCGCGAAGCAAAAAAGACAATAGTGATTGCTGATACTTTGTTTCATTGAAAAGGACATCTCAGGCAGTGTATTCATTCAGACATGGTTCAAATATTTCATAAATATGTTCAAAGCTACATCTTTTCGCACATGTCTTTCATGCTGACTAAAAAAGCTTTGCCATACTACCATGCTATTTGTATTTAATTATAAACCTAGTCAGTTTTTTTTTTGTCTAGCCATGCTTTCCATGAATAACATTTTTGAAACTAGAACATGGACAAGGCATTTCCAGTATCCACTTTTAGTATTGCTTTTGTCTACTCTGCGTCTAAGCACCTGTGCTATGCGCACTGCAATATGTGCAGCACCATTCTTGCAACAGATGCTGGCCAACACTTTGTTTTTTCCTGCTCTTTATCTTTTACTCTGACTAGTTATTGTAACCATTCTTACAATGTTAATGCATACAATAACTAATCAAAATACAAGATAAAGCATAGCTAGAACAAAGCAACAGCCATTGCCTCCTGAAAGAACAATGCTACAAACATTGCTTATAAAGAATCGCTTTAAATCAGCACTTGTTCACATGAATGTCCTTCTCTTGTCGCTGACAAAAACAGATTTACTTTTAACTCTAATTTGAAACATGCTTCGGTAACCACTCATCCGTCATTGACATAGAACTGACATGTATAAATGTTAGACTAAATGTCTGGATTCAATATGCTACATAATAGCATGTTAATTATGCCAATTGGACAAAACAAACAATTTGAATCTGTGGTGGATCCAGCTATCTGTGTTAAACACTCTTGTAACTAATGCCATGCAAAAATAAAACAAGCTTACAAATATAGAAGACCTATATCTAATTGACTACATTTTGCTTAAAAATATGTGTCATATTTCTACAGTTTTGCCTTGTAAATCTATAACTGACTATTACCAAAGCCTCCTTACGGATACTACTTTCAGAGACAGATTATGGCAACAGAATTTGAAGTTTTTTTACAATGTATGTTGTATCATTCCTATATGTAAGCGAATGGCTAACTTCACTCAAGCCACCCCAAATAGTCCAAAAAACTCATATCTACAGGTCATAATTGTTATACTAAATGTCTGTATCAATTCCTACATTAACAAGTCAATTATGCTAAATGTACTAATTTAAATCGTTGCTACATGTCTAGATATCCACATTAGGGCCTTCTGTATAATCCCATGCTAACTAAAACTAACTTACAAATACAGTAGACCTATATCTAATTGATTACATTTTGCTTAACAAAATGTCTCATAATAATTTCTCCAGTCTTGACTTGTAAACATATACCTGACTATTACCATAACCTCCTTAAAGATACTATTTCCTGAGACAGATTAGGGCAACAGATTTTGAACGTTTTTTTACAGATTAGGACACTGCGAGTGGTCTTAGCTTCACAAATATCAAGCTGCATGCCAGGCCTTGGAACTGCCCAAACAAATGTCAAGTTAGACTCAAAATCAAGGCTAGTCAATCACCCTTAAATCATGTCTAACAGAATTATGTTTGTCCCATATTAGAAACTCATAGAACACATTTCACAGTGGGACAAATCCTTAACCCCCCAAACTTCTTACTATATCAAATCTACAATCTAAAAAATCGATAACAGCAAACGTATTCCTAGAAAATTTTGTATGAGGCACACATTAATCTTGTTAATATTCATTTTAAGATGAACAAGTTATACAAAATCAAGTGTAACCGCTAATATACAAAAAATGATGATACATTTCAGTAGATATGCCTGATAGACAACATGATACACAAAGCAGTAACTGTCACAGTGAATTTCAAGATAGAATGAGGATACCGATAAACTAAGCAATTTTAAAACATAATCTGTCATTATTGCTAAAAAGAGTAAAAGCTTGTTAGAAATTAGAATGATATCAGAATCAAAAGATAATCCTTTCATATTTCTGGATCCTCATAATGATACGTTTATGATTTCTTTAGGGTATAACTGGCTGACCCTAAAACCTTAATAGGAGGAACATATACATATGATTTCATCCGGTGCATATAAACACGTAAGGATTATATTCAGTCTTGAACAAATAATAATTAAACTTTGCAGGTCCGTCTAAGTGGTTGTCTTCATATATGCAAGCATTCTGACCTGGATTGCAAAGTGCTTGAGTGTAACCATAAACTCGAATGGAGAGTAGAAAAACTGAAAATTTAATTTTAAGCTTTCTTCTACTGGATAATGTTACTTAACCTTACTTCTTTTGACCGACATCCATCTCTAAACCAAAAGACCTTATTCTCTGTCTACCTGATCGATGACAAATTATATATAACACGATACAAAACTTATTTACTCTGCCATTATACAACGCTAAAGCCAGAGACAGATCTCTACGATTATACTCTTTCCGTCCCCTGCAAACACAACTCCACAATTCCGCCATTGCCACGCCATAACACCAAAAAACAAGTTTTCCAAAGCACAGCCAAAAACAAGGCACAGAATAACACGTATCTAGCCTCTCCCAACACCTGTCATCACCATTCCGCCTTCTGCAAATGACAATAAATCCCATTACAATACAAGCATGCGACTATTACTCCCGCCTTAATATCTACCTAATCCATCGCAGCCTTCTGAAATATCACCCAAAATCCATATTGCAATTAAAACAATAATAATCTTCTTCTTACGTAACTTTCAAACAAATATAAATACGACCTATCCCTTTATATATTAATTGTTTTCAAAATATTATACTACTTTCAAAAATAATATGTATCACAAATACCATATTTAGACTTAATACATCTCTATTCAAAACCCTTGAATCATTTAAAATTGTGTAAACAAAGCTATCTCTTTATATTTTTTACAAATCCTAAAACCAATCCCGCACAACATATTACTTCTCATCTTTTATTAATCCTTATACTCTACAACGACCCTCATTTTCAAACATGTTTCTGCAACATCGATCTAGTACCCTAAATTTGAATCCAACATACTTGCGCTTTTCCTTTCCAACTCATCCTTGCAACAAATTACAGCCGCATTATCGAATAATGCTTCGCCAATAGTATTTGCCATCTTCGACCAAGAACCAGCGCTTCCATTGTACAACGACTACTAGCAACAACGCAATCGCACAATACTTCGCCAAACGAATACTAGCAACAATGTAATCGCACAACCATGCATTCACACAACACCGCAACAAATACAATAGCAACAACAACAACCCAATAGTGTACCCCATCTTCAACAAGCGACTAATGCTTTCATTGTACAACCAGTACTACCATCCAAGTTACGGGGAAAGGAAAAATCCACACAATGTCAAGGAATACTTATGTAACTTATGTAAATCAATTAAGAGATATCAACAAAGAAATATCTGCTACATTAATGGAACTACCAAGATACTCCAACGGATTTCTACCAAATGTATTGTGGTGACCTGATTCCACTCCCCATCCAGTGCCTCCTTCCAAAGTGTCACATTGTTATTCCCATCGGCAACCGCCAAGATGTTTTCAGTCAACGACCAGCTGAACCTCCACACTACAGTCTTAAAATCATTTAGAACTGTACCCACCCATTTATCTCCCTGCTTCCCCTAAGTCCATATGACTATGGCCCCATCCTGGGAACAGCTTGCAATAGTGCTTTTGGAAATCCCTAAATTGGGTGCCCGAGTGCAATTTCGCATACCCAATCGGTACGCATTTGCAGAGGAGGAAAACAAACCAGGTTCCAGGAGCCATTGTAGAACTTCCATACCTTAGCCGTGTTGTCACAGCCACCAGAGACCAGCTTCTGGAAAGGATCCGAAGGCTGCCCTACTGTAGATCCAGGCGCCCAACCGAGGCCCACGGCACTGCCGATTCACAACAACTGGTGTAGACAAATGTTTAGTGGCTAACACTCACCAAATGATTATTTTCATTAAACTGTCGGTAAACAAATTCAATGCACAGAAGAAAAAAATCTGGAAAGAAAAACATGTAACCTTGCAACCTAATTAATCATCCTGCTGATAAGGTCAAGAGGTGCTACCAGAAACGCCAAAATAAAAACTATTATGCCAAATGTAAGAAGTTGGCGAGAGCAACTTTTGGATAATGGTGTGTATACTGTTTTTTATCGGCATTTTGGATCACACTCCATGATCCATCATCAGAAAGAGAATGGAGCATAATCGACAACACCAAACAAAAACAACATACATAGTTTTATCCAGAACTGGCTCTCTCTAATTCTTATGGACCATGCAAACACAATACATGAAAACTATTCTAAGGTTTTAATTCATAATTTCACACTTTGTATGACAATTATGCACTGCATAAGCACTTTTTATTCAGAATTATAACAATGTAATTGCACAACCATGCACTCACACAACACCGCAACAAATACAATACCCCATCTTCAACAAGCGACCAACACTTTCATTGTACAACCAGTACTACCAACAACAACAAAGCAAAGGCTTCGGCAGGATTTGCCATATCATGGCCTTGTTTAGATTAGGTAATTTGTTTTTGTTTTGAGGGGACAATAATATCCCGTATACAATTTGATAAAGGATAAAGCAAAGTAGAGATCACATTGGGCGGCCTCTACCAATGGTGACAACACCAACAAAAAGCAAGGTCACAAGTGAACATGAAATAAACCAGGTAAACCCCACAGAAACAGGGTCGACAAAATAACGAACCATGACCCATAGAAAAAGAAAGAATGATTCAAGAGCATTTGTCGGACATGACACGACTTCAAGTCACCTGTTCCGAATGCCCAATTTTCTTGGGCTGAACTAAAGTCCACCCGCCCTCATCATACTCAGCGTAGGATGCCTTGCCACAAAGAACATTCCAACCCGGTCCGAGGTCCACCTCGAGCCTGCCATCCATATCAACCTTCGGATAATGTTTATGTTGATCCGCGGTGACACCACCTAGATTTACATTAAATTTACACGTTGCTCTCACGTCATCATCACTGCTTGTTTCCCTGTTTGAGTTTTGAATGCGTCGTACTTGTCTCAAAGTCCCTCTCCTAAAATCCTACTGGATAGATTCGAATCCCCCAATTCAACCACCATGTCACCATGGGGATAAGAAACAAAAAAGGATGCAACAAAACATATAATGTTGTTTTCAAAATTTAAAATTTGAACTGCTGTCTCTATGTTCGATGGCCTTGTCGACCTATCACTCCCTAAAAATCTTCCTCCTCCTGCGACACCATCACCTCCATGGCATTGCATGCTCCATTAACGACCTCCACGCTTGTCTCCACACTTTCCATCTCGATAGCCTCCTCCACTTTTTCCTCGGTCTTACTTTTGAACTTCGTATCGACTACTAAATCAGTTGGATCCTCTATTTCGTGTCGTCTTCCGGAATACAACCCTCCAATTATCATTGGGATCAACATCCTCTTAACTAATTCAGATTATCACCATGGTTGCATTTCTTAATATCATATCTGACCAACCAACACTTTTCACAAATGATCAACAATTTTTCAATTTCTATTATTTCTTTCCATTTCATAAACGTTGATTCTAATGTTATTCTTTAGGGAACCATGTGGCCCTCAAGAACATTGATGCACATCCTAGAGAAGGCCAACCTAGATATAGATTTTGTAGCCATGTCGATGGCTATTGACACACCCATGGATCGAGCTATCCCCAAAAACACTTCGGGCTCCCACAATTCAAAGGGGAGTTCTGTGAGACGAATCCAAATAGGGAGAGTCTAAAATGTAAATTTTGAAGCATCCCAAGCTTCCAACAATGGATGGAAAGACAAGACTTCTGTAGAACCATGGCGCACCTCGACCATATTCTCTTCATTTTGAAAATAGAAAAGGAAAACTTCACATGTAAGAGCTCGTACCTCCACCTTGTGTTCACATTTCCTTCCGAACCAATCTCTAAAATCTATGTTTAGCCTAAGTGCCACAAAATGTCCTAAAGTTGTAAACTTGAATCTTTCTTTATCCTTATTGACCACCGTTTGCGACACCACCAAATGAGGATCAACATTAGGCTAAGTGGGAATGAGTTTTAGTACTTCCCCGAGGACTCGACCTAAATAATATCGCAACCCACGTTGAAGGAACCACAACGAGATCCTTGTCACATTCTCTCATCTTGTCCCATAACCATCATGACCATCACATGCCAACAAATATCGTCTCTCTTATTCATCATCCAAGCTTTCTCTATTTGGCCACTTTTACAAAGTCTATTGTGATTCAATTTAATCATATGGGCATATTGATTGAATTTTTGAAAAAGGGTTTTAGTAAACCATGGTGAGATTTGAACCAAAGATGTAGCACCGGGATCATAATCCTAACACTACGCCTCACAACACGCCTTCATTACCGACTCGGCTATCCTCTACTCTTTAAGGGTTTTGGTAAACCTTGGTGAGAGTCAAATCGGAGACGTAGCACCAGGATTATTAGCCTAACTCTACGCCTCACAACATGCCTTCATCACCGATTTGGATATCCTCCACCCTTAAAAGGGTTTTGGTAAACCTTGGTGAGAGTCGAACCAAAGACATAGCACTAGGATCATTAGCCTAACTCTATGCCTCATGACACACCTTCATCAATGTTTCAACTATCCTCCACCCTTTAAAGGGTTTTGGTAAATCATGGTGAGAGTTGAACCAGAGACGTAGCATTGAGATCATAAGCCTAACATTACGCCTCACAACACACCTTCATCAACGACTCGGCTATCCTACACCCTTTAAATGACCTTATTATAGTTTGGTAAATTAAATTAAATTTATAAATTTATTTTTTAGGTTACAAGGTTGTAATTCTCCACTCTATGTTTCACCTTCATCCCTTTTTCCACCCACGTTTTGTAACATTTTTGTTATATACTTTTATTTAATGCATTACTAATAATAAGTGTTTCCATCAAACATATTTGGGGAATATTGTGATATCCCCAAACAACCATAAATATACTTTTATTCCTTGCACAGGGCATTCAAACTTCTTCTCTTATATTATAAGATTGAGGAAGTTTCCTCTTCAAATAAGTGTTTCCTTTGTATTGAAGCTAAAAATTATAGATATTAATAATTAGCAAAATACAATATCATGTTATTAATTTTTATTTATTTATGCGATCCTTACTTTGATATGCCCCTTCATTCTTATTAACCCTTATGTTGTATAAGATTCAATTAGTTATTTAGAAATTTTATAATGAGCTTTTTTTCAAAGCTTGTCTATGTTATAAAAACAGCATTTTAAATATTTTTAATTGTATATTTTACCACTCCAAATGAAAATATTTACAAAATAATGATCATGTTCAATCAATTATTCTTTTCATGAAATACCAAAAACTATAAAATATTGAATGTTGAATGTTTCATTTTTAAGAAAACACTATAAATAAATGAAAAAATAAACTTGAATTGAAAATCACATAATCTAATAACATATAAATAAGCTAAAATATTATAAATTAAAATTCTTAAATAAAACTATAATAAAATGCAAGTACTTTCCCCAAACTTCCGTCAAAATATTCCCATTATTACTTACATACAATGTAATATACAATTCCCCTTTCACTTTGTGTCTATACGTATCATGAGTGAGGTGATGAGGACCTCTCATATTTTGAGAGTGGTGGGGTGGTGCTTCCTCCTCATCATTATGTCATTACCATTTAGTGTATTGGGGAGTATTTCATTTACACTAGGTGGGGTGTAGTGTTGTCGTTTTACTTTTAATACTTTTTTACATGGAGAACATTAATAAGGCCTCAACCCCGATGAGGATCTGTGATAAAAATATAACTTTTGACAACTAAATTAATCTAAATCAATTTAAACAACAAAATAAAAAATTATACTAACAAATTAGTAGAAATCCCACAAAATATATATGTCAAAAATTATAGTTGTATTAGACCTATTCAATAAGATGAAATAAATTTTAATTAAACTATTAAATTAAACCTTTGAGATGGAGAATCCCTAGTGATAGAAGAAGGGCTTGTACTTTTCCTAAATCACTCATCCTCTTTTCACCGGTGTAAATGGAATGTATACTTGTAATGTGACAAAGTGAGAGACTCTACCAAGTACTTCCCAAGCCTGCATCTCCTCATAATCTAACACAATAGACAAGAAACTATCTATGTTTCATTATTTTAGGAAATCCATAAGAAATATAAAATTTTGACCCTATCTAGGGTTTACAACTGCTGGCACCTCCTTGAGCTGGCCAAAATTACTTCACACTTTGGCCCAATGGTCTATCCCGATGATTTAATTTAATTAGAATTTTTATTAAACCCTATTGCAAAGTAACTTAATGAAATAAATGTTGAAATACAAAAATGACACAAGTAACTAAGATTCAAAGTATGAAACGCTACACAAGAGATAGAGAAATAAGACTTAGTTGATTTACACTTGGCCTATGAATGATCTGAACTAGGAAAGGTGTTGCACAGACTGATAAGATCTTCATTACTGCACATAGTAAATTCTTACAAAAAGGATGAAGCTGGACACAGGAGCTTGGGATAGGGCAAGGGAACTGGAGACCTCTTGTGGGCATCAATGACTATGTAGGAGCTCATAATTTGAACTCTGATGTGTTGAAAGATTGTCGCAATTACTTCATGTTGATCTTCTATTGTTTTTACTATGATCACCGATGATCGGTGATGATACCTATAACCTACAAAAATGAAGTTCACTTGCACAATCCCACAAACCACATGAAATATTGAAAAATAAAGATGCAATATAGAGAGTCGGACTGACCACGAAAGTCACCTCGAGAGTGAACTTACAACCGAGTGATGCAATACATCTCAAACACTATGTAGTTATGGTGTGTGTGTGTATAGGAATTGTTCCCTACGATGCCCTAGTGCAAGTTACACTTGATAGTAGGTTAGATATATAATGTAGAAATGTATAGCATGTGTGGATGAAATTGAATGAACTTCACCTTCCTATGTAGTGTATACATAATACACAGTCCATTTTCCCTTTATGGATTCTTTGAAGTTCTTTAGATGCCTTTTGAATGTAAGCTTAGGTGGTAGTAGTAATGGTTAGTGCTTGGTCCTTTATTTTGAACACATAACTATGTATTAATATGATTTTCTTGTTTGAATTTCATAATTGACAACTTGAAGGCTGACCCATAAGTGAAAAGGATGCCCAATAGATAAAATATACCTAAAAGGAGTGAATAAGATAGAAAAGGGTGAAGAACGCCTAAAGGGAACATGAGCGCTTATGTGGTGCTATCCTGGCTAGGTGCTGATGTCTAAATCCTTAAAAGATAAATGATTTAAGCTCTTACTTAGATGTAGGGTGTGTAAGACCAAATATAAAGCAAAATACAAATAAAATAGGCCAAATATAGTTTTCAACCACTAATTTTCTTGCTTAGGAATCATGTAAATGCTAGAATTATTTTATGATCTAGAAATTTACCCAAGTGCATGATTTTGTATTTACATTTGTCCCCACTTTATGTTTTTGAGTGAATACTCGATAACATAAAGTAGATAAGAGATGTGTACCTTATGATATTGTAGAGCGTGCGTCATATAAAATGTCAAGTGGACAAGTGAAACGTGAAATGATGCAAAGTGAAGTGTAGAAACTAGGAAATGAAAATGACCGTAGGGGTGAAGCATATGTGTTGTGCTATACCTATTGTTGTGCTTGTAGTTTGCTATTATAAGCCACTTTTTGTTGTGTATTAAGAACGAACTTGAAAAAGAAGAGTGAAAGAGTAGTCAAATTCATGTGTATGGAAAATCTTAGAAAAGCATGTATAAGTATGTAAAAGTATTTAAAACTTTATAAAAAGGAAAGTGTGCATTTGATGTAAAAGGTATAAAAGTGTCATGAAATGCTATGTAGAGAGAGATTTTTGGATAATATTATGCCAATAACAAGTTTTTTGGGTGATATCACACCAAGAACGAGTGTTTTGGGTGATCTCATGCCGAGTGCAAGTTTTTGGGGTCATCTCACACAATTAACAATATTTTTTTGTGATCTCACGCCAATGAGAAAATGTTTAGGAGAGAGGTCTAGTGCTATCATCATTCCTAACTCTGTCCAACAAGAACCTTTTTACAGTGGTGCATCCCAATTGTTTCGAATTAGTAATCTTGAGTTGTACCGATTGAAGGAGATAGGAATGCATTTTGTTGTTGGAAGACTATTTTTGTACTTTGAAAATGCTTTGAAGACTTACGTGAACTATGCCGATATGAGAAAATAAATATATCTTCCTCCTATACGTTAATGCCTAGGAGAGATCAAGAGCTCCTAGGCACTAGTGCTTGAGTTTCTTCACCGGTGTCTCGTGCTATGTTGAGGACCCAAGTTAGATTGTGGCTCGTTCCATGACTATGTTCTTGCTACGATTTTGTCTTGTGAAGATCTTTACTATAGCTCTAAGCTGCTTATGTAGGGATGATTTGTTCACCCAATGTATGCCCCCATTATTTAGGGTGCATGCGACAATGTAGGAGTGTGCGGTCCAAAAGAGATGGCCCAATGTTGATCTCGAAACTGTATCCCTATAGGGGGTAGAGAATATGCATGGTAGAAACCAAGAAACATGCAAATAAAGAGGCTATTAACATGTGTTAGTAGAAGAAGTAGTTAGGATGCAATATAATACAATGTAACAACCAATAAAGTGTGAAAATGAAGTAGACTGTGAAAAAATGGGTTTTATACATGGGATATCACTCACAATGTTATTAGACAATCGGGCTCGATTAAGTGACAAAAATAATACAAGTAGTGAACAAACAAGACACGGGGCATAACACTCGTAAACATTAACATACAATAGCAAACAAATATAATAAAAGTGTATCATATAACCATACAACATATAGCCCTATAAAGCAAATGCTATACATGAAGCACCCATTAACATGTTAGAAAAATAAAATAGTATGTCAAAGCATGTATGTATTAATGAAAACTAATGTGATAGAAAGTAGAAGTAGTAAATGATGAAACAATAACACTTGTAATGTGTGAGAACGTAAAATATAGATGACCCCAAGAGCCTCGGTTGGGTGGAAAAGGATACGAAAGTGTCTAATAGAACATGCAAGATCTACATTCAAAACTAGAGACCAAGTGAATGTCCATGTGTATATAGAAATATAATGACATACACTCTTTTCGGCTAACATAGTAAGTAGTGTGCAACATGTAAGTAGAAAAAGATAGAAAAACATAAATGCAACCAAGATATGCAAATGCGGTGAGTGAGTGTGTGTGATTGAATGGTATGCAATGTGTGAATGATGGTAGGAGAGTGTGCCCCGGTGAATGTATATGAAATGAGGTTAATTTAAAAAGACCCTCAACAATAACAATAAAGAATGAACCATAGAACAAGAGTGTGTCATCGGGAAATGGTTTAAAAGTGTGTGCTAAAAAGATAGATCATGAAGCATAGAGTGTAAAGGAAAATATAATGAGGTTCATTTCAAATTTAGACCCTCAACAATCAAGTATGAACCGTGGAACTAGAGTGCATCATAGGGTAATGATGATACAAGGTGTGTATCAATGGGGATGTGTGAATGCTAGGAAATATTTATACATTACACGTAAATTGTGAAGTGTAGAATTAGACATTGTAAGAATAATAAAGGGGGAAGAAGCTGCGATGCCCCTTAAGGGTGCCAATGATGAAGATATATTTTACTATGCCAAAGAGATATTACGGTGGTGACGTAGTTTGAAATGTGTCTCCGCCATCGATGTAAGCATGAGATTGTTTGACAAAGAGAATATGGCATTCCAATAGAGTAGGGTGAGGGGATATTGAATGGTGGTAGCTTATTTGGGATTGATAATGTTGTAGAAGACTTGAGAGGAGGGAATGGACCGACTTTTAAAAGAGGTTTCTTAGTTGGAAATGGTGACGTTGTAGAAGGGTTGAGAGGAGGAGGGGATGGATTGATTTTTAGAGGAGGTTGCTTGGTTGGAAAGGGTTGGATAGGCATACTAAAGAAGGAACATTAACAACTATGGAATGATTTTGATTAGACATGGAAGGATTGGATTTAGGAGCCTTTAACAATTGAATATATTGTGAAGAAAATGAAATAAAACCATTGTGCTCAAGGTTCTTAATTCATTATCATAAAGCATAAAAATCTTTGTCATGATGTCCATTGATTTGCTGATAATTACAAAATGGAAGACCTTGGTATTTGACAAGTTGATAAGGAGGGTAGTAATGGGTATTTAACAAGTTGATCAATTGGTAAGCAGAAGCTGAGGAAGAATATCATATTTATTATCATTTAGATCTAACTTTGAGAGGTGCGAGGTTGTAGTGCCCACTCCTTTTCAACAAATTATTATATTTTGATTTTGATTCTTGTTTGCTATAAACATGAATATTATTGTATCATTTTGGTTTAACATGATGTTAGATGATAGTGATATTATTACTATTGATGAATTGTGATTCATAGTATGATTTGTGTGGATTCTTAGAGGCATAAAGAGAAATTTTTATATTGATGATAGTGATGTGTTGGCATATATATTACGACATTCAAAATTCTCATCATATAGACTATGATTTAATTTGAACTAATATCTTGATCTTGTTGATATTGATTAAAAATGTAGAATTGAGATGTTAAAAATTTAGACAAATGAGAACATTGTTTAGTTGAGATGATGACTTAGTTATATGAGAATGTTTATGGATTGATATGCATATATTTTACCCTTGATGTATTTGATGCGGCCATGAGACCGAAAGAGTTATTATGTGATTTTGTAGGTAATTACATCACAACAATTAAAAGGGGATTGAGACCAACCAAAATAGAATACTAGATGGATACAACCATGGTCACCGTAAAAACTTGTGTAATGTTGTTTTTTTATTTTGTTAAGGGGATCCCTATGGGGGATAACCTCAAATTGTGACCATGGGCTTGTGTGTTATTCCTTCCCTTTTTCTTTTATTTATTGTAGAGTATGTGATTTATTTGGTGATGTAATTTATTTAATCATTTTTATTAATCTGCTTTTATTAAGTAATTTAATATTGTTATTAAGTTATTTGGAGATGTGATGATAGGGGTCATTTATTGGAATAGTTGATCCTTTTGATTTTGTGATTTAAGTTGAGTGTATGTAACTTTGAGTGTTGTACACTTTACCTTACCTTGGAATTTCAGATTTGGGGCTTAACGATCATTTTTAGAGGATTGTTTGTCGCACACCTCTTAATTTCATATACCAACCGTACATATGGATTGTGGGGTCAAAAATAGACTCCACTATGTGTTTTGTTAAATAAAAAGTGACATTTATTGAACTTTTCTTAGATGGGTTTTAATTTTTCCTTAGAGGGTGTGAGTTTAGATTGTATGTGTAAGAGGCTTGTCATCCCTCTCAACCACCAATTTATTATGCATTTTGGTTGAGGTTTGAATTGTGAAGTTGAGTTCAGGATGGGTGATGTGGCATCCTACATGGAGCCACCTCACCCTCCTCTTCCCATTTTCTATATATGCAAGTTTAATTACTTTTTGGGGGGTTACTTCATTTATTGGTACTCTTGTATTTTTAGAGTTAGAGAGTTTTGGAGTGCTTGTTGAAAGTTTGGAGCTTGTTGGAGTTAGATTGAGATTGAAGGAGCTTGGTGTGTGACTCTTGATCAAGTTCTGCTATGGAAAGGTAGGAACTACACCCTTGTTTTAATTATTTTCTTTTACATGTGTATATCTGTATGTAAGTGAATGGTTTGTATGCTTGTTGAGATCTTGGGTAGAATACATAAGTATGGTGTAGGAGAAGGCTATGTAGATTTTATATGTAGGGAGTCATAAGAGTTTATTTCATGTTTAGAGAGGGAGTTGGGTTGGGTGCCCCACCTTAGATAAGAGAATGCTTACATCTCTTATTTGGTTCTTTTGAGGGAGACATAAGAGATTGTAGGGAGGCACAAGAGAATGTGAGAGGTAGAAAAGGATCTTGAGGGAGATATAAGAGTTGTGTATAGATTTTTAGTTGTGTTTTGGAGGGTTTTAAGGTGGGCACCTAATCCCATTGGGAGGCATAAGTGATCTTTTCATAGATCCTTGCTCCATTGGATTTGCATTTTCAAGCCTCGTATATTTTGATAAATTTCATTCTTGTGATTGTATCTTGTGTTGAATTTTATTTGTAAGGGTTATGAAATTTTGTATTGTGATGTGAAAGCTTTATGAAAGTTGCCATGAGTTGAATCCATCTTTTATTACATTTTGGTGTGGGCTCGGGGTCAATGAGGAAGATAAATTCCTCTCCTCATTGGTTTATTGGGTGGGTGAAGAGTGTTGTTTTTCCCCATTTTTGTTGTTGTGATTAAAGTGAAGAAATGGTGGAACTATTGTTGAGGAATTGACACTTGAAGATTTTGTGAAGTCAAATGAAATCCTTCTTTGTGAGAAAACCTTCAATGTAATCCCTATTTAGGTGGAAGACTAGCAGATTGTATTTAACAAAAGAGTTACATTGCATTTTTTTATCAAGTTGAAATGTATTGTGGAAAAGAAAGCTCTTTGCATTGTAAGGAAATGAGCTATGCTCAAAAAAAAAGGAAAGTTCATTGTTATTATAAGTGTTTGTATCATTGTAAGAATGAAGGAGGAACATAGAAGTTGTAAACATTAATGATGTATTCTTAGCAAATCTGAATGTGAAATAAAGTTGTTTGTAGTTACTTGAACAAATGGTTGTAGTAGTAGTGGAAAGATGCAATAAATGATAATGAGTTACCTTGTTGATAGATTGTATTTTGTTGTGGAAAGGAAAACAATGATACTTAGAAATAGATTAAGTTTCATTTCTTCTTCCTTTGAAAACAATGTTGTTAGAAAGATAATTTTGTAGTTTCCTTCTTGTTACTATTGAAATAGAAAATATTTAAATTTAGTAATTTAAGCATGGAATGAATAAATGGTGTAAAATTTTAACCAGAGACTTCAGGCATCTAAATTCAAGCTAAGGATAACCTGTAAAACACCTTTGTAAAACTTGTTTTTGAAAATTCATGGAATTGATGGTAATGCTTTGAAGAACAAGAACGCCGCCTGTGCATTAATGGATTTGATCTAGTGGTCATAATGGATTCAATCCAGGGTCAAAGATCAACCCTATAATTATTAGGTGAGAATATTCATATTATGGTTGTAATTTTTAAATAAATCAAATGTATGTGTAAATGGGTGAATGGGGCCACTTAGGGCTCTAGTGTATTAAGTTAAAAATGTAACTCTCCTAGTATGTTTTAATAAATATTTAATGGACATTAAAGCTTGTAAGATAATGGAACTAAAGTAACTAAGGTTAAGGGTGTAATTAATGTGGGTTTGAATATTAATCTGAGAAGGGGAAACTATTTAATCAAGTAAAATAATTTATGGCACATCCCTATAAGATTGCAATTTAAAATTGACCTCAAAAAAAAAAATTAAGATCAATTGATCATTAATCTAGACCTGATCTACCCTTTGTAATGTAGTAATTATTGGTGGGAATTAATTAAACGTTTATTGGGTTTAACACCATGTAACTTGTTTAAAACAAAAAATTCCGCAGCTTTCCGAGATAATTATTTAAGATTTAATGTGATTTTAGAATGTCGGAATTGTTGGCATTACACTTGGTATCAGAGCCATGGGTTCAATGTTTGGATCTTGGGCACACTTGGAAACATAAAACATAAGAAGGAAACTTAGCGCAACTCTAAACCTAGATTACACAACATTACATGATGTTTTAAAACGTAGATAACCTAAAAAACTGAAACAAAATCTTGAATAATAGACATCGCCTTGGTCTATGCAAGAGGCACGGACTAGATGAGGGGTTCTTGTACATAGACCTAGACTTACCTCCCCATGATAAGGCAAGAATAATCATATTGTCTCGAGATACTTGAGACGTTATCGGATGTTAATGCCGCTATGCATGGAGGGTCTTTAGGTAAGAGACACAACAGATAAGACAAAGAGCCATCAATAGAGGCTCGTGCACCTTCCCAACATAGTGATGAGTATAGGGAAGAGAACTCCCACGTGGAGTCGATCGAGATCTAGGAGCCCTAGGCAGCGTGATGATTATGTTGAGAGACCTAGAGGTAGATAGTCTACAATAGCAGATCACATCAAAGAGATCCTGAAACTCCATCCATCTCATTTTTCTGGGGACACTAGAGAATTCTAGGTAGAGGCATGGTTAGTTAACTTGAGTGGATGCTTCAAGCTATGTCTGTGTACCAACAACACGAAGGCTCGTGTTTCCATCCACCTTTTGAGAGATGAAGTCGGGGTTTGGTGGAGGACCGAGGAGTAGAAGCTCCATGTGGATTTTGAGACAATCACTTGGGAGCTCTTCGAGGAGTGGTTCAAGAGAAAATATTTATCCAGGAGGTTTATTTAGTAGAGGATAAATGAGCTCCACAACCTGCGTCGGTGTCGATGATGGGCAAAGTATGAGAGTCACTTTCTGGACCTAATTTAGTATGTAGACTACATGGAAGATGGGTTAGTGAGGATCCACAGTTCATCGGGGCCTCGAACCTAGATGTTGGAGGGCGACGCATTCATTTCCTGCAGACTCTAGCAAAGGCTGTTGAGAAGGCCTACATTACGAGGAGACCAGGGGTAAGACGTAGCAGACTAGAGATAGAGTGCAGAGTCATATCTAGTAGATGCAAGATAACATATCTAGGGATCATCTCCTCCTCGTGGCGGACATGCTTTTGCACGATCTTCATTCGAGACCACCACAACAGCCACCTCGACAACAACAAGATGCAGACTAGACCTCCGCTTAGGCCTCCATAGAGATTTGATGCTTAGAGGGGATGTAGTATGGGGCCTCTCTGGGGACTAGCCAGGACTCGGGCACCACATAGAACTCAATTAGCAGGAAATCGTCGGCGAGCGACCACAAGTGTCCATAATAAGATCATCAGGATCCATGGCACATACCACTAAAGTATCTGTAGAAGACATGTCTCATTGGAGGATTTGTTATTTTATATGGGTGCAAATTACTTGGGAATCATTGGAGAGAGTGCCCTTAGAACCCTAATAACAAGGGTAAGACACCGAGTTTAGAGCTTACAAAGAGGTGACATGGCTAGGAGCCACATGATCTATGTAGCGGTCAAGAACCGCCAAGTAGAGCACCAGAGAACGGTGATTAAGATGACATGTAGCATTGATGGCAATTCTATTCCTCTTTTATTTGATTCGGAATCCTTAGATTCTTTTATTTCCCTATTTGTAGTAGAGCGATACAAGCTGGTGGAAGTTACGTAGAGCCATAGTTGTGATACGGATATGGCTTCTAGATCCAAGTTCATAGTGGACTCCTTAGTCAAGGAGTGCATAGTTAACCTAAGACCCTTTTCCACGACCTTGGATTTTTGTATCCTTCCTTTGGGTTCCTATGGGATTATTCTAGGCATGGATTGGTTATCTGCACATGGGCTAGGGTTAATTATTACAGTAAGGTAATATCATGTGCAGATGATTTGGGAGTGGAGTTAGTGATAGTGGGAGTTAAGAGACCCACCTATTTTTGCACCATATCCGCTATGCAGTTTAAGCGGTGTGCACGATGAGGTTATCTAGTTGTTTGCTATCATGGTTAGCGATAGATTTGAGGATGAGTCTAGTGGACCATCACTTGATGATCATCATATATTGAGAGAGTTTTCAAATGTATTTTCGGGGGAACTTCAAGTTCTTGTATGACGAAAAAGTAACAAGCGAGTGTGGGAATCTACAAGTAACTCTTCCTCGCACCTGACCTCCCGAGGTCATGCCGAGACAGCCGGTGGGGTACGCACTAGTGGAACTTACGAATCTAAGGCAAAGAAGGCCCTCCTAACCTGAATTGGTGTGATAGATCAATCAGCAAGGATGACTGCTCGAAGGCTCCAATCAATATCGAGCTCTGGCGTGATTCGATCTATGGGTTATGGAATACGTGGAAAATGACCTAGGATAGTTTCGTGTATTTCTCCGAACAGGTCATAAAATGAATGATGGATATAGTTATTTCTATGGGCGATTCTTTGGCCTAGTCCAGAATTCCCTAGCTTCGTTAGCTGCTATGTCTAACAAGGATAATTATTCAATAATGATAGGTGGAAGTGGAGTAGACCGGAATACTAGTGTACGTAGGCTAACGTCTATGTCTAATTCACCTATAGACTCGTTGGGTGTGGGACTTGTGGGTCAAAACCATATATTTGTATTTGTTGTGGTCCTGCTATGGTCATGTGTAGAATTAGTTCCTAATCCCTAACACCCAGTAATCGTATGCTTTCTCTGCTTCTATATTTAGAATCAATAACTATGTGATCTTCTCAGAATATCTTACAGGCGTTCGTGTAACCTGAATTCTTAGGCTAGTATCTATATCTATGAGGGTGTCTCCTGCGTCCGGCTGTGGGACCAAAGGATCACAACCAAACATTTGCTCTCTTTCAAACCCTTTACAGTCATATGGATGTTTACCTAGGGTAATCTGTAGTTTGGTTGATTCGACCAAAACGTGTGTGCTTGGTCGTCTTCTATGTTTAATCCACTCAACTGGGAATTGATTTGTTGCAATCTTACCATTGTTTAGAAGACTTGGATCCTAAGATTTTGATCTATATCGAGTTATTGCTGTGATGAGATTGGGTCGGGACACGATTGGCTCGAATACATATTCTCTGGGCTCCTAGGTCCCGTGATTGTCATACAAAAGTAACAATGTAAAATGAAACTGCAGCAAAAATGAAATTTAACTACGTGAAGTATATCTATAGCATATATGATTTTCTCTCCTTTTTGTATTTTTTGATGAACTTTTATGAAGGAATTTTTAAAAGAGAAACTACTTTAACATACCTAGAATTTGACAATTAATCTAATGAAAATTAAAACAAACAAGATAACGAAGTGTAGCTATTTGTCCGTGCAATTTTGAATCTATTCTAAACAATGAAATAATTGATTTAATCTATTTACAAGGCTCTCGATCCTACCTCAGAAGTGAGGAGTGAATCATAGTTTCTCAAAAACTATCAATCCCCACAGCTTCCCTGGCAATATCGAGAGTAGAATTGACTGAAATAAAGTGATTGGCTACTTTATTTGATATGTTTCTAACTAGAACTTTGAAAGCTAGAACCTGGATTCTACAGAACAATGGTGAATCCGATGGTGTGTGTGATCTTGTCCCCTCAGTGTGATCTCCTCATTCCTTCGTGTTCACGTGGATCCAAGAAAAGTGTGTAATGCTAGCATCAATAGAAGTAGATATTGGGACAAAGGCAGCTTAGATACAGACTGAATACAATGCGAGTAGGAGAGGGATAGCACAAGAGTACAAAGCTTGGCTTATGCAATTCCTAGCGGGATTTATTGCGAGTCATGCAACATAAAATGTCTAGAACCTGAAACTATCCTATTTGAAGAACAAAACCTGCAACTTTAATGGCTTCCTATTGAAAACAAACTATTCTACTCCAATGGATTGGATAAAATGTCAACAACACTTGCACAAGATGGATATGTGGCTTCCTAACAACAAAACAATACTAACTAAGCATGCAATGAAAGAAACTAAGAACTCTAAACAAAATGAAAGGCTAATCTATTGCAAAGAGAAATTCAGAGGCAAAGTTTGAGGGGCCATTTTCTTGAGCACAAGCCAACTATTTATAGCATTTGCATTTACCCAAGGTAAAACCCAAATAGAACTCTTAAACTATAAACAATGGCAAAACACTATTCCAGGGAACCAAAATCATAAATGCAAGCTTATGGCGGTGAAAGAAAGCTGGTAAAACATTGAAATTATGTGAGTCATGTTAAAAGAGATTTCTGGAAAATGCGTAAAGGACCGCCGCCCGAGTAGGGTGGCGGTTACAGGACCGCCGCCCTATTCAGGGCGGCAATCACGAGACCTCCACCTAGGCAGGCGGCGGTTTCATCACTGAAGAGAAAAAGGCCAAGAAAAGAGGGGAAAAGGGAAAAAAAAGCACACGGGGGCTAAGCGGGGCATGCGGGATGTTAACGCACACTTGGAGATCTTTTCGGATCCCGAACACCTTGCGAGGAGACCTGTATCATCATTGGGGCACCTGTTACGTTGTTTCGGCAGTACAAGTACCTTACAATTTTGGGTACGTACATATTGCCCCCTCGAGAAGCGTTTTAGCCATGAAGAGGCGTAAAATGGTGGGTCCGAGTATGGCGGTCCCAAATGGGAAGTTAGAAGTTATACATGATACGTCCGTGTGTGTTGAAATGACGCCGTCCAAAATTCCCGCTACCTATAAAATGAAAAGAGAACTCAAGTGCAGATAGACACAATAGTTTGGAAAATAAACACTAAAATAATAGGAAATGAGAATGTACCATTTGTGCGGGGATAAGAACTTACCTCCGTCGGCGCTCCAAACCTGTGGAAAAGGCATTTAAAATGAATCAGGGTGCTATATATATGAAAGTGGGCCCATTTTCCTATTCATTTGCACAAGTTGATTTGATTGATTCTGAGCTCTGGAACCCACGGTGACGGTTTCTTGCGTGAGTAGAGTCAAAACGTCTGTGACGGGATAGTGATCATGCCTCCGCGAGCGGAACATCGACCCGCGAGATCACAGGTTAGTTTTCTTCAATTTATCCTTTTACCCCCTTAATTTTGAAATGCTAAAATCTTTGTCATGGGGGGGTAATTTTTGAAAATGTTAGGTTCAAAAGGTCCATCTAGGGGGCGCCTACTGGGTAGGCTTTGTTTTTAGTTAAAATGGTCTTTTTTGCGTTTTTAGGCTTTTTAGGTTTAAAAACCCGTGGGTTTTCGGGCCATGACCGCCGCCCTGCCCAGGGCGGCGGTTACACGACCACCGCCCTATTTAGGGCAGGCGGTTATACCACCACCACCCTTAAGGCGGTGGTTACGAAACCGCCTCCCTGCTCAGGGTGGCGGTTTTGCACAGAATGCCAAAAGAACATCTGTTTGAGATTGTTTTTGCATTTTTAGCATTTCTACGTGTTTTCATGATTTTTCCAGTATTATTCGATGCTAACTTGCTCTATTTTGTGTGTTTTTGGGTGTATGCAGGTGAGAGAGGAGTATATTCGATGGATCCGGAGAGGGAGTGTGACTGGCTCCCAGCAGTGTTAGACGCCCTCTCACAGGATGAGGAGGATACTCTTCAGAGGGCTGGTATACTGCGTATATCGTGCGTGCCCCACATTGCTCCATCCAGTCACATTCTTTGTGACTTGTTCTCATATTGGGATGCTGATCAAAACACCTTCCGATTACTAGGGGTCCGCAGTGAGTGGACCATTACTTTGGAGGATGTTTATCGCATTCTGGGGGTCCCGATTATTGGGAGATGTCTCACCCTTGAGACAACAGGTTCACGGGCCTAGATAGCACAGTGGGCTTCCTATATGGGAGATGCAGTCATCTCCACGGGGTTTGAAGAAGGGGGTTAGAGTTCGATCCATTCCTAGTTTTCCCATCCCCTTACTTTGCCAGGCTATCATGGGGATCCTTGCCTCGAGACTGATCGGGGACAAGGGAGGAGACACATTGTTATATTGCTGGTCCCCTATCATTGCATAGATAGAGGGACATGGCCGGATATATGCCTAGGGAGCAGACATACTTGGGACCACCTACCATGATTTATACAGGGTAGTCCATTTAACGAGGGAGTCCTTGAGCCACCCGACCCTAGTCATGAGTTGGGTCTATGAGCACTTCATCCCCTATGGCAGAGGTGTAGAGGTGGCAGATCCCGGAGCTGTGAGGGCAGCTAGATGGATAGATATGTCGGTGCTCCGAGCACCTCATCAGCTAGTTGCTTCTCTGACCACTACTGACATGGAGGCCACACCGTATCAGACTATGGCAGGTATATGGGGCGAGGAGGCTCTTACTTTGATCTCCTACTCCACCACAGGGCAGCTTATTGATAGAGTGGGGCGAGTGGAGATACACCCCTTTGGCCGAGTTCCTCAGCAGTTTGGCCTACCTTACATGGGTATGCTTCCCCGGTAGCGCTAGTATATAGATCAGTCCGAGAGGCTAGAGGGGGGCCTAGAGGCCGGGTTGGACAGTGGTTACTCCTGGCATTCCTATTGCGGCCAGGAGGGTAGTACGTGCCAGAGGGAGAGCGGTGCACCTCAGGCACCCTTGCTTCAGATTTCCACGGGTCCTACCCATAGCAGCGATGACCCCATTGACATAGACTCTGAGTCCGAGGAGTTTACAGGGGGAGAGACAGAGGAGGACAGCGATCCTGAGTGGCATGACACTCAGGATATTATGCAGCAGCGAGGGCCGAGCAGAGTGCAGAGAGAGTGACTCTGGTTTCAGAGGAGCCACTCTCCCAGGGCCATGGTGGGGAGGATGAGTCCGTTGCGGGGCGCTACGTTGCTCCAGTCACAGGAGCAGCCCCTCAGTCAGCGGCTGGCATCCGTGGCAGGTGCTGATCCTATAGATCCATCCTGGAGGCCTGGTGATCCGAGTAAGTTACCCTCTCTCCTTTTAATGTTTGTTTTTAGTTAGGATCTCCTTAGTTGCTATCTCTCCTTTTGTTTTATCTTGTATTTCTAATCTCTTGTTTGGTTTCTAATTTGTTTTCTCCTTTGTTTGCAGAGACCACCGATGAGTGGCGGGACTTGATTCGCAGGGTATGCACCGATACCCTAATGATCCCCATGGAGAGGACCCATGCCGAGTTATCTGTGGATGTTGGGGAGCCCTCGGCAGCTGGTAGACACACTGACGTCTTTTCCCCAGTCTGGCATGTGGCCAGGATGGTATCGACTCTTCGCACGGAGCTAGCGGGGTATAGGACGGCCGAGCGCTTGATGAGGAGCCATTCTCATGTGGTGAGACTGCGGCTGCCCCTCGGGATCCTGAGCCCTCCGTGCACTCAGAGCGCCGGCATAGCCGGAGTCCTAGGTGTGGGCATGCACCTTCAGAGGGGTCTCGTAGGGATTGAGAAGCCACTTGGCTCTCCTAGATTTTGTATGATATATTCTTTTGTATATCCCGGGCTCTTTGAGCATTTTGACCATGCTTAGTGCATGATGGCATTGTACAGAAACTTTGATCATTTATATATATATATATATATATATATATATATATCGTTTTGGATCAAACCCTTGGCATTCATGGCTTTGTTTCCTTTCTAGTTTCCTCATGTAAATTATGATGTTTATACTTGTATGCTCTTTAAAATGTATGCAATGGAGAACAAATGATGCAAGTGTTTTACTTTCTTTTGTATTTCATGATGCTGATATATGATAATGTAGATATAATGTGATTTTGAATCTTAGTTTCTGTAAGCAATTTTGGATACTTCATATTTGTTTTGGCAAAGTGATGAATATAAACCGGTATGATGAGCAGATAAACCTGCCCCTACCCCCAACTCCATGCAACTAGTAAGATGTGAGGGCTCATCACCGAGAGTTGGGAAGGGTGCAAGTTATGAGATGTGTTGAAATGATATTGATGAAAGATAGACAAAGCTTTGGCAGAACCAAATTAGGATACCACAAGCCCACTCCACTCGAGTGACTTCATAGTTTTGGATGCAACTTGCTTTGCGTTTATCTAGACTTAGATCCGTAGATGGCCACATAGTAGACAAAATCTGGGTTATTAGGCTTTTAACTCTTTTGGAATTTTGAACATCTGATTCATTTGTTTTTGACTCAAAGCCTTCGAGATTTTGAATTGTTTGTATATGACCTTTTGCATTTGTTTGTCAAGAGGACCCCCTACACTTTGCCCCATGCTACTAGTAAGAAGCGTGGGTTTATCACCGTGGGAAAAGCATAGGTGAGTAAGGGCATTTCCATCCTTTCCCAACCCTACGTCACTAGTAAGAGACATGCAAGCTCATCACCAAAGGTTGGTGGGGTAAGGAAATGTGTAAAATTAAAATTTTCTGTTTGATCAATATTTGACTTGTTTACTTGAGCAAAATGTCAGTATGTGCTTACTTCCAAAGAGATATATATGGGATAGATGTGACACCATGAAGCTTCTAGAATAGACCATAGGCAAGACACTTATCCTAAGAAGAAACCAAAAGTGAGAATAAACCTGCAGATCTTGGCATGGTTACCGTTAAGACTTTGTCATATCTAGCTTTATTTGATAAAATGATTCCGAGATAGTTTGATGATATCATGGAAATGGAGAAGTATGATTAGAGTGTTTATGCCAACAACATCATGAGTTTGTAATGAATTACTTTGAGAATAAATTCCTTGATCACAATTTGTGTACGAAACAAGCGGACAAAATGATCTTAATCTATATGAAGATGCAATGTAAATGTAATTATAAATAGTGCTAGTTGCTTATGCGTAGAACCGCTTGAGGTGTAGGGAATTGACTGTTTCACCAAATTCCTCACCTTCCAGCGTACATAAGAGGTATGCACCATTTCCATAGTCCTTCATGACTCGGTATGGGCCCAACCATTTGGGCCGGAACTTCCTTCCTTCGCCGGTCTTCTTGTCGATCCGGCTATCTAGCCTTAGAACTAGATCACCTTCATATATGTCGCATTCATAGACTTTCTTGTTATACTGCCGGCACATCCGGTCAGCATAGGCTCTGTGCCATTGTTCAACATCTAACCTAGCTTCATCTAGGCTTTCTAGTTGGGAGAGACATGCTTCTCTATAAGCGTCTTCATCCAGAATCCCTTGTAATGAAATACGGAGACTGGGTATTTCAACCTCAAGTGGGAGAACTGCCTCTGCCCCGAATACTAGTGAGAAAGGAGTTTCTCCCATTGGTGTTCTTATTGAGGTTCGGTGGGCCCATAAGGCCGGATATAACTTCAAGTGCCAATCTCATTTGTTTTCTTTCACCGTTTTAAGGAGAATGGCTTTTAATGTTTTGTTTGTCACCTCAGCCTGTCCATTGGCTTGAGGGTAATATAATGAAGCCGTATGATGGCTTATTTTAAATTTATTACACAATTCATGAACTTCGTCATTCTTAAAAGAAGTTCCATTATCTGAGATAATGATTTGTGGGACACCATACCTGTAAATGATTTGGTTCAAAATGAACTTGGCGATTATAGAACCGTACAGTAGTAAGAGGCATAGCCTCTACCCACTTGGTAAAATATTCGGTGGCCGTGATTATAAAATTATGGCCATCTGTAGACGAGGGAGAGAATTTCCCTATTAAATCTAGGCCCCACGTAGAAAAGGGCCATGGAGTAGCGATTGGTTGTAGAGCTTGTGTCGGCATGTGGATCTCATGGGAGAACTCTTGGCACTTATGACACCTGCGTACAAACTCTACTACGTCGTGTTCTAGAGTGGGCCAGAAATAGCCCATTCGATGTATTTTACGAGTGGTGGCATGGCCACCAAAGTGGCCTCCACACATTCCACTGTGAGATTCATGGAGAATCTTCTTGGATTCTTCTATGTCGACACATCTTAGAAGCATTCCATCGAACGCCTTTCGATAGAGCACTTGTTCTATAATGATGTATTTTGCTATGATAATGCGTAACCACCTTCTTTGTTGCGGTGTAGCCCCTTCTGGATACGTATGGTCCATGATATAATTAATAATGTCGGTATACCAGGGACACTCAGAGATAGGAGGTCTAGTTTCAATGTAGTATACGCACTCATCTGGAAAATCTAGATCTACTAGATCACCTCCGTCTAATGGGTTATCAGCTAACCAATCCGCGATGATTTTTCCCTTAACGGATTTCTGATTTACAAATGTTAATTTGAATTCTCCCATTAAGGTTATAAAATGTCCAGCCTTCTTAGACAAGGACCCTTGTGTGAGAAAAGTTCGTAAATGGTCTGTTTTTACCATGACCCTTGTTTCTTGATTTAGCATATAATGTCTTAAGCATTTGGTTGCAAAGACTATGGCGAGGCATTCTCGTTCTGCTTGTGTATAACGTGTTTCATAGTCAAGCAACGTTCGGCTAATGAAATAAATCACACGTTCTCTCTTGTCATCGTCTTCTTGAGCCAACATACAGGCTAGCGAGACATTGGTAGCTCATGCGAGTATAAAATTAACGGGTGATCTAGCTTAGGTGGCATTAGCGTAGGTGGTGATAACAGAAATGCTTAACTGC
Organism: Taxus wallichiana var. yunnanensis; assembly: GCA_018340775.1. NCBI lineage: Eukaryota > Viridiplantae > Streptophyta > Pinopsida > Cupressales > Taxaceae > Taxus > Taxus wallichiana. The sequence continues at coordinate 816,617,699 of CM031243.1, read as the reverse complement.
ATCAAAAGCTTCATTGCAGTCTTTGGTCCAATCAATACTATAATCTTTCTTGAGCAGATTGTTGATTGGATGGATGGCGAAGCTTAAGTCCGGATGAATCTCCGATTGCACCAAGTTTTCCGAGAAATGACCTGATTCCAGATTCATTCGAAGGTGGGACCATTTCGAGGACAACCCAAATTTTGGTTGGGTCAACATCTATCCCTCGTGATGATATGATGTAACCTAGGAGCTTCCCTCCTGTTACACCAAAGACGCATTTTTCTGGATTTAGCGTGACTCCGTATTCTATCAGACGTGAAAGAATGATGCGGAGTACTTCCGGATGGTCACAACACTTCTTGGCCTTAGCCAACAAGTCATCTACGTAGGATTCCATGATTTTATGAATTAGATCGTGAAATATATATGTCATAGCTCACTGGTATGTAGCACCAGCGTTCTTGAGACCAAATGGCATAACAACATAGCAATAAGTTCCCCAAGGAGTTATAAACGTGGTTTTAGCTTGATCTTGTTCAGATATTCTGATTTGATTGTATCCCGAGAATCCATCCATGAGAGACAAAAGTTCAAATCCAGCTGTCGCATCAACAATGACATCAATGGATGGTAATGGGAAGTCGTCTTTAGGACATGCTTTGTTAATGTCTCGGAAGTCTATGCAGATGCGTATCTTTCCATTTTTTTAGAATGGGAATGATATTAGATACCCATTGAGAGTAATCAACTGGTTTGATGAATCCTACTTGGAGGAGTTTTATTACTTCCTCTTTCACCATGAGAGCTACCTTAGGTTTCATCGGTCTCGACTTTTGTTTGACCGGCTTTGCATCAGATTTAGTGATGAGGTTGTGCACCACAATGTGGGGTGCAACTCCTGTCATTTCCTTATAATTGAACACAAAATCCTTCTGATGTTCTTTGAGGATCCGAGTGTGTATTTCTACTTCTAATGGAGTTAACGAGGATCCTAACTTCAATATCCTTGGTTCATCTTCCGTTCCGATGTTAACATCAATTGTTTCTTCGATTAAAGAGGCATTACCTTCTTCAAACTCAGGTGGGGCTGGAGGTAAATCCAAATCGTCCCCATTTTCTACTGTGTATACGCTAGGTTCCATTTGTGAGGGAAGCTCCATCATGGGATTTCCGAAGTAGGAAGACGAATGTGGGATTAAGGACAAATCTATCATATGATAGGAGAGATGTAATGCCGCATAGGCGTTTAAGTAATTTAGAGTGGCCATATCACTATCAATGTGGTCTAGGATAGTAGATTTGTTTTCATTTCCATTTAAAAGAGAATTTGTCATTGTTTTTATCAATGGTTTATCACGAAGGGATACCATGAAACGGGTATCCTCTAACTTACTGTTTGGAGTAAAACGTGATGCTGAAGTTGCTATTGAATCAGCGAGAAGATTTTTCTCTCGCGGGATTGCTTCAATTGATATGAAGTCAAACTCCTTGCTTAAATTCAATACAACTTTTTTGTAAAGCTGTAAGTGCTCGGCTTTGGTTTCATATATCTCAGAGACTTGGTTTGCTACCAATTGTGAGTCTCCTAAGACTCTGATGTTATCAACACCGATTCTCTTAGCTAAGATGAGGCCAAGGAGGAGGGCTTCGTACTCAGTGCCATTGTTTGTGCATTCAAATTTTAGTTTAAAGGAAAATGGTAGGACTTTCCCTCGGGAGAAGTAAGGATTATACCTGCCCCAGCTCCATAACGACATCTAGCCCCATCAAAATGGAGAGTCCAATATTTAGTTGGGAGTATAGATGTTGGGATATTTGTTGTGTTAACATCTTCTACCTCTACCATGCAGAGATCTACTATTGGGAGAGAACCGACACCCAGGGAATATCCCATGCCTACAGAATCAAATGGTAAGAACATTGGTAGATCTTGTTCTATCAATTCAACGATTTTTGTAGTAGTTCCTAATGATACTATTTCTACAGTGTTAGCCTCATCTTTGGGGGTTGGGGTTGCCTTGGCTAGGCTCATAGTTTCAAGATCTGTCGTAGGTACCAACTTTTCTTTTGGTTTTGCATCGGTAGGTTTATTAAGTTGGTTTGTTGGGAGTTCAAACTCCGAGTGCATGCCTGGTCTTTTCTTTAAGTCAGCTAGGTGTACATCGAATGGTTTTGGATCACCTTTGGCTATGAATATCTTTCCTAAGTGTAAAAATCTTACTTCTTGAAATAGCGTAGAAGGGATTGCCTTCATGCGGTGTATCCATGGTCGGACCGAGGATCATATTATAGTTAGTTTCCCGATCTATAATATAAAACTCAGTCAAGATGGTTTTGGGTCCTAAGGTGACCGGTAATATTATAGTTCCAACCGAGGTGGCTTTAAGGCTATCATAGCCCCTTAGTGTGTTTCGAGTTGTGGAACAATTGGTTTCTCCATACCCTAGCTTTTGAAGGAAAGAGAAGGGGACTATGTTAACCACTACCCCATCATCTATCATTGCATGCTTTACATAGTTGTTATAAACCCATACTTGCAAATGTAAGGCTGGATCACCTCGGCGTGCGATCTCAACATCTGTCGGCATTTTGTTTATCTCGAATATGAATTCGACATCCCTATCCGCCTACCCCGGAGGATGAACATCAAAGTCTATATGATTTACCTGTGTTTCAGGAGGTGGAGTGATGTTAATTAAATGACCTAAACCTAATGCTTCTAAAAGAGCAGCCCTGTGGGTAGGAGAGTTCTTTAGTAAGTCTAAAAATGAAATGTGCGAGAAGGTTTTTGTTAGGTCATTAATTAAATCATAGGCACCCACAGGGCTTTTACTACTATTTGTTGGAAGTTATCTGTCCCTGGCAGGTGGCTTGGACTTGGCTGAGAGAAATACTCTCGTCCTTGTTACAGCTTCGATGGGTAGTTCGGCGTCTAACTCTACTAAACCGACTATCTTAGGTCGTGGCTGACTTCCTAGTTGTGGCGCAACTAATGGATTTAGCGAAGTTGAAGCTTCATGATCATTGTTTCCTGTAATTACACTCTTGTTTGTCCCAGTTAGACTTTAGCCTGTTGTTATCATGATTTGGGAGTGGATCATTAAAGATCTTCAGGGGTGCGTTTTGAGGGGAAACTACCCCTAAAAATTATTTGATGTTGGTGACGTAGGATCTGCCAAGAACATATCCATGAAAAGTTGTCTTTGTTCATCTGGCAAGCGTTGCATGAATTTATTGTAGTCACGGCACGTTCTAGTGTCATGGCCCCAAATTTTGTGGAAACCACAATATGAATTAGGATTGTAATTCCTAGTTTGTTGGTTTGGTGCGTATTGTGGCCCAAAATTTTGATCAAACCGTTGCCTATTAGGATTAAAATTTTGTGTTTGTTGTCTTTGGTTTGAATTCTGGTTTTGGTACCTAGTTGAATTTTGGCTTGGACCCTGTGTGGGATTTTTCCATTGTTGTTGTTGTTGTTGTGGATGGTTAAAATCCACTGTATTGATTGTCGGGGTAAAGTTGTTGTTTCGTTGGTTGTTTATTTGTGATGGAGTATTGACAACATTTACCTTCTTAGGCTGGTCGGTTACTCCATCTGTTGTTACACCCCAGATTTTTATTAAGGATTTTAGGTCCTTGATTGACGTTCGTGGTAGTAGGATAAGTTGTAGTGTTCTGGTTGGAGGTGATTAACCTCCCATTTGCTCCATATATTTTGCGACCACTATCGATTTCCGCTTGATCTATTCAAAGAGCACTCTCAAGTACTTCATCGTAAGTTCTTAATGGGAACTTTTGGACTTCTTCCTTCACCTCTCTGCTAAGAGAATGAAGGAATAAATCACATAGTTCCATCTGATCCATGTTTGGAGCACTTGCCAAAGAATAAAGAACTGTATGCCACCTTTGGATGAAATGGGTGACAGATTCATTGTGTTCTTGCTTGATGTGTAAGAATTCCCTGATTCCTGTCCTTAATAATTTGTTCATGTCAAAAGCCTTGATGAATTCTGACACGAGCTGCTTGAACGAATGGATGGAAGCCTCAGGTATTCTATAATACCAATCGAGAGCAATGCCTTCCAAGGTTTTTGGGAATATCTTAGCAACAACCCCATCCCATGGGAGTAGTTCTCGAATGGCTATAGCGTAAGCTTTGATATGTGCATTCGGATCTCCCTCACCTTTGTATTTGGGCAAGTCGGGAAGAGGTCTTGGAAGCATGACGCTTCGTATGGTGAAATCTAAGGGCTCTTTCAAATATTCTGAATAAGTCCCTATCACATAGGTTTCGACCATTGATGGTGCTTGCTGAGGGAGTGGAGGTGGAATGGGTTGTTGATATGGCGTAGCGTATGTGTTAGTGGGGCGTAAGGAAACCCTTGTGTTTGAGGAACCATGCTGGGAGAGGAGAACATATCCCCTTGAGGTGATTTGGAGTACATGTTTAAGTATGACGGGGTATTATCCAGGAAGGGATTACTTTGTACTAGACCGGGAGGTGTCAGAATGGTGTTAAAAATGGCAGCTCTTGTTGGGGTTTGTTGTGAATACTGAGGAGTCATGCCTAACGTGCCTACTCCTGTGAGGAGGTCTACTTGGCTAGAATGGTGTAGAGGATTGGAACTTCCTGCTTGCATGAATTGTGAATTTTGATTTTCTTGAGCAAGTTCTAACCCTCAACCTTTTCTACTAGAGTTGAAATGACTTCATTTGGTGAAGTCACGATACTTTTCCTTGGCGGCGTTTGTTGTATATCATGGTGTTGTATAGGCATGTGATATCCTGCTATAAATTGATCATTATCTTGCCAAGTTTCCCTGAGGGTATTTCCTATATGCAATGGTATAGAGGTGTTTTCTTGAAAAGAGACCTCGGGTTGTGTTTGTAAACCTCCTATAGGTGGGTACATACTTCGAGAACGTTGGTCATTCTGGCATAACGTATCAATGTTCATCATCTAAACCCAGGTATGAGTCTGATTGTCTACTAATTTGTGGTCTAAGTAGTACCTGAGGAGATGAACTTGATTCTCCTATGAACATCATATTGTTCGAGCCTGAAGGCCCTATTTGTTGCGTTTGAGCGAGTTGATCCAACTCCTCTGTTTGGAAGGATGAGCTATATCTAATCTTTGGAGTTTGTGTTGACAATTGATTAGTTGAATAGTTGTCACCCCATACTGAGAGTGAGGGTGATGATTGTCTATTTTGTTGGGCGTAGTATGCCTCAAGACCTAAGAAGAGGGTCTCACGCCATATGCATCGAATCCCGACATATTCGGGGTATATGAATACCCGCAAAATAATGGGGAGAGTGCCCTCGATAGTGAAAGCTAAATAACAAGGGAAAGACACCGCTTTTTAGAGCTTACAATGGCTAGACATTTTGATCTGGATGTAGTGGTTGAGAACTCTTCTTAGGTAGAGCACCCGAGAACGTGTGATTGAGATGACATGTGGGAAGCTGATGGCAAATTCTATTCCTCTTTTATTTGATTCGAATCCTGAGGATCGAAGATGGTGGAAATAAATGCCATAGTTGTGATACATGGATATGGCTTCTAGATCCAAGTTCATAGTGATGGACTCCTTAGTCAAGGAGTGCATAGTCTGACCCTAAGACCCTTTCCTTCATGACCTTGGATTTTTAACAAGGATCCTTCCTTTGGGTTCGTAGTAGGAAGTTCTAGGCATGTCTATTGGTTATTCACACATAGACTCGCTAGGGATTAATTGTTCAGTAAGGTAATATTCATGTGCGAGATGCTTTGGGAGTGGAGTTAGTGAATAACACCTAGCCGATGATTAAAAGACCCACTTCTCAAAATATCTTTTCAAAATCCTAAAACTATACTCTTTTAAGCGGTGTCTTGGATGTTTACAAGATGAGCACACCAAACGTATCTAGTTGTTTGCTATCATGGTTAGCGATAGATCCGATGATGAGTCTAGTGAATCACTTGATGATCACATATATCCTGAAGATTTTTCAAATGTATTTTCGATGGAACTTCCGAGGTTACGTGTCGGTTCACCAATTTTGTAAAAAGTGACAAGCGAGCGTGGGAATCTACAAGTAACTCTTCCTCGCACCCGACCTCCCGAGGTCGTGCCGAGACAGCCGGTGGGGATGGAATATGTGTGGGATGCAGACAAACTAGTTAGGCAATCTAATGTCTTCAATACGCACTAGTGGAACTTGTGAATCTAAGGCAAAGAAGGCCCTCCTAACCTAAACTGGTGTGATAGATCGATCGGCAAGGATGACTGCTCGAAGGCTCCAATCAATATCGAGCTCTAGCATGATTCGATCTATGGGTTGTGGAATACGTGGAAAATGACCTGGGATAGTTTTGTGTATGTCTCCAAACAAGGTCATAAAATGAATGATGGATATAGTTATTTCTATGGGTGATTCTCTGGCCTAGTCCAGAAATTCCCTAGCTTTGTTAGCTGCTATGTCTAACAAGGATAACTATTCAATAATGATAGGTGGAAGTGGAGTAGACCGAATACTAGTGTACGTAGGCTAACGTCTATGTCTAATTCACCTATAGACTCGTTGGGCTGTGGGACTTGTGGGTCACAACCGTATATTCGTATTTGTTGCGGTCCTGCTATGGTCATGCGTAGAATTAGTTCCTAATCCCTAACACCCAGTAATCATATGCTTTCTCTGCTTCTATATTTAGAATCAATAACTGTGCGATCTTCTCAGAATATCTTACAGGCGTTCGTGCAACCTGAATTCTTAGGCTAGTATCTATATCTATGAGGGTGTCTCCTGCGTCCGGTTGTGGGACCAAAGGATCACAACCAAATGTTTTCTCTCTTTCAAACCCCTTTACAGTCATATGGATGTTTACCTAGGGTAATCTGTAGTTTGGTTGATTCGACCAAAACGTGTGCACTTGGTCGTCTTCTATGTTTAATCCGCTCAACTGGGAATTGATTTGTTGCAAGCTTACCGTTGTTCGGAAGACTTGGATCCTAAGATTTTGATCTATATCAGTTATTGTTGTGATGAGATTGGGTTGGGGCACGATTGGCTCGAATACGTATTCTCTGGGCTCCCTAGGTCCCGTGATTGTCATACAAAAGTAACAATGTAAAAATGAACTGCAGCAAAATGAAATTTAACTACGTGAAGTATATCTATAGCATATATGATTTCTCTCTCCTTTTTTGTATTTTCTGATGAACTTTTATGAAGGAATTTTTAAAAGAGCAACTACTTTAACATACCTAGAATTTGACAATTAATCTAATGATGAAATTAAAACAAACAAGATAACCGAGTGTAGCTATTTGTCTGTGCAATTTGAACCTATTCTAAACAATGAAATAATTGACTTAATCTATTTGCAAGGCTCTCGATCCTACCTCAGAAGTGAGGAGTGAATCATAGTTTCTCAGAAACTATCAATCCCCACAGCTTCCCTGGCAATATCGAGAGTAGAATTGACTAAAATAAAGTGATTGGCTACTTTATTTGATATGTTTCTAACTAGAACTTTGAAAGCTAGAACCTGGATCTATAGAACAGTGGCTGAATCCGATGGTGTGTGTGATCTTGTCCCCTCAGTGTGATCTCCTCATTCCTTCGTGTTCACATGGATCCAGAAAAGCATGTAATGCTAGCATCAACAAAAGTAGATATTGGGATAAAGGCAGCTTAGGATACAGACTGAATACAATGTGAGTAGGAGAGGGATAGCGCAAGAGTACAGAGCTTGGCTTATGCAATTCCTAGCGGGATTTATTGTGAGTCATGCAACATAAAATGTCCAGAACCTGAAACTATCCTGTTTGAAGAACAAAACCTGCAACTTTAATGGCTTCCTATTGAAAACAAACTATTCTACTCCAATGGATTGGATAAAATGTCAACAACACTTGCACAAGATGGATATGTGGCTTCCTAACAACAAAACAATACTAACTAAGCATGCAATGAAAGAAACTAAGAACTCTAAACAAAATGAAAGGCTAATCTATTGCAAAGAGAAATTCAGAGGAAAATTTGAGGGGCCATTTGCTTGAGCACAAGCCAACTATTTATAGCATTTGCATTTACCCAAGGTAAAACCCAAATAGAACTCTTAAACTATAAACAATGGCAAAACACTATTCCAGGGAACCAGAATCATAAATGCAAGCTTATGGCGGTGAAAGAAAGCTGGTAAAATGTTGAAATTACATGAGTCGTGTTAAAAGAGCTTTCTGGAAAATGCGTAAAGGACCACTGCCCTGAGCAGGGCGGAGGTTATAGGACCGCTACCTTGTTCAGGGCGGCGTTCATGAGACCGCCGCCCGCATAAGGTGGCAATTTCATCACTAAAGAGCAAAAGGCCAAGAAAAGAGGGGAAAAGGGAAAAACAAAGCACGTGGCATGCGGGATGTTAACGCACACTTGGAGATCTTTTCTAGATCCCAAAACTCTTGCGAGGATACTGTATCATCATTGGGGCACTTGTTACTTTGTTTCGGTAGTACAATACTTTACAATTTTGGGTACGTACGATTACACCTCCCCATGTGAGATAAATTTTCACATTGATTTAGTTCCAAAAGAAGAGCCTATCTCACGAGCATCTTATAGGATGACTACCCCTGAGCTCTGTGAGCTCAAGGTGCATTTTGAGGGCCTTCTCGGAGAAATTCCTAATCTATCCTATTGTTCCCATTTGGGTGGACTAGTGATGTTTGTAAAGAAGAAGGAAAAATCTCTACGATTGTGTATTGATTGTAATCACCAACAAAGTAACGATAAAAAATCGTTACCATCTTCTCGCATATTGATGATTTGTTTGATAAGATGAAAGGGGCCACAATATTTTCTAAGATAGATCTTGAGTTTGGATACCATCAGTTGAGGATCACAGAGGCATATATTCAGAAGAAAACCTTCTGTATGAGATATGGCCACTACGAGTTCATAGTAGTGCCTTTTGGTTTGAATGCCCCCGCAGATATTCATGAGTTTGATGAATGGGGTATTCCGGAAATTCTTATATCACTTCGTGCTCATATTTCTTGATGACATTTTGATTTACTCATGGATGTGTGAGGAGTATGAGGATCACCTTCAACAGGTTCTGCAATTTTTTATGAGCAACAACTTTACGGGAACCCGTAGAAGTGTGCATTCTTTTAGTCAGAGGTGGAGACTTAGGTCACATCATTTCTAGAGAGGGTATCACCATCGATCCTTATAAGATTTGAGCTATTATGGATTGACCCATGCCAACTAGTGTGACCTGTGCACGCAGCTTCATGGGATTGGCAAAGCTTACTATAGGATATTTATTCATGATTTCTTTCAAATTGGGTTCCCCATCACTTCCCTTCCATGGAAAGAGAAGTTTGTTTGGTCGAAGCGAATGTGAGAAGATCTTCGATACATCAAAGGATGTCTTACGTCGCACCAATTCTTGCAATGTTAGATTCGTATGGAGATTTCTTCGTTTATAAACATGTTTCTTTGGTAGGGATAGGAGGTGTATTGATGCAGGAGGGCTGAGTGGTTGCATTTGAGTCTCAAAATTCAAAGATCATGAGCTCAATTATCTTGACTCATGACCTTGATCTTGCAGCAGTTGTGCATGCTTTGGTTTGATGAAGACATTTCCTTCTTAGTAGGAGATTTATTCTCATAACATACCATTTGAGCTTACGTTACCTCTTCAAGCAACCCAATCTCAACGCTCATTAGTGGCATTGGGTGGAGTTGTTATGCGAGCACAACATGGAGATAGAACATGTGAAGGGGAAGAAGAATTTTGCTACCGACACTCTGAGTAGACGGAGACATTTGACTATAAGCCTTAGATACCCCTTGAGAAGAAGTTTGATGCATTTACATTAGAGTCAAATGGACTTCTCGTGAATAGAGACCAGATATTTGTACATAGGGATGGGGGTTTGAGGCTGGATATCTTGGTAGATTCTCATCATTCACCTTATTCAGCCCATCCAGGGGTTAAGAAGATGCGTGCCACCTTGAGATAGATATATAATTGGAGAGGTCTTTGGAGAGATGTAGCTCATTTTGTGTCGCATTGTTTAGAGTGTCAGAGGGTGAAGGCCGAGCATCAACATCTAGTTGGCCTTCTTTACCCACATGCTATCCCAAAGTGGAAATGGAACACCATTTCCATGGATTTCATAGTAGGGATATTGATGTTGAGATACCACCACGATGCCATCATGGTCACGGTGGATAGATTGACGAAAGTGGATCATTTTTCTCCAGTGAAGACCACCTATACATCTAGTGCAGTAGCGAGAGTGTACCTAGATGATATTGTTAGAAAACATGGGATTCCACAGAAGATCATCTGTGACCGTGATCCTTTGTACACATCACACTTCTGGACTACCATACAGCAGGCCCTTGGGACGAGTATCAACTTCAGCACATCCTATCATCCAGAGACAGATGGACATATAGAGCAAGTAAATTAGATTTTAGAGGACATGCTTCGGATGTACATCATGGATCATCAGTAGAGGTGGGAGGATTACTTTTATTTTGTGGAGTTTACATACAACAACAACTTCTAGAGTTCTATTGGGATGACTCCTTTCCGGGCACTTTATGGTAGAGAGTGCAAGACATCGTTAAGTTGTGACAAATTGGAGGATAAAATATATCTTTGATTGGATTTGTTACAAGACATAGAGTAACATGTTGTTTAAGTCCGAGAGGTTTTAGGAGGCACATGACAAGCAAAATAAGTATGCAGATTAGAGGAGAGTCAATCGTATTTATGAGGTGGGCATGAAGGTGTTTCTTAATGTCAGACCTCATAAGATTCCTGTCCATTACGAAAAATGCTCTAAGTTGTCTCCTAGATTCATGGGTCCATTTGAGATCCTGGAGTGGATCGGTCCCTTAGCTTATCGTCTAGCCTTTCCACCCAACATGTCTCATTTGCATGATGTGTTTCACATATCTGTTCTTAGGAGATATATCCCAAATCCATTTCATGTATTGGATTCGACCGCATTGCAGGTGTAGGAGCAAGGGAAGATGATGGTGGAGACCATTCATATTTTAGAGTGCATGAGGTCCTAGGCCTTTGAGGCTGAGAGATTGATCAGGGGCGATTCCAGTGGGACATGTATGATGAGACTTTTGCTACATGGGAGGGTGTTACGTTACTACGAGTCCAGTTTCTATTCCTATTTCAGTGACTTCCAGAAGGAATTCGAGTCTAAGGGGAGGGGATGTCTTTGCTCACTCCTCTTTGACACTTATTATATTTTGATTTTGATTACTATTGACTATAGACATGGATATTATTGTATCATTTTGGTTTAACATGATGTTAGAGATAGAGATATCTTGACTATTGATGAATTGTGATTCATAGTAGGATTTTTGTAGATTCTTAGAGGCATACGACAGAGACATTTTTATATTGATTATGGTGATGTGTTGACATATATTACTGACATTCAAAATTCTCATCATGTCTACTATGATTTAGCATTTGAACTAATTTCGTGATTTTCTTGATATTGATTAAAAATGTAGGATTGAAATGGTTTTGAAAATTTAGACAACTAATAGCATTGTTTAGTTGATATGATAACTTAATTATATGAGGATGTTTATTGATTGATACGTGTACATTTTATCCTTGATGTATTTGATGCGGTCACAAGGCTAAAAGAGGTATTGTGTGATCTTGTAGGTAATTATATCACAATAATCAAAAGGGGATTAGAGACCAACCATAGCGGAATACTAGATGGATACAATGATGGTCACCAAGACAACTTCGTAATGTTGTTGTTTTGTTTTATTTTTTTAAGGGAGTTCCCATGAGAGGATGACCTCTCATTGTGACCATGAGCTTGTGTTCTATTCCTTCCCTTTTTCTTTTATTTATCGTAGAGTATGTGATTTATTTGATGATGTAATTTATTTAATCATTGTTGATTGATGTGCCTTTATTAATTAATTTAATCATGTTATTAAGTTATTTGGGGATGTGAAAAAGGGTTCATTTATTGGAGTAGTTGATCTTTTAGATTTTGTGATTTAAATTGAGTGTATGTGACTTTCAGTGTTGTACACTCTATATTACCTTGGAATTTCAATTTGGGCTTAAGGGCCATTTTTAGAGGCTTGTGGGACAAGATAAATTTGTCGCACACCTCTTAATTTTATATACCAACCCTACCTATGGATTTGGGGGTCAAAAATAGACCCCATTATGTGTTTTGTAAGACAAAAAGTGACATTTATTGCACTTTTCTTACATGGGTTTTAATTTTGTCCTTAGAGGGTGTGAGGTTGAATTGTGTGTGTAAGAGGCTTGTCATCCCTCTCAACCACAAATTTATTATGAATTGATGATGTATTTTGACTTCTGATGTGGAGTTGAGAATGAGTGATATGGGATCCTTTATGGAGACACCTCATTCTACTTTTCCCTTTTATATATATGCAAGTTTAATTGTTTGTTTGGGGGTTACTTCATTTCATTGGTGCTCTTGTATTTTTGGAGTTGGAGAGTTTTGGAGTGCTTGTTGAAATTTTGGAGCTTGTTGGAGTTGGATTGATCTTGAAGGAGCTTGGTGTGTGACTCTTGATCAATTTCTACCATGGAAAGGTAGGAACTACACCCTTGTTTTAATTGTTTTCTTTTATATGTGTATATTTGTATGTAAGTGAATGGTTTGTATGCTTGTTGGGGTCTTAGGTAAAACGACTAAGTATGGTGTAGGATAAGACTATGAGTATTTTATATGTAGGGAGACATAATATTTTTTTCATGTTTTGGAAGGGAGTTTGGCTGGGTGCCCCACCTTGGATAAGAGAATGCTTGCATCTCTTTCTTCATTACTTTGAGCGAGACATAAGAGATTGTAGGGAGGCATAAAATAATGTGCGATGTATAAGAGGATATAGAGGGAGGAATAAGAGTTGTGTAGGGATTTTAAGTTGTGTTTTGGATGGTTTTAAGGTGGGCATCTAAACCCATTGGGATGCATAAGTGATCTCCCCATAGATCCTTGCTCCATTAACTTTACATTTTCAAGTCTTTTATATTTTGATAAATTTCATTTTTGTGATTGTATCTTGTGTTGAATGTGTTTTGGAATGGTTGTGAAATTTTGTATTGTGATGCGGAAGATTTGTGATAGTTGCTTGAGTTGGATCCATCATTTATTGCATTTTGGTTTGGGCTCGGGGCAATGAGGAGGATAGCTTCCTCTCCTTATTGGATTATTGGTTGGGTGGAGAGTGTTGCCTTTCCCCAAATTTTGTTGTTGGGATTAAAGTGAAGAAATGGTGGAGCTCTTGTTGAATAATTGGCACTTGGAACTTTTGTGAAGTCAAAAGAAATCCTTCTTTGTGAGAAAACCTTTCATGTAATCCCTACTTAGGTGGAAGACTAGTAATATTGTATTTAAAAGAAGAGTTTAAATTTTTCTATCAAGTTCAAATGTATTGTGGAAAAGAAAAATCTTTGCATTGTAAGGAAATGAGCTATGCTCAAAAGAAAAAGGAAATTTCTTTGTTATTATAAGTGTTTATATCATTGTAAGAATGAAGGAGGAACATAGAAGTTGTAAAAATTAATGATGTATTCTTAGCAAATTTGAATGTGAAATAAAGTTTTTGTAGTTACTTGAACAAATGTTTGTAGTACTAGTGGAAAGATGTGATAAATGATTAGTTACCTTGTTGATAGATTGCATTTTTTTGTAGAAAGGAAAACAATGATACTTAGAAATAGATTAAGTTTCATTTCTTCTTCCTTTGAAAACAATGTTTTAAGAAAAATAATTATGTAGTTTCCTTTATTACTATTGAAATAGAAAATCTTTAAATTTAGTAATTTAAGCATGGAATGAATAAATGGTGTAAAATTTCAACCAGATACTTTAGGCATCTAAATACAAGCTAAGGATAACCTATAAAGTACCCTTGTAAAACTTGTTTTTGGAAAATTCACAAAATTGATGGTTCTATTTTCAAAGAATAGGACCGCCACCCCACATGTGAAATGACAGGTCTCTCGAACCACCAACCAGGAAGGTGGTGTTTTTTGAATCGTCACCCACGTAGAGTGACGTTCCTAGACCGCTATCCTACTTTGGGTGTCAATTTCATCACCGATTTACGACAGAAAAATAAAAATCCACGATTGAGAAATTTTAAACTTGTTTTATTAAAAATCGAGCCTACAAATATGGAGAGGAAAGCACTAGCAAGCCATAATGATGCAGGAGCATCAACGACCAAAGGTAAAATAAGGTCATACAAGACCATGATAAATGTTGTCTATAGGTGTGTTAGAGTTATTAATATGTTGTAAAAATGAATATATGCTTGTAAGAAGTTGATAAGGTGACTTGACTTGGCATTTAAAGGGTAATATGGGCTAAATAAGGTCTTCAAATGCCATGTCATCATGTTTGTTAGTCCATGCATGAGTTGGAAGAAGTATTGGATTGATATCCATTAATATTCTAGGATTAGAATATTGATTAAGTCTTGTTAGGGTATTGTGGAGTCGTTTAGGGGTGTTAGAGTCTATTCTTAGCTAATGAATACCTATTTCATAGGTGATTCGATGGAGATGAAGAGGAATAGGGTTCTCAAGGTTTTAGAAGTGGAGATGAAGGAAAGGACATGTGTATGATGTTTGAAAGAAGAATTATACTCTGGTTTGCATGAAAAATAGCTTGTTTTAATGGACTGTGCACAAGAACCCTAGCAGGACAGCAAGATAGAAACCCTCCATGACCTTCAAACGATGTGAATCTCTTGATTATTAGCATGGTAAGATTCTACAGTGATGTGGATCACATTGGTAATTTTTGTATGTTTTGAAAATGCATAGTTTGGATTTTATAACAAATTGTTGCCTCTTAGGCCTGAACTAGGGCTTCGTATATCTTTTTATTCCATGGATGGAATTACTTGAAACTTTTACAATATCTCTGCATTGATATGATCTAAAGATCATCCAAATTTGGTGAAGAATGATCTTGTGTCGCTCAAGCTATAGGTGACTATGTATTTGAGATATAACAGTGATGTATAGTTCACAGTCAAATAAAGAACATACATAGTTTTTGCATTATAACATGACTAATCATGATGATAGATTGATATGATGGAAAAAATAGGGGTATATTGGATGTATTTGCATGATCTCAGGTCTAAATGCATGAAGCTATTACCTTGTTAGCATATAAAAGATGATTGCACAGGCTTAGGACTGTATTTGGCAAGAAAGGAGGACTGCAAACATGAAGGAGATGGACACAATATGATGAAAATCCACTAATAAGGTATGGGAGGGAACCTATCTAGGTATATTTGTTGAATATGAATGACATTGGGCACATAGGTACAAGGGAAATTCCTTCCCTCTAGTTATAATCAGACTGTACAGTGGTCTAGGACTGTGTTAGTCCACAATAAGATGTTCAAAGGGCTAATGTCAAGGAGAAGTAGAGTTAAGTACCTGTGCATGGATGTTGGAGGATGACTATCCTAGTACTATTAATGTGTTCCATGATTCTAGAGAGAAATCTACCAATGATTTGGAGTAAATGTTGACTGTGTAGGGGTTCTAGGACTGTATAAGTCACTTCAAAAACATACAAGCGAGGTGATAAAGGAAAAACCTAGATCTAGGATAGTATATGGAGGTCATGAATACCTCAACCATTGTGAAGGGAGGTCTGTTGAGCTATTGGTATGCCCTGAGAACCAACTAATTATGTATTAAGAGTTTGAGTTGGATGCTTTTAGACTAAGTTCAGTCTTGAGGGCAGAGTGTTGAGATTGCACACTAGTAGAGAGATGCTTGAGCATTCATAAGGGAACTTGAAGCATTGGGTTGTTGCCTTGGTCATGTCCAAAGAAGAAGAAAAGAGCTTGTGACTATATTCTAAGAAGAGCTCCATTTGGAGGCAAAGGTGTATGGTAAGAGAACTCAAGAAGGTATGAATGCTAGAGGCTTTATGAATGGATTTTGTAGCTTGGTACATTCATGTAGATTAATATAGAAGTCCTTTACATCTATTATATATTGTTTCATTGATCACAAGGTGATCACCTTTACTCATCAAGTTAACTCTCCTCCAGTTGTTGTCTTCAAGAACTAGAAGGTACTAGGTCTCATTGGATCTCAAGGTGAAAAGAAATACAACAGATGATGTTGCATGAACATCAATTAATGATCCTCTAGAAGGGGTGGATGGAGTAATAAAGAAAGTTCAAGCTCTTGAGTATAAGTAGGAAAGATAAATCAAAATGACCCCTGCATCATTTGGTATCGAGAGCCGGATAGGAGATCAAAGGACAGCCATAACAGGAAACAAAAGGTAGATCCAATACCAAGGAGTTCAAGGTAACAAACACATGTTTTCAAGCTATTTATTTCTATAATTTTCAGAGAACTCCATATTGTAAAGTTTGTGATTGAATCAGTCATGGAGGTAGGAGCAGTGTGTGAATTGGTTAAGTTCCTAAGCTATCAAAAGGAACAAGAAAAGAAAGAGAAAAAGAGAAAAGAGAAGAAGATGAGAGGAAGATTATCACTTCAAAAAGAAATAGATGAAGTGAAGAGAGATTTGGAGAGAGTGACCACCATGTGGTTACAGTTGCAGGAAGAAGAGAGCCATCAGAGTGGCCTAGTATTGAAGAGGAAGATGAAATGGCCTGTGAGGTCATTGGTGAAAAGAGATAGAAGGCACAAGGAGGATGCCTTGAGGAAGAGAGAAGAGTTTCTAGATGAGCAACAAGAAGAGGTGAAAGAAGTTCTCATGATGGAGAACAAGAAAGAAGAAAAAAAGTGCCGAACAAGCACTTAGGGAAGGAAAGGAAAATGAGAGGAAGGTGCTAAGAAAGGAGCACTCATGGAGACACTATGGTCTCTTGTTTTTATATCTAAGCTTGTGTTTATGTTTGCAGGTATGAAGAACTTGTTGATGCAGGTTAAGCTTAAGAGCTTGAGAAATATGAAGGATGGTGTAAGCCAAGCACCCATGAAGAGAAATGAACAAGACAACTGCAAGGACCAGCTTGAAGAGGGATATGAAAAGAATGAATACTTCCATGATGACAAGGGAAGCATGACAGAGAACATGGAGTATTATGATGCATTGGATAGCATCCCAAGTGAAGAAGAAGTCCAGGAAGAGAGTAAAGCCAGACAAGAAGCCATTAAGGAGGATATAGGCAAGCTAAAAGCCATTGAACAAGTAAGTATGATGACTGAATATGATGATCAGATTTATGAGAGTGATGTTTCTGACATTAAAGAAGACCTAGAGCAAGATAATGATAAGATGTTAACACAAGAAGATGTGTGTGATCATGCAATGCCTAGAAGGCTCAAGGAAATAGGGAATGAAGATAAATCAGCAGGTCATCAGAAGTATATGCTACCCAAAGAGATCAAGCATAGTTATGTGATGCCTAAATGGCTTGAGAAAACTAAGGACAAAGAGGAGAAGGTAGAGTCCAAGAAGGATACCATCAAACCGGAGCTCAGTCATGAAGAACCAAGGCAAGGTATGGAGGAAAATTCAGTTTACAAGATAAAATCAGTCCAGTATGTAGGTGCACAAGAGAGTAGAAATGAGTACAAACATAGTCTAACTCATGAATGGAGAAGAAAACATGAAAAAAAATGGTGTATCAACCTAAGGTCATCCAGAACAAGGTATGGCAAGCTAAGAGCTTCAAGGAGCAGCAGTACAAAGTCATCAAACATGAAGTAATGGAAAGTGGAAGGTCCTCAAAAGATGGTGAAGCAAGAGCTGAGTACAGTCAGGGAAGTCAGAGTTCAAAGAAGGATGAAGACAAAACAGTCCTATATATGATGAAGATGAAAGAGAAGTTGATGGAGCTGACTTGGAAGAAGAAATGAAGATACTAGAAGAGTTGATGAAGAGAATGACAACAAAAATAGAGAGAAATCAAGAAATTGAGAGAAGAAGAAGGAGAAAAGTTGAGAAGAAGGAGAGAGAAGAGGTGTTGCCAAGGATAGAGCAACATGAAAAGTTGCAAGAAATGAAACAATTAAGAAAAGAGGAACTAGAGGAGGAAGTAGATCAGGAGAGAGAAAGAATGAAAATGACCAAGTTGAAAATGGTCAATGAAAAAACAAAAAAAATGGAGAAGAAGAGCACTTTGTAGACATTCAAGAGGCTTCATGGCCTCAACCCTTTACTTCTAATGGTGTTGTTAATATTGTGAATGCAGGTTTGGCAGACAAAGAGATGAATCAAGTGTATGATTCAATGAGAAAGTTCATGAGACAAGAGGAACAAGAAGATATAGAAGACACATGTGATGATGAAGTTGAGGCATTTGAAGGTGAAGAAGCACCAAAATGTGATTTTGAGTACAAAAGTATGGAGCAGATGCAAGAGGAACTAAAGGCATTAGAGGAAGTCATATATCAAGCCAAGGAGGATCATGCAGATAGACATGAAGACCATACAAGTGAAGAGGTGGTAGAATACAATCAGACTTCAGTCGAGAAGGCATATGAACCTTCAAAACAGGTTGAGGAGGAAGATTTTAACATTGAAGACCTTCATTTCATTTCTAAGGTGAAGCAATCCTATCAAGAGGCAAAGGATGAAAGAGAGAAGGAATGGGTGCTAAAGCAAGCAAAGGAGGCTATCAATTCTTGTGAATTTATCTTTAACAAGGACCAAGAAGCTGTGACTATAGGCTTTTTATGAACACAAAACAGATTTCATGTTCATCATGAAGGAGATAGAAGACCTACAAGAAGTAGACTTGAAGACAAAGACCATGAAGAGGAAGATGAAGCAAGGAACAAGTAAGAAGAGCATAATTGAGGAAAGGCAATGTAAGGGCGGATGGAGGAGACAAACTATACCAGAAAAGTCAATAAGGAAGAATTGGAAGACAAGAAAGAAGAAGAATCATTTGAGCAGGAGCTCAAATTCTTTCTCTCAAGGGCACTCTGATGCAGGAGCATCAAGGACCAAGGCATAATAAGGTCATACAAGACCATGATAAATGTTGTCTATAGGTGTGTTAGAGTTAAATATGTTGTAAAAATGAATATATGCTTGTAAGAAGTTGATAGGGTGACTTGACTTGGCATTTAAAGGGTAATATGGGCTAAATAAGGACTTCAAATGCCATGTCATCATGTTTGTTAGTCCATGCATGAGTTGGAAGAAGTATTGGATTGATATCCATTAATATTCTAGGATTAGAATATTGATTAAGTCTTGTTAGGGTATTGTGGAGTCAGTTTAGGGGCTGTTAGAGTCTATTCTTAGCTAATGAATACCTATTTCATAGGTGATTCGATGGAGATGAAGTAGAACAGGGGTTCTCAAGGTTTTTAGAAGATGGAACAATGAATAAAACATGTGTAGGATGTTTGAAAGAAGAATTATACTCTGGTTTGCATGAAATAGCTTGTTTCAATGGACTGTGCACAAGAACCCTGGCAGGACAGCAAGATAGAAACCCTCCATGACCTTCAAATGATGTAAATCTCTTGATTATTAGCATGGAAAGATTCTACAGGTGATGTGGATCACATTGGTAATTTTTGTATGTTTTGAAAATGCATAGTTTGGATTTTATAGCAAATTGTTGCCTCTCGGGCCTGAACTAGGGCTTCGTATATCTTTTTATTCCATGGATAGAATTACTTGAAACTTTTACAATATCTCTGCATTGATATGATCTAAATATCATCCAAATTTGGTGAAGAATGATCTTGTGTCACTCAAGCTATAGGTGACTGTGTATTCGAGATACAACAATGATGCATAGTTCACAGTCAAATAAAGAACATACACAGTTTTTGCATTATAACATGACTAATCATGATGATAGATTGATATGATGGACAAAATAGGGGTATATTGGATGTATTTGCATGATCTCAGGTCTGAATGCATGAAGCTATTACCTTGTTAGCATATAAAAGATGATTGCACAGGATTAGGACTGTATTTGGCAAGAAAGGAGGACTGCAAACATGAAGGAGATGGACACAATATGATGAAAATACACTAATGGGAGGGAACCTATCCAGGTATATTTGTTGAATATGAATGACATTGGGCATATAGGTACAAGGGAAATTCCTTCCCTCTAGTTATAATCAGACTGTACAGTGGTCTAGGACTGTGTTAGTCCACAATAAAATGTTCAAAGGGCTAATGTCAAGGAGAAGTAGAGTTAAGTACATGTGCATGGATGTTGGATGATGACTATCCTAGTACTATTAATGTGTTCCATGATTCTAGAGAGAAATCTACCAGTGATTTGGAGTAAATTTAGACTGTGTAGGGGTTCTAGGGCTGTATAAGTCACTTCAAAAACATACAAGGGAGGTGATAAAGGAAAAACCTAGATCTAGGACAGTATATGGAGCTCATGAATACCTCAACCATTGTGAAGGGAGGTCTGTTGAGCTATTGGTATGCCCTGGGAACCAACTAATTATGTATTAAGAGTTTGAGTTGGATGCTTTTAGACTAAGTTCATCTTGAGGCAAGTGTTGAGATTGCACACTAGTAGAGAGATGCTTGAGCATTCATAAAGGAACTTGAAACATTGGTTTGTTGCCTTGGTCATGTTCAATCAAGAAGAAAAGAGCTTGTGACTATATTGAAGAAGAGCTCCATTTGGAGGCAAAGGTGTATGGTAAGAGAACTCAAGAAGGTATGAATGCTAGAGGCTTTATGAATGGATTTTGTAGCTTGGGACAGTCATGTAGATTAATATAGAAGTTCTTTACATCTATTATATATTGTTTCAGTGATCACAAGGTGATCACCTTTGCTCATCAAGTTAACTCTCCTCCAGTTGTTGTCTTCAAGAACTAGAAGGTACTAGGTCTCATTGGATCTCAAGGTGAAAAGAAATACAACAGATGATGTTGCATGAACATCAATTAATGATCCTCTAGCAGGGGTGGATGGAGTAATAGAGCAAGTTCACGCTCTTGAGTATAAGTAGAAAGGGCGGATAAAAATGACCCCTGCATCATTTGGTATCAGAGCGGGATAGGAGATCAAAGGACAGCCATAACATGAAACAAAAGGTAGATCCAATACCAAGGAGTTTAAGGTAACAAACACATGTTTTAAAGCTATTTATTTCTATAATTTTCAAAACTCCATATTGTAAAGTGTTGTGATTGAATCGGTCATGGAGGTAGGAGCGGTGTGTGAATTGTTTAAGTTCCTAAGCTATCAAAAGGAACAAGAAAAGAAAGAGAAAAAGAGGAAAGAGGAGAAGATGAGAGGAAGATTGACACTTTAAAAAGAAATAGATGAAGTGAAGAGATATTTGGAGAAGTGACCACCATGTGGTTACAGTTGTAGGAAGAAGAGAGCCATCGAAAAAAGAGTGGCCTAGTATCGAGAGGGAAGATGGAATGGCTGTGAGGTCATTAGTGAAAAGAGATAGAAGGCACAAAAGGATGCCTTGAGGAAGAAAGAAGAGTTTCCAAATGAACAACAAGAAGAGGTGAAATAAGTTCTCATCGTAGAGAACAAGAAAAAAAAAAAAGTGCGAACAAGCACTTAGGGAAGGAAAGGAGAATGAGAGGAAGGTGCTAAGAAAAGGAGCACTCATGGAGAAACTATGGTCTCTTGTTTTATATCTAAGCTTTTGTTTATGTTTGCAGGTATGAAGAACTTGTTGATGCAAGTTAAGCTTAAGAGCTTGAGAAATATGAAGAATGGTGTAAGCCAAGCACCCATGAAGAGAAATGAACAAGACAACTACAAGGACCAGCTTGAAGAGGGATATGAAAAGAATGAATACTTCCATGATGACAAGGAAGCATGATAGAGAACATGGAGTATTATGATGCATTAGATAGGATCCCAAGTGAAGAAGAAGTCGAGAAGAGAGTAAATCTAGACAAGAAGCCATTAAGGAGGATATAGGCAAGCTAAAAGCCATTGAACAAGTAAGTATGATAACTGAATATGATGATCAGATTTATGAGAGTGATGTTTTTGACATTAAAGAAGACCTAGAGCAAGATAATGATAAGATGTTAACACAAGAAGATGTGTGTGATCATGCAATGCCTAGAAGGCTCAAGGAAATAGGAAATGAAGATAAATTAGCAGGTTATCAGAAGTATATACTACCCAAAGAGATCAAGAATAGTTATGTGATGCCTAAATGGCTTGAGAAAACTAAGGAAAAGAGGAGAAGGTAGAGTCCAAGAAGAGACCATCAAACTGGAGCTCAGTCATGAAGAACCAAGGCAAGGTATGAGGAAAATTCAGTTTACAAGATAAAATCAGTCTAGTACGTAGGTGCACAAGAGAGTAGAAATGAGTACAAAAAAAATTTAACTCATGAATGGAGAAGAAAACATGAAAAACAAATGGTGTATCAACCTAAGGTCATCCAGAACAAGGTATGGCAAGCTAAGAGCTTCAAGGAGCAGCATTAAAAAGTCATCAAACATGAAGTAATGGAAAGTGGAAGGTCCTCAAAAGATGGTGAAGCAAGAGATGAGTACTGTCAGGGAAGTCTGAGTTCAAAGAAGGATGAAGACAAAAATGGTCCTATATATGATGAAGATGAAAGAGAAGTTGATGGAGCTGATTTGGAAGAAGAAATGAAGATACTAGAAGAGTTGATGAAGAGAATGACAAAGCAAAAACAGAGAGAAATCAAGAAATTGAGAGAAGAAGAAGGAGAATAGTTGAGAAGAAGAAGAGAGAAGAGGTGTTGCCAAGGATAGAGCAACATGAAAATTTGCAAGAAATGAAACAATTAAGAAAAGAGGAACTAGAGAAGGAGGAAGTAGATCGGAGAGAGAAAAGAATGAAAATGACCAAGTTGAAAATGGTCAATGAAAAAACAAACAAAAATGGAGAAGAAGAGCACTCTGTAGACATTCAAGAGGCTTCATGGCCTCAACCCTTTACTTCTAATGGTGTTGTTAATATTGTGAATGCAGGTTTGGAAGACAAAGAGATGAATCAAGTGTATGATTCAATGAGAAATTTCATGAGGAAAGAGGAACAAGACACATGTGATGATGAAGTTGAGACATTTGAAGATGAAGAAGCACCAAAATGTGATTTTGAGTACAAAAGTATGGAGCAGCTGCAAGAGGAACTAAAGGCATTAGAGGAAGTCATATATCAAGCCAAGGAGGATCATGCAGATAGACATGAAGACCATACAAGTGAAGAGGTGGTAGAATACAATCAGACTTCAGTCGAGAAGGCATATGAACTTTCAAAACAGGTTGAGGAGGCAGATTTTAACATTGAAGACCTTCATTTCATTTCTAAGGTGAAGCAATCCTATCAAGAGGCAAAGGATGAAAGAGAGAAGGAATGGGTGCTAAAGCAAGCAAAGGAGGCTATCAATTCTTGTGAATTTATCTTTAACAAGGACCAAGAAGCTGTGACTATAGGCTATTATGAACACAAAACAGATTTCATGTTCATCATGAAGGAGATAGAAGACCTACAAGAAGTAAACTTGAAGACAAAGACCATGAAGAGGAAGATGAAGCAAGGAGCAAGTCAAGAAGAACATAATTGAGGAAAGGCAATGTAAGGGTGGATGGAGGAGACAAACTATACAAGCAAAGTCACCAAGGAAGAATTGGAAGACAAGAAAGAAGAAGAATCATTTGAGCATGATCTCAAATTCTTTCTCTCAAGGGCACTCGATGTAGGAGCATCAAGGACCAAGACATAATAAGGTCATACAAGACCATGATAAATGTTGTCTATAGGTGTGTTAGAGTTAAATATGTTGTAAAAATGAATATATGCTTGTAAGAAGTTGATAAGGTGACTTGACTTGGCATTTAAAGGGTAATATGGGCTAAATAATGACTTCAAATGCCATGTCATCATGTTTGTTAGTCCATGCATGAGTTGGAAGAAGTATTGGATTGATATCCATTAATATTCTAGGATTAGAATATTGATTAAGTCTTGTTAGGGTATTGTGGAGTCAGTTTAGGGGCTGTTAGAGTCTATTCTTAGCTAATGAATACCTATTTCATAGGTGATTCGATGGAGATGAAGAGAACAGAGGTTCTCAAGGTTGTAGAGATGAAGGAGAAGGAAGGTATGAGGTTTTAAAAGAAGAATTATACTCTGTTTTGCATAAATAGCTTGTTTCAATGGACTGTGCACAAGAACCCTGGCAGGACAACAAGATAGAAACCCTCCATGACCTTCAAATGATGTAAATCTCTTGATTATTAGCATGGAAAGATTCTACAGGTGATGTGGATCACATTGGTAATTTTTGTATGTTTTGAAAATGCATAGTTTGGATTTTATAGCAAATTGTTGCCTCTCGGGCCTGAACTAGGGCTTCGTATATCTTTTTATTCCATGGATAGAATTACTTGAAACTTTTACAATATCTCTACATTGATATGATCTAAAGATCATCCAAATTTGGTGAAGAATGATCTTGTGTCGCTCAAGCTATAGGTGACTGTGTATTCGAGATACAACAGTGATGTATAGTTCACAGTCAAATAAAGAACATACACAGTTTTTGCATTATAACATGACTAATCATGATGATAGATTGATATGATGGACAAAATAGGGTATATTGGATGTATTTGCATGATCTCAGGTCTGAATGCATGAAGCTATTACCTTGTTAGCATATAAAAGATGATTGCACAGGAGCTTAGGACTATATTTGGCAAGAAAGGAGGACTGCAAACATGAAGGAGATGGACACAATATGATGAAAATACACTAATAAGGTATGGGAGGGAACCTATCTAGGTATATTTGTTGAATATGAATGACATTGGGCACATAGGTACAAGGGAATTTCCTTCCCTCTAGTTATAATCAAACTGTACAGTGGTCTAGGACTGTGTTAGTCCACAATAAGATGTTCAAAGGGCTAATGTCAAGGAGAAGTAGAGTTAAGTACCTATGCATGGATGTTGGAGGATGACTATCCTAGTACTATTAATGTGTTCCATGATTCTAGAGAGAAATCTACCAGTGATTTGGAGTAAATGTAGACTGTGTAGGGGTTCTAGGGCTGTATAAGTCACTTCAAAAACATACAAGGAGGTGATAAAGGAAAAACCTAGATCTAGGATAGTATATGGAGCTCATGAATACCTCAACCATTGTGAAGGGAGGTCTGTTGAGCTGTTGGTATGCCCTGAGAACCAACTAATTATGTATTAAGAGTTTGAGTTGGATGCTTTTAGACTAAGTTCAGTCTTGAGGGCAGAGTGTTGAGATTGCACACTAGTAGAGAGATGCTTGAGCATTCATAAAGGAACTTGAAACATTGGTTTGTTGCCTTGGTCATGTTCAATCAAGAAGAAAAGAGCTTGTGACTATATTGAAGAAGAGCTCCATTTGGAGGCAAAGGTGTATGGTAAGAGAACTCAAGAAGGTATGAATGCTAGAGACTTTATGAATGGATTTTGTAGCTTGGGACAGTCATGTAGATTAATATAGAAGTTCTTTACATCTATTATATATTGTTTCAGTGATCACAAGGTGATCACCTTTTCTCATCAAGTTAACTCTCCTCCAGTTGTTGTCTTCAAGAATTAGAAGGTACTAGGTCTCATTGGATCTCAAGGTGATAAGAAATAACAAACAGATGATGTTGCATGAACATCAATTAATGATCCTCTAGTAGGGGTGGATGGAGTACAAATCCATAATTCAATCTAAACTAAGCTTGATTTTTGGGAATTCCTTCATGATTTCTTCCCTCCTAGCTTTCATGGCTTCCACTCCTTTAGCCTGCAAAATTAAAAAAGAAAAGAGACCAAATGAGGAGGCTAGGGAAAGAAAAAGGAGTTAATAAAATTTCATAAGGATGGTTAGGGTTAGGTTGGAATTCTTGATCTAGTGGCCATAATGGATTTGATCCAAGGGTCAAGAATCAACCCTACAATTGTTAGGTGAGAATATTCATATTAGGGTTGTAATTTTTAAATAAATCAAATGTATGTGTAATGGGTGAATGGGGCCACTTAGGGCTCTAGTGTAGTAAGTAAAAAAAAGAAGTAACTCTCTAGTACATTTTAGTAAAGGGACATTAAAGCTAGTAAGATAATGGAACTAAAGTAACTAAGGTTAAGGGTGTAATTAATGTGGGTTTGAACATTAATTTGAGAAGGGGAAACTATTTAATCAAGTAAAATAATTTATGGCACATTCCTAGCAGATTGTAATTTAAAATTGACCTTGGAAAATGGATTAAGAATAGTTGATCATTAATCTAGACCTGATCTATCCTTTGTAATGTAGTAATTGTTGGTGGGAATTAATTAAACGTTTTATAGGGTTTGACACCTTGCAACCTATTTAAAAAAAAAAAAAAACTATGCAGCTTTCCGAGATAATTATCTAAGACTTAATGTAGTTTTAGAATGTCGTAATTGTGGGCGTTACATGAGTAATGGTAAGATTTTAGGTTCACTACTATGAGCACATGTAGAAGGTATTAAATTAGGATGAGATGTAGAAGTAGAACAAACATGAGATTGAGAAAATCCTTGAGATGTTGGATTTCAGCTTTAAAAGATGTAATTGTTATTTCCATAGTTTGAATTTTATCTTGAAACAAACAATGTAAAGTTTGAAAGGACTCTAAGATGGGTTGCTTAGATGGAGGATTAATATTGATAGAGTCATTAGACAGTGATCGAAAATGACACTTACTCAAGAGCGGGTGGAATATTTCTAGGGAGGTACATAATGTTTAGGGATTTTGGAGAACAAATTTGTAAGATGGATATATATGAAGTAAATCATGCAAAGAAAATTGAGGAATTTTAGGAGCAATGAAAGAAGATTAGATATAGTAAGCAAGATGAGGATCCAAGTGTATGATCATGAGTTTGATTCACAAAATGATTTGTTTAATTATATTTTATACTAAACCTTATTGTAGAGAAACTTATTGAAATAAATACTAAAATAAGAAACGACACAAGAAACTAAGATTCAAATTATGAAACCCTAAGAAAGAGATAGAGAAAGAAGAGTTAAATGATTTATGCTTGACCTCGATTGATTTGATCTTGGAAATGTGATGTAAAGATTGGGAATATCTTTATTACTACACATAGTAAATTCTAACAGATAATGATGAACCCAAACATGGGAACCCGAGATACGGAAGGGCGCCAGGCTCTAGAGACCTCTTATGGGTGTTGGTGATTGCGAACGAGCTCGGAATCGATATTTGATGTGTCGTAAGGTTGTTGCAATTACTCAATTTGATCACCTATTGTTCGGATTATGATTACCGATGATACACCGTAACTTGAAAAATAAAAGTTCACCTGCACAAGTACACAAACCACATCAAATAAAAAAATAAAGATGCAATATGGGGAGTTAGACTGATCCTCATGGTCACCCCGAGAGTGAACATAAAACCAAGCGTTGCACTTCATCTCATACTCAATGTATTTCTAGTGTGTGTGTAGAAATTGTGCCAAAGGATGCCCTAGTACAAGTTGCACTTGATAGCGGGATAGATCTAGAATGTAGAAATGTCTAGCATGTATGGATGGAATAGAATACTATAGAAATGTATAGCATGTGTGGATGGAATAGAATGGAATTCCCCTTCCTATGTAGTGTATGTAGAATATGTAATCCCTTGTCCCTTGAATAGATGCTAGATGGATGCTTTGAAGTGCTTTAGGTTCCTTTTGAATGCAAGCTTAGGTGGTAGTAGTAATGCTTAGTGCTTGGTCCTTTATTTTGAAAACATAACTATGCATTTATATGATTCCATTGTTTGAATTTCATAATTGACAACTGGAAGGTTGACCCATAAGTGAAAAATATTCCCAAAAATAAAAAAGACCCAAAAGAAGCGAGTAAGATAGAAAAGTGTCAGGGTTTCCTAGAGGGGACATGAGCGCTTGGTGTCTTGCTCTCTAGGTGAATCCGTGTCCAAAGAAAAAATATAAATGAGTTAAGTTCTGACTGGGCTATAGGGTGTGTAAGACCAAAGAGAAAGCAAACGACAAAAAAGAGGCCAAAGATAGTTCTCAACAACTAGTTTTCTTTCTTAGGAATCATGTAAATGCTACAATGTTTTTAGGACCTAGAAATGTCTTGAAGTGCACGATTTTGTGTCTACACACAGAACCTTTTCTCGTCACCCCTCTCTTAGCTGAGTTCGTAGCCTTCGATATTTTTATGGATATCCAAATTCAACACAACTCAACAACCACTCCCTCTCTTATAATTTCCTCTTCTATTAATAGTCGTGCACCTGACTTTTCCCACTTCTCTCTCTATGTGCTGGCTTCTCTAGCTTTCTCTCGAACTTCAAATTCAAAATGATCTCTTGAATGGGATTATCAACGTAATTTTCTTCCATCTAATCCGATTGTACCATGTTATCTGCTATTTGGATCCTCCTTAGGAGTCATTTCATCATCTAGTCACCATCAACCATGTGACCAAGTAGATTCATTCTATTCATCCTTTTCTTTTCCAGTTGTATCCATGTCCTTATCTTCTCGGGCCTTATTTTTCATGCGTTATGGATTTTCTTTTCTTCTCCAAATCTTTCGTGTGCTCCCTTTATTCTTTTTGTGCCTTCCTGTGTTAATGCATCCTTGCACATTCGACCCCTTTAGCTCTTAGGCACCTACTCTTCTGCGCATTCTTACACCTCCTTTACATGGTTGCCACCACGGATAACTATGCTTTATGTTCCCTAGCCTTAACATACCTTACTTGTGCCCTTCTTCTTCTTTATGTGCTCTCCTTACCATTCTTCACGTCACATGCCTTCAGACTATCTTCTTTCACTACAATAAGGGGTGTGATTTGAGACAATATTATAGACGATAATTAACCAAATTTCCTCAAATTGATACGAGTTAAAAAGTCGTATATCTATCTAATTATTGTCTCTTTAAAGATAATATAAACTAACAATAACATAAAAGGTGATATAATCAAGCCAATAGCCCTAATTATAGATTATAATATTATATTATAATTTATAATAATTACATTATAATAAAGTTATAGTGTATACATTATATAATATACTAAATTTATTATAAACTATAAACTATAAATTATAAATTATAATAATTTTTTAATAATTTTCTTAATATAAATTAAAAATACAATAAAAAATTAAAATATAAAAACTAAAAACTAAAACAAATTAAAAATCAATAAAAATTAGAAATTAAATTTAATAAAAATAGAAATAAAAATGATTAATTAATAACAAAATAAAAATAATAGAAATTAACAATTAAAAATTAATATTCATGAAGAAGTTAAAAATAAATAAAATAATTGAATTCATATTAAAGTTTAAAATTAATAAAAATTAAAAAAATAATAAAAATTAAAATAAAAATTTATGAAAAATTTAAAATTAATAAATAATTAAAAATTAATAATAAATTAAAATCATTTAATAATAAATTAAAATTTAAAATTACTAAAAATTAAAATAAATACATAATAATTTTTTAAAAATTTCATAAAAATGAAAATTACTACAAATATAGAAATAATAAAATTCAAAAATTAATATTAAAATAAATTTTAAAAAATTAATAATATACAAAAAAATAAATAAAAATTGAAAAATAATTAAAAATTAAAAATTTATAATCAATATATAATAAAATTTAAATTAATAAGAAAACAAATAAAAAAATTTCACAAAGTAAAAAATTAGCAAAAGTTTATAATAATTGATTAAATTTAATTTTAACAAAGTTAAAAATTCTAAAAATGAATTAAAAAGTATAAATATTAGATTAAAATAAAAAATATAAATAAATATTAAAATAAAAAAATTAATAAATGATAGATTGGAAATAAATAAAATTAAATATAAAAATACACAATAGAAATTAATAATTATTGATAAAAATTAATTTTCATTTTAAAAAACATTACAAATATAAGTAAGAAAATATAAAAATGATAATAAAATATTAATTGAATTGAATAAAAATTACTTAAAATTCGAAATTAAAAATTAAAACATAATTACAATTAAAAATTAATAAAATTCAAAAATTAAAAATGACTACAAATTAAAAACTAAAACTGAAAGTTCCGAACTAAAACTGCAAGTTTCGGAGCTAATTCCAATTGTTCGAGTTAACTAAAAATAATTATAAGTTTTGCACACGATCTCGGATTGAGATGATTCTTTTTGAACTTGCATAATTTTTTGAGAAGAATCTAGAAATGAAATCATATTTGAGTTTATATATACTATCTATGGTCAATTCCACTTTTCCTAGAACTAACATTATCTTTCCTTTATGTGCTGCATATGCACAAGACTTTGCATCTTTCTTAAATAATTAATAGGTGTTATCACCGAATCACCACACCCTTATGTTTACATTTTAGCTCTTCTTCCTTGATAAAAAATTATCGATAGCTTTTTGTCTTTTGATAATTCTTAGCCCGTTACCCAATTTTTGCGTTTCATGACCTATTTGAGTTCCTTGGAGTTGTTAAATGATTAAGTGGAGGCTTCATCCGAGCTTTGACTCCACAGGGATGGGTATAGGAGCTAACGCAGTGTTTCGATAGAATTTAGGCTTCCTAACTCTAGGTATAGAGGCATAGATGGCCTAAGAGTGATTTTGCTAGCTTGAATCAAATGGTTCTTAGCCCCTATGGAAAGGCTATAGGTCGAAAGCAAGGTTGTGCCCCCATTGGTGAATATTCACGAAATATCAGAATTCAAAGCCCTAAGAAAGTATAAGAAGACACCTTTGTCAGTGGGCTTTACTGCTATTGGGATCCTATCTAAGGTCCGCTGAAATCTGAGGTTAAAGTCTATCAGCTGCTTGTTCGGGGCTCTCGTGATTGTTGTTAGTTGCTTCAATAATGATACGTTATCACCTTTTTCGCAAACCGGTTATGGAGAGTTGTGCACAACTGGTTCCAATTCTAGATGTAGACCGTGTTGCAAGGCTCCTAAACCATTGGGAAGCTTTCCCTTTGAATGAAGAGGCGAGCAACTTGACTTAATGTCCATCTCATGGATTTTGTGGATTGTATAGACATTCACAATATCTTGGACATGATCACCGAGGAAGTCTGGTTTTCCCTAGTGAAATACGGGATGCTCTTTAATGCTGCAATCGGGACCGGATTTTGTGCATTCAGGGCGAGTGGGTTGTTGCCAATAAAATTGACATATGGATTTGGTTATGCCATCATGATTGGTCGAAGAACTCTAGTTGACTGAATGAAAGGCCTTCCAGGTGGAGGTGTTGACAAGGTTCTATTCGGTGGAGATGGAGACCTTTGAGCTCTTCTTCCTCTTCTTGTTCTATCTGGAGATAGGTGTAGATAGACAAACAATCCTTCTTCCCTAGTTCTTGATCTGGTTTGAATTCTTCTCATAAATATGCCAAGCTTGGACTGTTGAAACTAGTGATTCTACCTCTTTTGGAGTCATCATATGTGCAATTTCAAAGCTCCTTCAAAGATGGAAACTTACAACAAGTGCACATAAATATTGTTATAATTAAAATGAAGACTTCTTCTCTATCCCATCGGGCGTGCTAGAACTGTTATCACCAAATCACCGCACCCTTATGTTTATACAAGTGCATATACTTGAGTTCACGATGTGATTGGATAACATGGGAACTATCTCTAAGTTGTGGGACTTTCTACTCGAGATAGACCTCCAGAGGAAGCTGGTTCTTGCTCCTAAACTACCTGCCACAATCTACTCTAATGCAGGAAAAAACTAACTATCCTAATATAACTTTCCAAGGGACCAAGGAGAGAGAATGCATGAAAAATGAAAGCCTACACTAAAGCAATGATACACCAGAAAAGGAGGGGTGTGAGAGTAGTCTTCCAATGTGTGAAAGATAGAAGTAAAATTCATACTAGAAGGGGTGATAATAGTTCTCCACAATTTGGCAAATGCATTCACTACAATATTTCATACATTCACAATAATAATGATTCCTTTCAAGAGCATAAAAATAGACACAATATTTTTGTAATAAGGTTGAAAGGGCAAGAAGATTGAAACAAACACAAGGTAGGGAAGATGCATCCACAAACTTGTATTTTATTATTTCACGATATGTGCAATGCAATCTATTACAAGATAAGGGCCTAGATCACCATACAAGGAGTCCACTACAAGGGCATGTAGCACATTGGCTTCACAAATCAATTTTGATAATTCCAATTGTTCTGAGTTAACTAAAAATAATTATAAGTTTTGCACACGATCTCGGATTGAGATGATTCTTTTTGAACTTGCTTAATTTTTCGAGAGGAATATGGATATGAAATCATGTTTGAGTTTAGATGTACTATCCATGATCAATTCCACTTTTCCTAGAACTAACATTATCTTTCCTTTATGTGTCTCGCATGCACAAGACTTTGCATCTTTTTAAATAATTAATAGGTGTTATCACCGAATCACCACACCCTTATGTTTACATTTTAGCTCTTCTTCCTTGATAAAAATTATCGATAGCTTTTTATCTTTTGATAATTACTAGCCCGTTACCCAATTTTTGCGTTTCATGACCTATTTGAGTTCCTTGGAGTTGTTAAATGATTAAGTGGAGGCTTCATCTGAGCTTTGACTCACGGGGATGGGTATAGGAGCTAACGCAGTGTTTCGATAGAATGTAGGCTTCCTAACTCTAGATATAGAGGCATGGATGGCCTAAGAGTGATTTTGCTAGCTTGAATCAAACGGTTCTTAGCCCCCATGGAAAGTCTATAGGCTGCAAGAAAGGTTGTGCCCCCCATTGACTGAATCTTCACGAAATATCGAATTCAAAGCCCTAAGAAAGTATAAGAAGACACCTTTGTCAGTGGGCTTTACTACTATTGGGATCCTATCTAAGGTCTGCTGAAATATGAGGTTAAAGTCTATCAGCTGCTCGTTCGGGGCTCTCGTGATTGTTGTTAGTTGCTTCAATAATGATACGTTATCACCTTTTTCTGCAAATTGGTTATGGAGAGTTGTGCACAACTGGTTCCAATTCTGGATAGAGCCTGTTGCCGTAAGGCTCCTAAACCATTGGGAAGCTTTCCCTTTGAATGAAGAGGCGAAAGCAACTTGACTATAATGTCCATCTCATGGATTTTGTGGATTGTATAGACATTCACAATATCTTGGACATGATCACCAGGGGAAGTCTGGTTTTATCTAGTGAAATACGGGATGCTCTTTAATGCTGCAATCGGGACCGGATTTTGTGCATTCAGGGCGAGTGGGTTGCTGCTAGTGAAGTTGACATATGGATTTGGTTATGCCATCCTGATTGATCGAAGAACTCTGGTTGACTGAATGAAAGGCTTTCTAGGTGGAGGTGTTGACAAGGTTCTATTCGGTGGAGATGGAGACCTTTGAGCTCTTCTTCCTCTTCTTGTTTTATCTAGGAGATAGGTGTAGATAGACAAACAACCCTTCTTCCCTAGTTCTTGATCTGGTTTGAATTATTCTCATAAATATGCCAAGCTTGGACTGTTGAAACCAGTGGATTCTGCCTCTTTTGGAGTCATCATATGTGCAATTTCAAAGCTCCTTCAAAGATGGAAACTTACAACAAGTGCACATCAATCTTGTTATAATTAAAATGAAGACTTCTTCTTTGTCCCACCGGGCGTGCTAGAACTGTTATCACCAAATCACAGCACCCTTATGTTTACACAAGTGCATATACTTGAGCTCACGGTGTGATTGGATAACATGGGTACTATCTCCAAGTTATGGGACTTTCTACTTGAGATAGACCTCCAGAGGAAGCTGGTTCTTGCTCCTAAACTACCTGCCACAATCTACTCTAATGCAGAGAAAACTAACTTTCCTAACTTTCCAAGGGACCAAGGAGAGAGAATGCATGAAAAATGAAAGCCTACACTAAAGAAATGATACACCGAAAAGGAGAGGTGTGAGAGTAGTCTTCCATGTGTGAAAGATAGAAATAAAATTCATACTAGAAGGGGTGATAGTAGTTCTCCACAATCTGGCAAATGCATTCACTAGAATATTTCATACATTCACAATAATAATGATTCCTTTCAAGAGCATAAAAATAGACACAATATTTTTGTAATGAAGGTTGAAAGGGCAAGAAGATTGAAACAAACACAGTAGGGGAAGATGCATCCACAAACTTGTATTTTATTACTTCACGATATGTGCAATGCAATCTATTACAAGATAAGGGCCTAGATCACCATGCAAGGAGTCCACTACAAGGGCCTGTAGCACATTGGCTTCACAAATCAATTTTGATAGAGCTTTGCTACAACAAAAACTACCTCCCTTTACAATGAGCCTAACACTCCAATTTATAGAAAAATGAGAAGAGAGAGAGAAGGGGAAAATGGAAATCCCGAAATCTATCCTTCAACCACTTTTAAGAGGAATTAAATGGAGTGAAATGATTGTATGTTACTTGTAAAAGGCTCCCCATACTATCCCAGGTGCTTGTAGTAGAGAAAGAATGATGACCATGCCTCTTAATTGCACTCCTAACTACCAAATAAAACACTATCATGAACCCGGCCACGTTTTATAAAAATATCCATTGGTTTCTCATAAAATCTTGAATTTATTGATTTTCATGCATTGGGATCAGAAAGACAATTCCAACGGTACCAATTTTGTCTGATTTTGTTGAGAAATGCAAAATTTATGGCCTTTTGAGTGCGGGTAGCTATTTTGGGTCTGCCAGTATTTTCTGTCATTTGACGGGAATGAGCATTAATTGACTAGAGCTGAACATGTTTATTTTATTTTAATATATCTACCCTCATTAAAATTAAGAAATCCATGTTTTTGGGATGCATAGGATTTCGTGCTCATTCCGTAAAAGTCCAATTTTATGAAAATCGAGCTCGAGTCAAAAGTTATGGCCGTTTGAAGTTCGGGAGGTCAAACATTGACTTTTCTCTTCATTGCAACTATTTTGGAAAAATCGGGCCCACATGTTCGGCTATCCTAGACACTTTCATTTACATCACCCGATTCAGCTTCTTTGTCTCCACGCGTCCACCGTTGACTGGTCTGTGAGGGCCATTGACCTCCGCATTCACCGCAACGTATGGTTCCTTTTGCAGCTTTTTTGCCTTTGCGCGTCCCCGTGTGTACTTTTGTCTTGACTGTCTCGAGAAAAATTTCTCCGCACCACCCAAAATGTAATGAATTGTGGTAAAATATGATTTTCACGTCCCACGTGTACATGTGTTTCGGATGTCCCGCGGACCTTCCGGGACAAAAACTTCCACTTTTTCTTCTTTTCTTTACTTGCGACGATTTTGGCAATGCGCGCCCTGCGTGTCCCTATTGAACTTGTGTGGTCTGGGACATAGAAAGCCGATTTAGCTGATTCCTTTGTATTTTGGCTCCAAACCTGGTACGATGAACCTTGGTATGATCTCGTAGCCTCAAGACCCCAATGCATTAAAACAAGCTTGTGACTTTAGTTTTAGATTTTTTCAATTTTCTCTAACTCGTATTTTTCCTTTGATGGGGGGAATTAGAGAGAAGCTAAGGGGACCCCCAAAACATGATTTTGGGCATTGAATCAATTCTACTTGCTTGGGACTAAAGAATTTGATGCATGTTATCAAAATTACCTTGAGGGTGCATTTTGGATAACAATAGGTTTAGTAAAAAAATAGATAACAAAAGACTTCTAAATAATGAACAAGATATATATCCTATATTCTATCTCAAGCAAACTATAAGTTCCAAGGTTACATTTACATCCACTTTCAAAGGTAACTTGGAAGGAAAATATAATGGTAATTTATGGAAAATTTATGGCACTGTCAAGGGTTTGTAGACATACATGAAATTAAAAAGGAACTTATTCTAGGTGTAGTCACAAAATCATCCACTTTAGAAATTGTTTATCCTAGTCTCATATTACTATTTATAAGGTTCTTGAGTGAAGAAAGCACTAGTTAACTCCTATCATTTGGTCATCTTGTTTTATTTTATTATGTCATTATTGATCTATTTCACCCATATGCACAAACCAAATTCTATTATCCCGTGTTATTTTAACCTCGACTTAGGTGCCCAGATTAGTCTTGGGGCGCCCATGGGAACCATGGTCTCACCAGGGCACCCCGGTCCTTTTGCACTTGCATGCCTCTTTTTGGGATCTTTCTAGCCGTTTGAGATCCTTATCTTTCTTACTTGTTAGAATTTTCAGAGATAATTAAGAAATTAGATCAAGATAACCCTATAAATATAAAGCTACGAGACCAAAATGAGGGACTTAACATCATTTAATATTGTTTCTCGTCTAGAGTTGCATCAATCTATTACATTGGAGAACATTTGAATTGACATAGCTCCATCACAAAGCACAAGGCTAGGACATGTGTATCACACTTCATAGGAGATGGATTATATTATATTTCATGCACACATTCTATTACATTTTCTACACAATTATTTCTCACTACTTCATAAAGTGTGACTAGCACAAGAGCAACCTAGGGCATGTTTACACACACACTTGCACATATAACTACACCAAGTCTGAGATGTAGTGCAACACTCAATTAATAATTCCATCCTTGTGGCGAGATGAGGTCGGTATGCTTCCTTCATATGCATTTTTATTTTTTAGGGTTTGATGTTTGTTTCGGGGTCTTACAGGTCTTTCTCTCATCTTGGATTATTGGTGACATCTAAAGGAGCACAACAAAGTTAATGCGGCAAAAATGAGGGTTTCAGACCATCTACCGAACTAGTGAAGATAAGTTTCAGATTTTTCCATAGACCAGGGCACCCATTTTGTAGACCAAAGCACTCGTAGGCACCCCAATCCCTCTCTAGGTGCTCTAAACTAGCTAGATCCTCCAGTCCATCCTTATTGGGACTTCTTGTATAGTTGTTCTTGCTTCTAGATTTTCCAGTCATCACCGCAACACTTTTGAGTAAGCATATATTATTCGATGATTTATTTCCTCTTCCTTCTTGCACATTAGGGTTAACATTTCTTTTTGCATAGTTACTTGGATCATTTACATACTTTCTTTGTTGCATTTATTTTTAGTTGTTCATAACTTAGATTAACTATCCCCATACTACATACTTTAGTTCATTTTAGTTAATCACTAGGATAAAATGAAACATGATATCAAATAATTTTGGCATAATTTGATAGATGTCAACATCAAAAAGGACAAATGTGTTTGTTCTCATGGAATTATATAATTACTTATAATCCTTAGTATAGTATACAAAAGTGTATTTTTTTGACATGCTTGATGGATTACTGAAGTCTTGTGGGAAAGCAGTGATCCTTGTGGTGGTTGATTTCCTTGCTAAATATGTTCACTTGTGTTGTTTGGACCAGCGTTTTAACACTTCCATAATTTGTTTATGTCTAAGAGTCACTTCTTTATGTCTACCCTTAGTTGTATCTTATGTTAAAAATATTTCATTTTGATTCTAGGGTCTATGCTATATGTAATTAGGGAAAATAAAATAAATCGGTTTCATATATTAAATTAATGCAAATATTAACCTTTACTTGATCGATTAGCAATTTAAATTGTATTTGTTGATTAATTAGATGAATGAAAGCATCAAAAATAGTAAAAATTAGTACAACTCTAAACCAATATTATTGTAATTGTCTTTCGAAATGTTAAAAATAGGTATAAATTATCCGAAATGACATATAATTGACATATAAAAATTATGGCATAAGGGAAGTAAATTTTTCTTGTGAAAACAATATTGGTGGTTGATATAGTGCTTAACATTTTAAGTTTTTAGAGTAATATGCATTACAGAAGCGCAATAGTTATGAGTTTAGAGTCTGAGTACATTTTTTTCTAAACGTCTTGTAGTGCCCACTTCCCTTCGACACCTTTTTGTTATTGATTATGATACTTTTATCGACTATACTTATGAACATTATTGTAGGTTTTGATTTGGCATGATGTTAGATGTTAGAGATCATGGAATGTTGTTGATTTTTGATTCATATATGGTGCATGTGGTATTGGAGACATTTTATACTGATGTTGTTATGATGTTGACATGGTTGTGTGTGTGTGTGTGTGTGTGTGTGTGTGTGTGTGTGTTTTGGACATGTGTTATTTCATCATATTGAGTAGACCTAGATAATTGAACTAATTTTATGATCATATGGTTATTGATGAAATTGTAAATGATGTTGTTACTTGATGATGTTTTGATTTATATATAGATGAATTTAAAGTTATATTGTATATTTATTTTGGATGATTTGATGTGGCCACAAGGCCGAAAGAGGTATTTATGTTTTACATATAAACATGTCACAACAAGCATCCGGGATTGGAGACCAACCACACTTTGAAATCTTAGATGAATTCAACAAGGGTCACCATGACATCGTGTATTTGTTGTGTGTGTGTGTGTGTGTGTGTGTGTGTGTGTGTGTGTGTGTGTGTGTGTGTGTGTGTGTGTGTGTGTGTGTGTGTGTGTGTGTGTTTGAATTTTTGTTAGGGGTTCCCATGAGGGAGATCACCTTTGAATGCGATAAAGGGGTTATGTGTATTCTTTTATTTAGTTTCCTTTGTTTAAATTTTAGTATGTGTTTTTTAGTGATGTATTTTCCCTTTATTATTTAATTTATTTGTGTCTAGATTAGTGAGTAATCATGTTGTTAAATTAATTAAAATGGGTAAAAATATACATTTATTAGAGTTGGCTTTTGGTTTATGTGTTGTAAGTGATGTGTAAGTAACCTTGGGTGTGAAACACTCCACCTTCCTTTTGAAATTCGGATTTGTCCTTAGGTACTGATTTTCGAGGCTTTAGGGACAAGTTAAACTTCTCCCACACCTCTTAAATTGTCACATCAACCCTACTTATGGGTTAGAGGGTAAAAATTAGCCCTTATTATGTATTTTAAGAAGACAAATCGTAGATTTTTATTGCACCTTCTTACATAAAATTAATTTTGGTCCTTGGGGTGTGGACTTGGATTGTGTGTGTAAGTAAAAGGTCATTTATTCACCCACATTTTTAATTATGCTTTGGAGTTTGAAATTTGATTTGTGAGGTGGAGTTGAGGATGAGTGATGTGGCATCCTACATGGAGCCACCTCATCCTCCTCTCTCCCTTTTCTATTTATTCGAATTCTTTTGTTGTTTTGGGGGTTACTTCATGGGGGTTACTTCATGTTGGTTTAGTGCTCTTGCAATTGGAGAGAGTTAGAGGATTTTGAATGCTTATGGATTTGTTGGTTCTTTGGGACTATTTGGAATTGAAAAAGATTATTGTTGAACTTTTGGATCAAGCTCTATCATGGAGAGGTAGGAGCTTGACTCTTGTAAAAAGGTTTTCTTTCTGTATTGTGCTTATGTGAATGTTTTTGAATGTTTGGTATGTTTGTTGGTTGGTTGGGTAGATTTCCTAGGTGTGGTGTAGGAGAAGACTATGGGGATATTTGTGGGGAGGCATAAGAGTTATTTTTGGAGGGAGTTTGGGTTGGGTGTTCCACCTTGGACAAGAAATAGCTTGCATTTCTTACTTTTGGGGAGGCATAAGAGAATGAGGAGGCATAAGAGGTACTTGGGGGAGGCATAAGAGTATGTAGGGGTTTGAGATGAATATTTTGGTGGGTTTTTAAGGTGGTCACCCATTCCCCATTAGGAGGTATAAGAAAATTCCCCCATAGATCTTTCTCTTTTGGCCTTTGTGTGATGAGGCCTTGTATATTTTGTTACTATCCTTCTTGTGACTGTAACTACATTTTATTTTGGAATGCGATATGATTGTCAAATCTATTTTGTGTTTTGGAAGCTTGTCTTGTTTCCATGACTTGAATCCATTTCCTATTGTAATGTGGTTGGGGCTCGGGGCCAATGAGGAGGATGACTTCTCCTCTTCATTGAATTCTTAGTTGGGTGGAGAGCGTTACCTCTCCCCCTTTTCTTTGTTGTGACCAAATGAAATCTGGAAGATCTCTCTTGTTGTTTTTTCTTGGAGATGTGTATGAAGACAAATCTTGTAGTTCTCCTTGGGTTCCCTTATTGTAAAATTTCCCACTTTAAGTGGATGACATTGTAATATTAATTGTGGTGAAAAGATGCTTTATTTTGGATATGAAGTTACATTTGAATGAGAAAGATTTATTTTGTAAGTTGTCTTTTGGTGAACAAAAAAAAGAAGTTGTAAAGGAAATTATTTCATTTTAATAGAAGTTGATTTACTTTATACAAAATGGAGTTGCTCCTGCTTGGAAATCTATTGATTGAAATACTTTTGCAAACTCTTTGTTTGAAGGCTGGAAAAGTCTGTGTTAGGAAATATTACCTTCCTCTGTATTACTTGAAAGGCATGTTTTGAAAATAGAATTACAATCTTGCTTTTCACGTATTGATTGAAGGAAAGTTGAACATTGTAAATTTAGAATGGAATGAACCTAAATGTTTAAAGTATGGCAAATGAAATAGATAAATTTCTAGTTTGAAATACATAGATCTTTGTTAGATTGTTTCAAACCTACAATAAATATCATAAAAATATACAGAGTACCCTATAACTATGAAATAAAAATGAAAACTTAAAATGAACTAAGGATGATCAAAACACATCCCAAAATAGTTTGTATTGCTCAAGAAATTTACACAGTTCATCTTTAATCGGGCAAGAGGCAAAATAATGTAATTTCATAGAAAAGAAAGGAAATTCTTTTTGAATACTCAACCATTAATATTTTATCCTTGAAATCCATTTAAAATCCTTCAACTGCAACTCTTGATGTCTATTTGGCATGTTGAAGAAGTAAGAATGACGTATCGAATCAAGTCTGATAGTCGAAAAAGTTTAATTCACATTTTAATGGAAGGAAAGAAGTTTTTGTCAAATTCACCCACTTAATTTTGTCAAAAATGAATTTTGATTTTTCATATACAAAGAGGAGTTTGAGCCCTTTCCAAAAATTCCTCATTTTCTTAGATCCGAGCTTCCAATCGAAATTTATGGCCATCTGAAGTTTTGTTTGTAAACATTTACTTTTTTTCCAAATTGCTCTGTGACCCCTGACCCCCGCCAATTCACTTTTGGAAAAAACATCTCCGTGGGCCCGCACCTTCAAACTTTTATTTTTAGATATTGGTGCAAAATTTTAAGTTTCCCACTAGTATGCTTTCTCGCATGTCACTGTAGGTATGACACGTGGCTTATTCAGGCGTCGATGGAGGCACGAATTGTTTTAGACATTATCGCTTTTGGAAAAGATTGGAAAAAATTCCTAAGTACTCCAATGGCCCGCATCCCCGCAAGTCACTATTAGACTTACACGTGGCTTCGCTAGGCATTGGTGGAGGCATGGGTCATTTTTAACCTTCAAGATTTTTAACACAAATGCCAACATTTCTAAGCTTTCCCCGATGGTCCGTTTTCCCACTTGTAGCTTTTGGGCCGAACACGTGGCGTCTCTAGGTTTTGGCGGAGGCACAAATGTTTTAAAACCTTTACACTCTTTCAACAAAAATCTAAAAATCCTAAGTGCCTCTAACGAGCCACCTTTCTGCGTAGGCTCAAAATTTTGAACACGTGTCCCTTACACCTTGGGCTTACTTTCTTTCTTTGGACGCGAAGCCCCGACGCGGGTTCGCGGGCGTGCAAGTGTAACTTGTGATTTTTTTACAAAAGTACAAAGCACCAAACTAACTCCACAGCTCTATTGGCATGAAACATTTCCCGAGTGAAAATTCTTCACTAGGCTCGAGCCCGCCTTTGGGAAAAATTTCTTCCCCAGCTCGCCTTTGGGAAAAATTTCCTCCCCGAGCCCGCCGGCCTGTAACTTAAGAAATATGAGGATTTAAGAGGACTTATTTGTATCATTGGAAGAAATTTCCTATCTAATAGAAATGTTTTTAGGAAACCTTAAGTGCATTGAATATGTAAAAATCAGGTTGAAAAGAAAAGATGAGTCTGAGAGTGGGTAAGTGAGAAATTACCCCTTTTTAACTTAAATGTTTAACTCTAAAGCACAAGTTGACCTTTTTAAAGGGCCACATTAGGGGATAAGAGAATTTTTTTCTAACCCATGTAAATAAGAACCTTGGTTATTATTTAGACATAGTGAAATTAAAAACCTTGGGCATTTAATTGTTTTGGTACCTTTGACCCTCTAAAATTAATTAAAGAATATTTGACTATAGTGTTAATTTATATGTCTATTAAATTAACACCTAAGAGAAATTTAACTATATTTGAATTAATTACACTCATTAATTTTGTAATGTGAATCTAATGTTTGTTACAATGGAAAAATTTCATTTATTAAATTATAATTGACTTTGAATCTTTCTTTGTGACAACTGTTGCTTGAAGCCTGGTAGTGGTCACGCTTTTTAAAAAAAATTATTCCATAATTTTTCTATCTAAACCTAGGTTGTTCTTGGGTCTCAAGTGGTCGTTTTAGCGGGTGTTACACTTGGTATCAGAGCATGTGGGTTAAAATTTTGGACCCTTGGGCACACTAGAAAACTTGAGACATGAACATTAAAGCTAGTGCAATATTAAACCTAGAACACTTTTAAATTTAGAAAACAACCTTGTTTGAAAATTGCATATTTTAGTAAACATGGAAAAATGAATAAAAACTAGAATAAAAACTAACTCTCACCTTGGTATATGTAGGAGGCATGGACAAGATGAGGGGTCCTTTCACATAGATCTAGATTTGCCACCTCTAGATCATATTGTAGCAACAATCCTACCTTAGATTTTACAGGCACTTCAAGATGTTAATGTCACTTTACGCGGAGGGTTCCTAAGAGGACGGTCAACCAGACATGAAAGGGAGCCATCCGTTAAGGCTGATGCATCTCCTTGACACTGCAAGGAGCATAGAGGAGATAACTCCCATGTGGATTCAGGCAGAGTAGAGTCACCGCAAAGGGGACATAGAGACCAGATTTTTGGACACAGGGATAGGTCTCGAAGCCCTAGGATAAGGGATGAGCATGTAGAGAGGCCTAGGGGTCACCAAACGATAGTTGCAAACCATATCAGGGAGATCCTAAAGCTATGACCATCTCACTATTCTGGGGATATAGGTGGATTTCGGCAAAGGCCTGGTTTGTGAGCTTGAGCAGGTACTTCAAGCTTTGCCCTTGTTTTAACAATAAGAAAGCTCATGTTACAATCCATCTTCTAAGGGATGGAGCAGGTGTCTAGTGGAGGACCAAGGAGCAGAAGCTCCACGTTGATTCAGAGATGGTTACCTAGGAGCTCTTTGAGGAGTAGTTCAGGAGCATGTACTTATCATGGAGGTTCATTCAATGCAGAGGATAGATGAGTTTCACGACCTTCGACAGTCATCTTTGACAGTAGCTAAGTATGAGAGTCAATTTATGGATCTACTCTAGTATGTTGACTACATGTAAGATGAGAAGGCATGATTCATAGGTTCATCTAGGGCCTGAATGTAGATTTGGGTGGTGCGGTGTGTATCCATT
The DNA here is from genome assembly GCA_018340775.1 of Taxus wallichiana var. yunnanensis. Lineage (NCBI taxonomy): Eukaryota > Viridiplantae > Streptophyta > Pinopsida > Cupressales > Taxaceae > Taxus > Taxus wallichiana. The sequence continues at coordinate 816,574,211 of CM031243.1, read as the reverse complement.
GTCCGCAGACATTAGTTGAGGCCATTGAGAAGGCCTATATAACAAAGGAGACTTGGGGGAAAACATAGCAGGCTAGAGACAGAGTACGGATCCACATCCAAAAGATGCAAGTTAGCGAGGTTGAGGGGGTCAAATCCTCCTCATGGTGGACTAGGTTCAAAGATAGTCATCTTTTATGTCATAATAGTAGCAGCAGACTCGCCCACCGTATAAGCCTCTATAGAGATTTTATGCACAAAGGGGGGCGCAGAGTATGGGACCTCCTCCTAGGGTCCCATTAGGACATAGGGTGCACCGAGAGCTCAATCAGTAGGAGCTCATCAGTAGAGACCTTAGCGATGCAGTGCCGGATCATCGGGATCCATGAAATAGACCTCAAGAGTACCTACTCTTGCTACTCATGGGAGAGGACCAGGTAGTTGTTATGGTTGTGGTGTTGCTGGGCATTTTTGGAGAGAGTGCCCACAGAACCCTAATAACAAGGGTAAGATACAAATCTTAGAGCCTATTGTTGGTGACATGGGGTGCAGTCATTGGATCTATACAATGGTTAAGAACCGCTAGGCTGAGCACCAGATTACCATGATTGAGATGACAGGTAGCATTGGTGGTGTTCCTACCTCCATTCTATTTGATTTTGGTTCTTCTGATTCTTTTATTGCACCATCTTTGGTAGAGCGATGCAAGCTAGTGACAGTTAGGAAGGGTCTTAGTTGGGACATCGAGATGGCTTATAGAGCCAAAATCTCTGTAGAATCCTTAGTTAAGGAGTGTGTAGTGGATTTAGAACTCTTCATCACTACCTTGGATATTCGTATCCTTTCGTTGGGTTCATATGGAGACATCTTGGGCATGGACCGGTTGTCTGTACACAGAGCCAGAGTGGATTGTTACCATAATATTATATCATGTATAGATGATGTAGGAGTTGAGTCAATGATAGGAGGAGTTACGAGACACATTTCCATTTGCACCATCTCCAGCATGTAGCTTAAGCTCTATGTGTAATGGGGTTGTTAGATGTATGTTGTCACAGTTAGTGACCGATTGGAGGATAAGTATAGTGGACCATTTCTTGATGACCATCCCATCTTGAGAGAGTTTTCTGATGTTTTTCCAGGGGAGCTACCAGGGTTACCACCCCCACGTGAGATAGATTTTCACATAGATTTAGTTTCGGGAGCAAATCCTATCTCATGAGCACCTTATTGGATGACCACCCCTGAGCTCTGCGAGCTCAAGTTATAGCTAGAGGGCCTTTTGGAGAAAGGCCTAATCCATCCTAGTGTATCCCCTTGGGGTGCACCGGTGATATTTGTAAAGAAGAAGGATGGATCTCTGTGGTTGTGTATTGATTACCGCCAACTGAACAAAGTAATGATCAAGAATCATTACCCCCTTTTGTGCATTGATGATTTGTTTGATCAAATGAAGGGGGCCACAGTTTTCTCTAAGATATACCTTAAGTCAGGTTATCATCAGTTGAGGATTACGGAGGTAGATATTCATAAGACCACCTTCCGTATGAGATATGGCCACTACGAGTTCACCGTGGTGCCTTTTGGTTTGACGAATGCCCCCATAGTGTTTATGAGCTTGATGAATGGGGTGTTCAGAAATTCTTAGATCATTTCGTGCTCATATTCCTTGATGAAATTTTGATTTACTCATATACACATGAGGAGCACAAGGGGCACCTTCGCCAGGTTCTTTAGTGTCTTCGTGAGCAACAAATTTATGAGAACCTAGAGAAGTGTGCGTTCTTTCAAATAGAGGTGCAATATTTGGGCCACATCATTTCTAGGGAAGGTATCATAGTTGATCTTTCCAATATTTAAGCTATTATGGATTGGCCAACACCCACTAGTGTGACAGAGGTGTGCAATCTTCATGGGCTTGGCAGATATTACAAGAGATTTGTTTAGGACTTCTCTCGGGTTGCACACCCCATCACTTCCCTTCAGAAAAGGGAAGAAGTTTGTTTGGTCAGACAGGATGTGAGCAAGCCTTCAAGACATTGAAGGAATGTCTCACGAAAATGACTTTTCTTGTAGTACCAGCTCCGTAGGGTGAGTTTTCATATATGCACGAGATGCTTCTTTGGTAGAGTCGAAGGTGTGTTGATGCGGGAGGATAGATTAGTTACTTTTGAGTTTTAAAAAATCAAGGATTATGAGCTCAATTATCCAACTCATGATCTTGAGCTTGCAGCAGTTGTTCATGCCTTGGTCCGATAGAGACACTTCCTTCTTGGTCTAAGATTCACACTCAAGGATGATCACTTGAGTCTTCGCCACCTCTTCACGCAGCCCAATCTCAACGCTCATCAGTAGTGTTTGATGGAGTTGCTTTGTGAGTAAGATATGAAGATTGAGCATGTGAAAGGGAAGGAGAATGTGGTTACATATGCTCTTAGTAGGTGGAGACATGTAGTTATGGCCACTTTAGTGGGCACAGATTTGCGGAGCAACATTCTACAATAACTTCCTCATGACAGTTTCTACATTACAACTAGAGCAGAGATCGAGTCTTAGAGACTCCTTGAGGGGAAGTTTGATGGATTTTCTTTAGAGGAAGATGGCCTTCTCAGGCATAGAGACTAGATTTATGTTCCTAGAGATGGAGGCTTGAGGCAGGACATCTTGACAGAGGCACATCGTGCACCCTATTCAGCCCATCCCGGGTGAAGAAGATGCATGCCACTTTGAGACAATTGTATCATTGGAGGGGACTTCATAGAGACATGGCTCAGTTTGTGTCATGTTGTTTGGAGTGTTAGAAAGTGAAGGCTGAGCATCAACATCCAGCTGGCCTTCTCTTTCCGCATGTTATACTCGAGAATGGAAATGGGACACCATTTCCATGGACTTCATTGTTGGGCTATCGATGTTGAGATACCACCACGACGCTATCATGGTCACGATGGATAAATTAATGAAAGTGGCTCATTTTTCTCTGGTGAAGACCACCTATACAACTAGTGTAGTGGCATAGGTATATCTAGATGATATTGTCAGATTGCACGGGATTCCATAGAAGATTATCTGTGACCATGATCCTCTGTATACTTCCCACTTTTGGACTACCATACAACATGCCCTCGGAATGAAGATCAATTTCAGCATGGCGTATCACCCTGAGACAGATGGACAGACTAAGTGGGTGAATCAAATCTTAGAGGACATGCTTAGGATGTATGTTATGGATCACCAGTCGAGATGGGAGGAGTATTTGTACTTGGTGGAGTTTGCCTACAATAATAGTTTTCAGAGTTCGATAGGCATGGCTCCTTTCCAGGCACTGTATGGCAGAGAGTGTAGGACACCTCTTAGTTGGGATAGGTTAGAGGACATGGTTTCTCTTGGGCCAGCTTTATTGTAGGACATGGAGTAGCAGGTGGTTATGATTAGACAGAGACTACAAGAGGCACAGGACAAGCAAAAAAAGTATGCATATTAGCATAGGATCGACCGTAGTTTTGATGTGGGCATGAAGGTTTTCCTTCGTGTCAGGCCACATAAGATCCCTATCCATTATGGAAAATGTTCTAAGTTAGCTCCTAGATTCGTGGCCCCTTTGAGATCTTAGAGCGTATCGGTCCTTTGGCCTACTGTCTAGCGTTGCCACCTAGCTTGTCTCGCATCCATGATGTGTTTCATGTTTCAATACTTAGGAGATATATTGTAGACCCTTCTCATGTGCTAGATTGGACCTCATTGTAGGTGTAGGATCAGGGGCAGGTGATGGTGGAGCCCATTCACATTATAGAGCATAGGACCCTAGGCTTTCAAGACAGAAAAGATTGATCGGAGTTTGAGGCTAGTGGGACGAGATATGATGAGACTGCGGCTACATGGGAGGATGCTACTTTCTATGAGTTAATTTTCCACACCTATTCCAGTGACTTCCAAGAGGAAGTTGAGTCTAAGGGGAGGGGGATGTAGTGCCCACTTCCCTTCGACACGCTTTTTATTAATTATGATACTTTCGACTATACTTATGGATATTATTGTAGCTTTTGATTTGGCATGATGTTAGATGTTAGAGACCATGGACTGTTGTTGATATTTTATTTATATATAGTGCATGTGGTATTGGAGACATTTTATATTGATTTTGTTATGATGTTGACATGGTTATATATATATATATATATTTTATGTGTCTGTGAGTTTTGGACATGTCTTATTTATCATATTGAGTAGACCTAGATAATTAAACTAATATTATGATCATATGGTTATTGATGAAATTGTAAATGATGTCATTACTTATTAGATGATTTTTTGATTTTATATAGATGAATTTGGAGTTATATTGTATATTTATTTTGGATGATTTGATGCGGCCACAAGGGTAAAGGAGGTATTTGTGTTTAACAAATAAACATGTCACAACAAACATTGGGGGATTGGATACCAACCACATTGAAATCTTAGATGAATTCAACAAGGGTTACTATGACAATGTGTATTTGTTATGTGTGTGTGTGTTTTGAATTGTTAGGGGTTCCCATGGGGATCACCTTCGAATGTGACTAAGGGGTTATGTGTATTCTTTTATTTAGTTTCCTTTGTTTAAATTTTAGTATGTGGTTTTTAGTGATGTATTTTCCCCTTTATTATTTATTTTATTTGTGTCTAGATTAGTGAGTAATCATGTTGTTAAATTAATTAAAATGGGTCAAAATAATACATTTATTAGAGTTGTTGGCTCTTGGTTTATGTGTTGTAAGTGATGTGTAAGTAACCTTGGGTGTGAAACACTCCACCTTCCTTTTGAAATTTGGATCTGTCCTTAGGGACTGATTTTGGAGGCTTGTGGGACAAGTTAAACTTGTCCCACACCTCTTAAATTGTCACATCAACCCTACATATGGGTTATAGGTTCAAAATTTGTCCTTATTATGTATTTTGAGAAGAAAAATTGTAGGTTTTTACTACACCTTCTATTATCAATATTTTGTTCCCTGAAAAAACTAATAATCCACTACCCCACACGAAGGAACCAGAGAAATGACTCTCTTGGCGAACCCATGATTCAAATCTAAAAAATAGATTACAAAGCTAGCTTAGAAATGGAATAATAGCGTCGGGAAGGAGAAGACACTCATCAAAAGAAGCCAGAGGATCAAAGAGAAGAAACGAAATTTTTTTGAAGTCTTCGGCTCAAATAGTTCGAATGAGCCCAAAAAATGACTAAGTATGGAGGGGACAAATGGACACCGCCATGTGCCCAAATGGCACACCCCAAAGATTGAATCGAAAAGGAGGCTCGGATAAGTGTCAAGCCCCCACGTGTCCTAGGCCTAAAGAGGAGGCAGAGTCAACAGCTAAAAGTCAAAAGGTGGATAGGGTGGGCTTGAAAAATGACTAAGTATAGAAATATTAGTGGAAGCCACCACACATCAGCTTGCACATCCCCAAAGGTAAATCCAAAATTGGAGACCCAAATGAGCACGGGCTCGCTATATAGTCTAAGATGAAAAATAGGATAGAGTGGGCCCAAAAATAACTAAGTATGGAGAATGAGCAACATCCCACCATGTGTTCGAGTGGTCCTGAAAAGGTAAAAGAGGCCGTTGAAAATTCCAAGAGCCTATGGAGGCTTCCACGTGTCAATCTCATCCTCCTTCAGGAAAAATCCTGAGCGAGGTTTTTAATTGAGCGCGAGCCTCCACGCATCCGATTTCATAAAGGGATAGGGTCGGGGTTGAATAATCAAGGCATTGAGACATGCCAACAGAGGATGCCAATTGTCAACATGATGTTAATTAAAGAGCAAAATTCGGGAAGGTTTCAAAACAAGTACCAGTGCCGCCGCATGTCCCCAGGATATATGACCTCGGTGAGTAAAATACTTAGCCAAAAACATGAAGAAACTTAGGAAGCTGTGGAAGAAGCCATGTGTTAGCCCAACACAACTCCAAAAGAAAAATACAAAGGCTGCCCTTAGACATGTGCCAGACCTCCATGTGTCCAGTTTCAAAAGGGGGCCCGTTTTGATAGCTGGTCCCCGCCATTTTGTATGGACCCGATTCAAATTTCAAATGGGCATATCTTTCAACTCGAGGCTCAAAATCCAATAAATCTAGCACCATTGGAAAGATCTCAACCTCATCTATGCCATGGAGATCTGAAACTTTAAGTTTGGAGAGGTAAAGTGGTAAAAATGAAGAAACATCTTCAGAAATTAATACATGATCTATTTTCCCAACAACCAGATTGGATTCAATCGATCCACCGTTCCTCCTCCTTCGAGGCATCGAACAAGTAATTAATGCAAACACGATAGATTTTGGGGCTGATTTTGAAGGAGGCATTAATGGCATTAGTTGAGCCTCGAATTAATTTTTCTACTTCTCTCTCCTTCCCTTGGTGCTGAATCTATAAAGGAAAGGTCGGGGCTCATTGTAAAAGGTAGGACATTTTTGTTTTGTGCCCTCGCTTATTCTTTTGTTCATAGAAAGATTTGTGGAGCTTTTCTCGACCTCTCCTTTGGGTTGCAATGCAAATTTTTCCTTTTGAATACCGTAATATACCGTACTTCGACTCTCTGAGTAATAATATATATGTTTGTGGATGTTTCTTGAGCCTCTCATGTATTCGTTATTGTCTCCCTAATCTTTTATTGTGATTTGGTCATCTGTGCATAGTGTTTGTATTACATTTCATGGTCTGTGTTAAATTACAAAATGAGTGTCTAACATTCCTTTGGTGTATCACCTCATTAGCTTAGGTTTATTTTCTTGCATCTCTCTAACCCTGTCTCCTTGGTAGATAGAATAGACTTAGAATAGATCCTCTACAATTTTTTTGTATACACTTGAACAAAGGGATAGGAACCGGCCTCAATCCAAAGAGCTCTCTCAACTCACAAGGTCCCACACCTTGAGAGATGCTCCATGTTTTACAATCACATTGAGAGTCTCAACCCATCTGGTTGTAGACATTCAGGGGTGCTATGATTCTGCACTAACAGCTTTAGCACACTGGGTGGGACCAAAAAGTATCCATCTTTATTACAATAAGATTGATGTGCACTTGCTGTGATTCTAGCTTTTAAGAAGCTTTAAAACTATACATATGGCGACTCCAAAAGAGACATAATCCATTGGTTTCAATAGTCCAAGCTTTCCAAGTTAATGAGAAGAATAACAACAAGGTCAAGAACCAGAGAAGAGGGACAATTTTTCCTCCCGCACTTGTCTCCAAATAGAAGGAGAAGGGGGAGAAGAGCCCAGAGGTCTTCATCTCCACCAAATAGAGCCCTATCAAAACCTTCTCCTAGTAGGTCATTCTTTCAATCAAGAAGGGTGCTCAGCCAATCAGGATGGCACAACCACCAAATCCTTATGTTAATTTCACTAGAACCCACTCACTCTTAATGCATAAAATCCAGTCCCAGTGGCAGCATTAAAGAGCATCCCATATTTCACTGGAGAGAACCAGACTTCTCCTAGTGACCACATTCAAGATATTGCAAATGTCTATGTAATCCATGAGATCACTGAGATGGAAATTACAGTTAAGTTACTAGCCTCTTCACTCAAGGGAAAAGCTTCACAATGGTTCAAGAGCCTAGCAATAGGCTCTATTCAAAATTGGGACCATCTGTGCAGAGCTCTTTATGACCAATTTGGAGAAAAAGGAGATAACCTGTCCTTGTTGGAGCAACTGACAACGATCAAAAGAGATCCTAACGAGTAGTTGATAGATTTCAACCTCAAATTTCAAAGGACCAGGAAAAGACTTCCATTCGCTTGTAAGGCCCACTGATGTAGGTGCTTTCTTATACTTTCTTAGAGCTCTAAATTTTGATATTGCTTTAATGATTCAGTCAATGGGAGGCACAACCTTACCTGCAACTTATAGCATTTCCATAAGAGCTGAGAATTGTTTAATTCAGGCTAGAAAACTTGCTCCTAGGCCACCCATGCCTCTATACCCAGAATTAGGAAACCCAAGCACTAGCCAGACACCCACATTAACTCCTATACCTACTCCTAGGAATAAAATTTCAGCTGAAGCCTCCACCTCATCCTCTAGCACCTCGAAATAGCTTCAGGATGTTATGAAACAACTTCTGAACCTAGGGAATGAGTTAGTAACTATCAAGAGATAAAAGGCTCAGAGCTCTAGGCCATATCAACCTCAATCTCAGTATCAAGCTAGACCCCCGTATCAGCAAAATAGACCATTGTCTTACGCTGTAAATCAGATTCAAAACCAAGGACAACCTCAAGCTGGTAGAAATTTCATGTCATATGATCCAAATATAGTTTCAACATCAAGGACATTGGTTCCAACAAAAAACAACATGGCACAAGAATATTATTGGTGTTTCCCATGCAATCAACCACATAATCAATTAATGTTCTTAAATGGTGCACTAAACCAGGCCTTGATGGTATAGATCACTAGTGTGTCACAAGAATCTAGCCAAGAAAAAAATCAACAACAAGCAAGAGGCATCTCCAAGTGAAACTATGCTTGTCAATTGGTAGGCTGAAGACTTCTGTGGAATGAATCAAACCCCTTCTCAAAGTGTAGCTTCTAATACACGGTCCAAGAAGAGAAATATTGGAGAAGGGAAACCACCAAACTCAGTTAATCCTCAATTCTCCATTACTTCACAAGGTATTAGCACTCAAAATGCAACCCCAATATGTTGATTCTCCAAAACCACCTTCCAAATCTTATCAGGAACTAGTTGTAGCAACCAATGTGTGAGAGAAAAATTTACTAGGGAAGGGTTAGATGAAGGATAACTCATTTAATATCATTGAGAAAATGAAGAAGACAAATGTGAACATTTCACCGTGGGAGTCACTAGCCATTCTAGGATAGAGGATTTGTTACAGATCGCCATGGCCAATTGGTCAAGCCTAAATAGCCCCCTAGCCACCGGAGAAAGTTTTTGCCAATATAGTTCAACCCGAGGAAACCATGGAGAAAAACAAGGTAAGAATTTGAAGCCTCCTCCATTCTATGTTTCATTGATCATTGGGGACAGATTGGTACATAATTGCATGATTGATTCGAGGGCAAGTAGTTCGTAATGCCCAATCAAATAGCTAATCAACTGGGTCTTCGATACGAAGTCATCTCCATAGGGGTAGTGCAATTGAATGGGACAATAGTGGAAACTTTTGGAGTCATCAAATATTTGAGCCTCACATTGCATGCCCGCTCTAATGTGACTGTACTGAAAGTTTTTAGCAATAGTGAACTAATTACTAATCGTGTTCGAGGAAAAAATGATGTTAAGAATGACCTATTAAAGAGTTACAAGAACTGGGTATGGGACCTCATTTAGGATTTTGAGGCATTTAGCATCAGCTCCATCCCCAGGAAGAAAAATGAAGCAACAGACAGACTTGTAGCAGTTGGGGCAGCATTTGATGTTGTGGAGAGTATCACAAATGATAAGCATCAGCCCCATATCATGTTAGTTGTAAGACCATCTGACCTAGAAAACAACAAAAGTTGGCAAGTCTTTGAAAATGACCAACAAATTGTCAACTTTCTACAAGAGGAAGTTGATTTCTCTTCCAGAATCAAGACAAATTAGAGCAACAATATGGTGATCAAGTGGTACAACTGAGGACCAACAAACTACCAAAGGGTCTTGTCACTTTGGAATCAATATTCAACCCAAGTGACCAATTTTGAAAAGAAAAGGAAAATATTCGGAGTAAACGCGGTGAAGATTGAACAATTTTTATAGAAGAAGGAAAAACATTGCAGATTGGTAGAGTAAGCACTCAATAAGAAAAATCTGAATTTGTTCAACTCTGTCAAGAATTCGCAGATGTCTTTTCCTAGACTTATAAATATTTAAGCGGTTTCAACCCAAAGCTGGCATAGTACACCATCAAGTCGGATCCATGGCCAAGCCTTTGAGAAAAACACAAAGGCCAATAAATCCCCACACCGAGCCTCTCATGAGAAAAGAATTGAAAAAATTAATTGAGGCTAGTATCATCTTTCCTATCAAGAATTTGAGTTGGGTTGCTAACTTGGTGCCTTTGAGGAAGAAAAATGGAGAAATCAGGTTGTGTGCGGACTTTTGTGATCTGAACAGAGGAACACTTAAGGATCACTACTCACTTCCATCAATGGAATAGATCCTACAAGTTGTAGTTCGCTCTGAGAGGTTCTCATTTTTAGATGGATACTCAGGTTATAACCAGATAATGGTGAAAGAGGAATATCAATTCAATACAACCTGCACCACTAAATGGGGAACCTATGCTTATAAGAAGATGCCATTTGGACTATCAAATGTTGGAGCAACATTTCAACGAGCTATGGACATGGCATTCAAAGGCTTAATTAACAACATAGTCCTGGTGTATCTTGATGATATCACTGTTTTCTCCAAGAATGTTGCAGATCATCTCTTTCACCTTAGATAGGTATTCTAGAGATGTAGGAGGTTCGGGGTGTCATTAAACCCAAAAAAGTGTGTGTTCCTGGCTCATGAAGGGAAATTTTTAGGCCACATTGTCTCAAGAAAGGGATTGATAATTGATCCTGAAAGGGTTGAAGCCATCTAGACACTTCCATTACCACAACATAAAAGGTCTCTTCAAAGCTTCTTGGGGAGGATAAACTTTTTCATGGGTTTATACCTAATTTTTCTACTCTTGTGAAGCCTTTAACAATGATTTTAAAGAAGAGTATTGTATTTAAATGGACATCGGAGGGCAAAGAGAGTTTTGAGGCCATCAAGCTCGCAATATCACAGGCTCTAACTCTCATTAACCTAGACTTCTCAAAAGACTTCATGTTATATGTTTTTGGAGGGTTTGACACCATCTCAGCCATCTTGGTCCAACCCAACAATGAAAGTTCAAGGCAACCCATAGATTTCTTCAGTCAAAGCTTGGAGGACTATGAGGTAAAATACTCTTTCATTGAAAAACATGTCCTTGTTGTTAGTAGGAGCTTAAAGAAGTTCAGGCACTTGGTCTCAAATAATAAGATTCAACTGCTAGTATCTCATGCTAGTGTTAAGGATTTCCTTTTAAATAAGGATTTGAATGAGAAGAGGGTAGGTTGGATCATCCGAGTAATGAAATATGACATTGAAATCAAGGTGACAAAACTAGTTAGAGGCAAGGGACTGCGTGAACAAATCACCTCTAAGAAATATGCTGAGTCAATGTGTGAAAAGGAGGCTATCCTATTTGTACAGAGTGATCAAGAATAATTAGCTAATGATGCACCCGCCCCATGTTAGACCCAAGCTTTAGTGCATTATCTTCAAACCATTCTCGTGCCCTCTATAACGGAACAAGGAAAAGAGAAGATACTTCAAACTACAAGATATCCCTTATGTACTTGTTGGGGTCTCTTGTTTAAGAAGGATATCAATGGTATTCTATTGAGGTGCATTGAGAGAGTGTTGCATGAATTCCATGATGGAGAAGCAGGAGGTCACTTTTCCCCTCAAGCAACACCTCTAAATATCATGAAGACTAGTTATTATTGGCCTATAGTGTTCAGGGAATGCTACTCATGGGTCAAGAAGTGTAAAAAATGTGCATTCTTCACAAGAGAGGAGAAGCTAGCAGCCCTACCCCTTCATCCAATTTCAGTGAATTAGCCATTCATGCAATGGGCACTAGACTTCATTGGGGTGATTAACCCAAATTCAAGCCAAGGCCGTAAGTAAATACTTACAGCCACAGATTATTTCACCAAGTGGACTAAAGTAGTGGCACTAAAAGAAGTAAATGAATCCAAAATCTTAGAGTTTTATGAAGGAATAGCCACCAGTGTTTGGAGTCCCTACCACTATTATATCGATAATGCATTGGCATTACTTGGTACAAGGATCACTTGAATGGGAAGTTAAGAATGGTGTGTATCTCGAACCTCATCCAATTATTACCCTCGGTTAATGGCCAATAAGAGTCCATAAATAATAACCTATTAAGGATTATCAAAGGGCTCTTGATGAAAATCAGACGACTTGGCATACAAGGTTCAAATCAGTTACTATGGACTGATAAGATCACATCAAAGAGGTCCATAGGTAACTCAACATACAACCTTATATATGGAAAGGAGGAAGTATTTTCCATCTCATTGAAGTTTCCCTCTTTGGAGCTCATGAAACGGTTCTGACTAGTTGAGTTTGAACCCATGCGAATCGAGTATGCAAAGTTGATGGAGGTAGGAGAGGCAAAATAGCATGTAATCCAGTCATGGAAAAGGACCGAGGCATTGATAAAAAATATTTTTGATAAGAAGGAAAGGATGAGGACCTTTCAGGAAGGAGACTTAGTCCTAAAGTGGGCTACGAGATCGGGAAAATCTAAGAAAACACTCCAAATTTGATGTTATCCGGAGTTTCTCTTACATGATCACAGAGTGAAAGAGTAGCAATGCCTTCCACTAGGTAAATTGGATGGTGAAGAATTACATATCCTAGTAAACGGGATGCATCTCAAACATTGCTACAGAATGGGAATTTTCCACCCCTGTAAATATTAGTATAGGATTTTAATTTTCCTAAGTGCGTATGCACGTTTTTTGGTCAGTAGTGTAGTTTTTGTTTCCTAAGTGCAAGTGGCATAGGTTCTTTTTGCTCCATGTTACGTCGTTGCAAAGGATAACGTTCCTTCAAGTGGATGTGCTATCCCTTTCAGTATTCATGATAGGGAAACTCATAGTTATCCTGTGATAGTTGTTATTTTCAAAATAAATCAAATGCGAGAGAAACTAAAAGTGGTCTTGAAATAGTCCATTTAGTGACGGATGAAAGCCCCGGGTCAAGACAATTTTCTACTCTCAGAAACCTTGTTTTGATATTTCTTATGAAAATAAAGAGTCTAAACGGTCAGGCTCGCGGATCATAGGCATGATCAATATCAACCCATCATTCTTGAATCCATGCCCAATGGATGGTTTAAGGCTACTGGTCCCTTTCTCTAGTAGGCAGATGCCCTTACGAGTTGCCAAATTGTTATCACTATTTTGTTCCCCGAAAAAATTAATCAGCCACTACCCCACATAGAAGGAACTAGAGAAATGGCTCTATCAAGTGAACCCGTTCTTCAAATCCAAAAAACAAATTATGGGCGGGCTCGGAAATCGAATAGCAGGGTAAGGGAAGGAGAAGACCATGTCAAAAGAAGCCAAAGGCTTAAAGAGAATAAATGGAAAATTTTTAAAGTCTTCGGGCTTTGAAATAGTTCAGAATGAGCCCAAAAAATGACTAAGTATGGAGGAGATAGTGAATGCTACCAAGTGTCTAAATGGTGCACCTCCAAAGATTGAATCCAAAAGGGGAGGCTTGGACAAGCGCCAAGCCCCCACGTGTCCCATGCCCAAAGAGGAGGTAGAGTCAACAACTAAAAGTCAAAAGGCAGACATGGCGGGCCTAAAAAAGACTAAGTATAGAAATGTTGGCGAAGCCACCATGCGTCATCTTAGTGCATCCCCAAAGGTAAATCAAAAAGTGGAGACCCAAATGAGCACGGGCTCGCCACGTAGTCCAAGTTGAAAAATAGGATAGAGTGGGCCCAAAAACAACTAAGTATAGAGAATGAGTGCTAACTCGCCATGTGTTCAGGGTTTGAAAAGGTAAAAGAGGCCATTGAAAATTCCAAGAGCCTGTGGAGGCTTCCACATGTCAACCTGATGCTCCTTTAAAGGAAAAATCCTGAGCGGGTTTCTAAGTGAGCGCAGAGCCTCCACATGTCTAGTTTCATAAAGGGACAGGTCGGGGTTGAATAGTCAAAGCATTGAGACAGGCCAGTGGAGGGTGCCAAGTGTCGCATGACACTAATTCAAGAGAAAATTTGTGGAAGGTTTCCAAACAAGCGTTAGGCCGCTACGTGTCCCTGGTCAAATATATGACCCCGCCGAGCAAAAGACTTAGCCAAAACCATGAAGAAATTGAGAAAACCATGGAAGAAGCCATGTGTTAGCCCAATGTAACTCAAAATCAAAATACAAAGGCTTCCCTTAGAAACGTGCCAGCCCTCCACGTGTTTGGTTTCAAAAGGGGGCTGTTTTGATAGAATGGTTCCTGCCATTTTGTATGGATCGATTCAAATTTCAAATGGGCATATCTTTTGACTCAGGCTCAAAATCCAAAAAATGGCACCGTTGGAAAGATCTCGGCCTCATCTACACCATGGAGATCTAAAACTTTAAGTTTGGAGAGGTTAGGTGGGGAAAAAAGAAGAAACATCTTTGGGCCATTAATATAGGATCTATTTGCCCCAACAACCAGATCGGATTCGATCTAATCTACCATTTCCTCCTCCTTCGAGGCACCGAACAAGTAATTGATGCAGGCATGACATATTTGGGGTGGATTTTGTAGGAGGCATTGATGGCAGTAGTTGAGCCTCGAATTAATTTTCTCACTTCTCTCTCCTTCTTCCTCTGTGTTGAATCTATAAAGGCAAGGTCGGGGCTCATTGTAAAAGGTTGGACATTTTTGTTTTGTGCCCTCCCTTCTTCTTTTGTTCATAGAAGGATTTGTGGAGATTTTCTAACCTCTCCTTTAGGTTGTAATGCAAATTTTTCCTCTTGGCTAATATGTATGTTATGCTTTGATTCTGAGTAATAATATATATGTTTGTGGATGTTTCTCGACCCTCTCATGTATTCGTTATTGTCTCCCTGATATTTTATTACAATTTGGTCATCTGTGCATAGTGTTTGTATTGCATTTCATGGTCTGTGTTAAACTACAAAATGAGTGTCTAACATTCCTTTGGTGTATCACCTCATTAGCTTAGGTTTATTTTCTTGCATCTCTCTAACCCTATCTCCTTGGTAGATAGAATAGAATTATAATAGATCCTCTGCAATTTGTTTGTATACACCTGAACAGAGGGATAGGAACTGACCTCAATCTAGAGAGCTCTCTCAACTCACAAGGTCCCACACCTTGAGAGATGCTCTATGTTGTGTAATCACACTGTGATTCTCAACCCATCTAATTGTAGAAATTCAGGGGTGATGTGATTCTATACTAATACCTTCTTACATAAAATAAATTTTTGTTGTTGAGGTGTGGACTTGGATTGTGTGTGTGTAAGTAAAAGGTCATTTATTCACCCCCTTTTTAATTATGCTTTGGAGTTTGAAATTGTATTTGTGAGGTGAAGTATGAGGATGAGTGATGTGGCATTCTACATGGAGCCACCTCATCCTCCTCTCTCCCTTTTCTATTTATTTGAATTCTTTTGTTGTTTTGGGGGTTACTTCATGGGGGTTACTTCATGTTGGTTTGGTGCTCTTACAATTGGAGAGAGTTAGAGGCTTTTTAATGCTTGTGGATTTTTGGTGCTTTAGGACTGTTTGGACTTGAAGAAGCTTATTGTTGAACTTTTGGATCAAGCTATATCATGGAGAGGTAGGAGCTTGACTCTTGTAAAAAGGTTTTCTTTTTGTATTGTGTTTATGTGAATATTTTTGAATTTTTGGCTTGTTTGTTGGTTGGTTGGGTAGATTGCGTAGGTGTGGCGTAGGAGAAGACTCAGGGATCTTAATGGGGAGGCATAAGATTTATTTGTGGAGAGATTTTGGGTTAGGTGTTCCACCTTGGACAAGAAATAGCTTGCATTTATTACCTTTGGGAGGCATAAGAGGTGTAGACACCTATAATTATGCCCAAGCAATTTAAATATTTAAATTGCACTAATTATCCCCTTTCTTGCAAATCGATGACATATCGTCAAAAGTGCTCATATTCCCTCTTATTGTTGTTAATCAATTACAATACGCTAATAGATTAAGTCGCCTATCCAACTAATACCTAATTAACAACCTTCTCGTTAATAAATCACCCTTCTACCTAGAGTAATTAATTATTATTAATTAATTAGCTTTCCCTTCCATTTAACCAATAGATCAATATTTAATTGATTTAATCCCCTTATAATAGCCTAAATCATACTAATATTCCTCTAATTAGCTTTTATAAGATTACATCTACCTATTAGTTAATCACCATTGATTAATTAAAGCAACCCCCAACTCCCATGACTTGCTAAACATGTATTAAACCCTTCTAAAGTAAGGTTACCTTTAATAAAGCAACCTTATCCATTCCTAATCATGTTTTACCTTTATTTCACATTCATGAGAATGTGTTGAATCCTTTTTCCTTGGGGCTATATAAAGAGCCATCCTCCTACCTTTATACCTACACCTAAACTCCTTAAGATAGAAAATACAAAGCATATAACAAAGAGACTAAGAGCTTGCACTTTGTCCTCTTGAGAGTTCATCATCTTGAAGAGTTAAGCCTCTTTCTTAAAGTGCTTAGGTCATATGGGAGGTGTCAAAAGGGTCTTGTAGCCCAACTTTGATTAGCCCCCATTCCTAGGTTCTTGGAACATTAAGGACAATTGTTTTTGATAGCCATGGAACCTACCTAGGTTCTTTCATTTATATGTTGTTAGAGAATAGAGGATATTTAGGTGCTTAACATAGTTGATTTCATAGTTTTGTATTGATAAATGTCAGCATCTAACCCTTGATTAATTCTTATCATGATGGTGTTTATAATGTTGTTTAATTCTTGCTAATTAATACTATTTAGGTGTTAGTGTTTGTTTACATTAGCATTAGTTTAAAACCAACACTTGCACACATTTGGCACGCCCGGTGGGACCCTTAGTCCCATGAAATTTTAGTTTAAGTTTCATTATTTTGGCTAACTTTTGATATGCACATGTAGTAGTTAATGTCCATTTTTTTGGAATTTTTGCTCATTTAATGTGTGTAACTTCATGTTCATGGCCTTAATTTTAATGGGTAATTGCCATTTTAAAACTAACTTGTCAAAATTTAGAGATATTGTGAAGTTTTCTTTGTTTTTTTGTACTTTGGTTATAGGTCTAGTACAGGCACGATTTTTGGAGTGCAGACATGGTTTTCGAAGCACGAGGCATGATTTTTGGGGTGCACACGTCTCTTTAGTGGTGCAGGTGTGTTGTTAAAATATATCATTTTGTCTGCCGACCCTGGTGCATGTGCACTAACCCTGGCACATCCACCCTAACCAGCGTGCAGTGCACTAACCCGAGCGCACATGTTGTTTCGTACTATACCTTCACTACATTTTAAAACCTGTCAGAATGGTGCACACGCCCTAACCAAGGTGCACATGTGGTTTTAGTGGTGTAGGTATATTTTTCTGGTAATGCGGTTATTCTGTCTATTTTTTTGTCTATTTTTCTCAGAGTAGCACATATGTTGTTTTTGTGGCGCATACACCTCTCGGGTGGCACAGGCATTTAATTGATCTAAAAATTCCATAGAGTGGCATAGATGCTGATTTAGTGGCACATGCACTATTTTCGGGTGCACACATCTCTCGGGTGGTGCACACACTATGTGCTATAAACAATCTTTGGTGGCGCATGTGCCCTAACCCACACGTAGACATAGAAAAAGGGGCGCAGGCATCCTTTTGCATTTTTGGATTTAAAGAGTTGATGTGTTAACATTCTTGAAGGTTTATCTACTCATTTATTTGTCTTTGCAGGCTATTTTTACATGTTTGTATTTGATTAGATAACATTTTGCATTTGTTTACTTATAGGATTAAGATCACGTATGCTCTTCCCTCGCGTCTCTCGGGGCAATCTTGGGTATCAAAAATGATTGTTAAGTCCTTGTGATACTTTAAGATTGTTAGGGGTATTTGATTTGGAATTGGTTAATTTTACATTGTTGAATTAAAGTGTTGTTCCTTTTAGTTATCTTTTAGGATTTATGAAGACATCATGTATGCTCTTCTCTTGCATCCTTGGATGATCTATAGAATTAGAAATGATGTCTTCTCTTTTGATGGAAAACTACTAATCGTCAAAAAAACTTGTCAAAGAATGAAGGATTCTCAAAAAACTACTAATACGATTGTTATACGGGTTGTCAAATGTTGTTCAAGAAAACCACATCTAATTAAAAATATAAAAAGAACAACATATTCAAAACATTGTATTACAGGTTTTGGAAAATGGTACATCCCTCTCTACACAATTTTAACATAACCCCTTTGGCATAACGCCTTAAGCTACAACAATGGGGGTGGTTCCAGAACCCTAAAGTAGTCCACACAAGAGGGAACCTTGTGGATGAAATGAGAAGTGCTTTGCACTACGTATCTGACTAGTAAATCATTTGTGAGATAGAGTTACAAGTTTTTCCTATGTGACCCTTTTAAGTACACATTTGAATGCATTTATTGCCCACTGTGCTTGAAGGGGGAAAAGTCGACATACTCCAAAACTAGTCATTTTGACTTTTTGGGTAAATCATCCTGCTCGTGGATAATCTTTGTAGCACCTAGGACGAGAGAATAACCTAGGAAGATATACTTTAGCCAGGATCCCACTTTGACCATTCTAAAATAGTGTTGAGTTGTGAACTGTGTTCTCATTGAGAAATGTGTGACGCGCTACTTTCGCCTAGTTTTTATTTGCCTTAGGGAGAGGTGAAACTCTGCCAAAGTGAAGCTAGCATTTTTCATCATTTTTTTGATCTACTTCACAATATTTTGACACTTTGTTGATTAAAATAAGGGTGACTACCTTTGTGTTACCAATCAACTGTTTCTCTCACTTTTATGTCCATTTACACCTATCCATGTTTACGGCTAGGTTAGTTAAACGTCTAAAGTGTGCAAAGGCATTTTCATGTCATTGGTAGCCATTGTGATCTTACTACACATGTCAAGATCATCTTTATAGTTAGGCATGGTTCATCACCGTGGAATTCCTTAGAAGAGTTAGCTTGTTTGTATCGTATCACTACAATTTTGGTATTTACGTCTTGTTTCTTGTAAACTTGACATAAATACCTATATTGTAAGGTTACTGCTGCACACATTTTTGACTATTCCTAGCTATACTTTGAGATTTTTCATTTGGTTCTATTATTACCTCGATTTCAAAGAGTGCTAGGTGTTACCATTTGTGCGTGTTATATCAATAACACTTTGATATCAATACTTCACTTTCTTGCAAAGTGGGTTAACATATCTTGGTGATATTGTTG
The DNA here is from genome assembly GCA_018340775.1 of Taxus wallichiana var. yunnanensis. Taxonomy (NCBI): domain Eukaryota; kingdom Viridiplantae; phylum Streptophyta; class Pinopsida; order Cupressales; family Taxaceae; genus Taxus; species Taxus wallichiana. The sequence continues at coordinate 816,555,171 of CM031243.1, read as the reverse complement.
TGTCATTCACAAATTGTAATTGGCACTTTTTGAGATATAGGTCTTAATCGAGTTTGAGCTCACTCATCGTATATCTTGGTTGGGAGGTCGCATTGACTTCTTGTATTTACTTACATTTTGTTCATTCCCTTGAACTTGGCATAAGTAAAGACATCTTGTTGCTCATCTTGCGACGCAAACTACTCTTTGAAATGTAGTCTAGGAGGTACTTCATTTAAACATGTTTCAATACCAAATGCTTGTATCACGGGTGATTTATCACTCTATCACATTGGTATTCTCACATTGTTGACTTATTCATACTCTTAAACACGTACATCTTGCATTTCACTTAGGGGTAGTCATTAAGTTTTAAGCACATCCACAACTTACCCTAGTGAAACTATCACAAAAACATGGCTCCCAAAATGTGTCTAGGGTTAAAGAAACACACATATGAGGAACAACAAGCGCAAGCTTGGGAAACCTCTAACAGACAAGGGTCAAACCCCTTCATTAGACACAAACTAGGACTACTATTTTCTATACAAAAGGAAATAGAAGAAATGGTCAACCACGGTGGAAAAAAATTAGAGTCACCACGCACGGACTTTCATTTTGACCCTACTCTACTAGACAAATTTCTTCTTAGAAACAAACACAGAGTGTTGGCCGGGTTGTCGAATTAGGGGCCAAATTACCCATCGAGAATGAACCAATACTACAGAAAAATGACGCTACTGAGGAAGAATGCCCCCTTATCAATATGGAAGATATTTTAATAGGTGGGCATGCTTCCACTTCTTACGCAGAAAATGATAAAGTGGTAGGGTATAGAATACCCCTCATCAAAGTGCCACGAAGAAACAAGATAGAACTTGAGACAAAGGAAGAACCTCCACAGTACGAAGAGGAGGAACCTTTAGAAGAAGAGGCTATAAACCAAGCCACGATCCAACAAAAAATTAGTAACCTAAGCCGATAACTAGCTTTTCTTAATTCCCATGTATAGAAATATGCAAACAAGAACATTCAAAAGCTGAGGCCTAAGGTTAGGATCAACGAATTCCATCGGGAAAAACAAGGAGAAGAAGATATAAGGTATCATCGCGTATACATCCCCGCTTCTCCCACTAAAGAATAATTTCTTGCACAGGAAGTGCAACCTATGAAAGCGATGCTTGTGAGCTTACAAGAGAGCAATATAGGGAGCATCAAGAAATATCAATATGAAGAACTATGCCCCTATCCTTTTGACAAGACAATGACCCTTCAACCCTTTCCAAAGAAATTTGATATGCCAATGTTCAACAAATACAAAGGAAAGGGAGACCCAAGGGATCATGTTAAATATTTTACATGGCATGTCAAGAGGTGTCTTATAGTTATAACTACCTCATCGACTTTTCCCAAGAGTCTCGGAGGTCAAGAATTGGAATGATTTACATGCTTACCACGAGGATCAATTATCACCTAGCCATAATTGGCAGAAAGATTCGTACGTCACTTCTCGTATAACATAGAGAGTGATGTCACCATGGCAGACTTGTGCGGTGTCAAGAAATTCCCAAATGAGACCTTCACCAGCTTCCTCCAATGATGGAGAGGGATAGCTAGTCGCTTCCCTTGCGCTTTCCTTGAGAAGTAGCTGGTCAATATTTTTGTCCCTAATCTCAACCCAGATATAGCTTTCCACCTCCAGATGCATTGTGTTCGTACTTTTGAGGAGGTTATTGAGAAAAGGATTCGAGATAGAAAAGGCTCTGATTGCCAAAGGCACCCTCAAAACCCAATCTAAAGACAACCAAAGTGTAAAACCCGTGGATAAGCCAAAAATATTTAACAAAAACTAAAACATGTTGGGAGACGAATCATTGATTCCAAACACGTTCAAACGGTGCAAAACTGGTCAACCTTCTAAATTGACCAAGGGCCCTATTCAACCACCACCAAAGCGAATAACATTCACCTCTCTTAATGGACCGTTGTTAGTCATATTGAAACAATTGGATGTGGCCCGATGATGACTTATCCTACAACGTAACCATTTGACGACAATGCTCAAAATCTTCATGGTATAAGGAGCATGAATATTGTGAAATGCATCACATTAAAGGTCATAAGACAGAAAAATGTCTGCGGCTTCACCACTATATTCGAGGACCTCATTGACAATGATGGGGAGATAGAGGTGGATAACCCTAGAAAAACACAAACACCAAATGAGAAAATGGGGATTTATAAAAACCATTCCCCAAGCATGATAAGTCAAAGAAGACAAAGCCAGATCAGGGAGAGTCATCCCAAACCTATAAAGCTGCGAATTACTTGTATACCCAAAGAGATAACAATCATTACGATTTGCTTATCAGATGTATTCACTCCCCGCTGGCCAGTGTCAATACCATCCGAATCAAGGGAAAGGATCATGCTGCAATGACAAGGCGTGCCCACCTCGTGATTCCTAACCCTCTCCATTGACCTTGTAAACTGGTAAGTATAACCTTTTAGAGCAAGCGAGAAGACGTCTGCTAAGATTTCAATCTTAGATCTTCTCAAGATATCCAATGTGCATAAGGACATTCTATATCAAACTCTTCAGGGGTCAGGAGTGCCTTTAGAAGTCGATCCTGCACACCTTCAAGCTGTGGTGGCCAACATTGCACCAAGTGAGCATCTCACTTTCAACCATAGGGAAATCCCTACCGAGAATCCTACACATAACCTTCCCTTATACATTGAGGTAGTTGTCACCCACAGGAAAATCAAAGGAGTTCTTGTGGATAATGGATCGGGATTGAACATCTGCAATCTTAAGTTGGTCAAACAATTGGGACATACGGAGGAAGATCTTGTGTCCCATATTATCACTATCATCGCATATGACAGCATAGAAAGAGAGTCAGTAGGTACCATCACTCTGCCCATGGAGGTGGGCCCCACTTGTCATCAGATGAAGTTTCACGTACTAGACTTGGAACTTCCATATAATATGTTTCTCGGCTGACCATGGATTCATGCCATGCAGGTCATGCCATCAACGTTTCATTAATGCATTCAATTTGAAGCATGAGGGACATACAATAACAATACCGGAGATCTAGAGCCCTTTGCTCATTATAGAGCTCTCAATAGCTTTACATGAAAGGGTACATATGCATGTCCCTCCATAGATATAGTGGTTCCTCTTGATACGAGGCTACGAAATCCCATGTGGATTCATATTCACTTAGTTCTTGCACTTATGGGGCGTCTACTTCAACATATCCATTTGATTCATGGAGATGAAAATCCTGGAATATGGCTCTGAGAGTATAATGTAAAACAAGCACTCTTGGTGTCGATCTCTCTTTTTCACCCAAGACTAGATGTTGACCCAATTACCACTTCGGGAGACCTAGAGAAGAACACACTCTTGGGTCATTCCTTCCTAGAGGCTTGTTAGGCGAGGAGAAATTACTTGATCCACCTATAACTTGGGTCCCCGAGGACACTTAGCTGTCTTGTTATCAAACCCTAGAATATGAAAAATCTAGCGAGAATGATGTACTCCATGGGGTAAAAAGGGCTAGGATGTGGGAGGAATGAACAAGGACAAAGAGAACCAGTCCCTCTTCCACATTTCAAAACAGAAGATACGGCATCGGGATTCATCCTTATGGAGTGTACCCCAACAATCAAGATGTGACTTGTTCGAGCATGAGGATAGCTCGATTACATAGGCAATGATAAGGATTCCTATTGTAGCCAATATGAGGATCTGGCCTCCATGAACCTTTTCATGAACAATGTTGTCCTGACCATAACCCCCACCGAACCAACCCTTATGCTTGTGAACCCTTGCCTTGTTGAATGGGACCAACAATGTCACATGCCACTAGATTTAATCAAGAATGATGAGGCTATTGTGGATTTCATGGGCATAAGGGATACAATCCCCATTGGATATCACAAGAAAGGTTTCTTTATCAACTTAGACACCTACACCTACATTGGCGAGGAGGCTGAACTTCATGGTCAACAAAATTTAAACAAAAGTGAGGGAAAAAGTTCTAAAGAAAAAAGGGAAAAGTGGAGACATCCTTGGATGAAGATCTCAACCTTCCTCCCGATCCTACGCGTATGGAGGATTTATCAAAATTGTTAGTTGAAGAAATCATTGATGTCAATATTAGTACCAAAGAAGATCCCAAGATAGTAAAATTAGGACCATCACTCTCAGCTAGAGAACAAAATACGTTCACTATGCTACTATGAGAGTTTATTGATGTGTTCGCATGGTCTTACAAAGACATGCCCAGCTTAGATCCAACTTTGGTCATGCACAACCTAGTTGTGCACGCAGATGCTAAGCCTATGAAACAGAAGCTCCAAAAGATGCACCCGAGAGTGGCCTTGTTGGTTAAAGAAGAGTTGAAAAGGTTGCTTGCAGTAGGATTCATCAGACCAATTGATTATTCTGAATGGATATCGAACATTGTTCCTATCCAGAAGAAACCTATCGGTATCAAATCTGCATGGATTTTAGGGACATCAATAAAGCTTTCCCTAAAGATGATTTTCCGTTGCCCAACATTGACATGATTGTTGACTCAACCGTAGGGTACGAAATTCTATCACTCATGGATGGCTTTTCAGGTTATAATGAGATTAAAATCACCGAGGAGGACCAACACAAAACAAGTTTCACAACTCCTTGCGGGACCTTATGCTATCGGTGATGCCATTTGGCATTAAGAATGCAAGAGAAACTTATTAGTGGGCCATGACAATAATCTTTCATGATATGATTCATGACATCATGGAAGACTACGTAGACGACATATTGGGAAAGTATAAAACAAGAGAGGATCATCCAGTCATTTTTCGGTGTATCTTTGAACGCCTACGTGAATACAAAGTCAAGTTGAATCCCAAGAAATGTGTCTTCGAGTGTGCTATCAGGGAAATTATTGGGCTTTATTGTGTTAAGACGAGGTATTGAGGTAGACCCTGCTAAAGTGTCTGCCATCACTGAAATGCCTCCACCTGAGAATATCAAGCAATTATGTAGTTTACAAGGGAAAATTCAAGCCATTCGCTACTTTATCTCCCAACTTGTAGATAATTGTCACTCATTCACTCATTTGCTTAAGAAGGACGTCACTTTCATCTGGGGACCCGAGCAATAGCAAGCCTTTGCTTTGCTTAAACAGTACTTGGCTAATCCACCTATCCTCATGCCTCCCACTCCGGGAGAACCACTTTTGCTCTATATTTCCTCTACACAATATGATATTGGTGCGTTGCTCACCCAATACGACCTTATCGATAAAGAGAAAGCGGTGTACTATCTGAGTCACACCCTCATCGCCTATGAAATTAATTATCCTTAGATTGAAAAGGCTTACTTGGCCATTGTTTTTACCTTTCAGAAACTTCACCATTACCTACTGAATACTAAGACCAAGCTCATATCCAAGGTCGAGCCACTCAAGTATTTGTTGTCCAAACCCGCCCTCACATGTAGAATGGATAATTGGATCATTCTACTCAGTGAGTTTGATATAGAATTTTTCCATCAAAAATCGGTTAAATGACAAGTACTTGCAAACCAAATAAGCGGAAGCACCTTTGCAAAGCACATAACCTTTGAGTCTGGATCTGCCATATGCATCTTTGCTCTACATTGAAGAATCATTTGTATGGAAGATACATTTTGATGAATCTTTTATCTTTCATGGTTCCGATGTAGGAGTGGTCCTTATTACTCCTTCGGGTGATCCTATACCATAGCTTTCTAGTGGCTTCCCTTGCACGAACAACATTACAAAATATGAAGCACTCATTGCAGGGATGAAGCTGACCATCAAGTGGAATGTTCATCATGTTAAGTTCATAGGTGATTTGTAGCTAATCATCAAACAGGTTAATGATGAGTATAAGGTTAAGGATGACAAGCTCATACCTTATAAAAAGTTAGTGGAAACTCTAAAGGAGTATTTTGTGCACATTACCTTTGAGAAAATCCCAAGAACGCAGAACAGATCAGCAAATGTCATGGCAACGGTGGATCTATGCTTCATATTCGCCAAAAAAATGATATGCCATTCTTCGTAGAAACCCTATGCCTGCCCGCGTATGACATGCTAGAATCTTACCTGGTTTGTGAGGTTGTTGGTGCCCATTCCCCATGGTATGAACCCATATTCACCTATCTTAAGGACAACACATTCCCTCCCCGATATCTCCCATTCTAAAAGTAGAGTCTAATTCTCCGGATAGCCCATTACACCCTTTTAGGAGGTACAATTTATTATCGTGGCTACGGCGGGAATCTGTTACATTGTCCGGATGTGATAGAGTCAATCTATACATCAAATAAGTGCACGCAGGGGTATGTGGAGCACATAAAAATGGAATGGTATTGGCTAAGAAAATGTTGAGAGTAGGTTACTATTTTCCTACCATGGAAACTGATTGTTGCAATTATTTTAGAAAATGTGTGCTTTGCCAAAAGTATGGAAATTTCATCCATGCTCCGTTGCAACCATTGAAACCAATCACTACCCCATGGCCATTCTCCAAGTGGGGACTCGATTTAATAGGAAACTTACTCCTACTTCATCCGATGGTCATACACATATCATCACAAAAGTATAATATTTTACAAAATGGGTGGAGGCCGTCCCTTTAACCTATGTCACAAGAGCACAGATTTCTAAATTCATAATGAATCACATTATTTACCGATATGGTATTCTTGCACCATTATTACGAGATAATGGGAAGTCATTTAAAAATGAAATTGTGAAGGGTCTTTGCCAACGGTTCCAAATTAGGTTAAAATGGTCCACACCATATTACCCTCAGGGTAATGGATAAGCTGAGGCAACAAACAAAACTTTGGTAAGGATAATGGAGAAGATGGTCAGCAAAATAGGTTGAAACTGGCACCTACAAATCCATCCAGCCCTTTGGGCTTACCGAACATCCATTCACACCCCTACAGGTGCAACACCATATTCCTTAGTGTTTGGGACAGAATCTATCATCCCCTTAGAGATTGAACTTCCGTCCTTGAGGATCTCTCTTCAAGACTATCTGGATAAGGATGAAGATTATCGACTGGCAAGGCTTGCTGAGTTGGTGCTACTGGATGAGAGGTGCATTCGTGCCCTTAATGACTTGAAGGTGTATCAATATAGAGTCTCCAAAAATTAAAACAAGAGAATCATCCCTCGTCAGTTTGAGGTTGGTGATTTGGTTATGAAGGAGAACCAATTCAATACTAGAGCGGAGTGAGAAAAGAAAGGGAAGTTCAAACCACATTTTTAGGACCCTATGTAATAGTTGCCAAGTACGCCACCGGGGCATATAAACTAGCTCACCCCAATGGTGATGAGCTTTGGGAGCCCATGAATGCCATGCATCTTAAGAAGTTATATGCTTGAACATGGCACAAAAATAAAAAATACAAAAACATAAAAAAAAATTTAAAAAAGAAAAAGAGAAAATAGGTCGTCCACTAGTGAAAACCACGTAATTGTGGCACTTTGGACAAGTCCTTGGGTGAAAACCAGTTTCCGGCGCCTCGGGAGGATTCGTTGTTCAAAAAAATTCTATATTAGAAGGGTAGTTTTCTTTGGCCTGGACTTGGTTCTGCCTTTGAGTTTCCTTGTGCACACCATCCTGTCCAGCCTTGATCCGGCTTTTCCTTCTTCTATTCATCTATGAGGGACGTGGTCTTTCATTATTTCCCATCTTACACTGGGGGCAACTCAACAACTTCACCTTCTTGTTCATAAGCGCGTGGCTTCTACCCTTGTATATTCCCCACCTAACGCTGGGGCATCCATGCTTTCCTGGTTACCTGCACATAGCTTTGGAAAACCATTAAAAATCACAAAAATAATAGAAAATTGTTTCGAGAAAATCACAAAAATAATAAAAAATTGTTTCGAGAAAAACACAAAAACAATAGAAAATTGTTTCACAAAACTTAAACAATAGAAAATCGGTGCATGAAAATATATCTTACAAAAACATTTACTTGCATTTTCTTGTTTCCTTGCTTTGTTTGTTGCTTGGGTGTACTTTGTCATAGTTCATCTTTTCTTCCTTAGATTAGATTCATTCTTGCTTGTGCATATTGCGGTGTGTCTCGACATGCTAGTGAACCTTGGGAAATCATGATGTAATGTGTTAATTCATTATGTTCTTTCTTGAGCATTTGGTTGTGTTTGTTACTTTTTAATAAGACAAGGTGAATCATGATGTATTGCATTAATTCCTGGTGTTCTTTGTTAGCATTTGGCTGTGTTTCTTGCATGTGCTCTATTTTTTATCATTCACATCACATTACCATCACCATCATCACATCCAAAGCATCATCTATACATCATATATAAACAAAAATGCTAAGTTTTACATCATGCATGTATGCTAAGCTAATCATCACATATCGTATCACCAATGGGGGCAAGAGGGGTTGCGCATAATCACAAATATATCCCCCGCACCAATATCATCATATCATCTTGTCCATATACATCAAAATAACACATGAGAAATACATTTGATATCATCTAAACATCCATAGCACATGTATACATCAAACATATAAATTAGATACATGCAAATGTATGAAATCAGATAACATCATCACATCATCCATAAGTGTCGAATTAAACAAATGCAACATGCAATGAGAATCAACATATAGTAATTTTTGAAAAGGGGTATTTCACATCATAGAATTATGCCCACTCGTGTCACATGCATCAGAGGTACAAAAACAATAAAATACATCATAACAACATCCATAAGTGCAGAATCAAACAAATGTAACATGCATCGAATCCAATACAGGCAGCATGCCCGCTCAAGATATTAAACACGATTCATGTCCCGTCATCAATTAGTTCCCCATGAGTTTAAAGACAAATCAAAAACCATCTATATACGTGTATCAAAAACAAAGATATACATCATCTCATAATCATGTGAATCTAAGCCAAAACAAAGTACTCCTCATATATATATGCATGTGTGTCAAGTATACATCTGTATCAAAAATGGATACATACAAATCATGCTCTATATAAAAATGCCTTCAGCTGAGGCATACAACAAGGATACATAAAAAATGTTTGTATACATACATACAATGTCATGATCAGTGCTCAATAAAAATACATCGGCGATACACAATGCCATAAAAGGGGGCATGTATCTGAAAGAATCAAGCCTTCATCATGAGGCATCATCAAAAATACATGTCTACAATCACTGTACATCAAAATCAGCCTTCATAAGAGGTATACATATAAAAGAATCTATATAATACAAAGGTGGCTATCAACCACAACTCTTGCCCTCACCAAGGCTCCCGTGTCTGTCCTCCGGGCGTCGAAACTCTTAAGGTTGGGCTGCACTGCGATCTCGTTGGCTACTTTGGAAGGGGCTGTCTGACTAATCTAGTGGAATGACCAGACCTCTATGAACGAGAGCCTGATGCACTCGATCTTGATAACTATGGCAATGCCACTCTCTACTCTTGTGGCACCACTCGTAATATGTTTTCCTATAAAAATTGCCTCACCACCAAGCCTGGTGGCATCACGAATCAAATCTTCATCTCCTGAGGTGAGTACTACCTGAAGGGCAGTGTCTTGCTCACCTGTAACCTAGCCCAGGTCTACCTCAGCCTGTCTAGAGGTGGAAGCCTCTCAATCCCTCTCTGTGGTCATCGCCTGCAGCTCAAAGACGGCCCCGATCCCTCTATGCTACTATTGCCTGATAACGAGCATGCACGTGGTCTCTCTATGCCACAACCATCCATAGTTGTGACTAGGACTGATGTAGGAGACTCAGTATATGTGCCCCATGTGTAGATGTCTCTCGGATCTGGCTCTGCCATGCTACTTTGTCATCTCTGGCATGGGCCTCGAGCCTCGATCTTGCCATGAAAGTAATGTAACTATATGGGCTCGGGCCTCATCCTGCTCTGCTATAGTTATCACGCACCAGCCTCGAGCCTTGTCTCTCTCCGCTCTAACCGCATCTCTCTTAGCTATGAGCTACTACACTGCACTGTGTTTTGGTTATCATGCCATTGGTTGTGGCGCTATGTGTGCCTCGGGGACTGGTCCTGCGATGCTTTGGAAAAATACCCCTACACAAACACCCCGCCTCCGGGTGGTGACATGGATATATGTACTTTGGGCCCCGCGCGGCCTCGGTCCACTGTGCCTATACGCGCACCCTATCCATCATGAGGGATCCCATCAAAAGGGTCCTCGGGGTTTTGCCCCAACACCACCGCCTCTCCCCCTGCTTTGACCCGTGCCATGCCTCTATAGGTGGGTGAATACCTGCTACCCACGCTGCCTATGGAATAGTAAGATGTCGGGGTAATACTGTAGCATACCATGCTACATAATCAATATAGAGACCTTGGGTTTCTAACCTGTTGTAGTGGGTCCCATGCTTGGGGGACCACTGTAGGAAATTGGCCCCGCTCAAGTTGCTACAATATGAGGCCCCATAGTGTGCCTCTCAGATTCCCTGCGAACATGCTAGATATCCGGTTGAGGGACACCCTATACTTAGCCTACTGCCACTCGGCACTGTCAACACGATACAACTCCATGATGTAGCTGCGGCTACCAATAATAAAGTGCTCCACCAAGCACACACTGAGCTTTGTGGCATCCTCTAGCCACTAGAAGTGTCTATATGGACGCCAAATGACATCTATCACTGCTAACTCATCAAAATCCTACCTATATCTGAATACGCTACCAAGGTTACCAAAGATGTCTCTGCGAGATGCTATCCAAGCCATGTATAATGGCTCCTCGGGATCTCAAACTCAGAATGGGACAACAGGGCGTCTAATAGCAATATGATCCCATGACCATATCCGTAATAATGATGTTAGCCCCACGGTCTTATGACCATGGTATGTGATAAGATGCAAATCCCAATATAAATGGGATAGTATACACTGCCCCCAACAATATTTCTCACAACTGTAAATATCATGAACTAGTGGCAGCAATTCTCTCGGGAATGAAGTCCCTGTCTTATCGGTGAGCAGAACCCACCGATAAGCGCTGTGATATAGAGAGGTCATGTCGACACTAAAGTTTTCCTCCATAATTTCTATTTCATTAATGTATGTATTAGGAATAGGATGTTGTTAAGTATAATTAGTAGTAGCGTTTGATAGAAGATAACGGCGCCGTCAGTACGGTGCTGCCAATAATGTGGAGTACGGTAACAATCAAAGTACAATAGGAATGTTGTAAAAAGTAAATATTTGTCGTAAGTGGTCCGGTAATGTTAAAATGTCAAAGTTTGGGTAATTAGAGAAGTAGGTTCTACATGATTAGGAATTAGAAATATTATATTGGTAATAAGGACAAGGAGTGAGGTCATAAATATTTTGTGTATTTTATTTGTAAAAAGTCTAAAAATGTGGAACCCATGTAAAATGATAAGGTTTATCTTATCTTAACAGATAAGCTTACATGTACAGATAAGAGTTAAGGTATGGAATATGATTCGTCAGAGTGGATTTCTTATCCTATCTTAGAGATAGGATGGATAAGCTGAAGTTCTATAAATAGAGGCCACCCCCTCATTTAGCATAGAAAGAAGTAGTGAGAAATATTGTAGGAAGTGTGCGAAGGAAGCCATCAGTTAAAGGTGTGTTGAAGAAGCCATCAAGAGGTGTAATTGTAAAGTTTCTCCCATAGTCTTGTTGAAGTATCTCATGGGTGAGATTGTAATAGTTTCATGTTAATATTATAATTTATTTTGATATTTCATATTTTTCGTCATTCTATCTTATCATAGTCAATGGTATTCTTGTGTTCGGTTGTTGTTTTGTTTCCGGACTACATCCACCAAACTAAAGGTCATGTGCATTAGTAAATAATCATAAAGACGAGGAGTTCCCGTGAAGAATTATCATAGTGCCGGATTGGTGTTGACATTTTGGTTCCGTTACGGGGCGGACCATTCCTCGTTGGTGGATTTTCTGGAGAGATATTCCCACTTAGGCAAAAATTAATTGGAGGGTAACCTTGTTTTTACTGTGCATAGTAGTTACCATGGTAAAGTCATTTTTACCGTGAATAGTAGTTACCATGTTAAAGTCATTTTTGCCATGAATAGTAGTTACCCTGGTAAAGTCCTTTTTGCTGGGAATAGTAATTACCGCAGTAAAGTCACTTTTTACCGTGAATAGTATTTACCGCAGTAACTTCACTTTTTACCGTGAATAGTGTTTACCACAGTAAAGTCAGTTTTTACCGTAGTAAGTCAAGTTTTACCATAGTTTACCGTGGTCATTTCTATTTTACTGTAGAAAGGTGTAAAGTCACTTTCTAGTATAGTGATTCCAATTATTTGTGCACATAAGTCTTGTTAATTGTACTTGTGGGTTGGTATTTCACGGTGGTTACTTTTGAAAATGGGAAAGATTCCTGTTTTTTCAGCTCAATCTAATGAAGATGCTTCTTCTTTCATTCAAGAGTTTAAACGATCTTGTATTTGTAATGGCCTTATAAGAAGGGAACAATGGACTGAATTTTTTCCTACCTTTTTGGATGGTTCAACACTTAGGTGGTTTGAAACACTAGGTGATAATGTGAAAAATTCATGGGATTTATTAACTAAAGTTTTCTTGAAGAATTTGGTGAACAACAGAAATATGCAGATCTCATGATCGAGATCACAAAGCTATCCCAAGGAGAGAAGGAGAAGATAAGGGATTATCATGCTCGTGTTCTAGAGCTAAGGAGGAAGCTCGATGCCCAGATCCGGAAGGAAGGACTAGCGGATGGGTTGATGAATGGCATGGATAATCTCCTCTGTAAGCACTTCATTCTTGGGATGAAGCCAGAGATCAGACAATGAGTGAAGTATGACCGCCCAACTACCATTGAACAAGTAAAGGAGATTGCAAGAAGGCAAGAAGAAAGCATGGAAGAGGAGCCCAAAGAAATTGTTGCTAAAGTAGAGCCTACACCAGCACCTTTGGTCCTGAATCCACAACCACTCCCGGTGAGCACAAATATTTCTCCTAATACATCTACTGAGTATGAAGATCTGCTCAAAAAGATGGGTCAGTTAACTATTAATCTTCTTCAAGGAAAGGAATTTAGTTCTCAGGGAGGAGATAGAGGTCCAAAAAGAAATATTTCTGAAGTTGTTTGTTATGGTTGTTATAAAAAGGGTCATTATAAGTATAATTGTCCAGATAGAGCTTCTACATCTGGTAAGGGAGATAATGATAAAGGAAAAGCACCTGTGAATTCTTTTGATGTAGTAGATAAGAGCAGAAATAATGAAGTAGATGTGTTTGTAACAAAAAGAAAGAAAGAAAAAGATAATCAAGATGGAAATGATCCTAAGAAGATGAAAGAAGAAACTAGTAAGAAACATAGGAGAAGAAAGTTGGGTGTGCAGGATTTTCTGATTTCACAGGGGCAAGGACCATACTCCATCTTGGAAGATCTGTCCAAAAGGCCTGCAAATATTACATATGGTCAACTCTTGGCTATGTCTTCTGAGAAGAGGCGGGAGTTGCGAGGTGGACTCAATGCTCGAAGAAGGAAGGAGGTTGAGGTCCCTGTTTTGGAGGCAGGCGAGGCATCCCTATGCTCCACAAGATGAGGTATTATGTAATGGTATTTCAATTCATGATGTCTTAGTTGATGGAGGTGCTGCAGTTAAATGTAATGACCGAGTTTGTAATGAATATGTTGGGTTTAAAATTGATCGCCCTTCAACACTTATGTTAAGGTCATTAAATAAGGGAAAAACTAAACCATAAGGTGTAGTTTCAAATGTGGCAATATCTGTTATGGGTGTTGTATGTGTGGTAGACTTTCAGGTGATGAAAAATGGTACTGTTGCGTACCCAATGCTGCTGGGAAGACCATGGCTAAGGAGAGTTCATGCAAGAAACTACTGGAATGAAGGTTTCATGACACTTGGATGTGGTAGAGAGAGGGTGAAGATAAACGTGATCCCTCGACATCATAAAGCAGAACCTGTGGATTCAAGTGATGAAACTGATGATTGGACATCCTCTGATTACTCTAGCACCAGTGAAGTGGACACTGAAGATGAAGAAAGTGAGGTTGATGTTTCAGTCATGGATATTCTTCCAGTCACACCAACCCAGGACCCCATAAAATTATCTGAAGAAGAAGTTGATGATCGTCTCCAACAAATAAAGATTGGTGATGCTGTGATGGAGAGTGAGAAGGAATCCTACCTCCAGCTCTTTCGAAGGTACATACACCTATTCACTTTTGATTACAAGGAACTCCGCCAAGTAAGTTGGGTAGAACATTGTATTGAGCTGGTAGATGGTGCTAAGCCCATAAAGCAAATGCCATATAGAATGAATCCTAATTTTTCCAAGACTGTAAAAGAAGAAATAGATAAGTTGCTTGATGTAGGATTCATATTTGTTTGTGGAGAATTCGGGAATGGGTTTCTACTATTGTGATCTCAATAAAAAGAATGGGAAGCTACGCATTTGTGTTGATTACAGGAAGCTCAATAAGGCAACAAAGAAGGATCATTACCCTCTTCCATTTTCAGATCAGATCTTGGATGAAGTAGCTGGCCAGGAGTGCTATAGTTTTGCTGATGGATATAGCGGCTACAACCAAGTTCGTATAGCAGAGAAAGATCAGCTGAAGACCACGTTCACCACTCCTTGGGGAACGTTTGCTTATAGAGTTATGCCTTTTGGGTTGTGTAATGCTCCAACAACATTCCAACATTTGATGAATAGGGTGTTCGAACCCTACATTGGGACCTTCATCAGAGTATTTCTGGATGATTTTTGCATCTATGGGAGCAAGTTGGACCACCTGCACCAGATGGAGACAGCATTTCAAAGGTTAGATGAAGCACAAGCCTCACTAAACCCTACAAAGTGTGTCTTTGGATGTTCTAAAGGCATTTTGTTAGGGCATGTTGTATCCAGAGATGGTATTGGTACTGATCCTGATAAAGTTTCAAAAATCAAAGATTTACCATTTCCTATAAATAGAAGTAAGTTGAGATCATTTTTAGGCCATGTGGGTTACTATAGAAGGTTCATCAAGAATTTCTCAAAGATTACACAGCCACTAACCCAGTTCTTGAAGAAGGATGTTGCTTATGAACCAGGAAACAAGGCGCATGAAGCTTTTGGACAACTGAAGGAAGCCCCGTGTCCTCACTGCTTTTGAAGAATCCAGATTGGAGCAAGCCATTCATTGTGTACACTGATGCCTCAGATGCAACACTAGGTAGTACTTTGAGCCAAAAGGATGAAAATGGGAATGAACATCCAATTTACTTTGGGAGCAGACAAATGAGTAGTGCTGAGGTAAACTATACTGTAACTGAAAAAGAGGCTCTGGCTATCATTTTTGCTGTAAAGAAGTTTAGAAATTACTTGCTAGGGCAGAAATTTATAGTTGTAATGATCATCAGGCTCTGAAATATATTGTCAATAAGCCTAACCCATCAGGGAGGATAGCAAGATGGATAATTTTGCTACAAGAATTTGAATTTGATATTATAGATAGGCCAGGAAAGAAGCATGTCAATGCAGATGCACTCTCTCGAGCCTATGATGGTTTAGGATCATCTTGTGATGATGATGATTTTCCGATGCAAAGATTGTTCTCCTTGACACAATCCCTAGTGAATACATAGATATTTGGAATTATCTCGAATGAATTCAAGTTTCTGATGGTGCCAATGCAAAGACTAAGAGAAAGATTACTCAAGCCGATCGTCCATATTCTATTCTCGTGGGAGCATTATTTCGAATAGGACCTGATGGACAGTACAAGAGGGCAGTTGGACGTGATCAAGGAAAGGAGCTGCTAGAAGAATTCCACAATGGTACATGTGGAGGGCACTTCTCTGGACAACTTACGCAAGAAGGATCTTGGATGCAGTTATCACCGCCCACTCTTTTTAAAGATTGTTATAATTATTGTAAGACATGTGATATTTGTCAAACACATGGTAACCGTAAGACTTCATCACCCATTATGTCTTATTCTTCCCCTTGGTCCCTTTGAAAAATGGGGAATAGACATTGTAGGTCCACTTCCAACTACATCACATCAAAATAAGTATATTGTAGTTGCCACAGATTATTTAACCAAGTGGGTTGAAGCTAGGCCATTGAAAACAGCTTCCATGGATGAAGTGGCAAGGTTCATATATGAACGCATTGTCACCAGATTTGGTTGTCCATTAGAAATTGTAATAGATCAAGGAAGCCACTTCATTAATGAGGTGGTAGAAGCCCTAGTCAATAAGTTTTCTATCAAGCACAGGAAGGCAACAACATACAAGCCAAGCACAAATGGACAGGTGGAACGAACAAATTTTGTGTTGTGTCAAATTCTAGCAAAAGATGCAGCCTTGCAGGTACATAAATGGGATAAAAGGATTCATGCAGCATTGTGGGCATATAGGGCAACATCAAAGTCAGCAACAGGATACTCCCCATTTCAGTTGGCCTATGGCATTGATCCAGTTCTTCCTATTGAGTTTGATATTCCCACTGTGAGAGTTATGAAAAATGAAAGGATGGATGAAAGTGATTCAGTAAAAGAAAGGTTGGTACATCTTCATTTGCTAGAGGAAATGAGGGAAATAACAAAGGATACAAGCCATAAGAAGAAAATGAAGCAGAAGGAATACTTTGATCAAAAGATCCGATGGTCTCCATTTCATGTGAATGACTTGGTCCTAGTATATGATTCCAGATACAAAAAAAGAAGATAGAGAAAATTTCTTCCAACATGGATGGGGCCCTACAAAATAGCAATCGTGCATGAAAATGGTACGTGCACTGATCGGAGGAATTGGATGGCACTCCCATTACGAAATGGGTTAACCACGACAAGTTGAATATTTTCCAAGCACTGAATAGTCTACTCAAGGACGAGTAGAAGCTAGGAAGGGGGAAGATGTCGACACTAAAATTTTCCTCCATAATTTCTATTTCATTAATGTATTTATTAGGAATAGGATGTTGTTAAGTATAATTAGTAGTAGCGTTTGATAGAAGATAACGGTGCCATCGATGCAAGTGCTGCCAATAATGTGGAGTACAAAAGAATAATCAAAGTACAATAGGAATGTTGTAAAAAGTAAATATTTGTCGTAAGTGGTCCGGTAATGTTAAAATGTCAAAGTTTGGGTAATTAGAGAAGTAGGGTCTACATGATTAGGAATTAGAAATATTATATTGGTAATAAGGACAAGGAGTGAGGTCATAAATATTTTGTGTATTTTATTTGTAAAAAGTCTAAAAATGTGGAACCCATGTAAAATGATAAGGTTTATCTTATCTTAACAGATAAGCTTACATGTACAGATAAGAGTTAAGGTATGGAATATGATTCGTCAGAGTGGATTTCTTATCCTATCTTAGAGATAGGATGGATAAGCCTGGAAGTTCTATAAATAGAGAGGCCACCCCCCTCATTTAGCATAGAAAGAAGTAGTGAGAAATATTGTAGGAAGTGTGCGAAGGAAGCCATCAGTTAAAGGTGTGTTGAAGAAGCCATCAAGAGGTGTAATTGTAAAGTTTCTCCCATAGTCTTGTTGAAGTATCTCATGGGTGAGATTGTAACAGTTTCATGTTAATATTATAATTTATTTTGATATTTCAGATTTTTCATCATTCTGTCTTATCATAGTCAATGGTATTCTTGTGTTCGGTTGTTGTTTTGTTTCCAGATTACATCCACCAAACTAAAGGCTGTGCATTAGTAAATAATCATAGCACGAGGAGTTCCCGGTGAAGAATTATCATAGTGCCGGATTGTGTTGTAGTCCCCAATGCAATTTCGGGTCAGAGATACACTCATGTAGGGCTACAATCATCCCGTCATGTGGGATGTCATCCACACCAAATAAGGCATTGTATGCTGCTTTGATGAGACCTGCATCCGTATTGTACTAGATCAATGTACCCATCATGGGCACACGTAGAATCATCACACATCCTCTATAGTCACTATCATCTCACCTGTGGGTAGTCTAAAGCACTAACTCTCACTGTGCCATCGCTCGGAAAGCCCAGTTAGGAGGTCGTGATCCAATACAATTGATGGCATCTGAGCCATGTGGCCCACCCTCGATCGCCTCTAGCAATGTGGCCATCTCTTGAGGTCGCGCGGGCGCATACTTCTTGCCCTCTAACTTGGCAATGGGAGTGACGCTCCCTCATCTGCAATACTTAGTCGTCTCTATAAAATAACATGCCACTTGTTAGTTTCTAACATTTCCTCTAAAAAAATCTCATCTTTTAGGGTTCACCCACAAATCCTAAAAATTCTTCTAAGTGTCACATTTTTGGACACTTTCCTATCTTTTTCTGCCTGTCTAGGGTGCCTGCGTGCCCTTTTGGGCATGTGCGCCACGTTTGTGGCCTACACCTAAACACGTGTGTTTTCTAGCACGTGCGCCTCCTTTGGATGCTCGCGTGGTCTTTTTGGCATGTATGCCACCAATTTGATGCTTGTGTGTGCATATGTGCACTTTTTCCTACGTGCGCTTGACTATCTATGCTTGTGCCATGCTTTTAGCGTGTGAACCCCTTTCTGGTGTGTGTGCATGTGCGCACATGTGCTCGTGAGTGCGTGTGTGTGTTTGTGTGTGTGTGATTTTTGAATGCGCGTGTGCACGCATAGACCTGGCGTCTGCACCCTTAAATGGATGCCTGCACCCCCAAAATGGTGCATACGCACCCTATCCCATGCCTGGTGCTGCACACAGGCATGCCTACACATTTTCTATGCCTAAATTCCCTAATTAATGCATTAATGACAAAATTTTAAAGGCAAGGTTGTGATACTCACAAATGGGCCCTCATCTACGTGCCTCTGGTACCCCCGGACTACATCAGCATGCCTCAAATGGTCTCGTGTGATCACCATCTCTCTTGAGTGTCAGAGCCTCATGCTAAGTTTTCTAAACTAAGCAGTTAAAATGAATTGATTGCGATGTTTTTACCCCCTTGCATGGGGTATATTAACCTATTTTTCACCATTCGGAAGGCCGGGAAACCTGTTTCGATTACCGTTTTCTCCTTTGTTCGCTGTGGAATAATTATTTTTCTCTTCTTTTTCATTGTATTGGGGCATTTTTTTCCGATACCCCTTTCTTCTCCCTCGAACAATTTTTATTTCTCCCTGGTGATTTTTATTCTTCTTCACACTCTCGTAAATAATTATTTTTCAAATAATTATTTTTTTCTTGATTTTTCCACTAAACAAGGACTTTATTTGTCATTTGTTTCTCTTTTCTTCCACCTAGGGCACTTTTTGTCGCCTCTAGGCCCATCGCTTTCTTCTTCTACTTTCTTCTACTATTCATCACACTTTGAAAAGAAAAGAAAAATAACTATATATATATATCTATATCTATATATATATATATATAGATATAGATATATCTATATATATATATATATATATAGATATATATATATATATATATAGATATATATATATAGATATATATATATATATATATATATATATATATATATATATATATATATATATATATCAAAAAATCCAAAAACAGGGAAATTTTTTTCCAAAAAATCCTAAATAGTAAAAAACCCTACAAAAATGGTAACTTGTGTATTACGGCTGAAACTTGTGTCTTGCGCATGGTATTTTCTCCATATCCTGTTGGTTTGTCTCACATCTTCCCGATTAATATGACTTGCAGATCATCGTTCGCAACCATTCACAAAGCCAACCGCTTGCTTCGTCTTTACTCGGGGCACTTTTTTGCTTGGCGTTGTTTCGTTGCGCACAAACGTTTTTCATGGACCCATGTCCATTTTCATTTCCCCTTGCATGTATCCTTTCTCGGGCATCATTTTTAACCCTTATTGTCAATCACGAACTTGTGAATCTCTTCAAGACTTGATAACAAAACATATATACAACTGTCTTGACCGTTGTTGGGTTGATATGTGCATTCGTACTTGTTTTCCATGTTACATGAGCTTGTTTCCTTCTCGTATTGCATTGCATTATTATATTTTGTGTGGATTTGGTACTTTCAGAAATGGAAAATTGTTTGTACTATGGATTTTCATGTCATTCTACCTTTGTCGTATGCTTATATTTTTCATAAGGACCGATGATATAGTTCCTATGGCAATATGACGACATAAAATTTGTTCCAAACAAATAAGTGGCTAGAGGCTAAGCTCTTCTCTCCCCTTGTCCATATTTCTTCTACACCACTTCACTTTCACCCCTAATTCTCCCTCTCATGAGAGCATCCTACCTATTCCCCATTATTCTATCTCGTATCTCACCTTTTTGATCGTTAATTGATTAAGTTTATTATCCAAATAATCCCCAATTAACGACCTTCTTAATAAATCACCCTTCTACCTAGACTAATTAATTATTATTAATTAATTAGCTTTCCTTCCATTTAACCAATAAATTAATATTTAATTGATTTAATCTCCTTATAATAGCCTAAATCGTACTAATATTCCTCTAATTAGCTTCTATAAGCTTACATCTACCTATTAGTTAATCACCATTGATTAACTAAAGCACCCCCAACTCCCATGACTTGCTAAACATGTATTAAACCCTTCTAAAGTAAGGCTACCTTTAATAAAGAAACCTTATTCATTCCTAATCATGTTTTACCTTTATTTCACATTCATGAGAATGTTTTGAATCATTTATCCTTGGGGCTATATAAAAGCCCTCCTCCTACCTTTATACCCACACCTAAACCGCTTAAGAGAGAAAATGCAAAGCATATAGCAAAGAGACTAAGAGCTTGCACTTTTTCCTCTTGAGAGTTAATCATCTTGAAGAGTTAAGCCTTTTTCTTAAAGTGCTTAGGTCATATGGTAGGTGTCAAAAGGGTCTTGTAGCCCAACTTTGATTAGCCCCCATTCCTAGGTTCTTGGAACATTAAGGACAACTGTTTTTGATAGCCATGAAACCTACCTAGGTTCCTTCATTTATATGTTGTTAGAGAATAGAGGATATTTAGGTGCTTAACATAGTTGATTTCATAGTTTTGTATTGATAAATGTTAGCATCTAACCCTTTATTAATTCTTATCATGATGGTGTTTATAATTTTGTTTAATTCTTGCTAATTTAGACTATTTAGGTGTTAGTCTTTGTTGACATTAGCATTAGTTTAAAAAACACTTGCACACAAGAGGTACTTGGGAGGCATAAGATTATGTAGGGGTTGAGATGAATATTTTGGTGGGTTTTTAAGGTGGTCACCCATTCCCCATTGGGAGGTATAAGTAACTTCCCCATAGATCTTTCTCTTTTGGCCTTTGTGTGATGAGGCCTTGTATATTTTGTTACTATCCTTCTTGTGACTGTAACTACATTTTATTTTGGACTGTGATATGATTGTGAAATCTATTTTGTGTTGTGGAAGCTTGTCTTGTTGCCATGAGTTGAATCCATTTCCTATTGTAATGTGGTTGGGGCTCGGGGCCAATGAGGAGGACGACTTCTCCTCTTCATTGGAATTCTTGGTTGGGTGGAGAGCATTGCCTCTCCCCCTTTTCTTTGTTGTGACCAAATGAAATCTGGCGGATCTCTCTTGTTGTCATTTCTTGGAGCTGTGTATGAAGAAAAATATTGCAGTTCTCCTTGGGTTCCCTTATTGTGAAATTTCCCACTTTAAGTGGATGACATTGTAATATTAATTGTGGTGAAAAGATTTTCTATTTTGGATATGAAGTTACATTCGAATGAGAAAGATTTATTTTGTAAGTTGTCTTTTGGTGAATAGAAAAGAAGTTGTAAAGGAAATTATTTCAGTTTAATAGAAGTTGATTTACTTTATACAAAATGGAGTTTCTCCTGCTTGGAAATCTGTTGATTGAAATACTTTTGCAAACTCTCTGTTTGAAGGCTGGAAAAGTCTGTGTTAGGAAATATTACCTTCCTCTGTATTACTTGAAAGGCACGTTTTGAAAATAGAATTACAATATTTCTTTTCACATATTGATTGAAGGAAAGTTTGGCAAATAAAATAGATAAATTTCTAGTTTGAAATACATATATCTTTGTTATATTGTTTCAAACTTAATATGAAAGACAAAATGAAAACTTAAAATGAACTAAGGATGATCAAAACACATCCCAAAATAGTTTGTATTGCTCAATAAATTTACATAGTTCATCTTTAATTGGGAAAGAGGAAAAATAATGCAATTTCACATAAAAGAAAGGAAATTTGTTTTGAAATACTCAACCATTAATATTTTATCCTTGCAATCCATTTGAAATCCTTCAAGTGCAACTCTCCATGTCTATTTGGCATGTTGAAGAAGTAAGAAAAATGGATCGAATCAATTCGATAGTTGAAAAAGTTTAATTCACATTTTAATGGTAGGAAAGATGTTTTTGTCAAATTCACCCACTTAAGTTATGCAAAAATGAATTTTGATGTTTCATATACAAAGAGAAGATCGAGCCCTTTCCAAAATTTCCTCATTTTACAAGATCCGAGCTTCCAGTCGGAAGTTCTGGCCATCTAAAGTTTTTGTTTGTAAAAGTTTATTTTTTTCCAAATTCCTCCACGGCCCCATGGCCCCACCAATTGGCTTTTGGAAAAACACCTCCGCGGGTTCGCGGACCCACACCTTAAAACTTTTCTTTTAGAAAAATTGGCACAAAATATTAAGTATCCCTGCTGGCCTGCTTCCCCTATCACCGTAGGTCCGACATGTGGTTTTTTCAGGGCATCGGCAAAGGCACAGATTATTTTAGACCTTATCGATTTTAGAAAAGATTGGCAAAAATTTATAACTTTCTCTGCCGCCTGCCTCCCCCAGCAGTCACCGTCGGATTGACACATGGCTTCACTAGGCATCGGTGGAGGCGTGCGTTATTTTTAACCTTCGCACTTTTTAACAAAAATGCTAACATTTCTAAGTTTTCCCCAATGATCTGTTTTTCCTCTTGTAGCTTTTGGGCTGTGACACACTGTCGGCAAAGGTGTGGATGTTTTAAAACCTTTTCACCCTTTCAACAAAAAAAGCTTAAAATCCTAAGTGCCTCCAACAACCTGCCTTTCCACGTTGGGTCAAAATTTTGGATATGTGTCCCTTGCGGCCTTAGGCTTACTTTCTTCTTTAGGCGTGAAGCCCCACCGCGGGCTCGCAGTGTAACTTGTGCTTTTTGCCAAAAGTGCAAAGTGCCAAATTACCTCCCGAGCTATGCTAGCTCAAACATTTACTAGGTGATAAGTCTTCCCGGGCCCGTGGGCCTTCCTTTGGGAAAAATTTCTTCCCAAGCCCACATGCCTGCCTTTGGGAAAATTTTCTTCCTAGGCCCGCAGCCCACCTTTGGGAAAAATTTCCTCCCTAGGCCCACCGACCTGTAACTTAAGAAATATGAGGAGTTAGGAGGACTTCTTTATATCATTGGAAAGGGGAAGAAATTTCCTATCTAATGGAAATATTTTTAGGAAACCTTAAGTGCATTAAATATGTGAAAAATCAGGTTGAAGTGCAAAGATGAGTCTGAGAGTGGGTAAGTGGGAAATTACCCCTTTTAACTTAAATGTTTAACTCTAAAGCATGGGTTGACCTTTTTAAAGGGTCACGTTAGGGGATAAGAGAATTTTTTCTAACCCATGTAAATAAGAACCTTGTTTATTGTTTAGACCTAGTGAAATTAAAAACCTTGGGCATTTAATTGTTTTGGCCCCTTTGACCCTCTAAAATTAATTAAGGAATATTTAACTATAGTGTTAATTTAATTGTTTATTAAATTAACACCTAAGATAAATTTAACTATATTTGGATTAATTACACTCATTAATTTTGTAATGTGGATCTAATGTTTGTTACAATGGGAAAATTTCATTTATTAAATTATAATTGACTTTGAACCTTTCTTGTGATAACTATTGCTTGAAGCTTGGTAGTGGTCACGCTTTTCAACAAAAATTATTGCATAATTTTTCTATCTAAACCTAGGTTGTGTCTTCACCAATCCGGCACTATGATAATTCTTCACCGGGAACTCCTCGTGCTATGATTATTTACTAATGCACAGCCTTTAGTTTGGTGGATGTAATCTGGAAACAAAACAACAACATAACACAAAAATACCATCGACTATGATAAGACGGAATGATGACAAATCTGAAATATCAAAGTAAATTATAATATTAACATGAAATTGTTACAATCTCACCCATGAGGTACTTCAACAAGACTATGGGAGAAACTTTACAATTACACCTCTTGATGGCTTCTTCAACACACCTTTAACTGATGGCTTCCTTTGCACACTTCCTACAATATTTCTCACTACTTCTTTCTATGCTAAATGAGGGGGGTGGCCTCTCTATTTATAGAACTTCCAGGCTTATCCATCCTATCTCTAAGATAGGATAAGAAATCCACTCTGACGAATCATATTCCATACCTTAACTCTTATCTGTACATGTAAGCTTATCTCTTAAGATAAGATAAACCTTATCATTTTACATGGGTTCCACATTTTTAGACTTTTTACAAATAAAATACACAAAATATTTATGACCTCACTCCTTGTCCTTATTACCAATATAATATTCTAATTCCTAATCATGTAGACCCTACTTCTCTAATTACCCAAACTTTGACATTTTAACATTACCGACCACTTACAACAAATATTTACTTTTTACAACATTCCTATTGTACTTTGACTGTTACCGTACTCCACATTATTGGCAACACCGTACTGACGGCGCCGTTATCTTCTATCAGACGCTACTACTAATTATACTTAACAACATCCTATTCCTAATACATACATTAATGAAATAGAAATTATGGAGGAAAATTTTAGTGTCAACATCTTCCCCCTTCCTAGCTTCTACTCCGTCCTCGGAGTAGACTATTCTGGTGCTTGGAAAATCTTCAACTTGTCGTGGTTGACCCATTTCGTAATGGGAGTGCCATCCAATTCCTCTAGTCAATACGTACCATTTTCATGCACAGCTGCTATTTTGTAGGGCCCCATCCATTTTGGAAGAAATTTTCTCTGTCTTCTTTTTTTGTATCTGGAATCATATACTAGGACCAAGTCATTCACATGAAATGGAGACCAATGGATCTTTTGATCAAAGTATTCCTTCTGCTTCACTTTCTTCTTATAGCTTGTATCCTTAGCTATTTCCCTCATTTCCTCTAGCAAATGAAGATGTACCAACCTTTATTTTACTGAATCACTTTCATCCATCCTTTTATTTTCCATAACTCTGACCGTGGGAATATCAAACTCAATAGGAAGAACTGGATCAATGCCATAAGCCAACTGAAATGGTAACTCTTTGATTTTTGAAACTTTATCAGGATCAGTACCAATACCATCTCTGGATACAACATGCCCTAACAAAACGCCTTTAGAACATCCAAAGACACACTTTGTAGGGTTTAGTGAGGCTTGTGCTTCATCTAACCTTTGAAATGCTATCTCCATCTCAAAGGTGGTCCAACTTGCTCCCATAGATGTAAAAATCATCCAGAAATACTCTGATGAAGGTCCCAATGTAGGGTTCGAACACCCTATTCATCAAACGCTGGAATGTTGCTGGAGCATTACACAACCCAAAAGGCATAACTCTATAAGCAAACGTTCCCCAAGGAGTGGTGAACGTGGTCTTCAGCTGATCTTTCTCTGCTATACAAACTTGGTTGTAGCCGCTATATCCATCAGCAAAACTATAGCACTCCTGGCCAACTACTTCATCCAAAATATGATCTGAAAATGGAAGAGGGTAATGATCCTTCTTTGTTGCCTTATTGAGCTTCCTATAATCAACACAAATGCGTAGCTTCCCATTCTTTTTTATTGAGATCACAATGGGAGAAACCCATTCTGAATTCTCCACAGCAAATATGAATCCTACATCAAGCAACTTATCTATTTCTTCTTTTACGGTCTTGGAAAAATGAGGATTCATTTTATATGGCATTTGCTTTATGGGCTTAGCACCATCTACCAGCTCAATAGAATGTTCTACCCAACTTACTTGACGGAGTTCCTTGTAATCAAAAGTGAATAGGTGTATGTACCTTCGAAAGAGCTAGAGGTAGGATTCCTTCTCACTCTCCATCACAACATCACCAATCTTTATTTGTTGGAGACGATCATCAACTTCTTCTTCAGATAATTTTATGGGGTCATGAGTTGGTGTGACTAGAAGGATATCCATGACTGAAACATCCACCTCGCTTTCTTCATCTTCAGTGTCCACTTCACTGGTACTAGAGTAATCAAAGGATGTCCAATCATTAGTTTCATCACTTGAATCCACAGGTTCTGCCTTATGATGTCGAGGGATCACATTTATCTTCACCCTCTCTCTACCACGTCCAAGTGTCATGAAACCTTCATTCCAGTAGTTTCTTGCATGAACTCTCCTTAGCCATGGTCTTCCCAACAGCATTGGGTACGCAACAATACCATTTTTCATCACCTGAAAGTCTACCACACATACAACACCCATAACAGATATTGCCACATTTGAAACTACACCTTCGGTTTAGTTTTTCCTTTATTTAATGACCTTAACATAAGTGTTGAAGGGCGATCAATTTTTAAACCCAACATATTCATTACGTGACTTCGGTCATTACATTAATCGCAACACCTCCATCAACTAAGACATCATGAATTGAAATACCATTACATAATACCTCACCTTGTGGAGCATAGGGATCTGCCTCTGCCTCCAAAACAGGGACCTCAACCTCCTTCCTTCTTCGAGCATTGAGTCCACCTCGCAACTCCCGCCTCTTCTCGAAGACATAGCCAAGAGTTGACCATATGTAATATTTGCAGCCTTTTGGACAGATCTTCCAAGATGGAGTATGGTCCTTGCCCTCGTGAAATCGTAAAGTCCCGCACACCCAACTTTCTTCTCCTATGTTTCTTACTAGTTTCTCCTTTCATCTTCTTAGGATCAGTTCCCATCTTGATTATATTTTTCTTTCTTTCTTTTTGTTACAAACACATCTATTCATTATTTCTACTCTTATCTACTACATCAAGAGAATTCACAGGTGCTTTTCCTTTATCATTATCTCTTGTACTGATGTAGAAGCTTTATCTAGACAATTATACTTATAATGACCCTTTTTATAACAACCATAACAAACAACTTCAGAAATATTTCTTTTTGGACCTCTATCTCCTCCCTGAGAACTAAATTCCTTTCCTTGAAGAAGATTAATAGTTAACTGGCCCATCTTCCTAAGCAGATCTTCATACTCAGTAGATGTACTAGGAGAAATATTTGTGCTCACCGGGAGTGGTTGTGGATTCTGGACCAAAGGTGCTGGTGTAGGCTCTACTTTAACAACAATTTCTTTGGGCTCCTCTTCCATGCTTTCTTCTTGCCTTCTTGCAATCTCCTTTGCTTGTTCAATGGTAGCTGGGCGGTCATACTTCACTCGTTGTCTGATCTTTGGCTTCATCCCAAGAATGAAGTGCTTACAGAGGAGATTATCCACACCATTCATCAACCCATCCGCTAGTCCTTCCTTCCGGATCTGGGCATCGAGCTTCCTCCTTAGCTCTAGAACACGAGCATGATAATCCCTTATCTTCTCCTTCTCTCCTTGGGATAGCTTTGTGATCTCGATCATGAGATCTGCATATTTCTGTTGTTCACCAAATTCTTCAAGAAAACTTTCAGTTAATAAATCCCATGAATTTTTCACATTATCACCTAGTGTTTCAAACCACCTAAGTGCTGAACCATCCAAAAAGGTAGGAAAAAATTCAGTCCATTGTTCCCTTCTTATGAGGCCATTACAAATACAAGATCGTTTAAACTCTTGAATGAAAGAAGAAGCATCTTCATTAGATTGAGCTGAAAAAATAGGAATCTTTCCCATTTTCAAAAGTAACCACCGTGAAATACCAACCCACAAGTACAATCAACAAGACTTATGTGCACAAATAATTGGAATTACTATAGAAATGACCACGGTAAACTATGGTAAAACTTGACTTACTACGGTAAAAGTGAAGTTATCATGTAAATACTATTCACGATAAAAAGTGACTTTACTGTGATAAATACTATTCACAAAGCAAAAATGACTTTATCATGGTAACTACTATTCACGGTAAAATGACTTTACCATGGTAACTACTATGCACAGTAAAAACAAGGTTACCCTCCAATTGATTTTTAACTAAGTGGGAATATCTCTCCAGAAAATCCACCAACGAGGAATGGTCCCGGCAATGGAACCAAAATGTCATCACCAATCCAGCACTATGATAATTCTTCACCGAGAACTCCTCGTGCTATGATTATTTACTAATGCACAGCCTTTAGTTTGGTGGATGTAATCTGGAAACAAAACAACAACATAACACAAAAATACCATCGACTATGATAAGACGGAATGATGACAAATCTGAAATATCAAAGTAAATTATAATATTAACATGAAATTGTTACAATCTCACCCATGAGGTACTTCAACAAGACTATGGGAGAAACTTTACAATTACACCTCTTGATGGCTTCTTCAACACACCTTTAACTGATGGCTTCCTTTGCACACTTCCTACAATATTTCTCACTACTTTTTCTATGCTAAATGAGGGGGGTGGCCTCTCTATTTATAGAACTTCCAGGCTTATCCATCCTATCTCTAAGATAGGATAAGAAATCCACTCTGACGAATCATATTCCATACCTTAACTCTTATCTGTACATGTAAGCTTATCTCTTAAGATAAGATAAACCTTATCATTTTACATGGGTTCCACATTTTTAGACTTTTTACAAATAAAATACACAAAATATTTATGACCTCACTCCTTGTCCTTATTACCAATATAATATTCTAATTCCTAATCATGTAGACCCTACTTCTCTAATTACCCAAACTTTGACATTTTAACATTACCGGACCACTTACGACAAATATTTACTTTTTACAACATTCCTATTGTACTTTGATCATTCTTGTACTCCACATTATTGGCGACACCGTACTGATGGCGCCGTTATCTTCTATCAGACGCTACTACTAATTATACTTAACAACATCCTATTCCTAATACATACATTAATGAAATAGAAATTATGGAGGAAAATTTTAGTGTCGGCGAGTTTGTTCTTGGGTCTCAAGTGGTTGCTTTAGTAGGCGTGACACGTACCTTATATTGATTGTTGGGACTACCTACTTGACTTGTCTAACTCAACACTTTAGGATAATTTGAGCTCGATCTTACATTAATGTCTTGATCATTTTGATTAATTGGGCCATTTTCAGTGCTCTTTACTCTTCATAGGATTTAATGTGATTTGAAGTATGATTTTAATTAATTAATGGAATATTGTTACTTAATAAATGATGAAAAATATTAATTTGATTTTATCACCTTCAAAATAAGTCTAATGTCGAATATTTAGGTGTTAGAAACAAGATAAATCCAAAATCCATAGCCTTTTCTAGCATCCTCAAAGACTACATGGTAAAATGGATGTTTTAAAGCTCAGTGTCGACATCCATCAAAGAATTATGAAAAAGGGATTTTTGACATATCAAATCATTTTCTAGCGTCCTCTACATATTTATAATCCCAAAAGTATATCATGTACAATTATCTCTAAGTGCATTCATTACTTCCCCAAGTGGGATATGCCTCCTAAACACATCTTGAAAGTGATTCCATGAATCTAAAAATCCTCATTGATTCCAAATAATAATCTGACATTGGTTAGCTAGCTTAGTCCACATTAACATATATCCCTTTATATGCCATGATCCTTATACCAATAGGTTCGCACTACGGTGGATGTGACCTTCTTCTTGACATAATGGCTGATTGGTCATACGAAACATATGTTTTATTTCTTAGTCTTTTGATATCATCTTCTTTAGATTCATAATCCCAAATTAATACTTATACAATTTCCTCTAAATACATGCCTTACTACCCCAAGTTATATATTCCTCTTCACCGAATCTTGAACTTTCTTCTACAACTCTAAAATTCCTCATTGAATCAAAAAAATTATTCCACATCTGTGTGTTGGCTTGATCTGTAATAAGATATAAACCTCAATATATGATGATCCTAATGCTAATAAGGGTGATGCCTTTATAGCAATGGTCATCTTAATAACATAATATTAGATTGGTTATGGGATGACTATTTATGCTTTCGACCATTTCATATCCTTTTTTTTTTTCATAATAACAAAATAATATCATGTAATATTTCCTCTAAATACATGCCTTTGTAGCTCAAATTAAATACACCTCTTCAATGCAGCTTGGAATTTCTCTTACAACTCTAAGAATACCCATTGAATTAAAAAATTAATCCCACATTAGTTAGTTGTATTCATTCATGATAACATATAAACCCCAATATATCATTATTTGTATGCTAATGGGGAAATACCACAATTGAAATCACCATATTACTAACATAATGTTTGACTAGTTCTAGGATGATTATGTTTACATTCTTGCACACACACACATGCACACAGACACTCACATGCACATGTACATGTACACAAAAACGCATACAAATACACACGTGTACACACACACGCACACACACACACAAGCACATAGGCACACACAGACACATAGGCACAAAGGAACGTGAGCGCATACACATGCACACCTGAAAACAAACACACACACACACACGTGCACACACACACACACACACACACACACACACACACACACACACACTCATGTGTAGATGTGCACACACACACCATGCACGCACGTGTAAACAAACACACACACACACAAAAACATGTAAAAATTCACACGTACACACGTACACGTGCACATGCGTGCACACACAAACACACACATACCTATGTGATCACATGCACACACACATGCACACACATGCGTACACTCACACACACACATATGTGTGTGTGTATATGCAGATGCACACACACACAAACACATACACACGTGTGCGCACACACACACACACGTAAACACACACACCCACCCACCTACATGTGCATACACACACATGTGCATGCTTTAATTTATATTTGAACCACTTTTACAAATGTAAAAATCATTAGTTAATCAAAAAATTAATTTCACGTTTAATGGTTTCCTTGGTCTTTTGTAACATTGGAGATATCACGATCCTTATGCCAATAATTGTTTTACGATAATGGAAGAAAGCATTTTACTAACATAATGGTTGATCGGTTATAGGATGAGTATGGTTTATTTCTCATCCTTCCCATATCCTCCTCTATGGATTCATAATCACAAAAATAATAATGTACAATTACATCTAAATACATGACATATTACCCTAATTCGAAACCTCTTCGATATATCTTGAAATTACTTCTACAACTCTAACAATCATCAATTTCTCATTGTTGTATAAATATATAAAATCCTCATATGAAATTGGACTTTTTACTACCTTTAGAACTCTTTGTTCTTGAGCCAACTTCAACAATTTTGACCTACGTAAGTCTCATTTCACTATTAATTATTTTTACTAACCTATTTGTAATAGAACACCTTACTCATAAAATAGATGATATACACAATTAATAATAATGATTATGAAAATAAAAATATTTTACTGTTACTAATAAATGTACTACCATCTCCAATTTTTTTTTCAAGTAAGATCCAACATAGGGAGGAGAAATTTTTATTAGAGGTGGAGAACCTATCATATCTTTTGGATGATTTCAAGAGCACTTAATGATGTGTTTATAGGCAGGTCTCTTTGGATTCTCCCCATTATTTCTCTCCTTATTATGGGTGTGGAAAATATTTTCATCATTTCCTCTCTAGGAGTAGGGGAAACTTCTTATATTTTTCCAAGAGGCATCCACATCACTAAATTGATAGTGTATTTTTATTGAATCGAAAGCAATGAAGGGGTTTGGGGATTTCCACCCCAAGAAAATATTATATTGCATACTCCTTATAGGTAGGGAGAGGAATCTATGGAAAAGTAATAGAAATAATGGGTGGGATACCATTCTAAAAATTTTAACACTACAAGAACATGTTTATATGGTGGATATTGAATCAAAAGGTTGGGAATAATGGTAAGTGTGGCTCTGAAACTTGAAGTCTTAAGTTCCCAATGCTCCAAGTGTAGACTCCAAAGATGACAAGTAAGACCAAATTCAAGAACTTTAAGGATATAATGGTGAATTGGAAAGTGAAAACATTTTGAATGAATGATGATGATATGGAAAGAGCACTACTCAAATTGTTAGTATAAATTTCATCTATAGTAATTAGCTATTCAAATAGCTATTTTTTTTTTAACTATATTATATCCCTTGGATTTACCCTCTCTTTAAAAACCACAATATTCACCAAATTCATAAATCTAGAGAGTAAAATGATCCTAATAATTAAATGGACTTGTATGTTGGGAAAAAATGTGTCTTAATAGATTACACTCTTAATCAGCCATTTCACTAGGGTATGAGGTAATGAATAGGAGACATACATAAAATAACACACGATGAGTAGATTTAACCCTATTAAAACAAATGCTAGGGTTGTATACATAGAGGGAAGTAATCCCTACATGGGTGATCGTGTCAACCAAGGATGACAAAATTCCATGCAAAATCAATATAGGTGTCATGGATCAAACAAGTCGAGGGACATCGTGCCAAATGATTAGATGCAAGCAAGGCATCAGAGTGCAATGTGTATGAGAAATAGAGGGACAAGGATAACTAATGCCAGAAAACTAAGGCTAGGACCATAGAGTGATAATGTCTCTATGTATCTGCGCTAACCCATAATGATTATGTGAATAATCATTCCCTATTCCCAAACATCCATTTAAGGCACCCTCTTAAGAAATAGATGCATTAGTGACCTTTATCTACAAAAATAAATTGTTAGTAATAGGTTTGAAAGATGAAAAGTGAAAAATTAGGTGTATACATGACTATCATGATTGATCATATACATTTATAAATTAAAATTTATCTTCTTTGGATGTCCTAATCTCTAGAGGGCTGAAACAAAAATTAAGGGTTAAGGGACAAGTTGGTTTCATGAATAATTTCCACACAAGAGATTATATTTTCTCTTTGAAATTTATAATTTAGGAAGTGTTGTTGCAAAATCACAACACCCTCAAATGACCAAGTTGTGGATGGGGCATTCAATGTGATTTCCCAACATGGGGCTATCTTTGAAGTTGTGGGACCTATGAAACTTGAGACAACCCTCCGAAGAAGGCCGGTTCCTACTCCTAAACCTACCTACCACAACTACTCCTAATGCAAGCAAAACCTAGCTAGACCTAAACTAAACTTGCAAGGAGATAGGGAGATAAATTGCATGAAATAAAAACCTACACTAAGAGCAAAGATACATCAAGAAAATGATATGCTAGCCACTTTCCCATCTTGCAAAAAAAATGAAGGAATGAACCTAGAGAGGGTGGCCTTGTACCACAGACTAGATCACACTCAATGTATTATGGAGAGGATAGACAACAATATCACAAACCATGATGCAAACATTCACCATTCCATGAATAAACACAACACACCAAATTTGTAATGAATAAGAAATGTACACAACCACCCGATTCATAAAGAGAGGTAATATGAGATAATGGAATCATGCAAGGCTAGAAGATTAACAAAAACATAATTTCATTGCTCCTTTAAATTTACATAGTACATCATGAGGTAAAGGAATACATGAAGCCTTTACATTGGTTTTTAGGAATGCTTAAAGCCCCAGATCTGAGAAGAATAGGGGTGCATGGGGAGAAAATGACTAACTCTTTGCATTGTGTAACCCCCTTACATTTATAGAAGAAAAATTGGAGGAGAGAGAGAGAGAGGAAACCCAAAATCTCTTCCAACCACCTATAAAATCCATCATGATACTTGCAACAAGGATGGGAAAAATTGAAAAACCCATATCTTCATGTACTTTACCTTGTTAAAGAAGAAAATAGGTCCATACCTTCATTAATGACTTCTCACCTGCCACAACAATATTCACTTGTTTGTGCATATTCGTAACTCGTAACTTCCAAAATTCACTTTTCATGGTGCCAAGTCTGTAGATCTTCTTTCCACGATTCCAATTAAAGGTTTTTTTTATAGAAAATGGTCATCCGTAGCTCAAGATATTACATTTAGAGTTTTGTAGTGGCTCTACATTTCAAGGGTTTAAAAACCTCCAAAAATCCATTTTTATGTCTTCATGTTGTCGGGCCTCTTCTCCCCTTTCCATTAACTATAAATTTTCGAACATCTGAGCTACATGGCTTATGATATGGTAATTTGCTTACAAGGGGGTTTTTGCATTACCTTGTGTTGGCAAGTGGCTCGCCAAATAGCTTGCCAAGCTTCTCGGCGAGCCTCGCAGTGAGGTCTTCTTTGTTGCATTCATGGTGGCTTTAACATTTCTTTTTTGTTTTACCTAGATTTCCATAGAGCCCCTAAATAAATGGCTCGTCGAGTCGTCAAATAGTTTTTGAAAATTCTTGCTTTATCATTGCATTGGCCCCGAATTATTGCTTCGAAATCCCTCACTTTTTATTCCCCACGAGCTCTTTCGGATCCTTACCAAGCTCCCCTTTATATTCTTTTGTTGGGATTTAAACATCCTCCTCTGTGTGGTGAGTGATAAAACCTCCAAATCTCCCACTTGCAACAACTCAATAGGAGGGTTCCCTCCACATTGACTAGATCGATTCACAAACCCACCAATCCTTTTAACTCTTGGTGCTACCTCCACGTTTCACTGGCTTGCACCCCAAGTTATTTGGTGTTTTCAGAAACCTATCTTATCGGATTTTAGAGTTTTATTTTTTCAGGATTTCAGTAATTTGACTTTGTGAGATTGGTTACTATTTATCTATATAGGCGATGCATTTCTCTGAAATTTTGAAATCCTCAAGTACGAATTTAAAAATTCTCGCATCGATTTTGTCCTCACTCGTGTGGCACTATTCATTCACTCGCTAGACTATTTTTTCTAAAATCCTAAAGTCCCGAACTCTAAATTTCAGAGTTTGGACTTGATTTCACCCATCATTTTTGCCTAGCTCACCATTCGACTTGAATTCACATACCCCAAAATTATGATCGAGATGCTTGGTTGACCATTTACCCAATGATGACTCTATAAAAACTCCCTTCTTTAAACATAGCTTGCCTTTGAGGCTTTGTGCCTTTCTTGATGCGTTGAGGTAACCCAATGCTGGGCCAACGAGCCATTTGTCGAGGTGCCTTCTAGGTTCTTCCTCCAAGATGACTCACTCCCAATGTCGAGCTCTTCATTTGCTGATTTGTGAGCCAAACCCATGTGTAATGTGTGAGTCATCGACTCGTGACCTTCAATGACCGACTAAGACCATCAATGATTCATGCTTCCATGGTGCCTTAAATCTACTTAGAGCCTTCCCTGGCTGAGTTGACCTTGCTCATGAAGCTTTTGATTCCTTCTCTTGTCACCATAGCTTAACCAAGCCACAAACCCTTCACTATGATTCCTTCTACCTCATGGCTGAGTTCCACCTACGAGTTGTCTGCACTAATCACCTGTGCCGGGTTCCTCGATCCTTTGCGGCTTGCTATGCATACAAGGTCGGTTTATGGGTTCATTACATTTATCTCATCCACCAACTCTCGAGCCCCGTGGATGGCTGATTTCCCCTGTAACTTGGCCTTGCCAATGGCGAGCTATTCTCTACACTAAAGCCTTGACTCGACCCACTTCATTTATCCCTCTCGTGAATGCATTGCTCAAGTCTCATGCCAAGCATGACCTTACCATTTCCACACCTTGACCCTAATTCGAGGCCTCTAACTCGGATTTCATTTTACAACCCTATGGTTTGGTCTTCCATCATTGGTTTTAGATAACCACCATGCAATTCCCACCTAAGCGAACCGTTTCACTTTGCACATGTAGCCTATGACTTTCCTCGCATGCGTTGAATCATCCAACCCCACCATCAAAGTTGTGAGCTCATTTTACCGCCAAATCCAAAGGGTACCTCGACCCTTTCCACGTTAACTGCTCTAGCCTCGAGTCATACCTAAGCGATCCCCTTCTCACACTAACACCGAGTTCCATCCTTCTCTCGCGACTTCGTGCATCCGACTAAGCTAAGTTGGCCTTCTGTGAACTCAAACTACTCCTTGCATTGGCTCATCATTTCATTGGTGAGCTTTTGGCTTTGAACCAAGCTCTGATGTGAATTCCATTGACTCATCTCACCGAGTAGCTTGTCAAGCTACTCAGTAAGCCATTTTTGGATCGGTCCCACTTAAATCCCCAGGGCATTTAAAACCCTTTTTTGTAATTTTTTCAATATTTTCTCCAATTTTTTATTGTCAGAGACTACAGGAATTTATCAAAAGATTAGGGGCTAGATTTTTTCAACTTTTCCCATTTTAGCTTGTCCTTAGCCGGATGTGGGATTGTGGGGTCCACTTCTCTTTCTTTTAAGTTAAACCTCAAGGGTATAAACCCAGAAGAGGAAAAAATTCCTTGAATGATTTGAACCTCATGAAATGTTCCCGGATGCTCCTGAAAACACGATAAATGCTTGTAAACCTAGATGTTTCCATGATGGCCCTACTCCCGGTGCTTGGGTATGTCCTCCTCCTGTTGTCCATTTCTCTCGGGGGGATAAAATGGATAAAATGAAGCTAAGGCTAAAAGTGCAAAGTGTAATTTTTCTTTTATACTTTCACAAAACATTTGACATCAGATCATGCCTTTCCATTTAGAGTTATCGATGCAACATGAGATCGTGTGTCAAAATATAATGGTGAGTGATTTAATGATTGTTTTATATTTA
The DNA here is from genome assembly GCA_018340775.1 of Taxus wallichiana var. yunnanensis. Lineage (NCBI taxonomy): Eukaryota > Viridiplantae > Streptophyta > Pinopsida > Cupressales > Taxaceae > Taxus > Taxus wallichiana. Next base: position 816,518,279 of record CM031243.1, on the reverse strand, counting down.
TAGAATGGTTTTGAAGACTAACAATATTATATACATGATATATTTATAACTATTTAGATTTAAATGAAATACATCTATTTTGTATTTATAGACATATTAAACTAGAATTAGGACACCATTCATTCCAAATTGACATACAAAAATAGAATAATGGGGATGAGTGCACCCTGACTTTGAAAAACAAAAAGGTGGGATGAGGAGTGTCACTATCAGTCCATACAACATTCATAGAAAATTTTAAGAAAAGAGATGGGGAATACAATGAGGACCAAAGAGGATTTCATGAAGATAATAAAAAAACACATGAATAATATCTAATTTGGATCAATTGATGACAAATAAAAAAGTACACAAAAAGGTACAATTTTACAACTAACAAATACTAAATGTGTTTTTGTAAATTTTTGGGATTACTATAGTATATTATTATGTGTTTTAATAATAATACAAAATATATATATATAAAATACCTCACACTAATAAGCCTAATATATTAAGAGTAAATTTTGACACAAAGTCTAGTGTTGCAACAAATTTATACAAATTTAAATATTGTTAAAAAATTATAGGTGGTGACTTGTATAAAAATATTAATAAGGAAAAATGTTGTGCACATATTCACTTTCTTAAGAGCATACATAAATATTAGTTTAAAAAAGCATAATATGTATTTAACAAACATAATATTATTTTTGACTACATCGTGGCCATTTGTGGTGCTTAAAATCTTAAGAACTCGATTCCTTATTTTAATGATCCATTAAAAAAAATTCCACAAATATTCATTGAATCATTAGTTAAATAAATTATTGGTGAAATACATCAATGTAATATATAGGTCATGATTTTATATTTAAAAACTATTTGAATCTTTTTATATTTTCAATATATTTGTATAAAAAGACCAAATAAAGTGATATATAGTTGGCATCTGGTAAATAATATTTATTGGGATCAAATCGTGTAGGTCTTGGATCAACCACATGATATAGCTTACAAAAGAAAGAGTCATTTAATTGTCCATTTTCATAAAGTTGGTAGTTTATTATAATATATTTCTCACTAGTTTAAGGGAGTTTTGGTTTTGTCGTGCAATATGTCTCTAATATGTTATATTGTGTTCCTCATCGTGCAACAAAACAACATGATATATTAAGAGTAAATTTCAACACATGTTATAAGGGTCGTAATGAAATTGATAAATATAAATATTATTAATATAATATAGGTGGGGACATGTACATGATAAGATCCATAAGGAAAAAATGTGTACAATATTAATCGTGCCAAGAAATTACATAAATATTGTTTTAGAGAAACATAATATTTATTTAACAACATCCTCATATTCTTTCTGACCACATTGATATCGTTTGTGATGTTTCAAGGTTGAAGAAATGTAGTTACTAATTTGATTGAGCCATATTATAACCTTAAAAACTATACGATAAAACTAGGAACGACATGATACCCGATGGAGTAAGACCAAACGGTACGCAAGGTCTCATAATTCTTTTTAACCAATGTAATATGGATTTGAATTGAGCCCCATAAGTCTTTGTAGACATATGTGTTTTGGAGTAATTACTACAATGTGATCACTTATAATTGCAAATGCTCATAGAAGGGAGTTATCTTAAGTGGCCAAGGAGTGGCTCAACTCCAAGTGAATGGTGGTTTTGGTACTCAAATTAATTCTCCCTCAGAAGTTGAGCAACATCACAGTTTTGATAGGAATCATAGAGGGAAACAGAGCATGTTGTGTTTCGTTTTGTAGCCAGGGAAGAAATGAAACTTGCTCTTTGTTACTCAGATGTGGAGAAATGGGTAGCACCCTTAAGAGGATTTGATCTATCCTCACTACTTTATGGTTGTTCCATTCAACCAGGGTGAGATGACCCTTTTCTAGACTTATTTTTGTGGAGGAGATGGAGATACCCTTCTTTGCAAAGTTTTTTAAGAAGACCTTGAAGAAAACATGATTAATGCAGCAAAATCTAACTCTCACGAGTGTAACCCTAGATAATGGAGATATTTTCATAGAAAGGTTCAGCTATTGAAGACAATGAAAACATGATTACTTCGCATGTTTTAGTAATACAAATTATGCAATTGTGCACACACAGGACAAACAGGGGTAGTATGGGTATGATTAGTTGTTTTAAATGAATTTTGGTGGGAGGTGAGACAGAGTGTAATTTGCCTTGCCAGATCTTTGAGAGCTCTTAAAATATGGAAGGATTGACCAACGAAATGCTTTAGAACAGCTGGAATGTTCCTTTAACTAGAAGGTTTGCTTCAATGGAGGCCCGATCAACATGTTTTCACACAAAATTTAATGATCCAAGATGAAATCTCAAATTGAAAGACTTAATTAAATGCTATCAACCTCTATTTTATCATGCCTAAGACACCCTCAAAGGTTAAAAACAATCTTAATCATCATGCTAGAGTAAAATGATTTTAAACTTTTTTATTTCAAGATCAAATGAAATCAATTCTGATAAACGAAATTGCAAGTGCCGCCAAACTATCAAAAAGCTAAGATCTTGTGTGATTCATAGAGATTTCAATGTAAGATTGCAATGGGAACAAGAAACTATTTGCAGACATTCAGAAATGAAGAAGACACAATTTTTCTCAAAATAAAACATAGATTTACTCAAATTTGATTAAATTTATAATCAGGGGAAAGTTTCTAGAACAATATCAGAGCTTGTCAATGGTTGTACACTCACAACCACCTTGACATGATCAAATTTAACACAAAAGAAATAAATAGGTTCCTCAGATAGTCTCTCAGAAAGATGGGCTCTGTCAAACTTTTTCTCTCAAGAATTAGCTCCCGACCTCTAACACTCCAACCTTCCAACCATTTGCATGAAAAATTCATGCAATTTATAATATTTCACTTACAACCAAGTTTTCCCCCAAAACCAAAAACATTCAAAGCACCATTGCGTGTTACGACCTTGATCGTGACTCCCAGAATCAGATTTGCAAAAAAGTTGTCAGGTGTGTAGAGGGAAAATCTCTCCAAATATTTCCAGCATTCAACTCTTCACCTAGTAAGTCATTCTTCATCTCACGTGCCAACTATTTCCTCCTCAAATCTATCAAATTTGGTTCTTTGCGTGCCCAGGAAAGAAAAATTGGAAAATCAGATCAAGGCCAATAGTCAGATCACATCCTAATGGAAAAAGGCATTTTCATATTTTTTCCCACCAAACCAAGATATCAACAGGTCTCTCGCATGCCAAGGAAATAAAAATAAGGTCGAATCCTATAGTCAGATTGCATTTTTTATGGTGAAAGACATTTGCAGACCTTCCCCAAAAAACCGGGATATCAGATTAATGTTCCTCTTCATTTGGCATGCAGGAGACTCCAAGAAATGATTAAAAAACCATAAGAATATGCATCCCCATGAGCTTTGGAGAAAAATGGTGGAAAATCAGATACAGACGCATAGTTGTTGTCGATCTTTCTTTTGAATTTGGACCATCCACGTGGGAGATCCGAGTTAAGATGGGCCTAGGGGTTCCTTTTTACTTTTTACACCTTTTGGAAAAAATGCAAAATTTCTCAATTTTCTCCGCCTCTCGCCTTTGAAAAATGGGCTTGACACATGTCCCTATTTTGGTCCCAAAGTAACCATGGCTAGATTATGCTATTTCACCTCTTTTTTAGAAAAGGGAAAATTTTCCAAGTTTTCCCGTAGCTCGCGCTTCTTCCACTTCTAGTTTCTAACGTGGGTCCCAATGGAACCATGCTTCCTTTTACATTTTTAACTCCCTTCTCCACAAAAGTAAATTTTTCCAAATTTCCCCAAAACTCCACACCTCTGCTGTTGACTAGAGAAATTTTTGACTATTCTCTGTCGGGCCCGCTAGTCATTTTGATGATTTTAATCTTTTAAATAACAAGGGGCAAAAAATCCAAGTTTCCCCCGATGGCCCGCCTCCGCCTCTTGAATTTTCAAACCGCCACGCATCTCAATGGCGCATCTTGAGATGGTCCCCAAAAGTAGAGACCCTAAATGAGCGTGGGCTCACCATGTGTCTCAAGCCCTTTAGGAAGTTGCTAAAAAGTCTAAGGAAGGAAGACCCAGCGGAAACCTCCACGTGTCTTTATGACGCAAATTCAAGAACCTTATAAGGCTTCAATATGATTTGGCAAGGGCACGCTTCCATTTTAGAACCTTAACTGCATTTTTCCAAAATGGAAAAATATCCAACTTGCCTCCGAAGGCCTGCATCTCCGCTTTTAACTTTTCCACATGTCCTTTTGCGGTCAAAGTAATACTTTTTTTTCCCTGCCGCTTCATATCTGTTGAATAACCAATTAGATGCTATCGGGGCAGCGGGGCCAATTTGATATTTTTTACAAATGTGACAAAAGTGAAAAATTTCACCTAAAAGACCCACTAGGCCACATCAAATAAAAAATGAACACGTATACACCTTCGGGGACAGAAATAAGAAATTTTCCCCGCCACTTAAATTTTGATTTAATCAGATCCTGGCGGGGCCAGGGGGCGAGTTCAAACTTTTTCCAAATTACAAAAAAAGAACAAGTTCATAAAACAAACCCATCATGCCTCATCCAATTAGAAGAAGCCACGTAAGTACCAAAAGAACCAATCAAAATTGAGCAGAGCTATAAGACCAAAATTGCCTTTTTGCCAAAAAAGTAGAATGCGACAAGTTAAAACATTTACTGTCATCCCCACCAACCAAAAGAAGTCAGTGACCACCGAATGCCGAGGAATAATGTTCCTCTTCATTTGGCATATAGGAGACTCCAAGAAATGATAAAAACCATAAGAATACACATCCCCAGGAGCTTTGGAGAAAAATGGTGGAAAATCAGATACAGACGCATAGTTTTTGTCGATCTTTCTTTTGAATTTGGACCATCCACGTGGGAGATCCAAGTTAAGACAGGCCTAGGGGTTCCTTTTTACTTTTTACACCTTTTGGAAAAAATGCAAAATTTCTCAATTTTCTCCACCCCTCCACCTTTGAAAAATGGGCTTGACACGTGTCCCAATGTGGGTCCCAAAGGAACCACGGCTAAATTCTGCTATTTCACCTCCTTTTTCGAAAAGGGAATTTTTTCCAAATTTTCCCCACATCTCTACCCTTTTACTTCTAGTTTCTGATGTGGGTCCCAACGGAACCACGCTTCCTTTTACACTTTTAACTCCTTTCTCCACAAAAGGAATTTTTTCCAAATTTCCCCTGAAAGTCCGCACCTCTGCCATTGAATAGAGAATTTTTTTGACTATTCTTTGTCGGGCTCATGGGTCATTTTGATGATTTTAATCTTTTAAATAACAAGGGGAAAAAAATCCAAGTTTCCCCCGATGGCCCGCCTCCCCACCTCTTGACTTTTCAAACCACCACGCGTCTTAATGGAAAATATTGAGATGGTCCCCAATAGTAGAGACCCTAAATGAGGGTGGGCTCAGCACGTGTCTTCGGCCCTTTAGGAAGTTGCTGAAAATTCTAAGGAAGGAAGATCCAATGGAAACCTCCACGTGTCTTTGTGGCGTAACTTCAAGAACCTTATAAGGCTTCAATATGATTTGGTAGGGGCGTGCTTCCATTTTAGAACCTTTACTCCATTTTTCCAAAAGGGAAAAATATCCAACTTGCTTTCGAAGGCCCGCATCTCCACTTTTAACTTTTCCACGTGTCCTTCTGTGGGGTCAAAGTAAGACTTTTTCCCTGCCACTTCATATCTGTTGAATAACCAATTAGATGCTATCGGGGCCGTGGGGCCAATTTGATATTTTTTACAAATGTGAAAAAAGTGGAAAATTTCACCAAAAAGACCCGTCGGGCCACATCAAATAAAAAATGAACACATATACACCTTCGGGGAGAAATAAGAAATTTTCCCCGCCACTTAAATTTTGCTTTAATCAGAGCCTGGCGGGGCCATGGGGCGAGTTCAAACTTTTTCCCAAGTAGCCAAAAAGAACAAGTTCATAAAACAAACCCACCGCACCTCATCCAATTAGAAGAAGCCACGTAAGTACCAAAAGAACCAATCAAAATTGAGCGGAGCTACGGGACCAAAATTGCCTTTTTCCAAAAAAAAAAAAAAGTGACAAGTTAAAACATTTTCCCGTCATCCCCTAACCAACCAAAAGAAGCCACGTGACCACCAAATGTTGAGGAATAATTTGATGGGAAAAAGACACCCATCAGACTGTCAAAAACACATAAATTCACCATTCATGCCCAGAATCTGATTTTTCGCTAAGGATGAATTTTTTTGAAACAAAACCAAGTGAATCATGGTTCCAAGCATCTTTCGACCATGGATTTGGATTTTCAAAGGCATACAAATATAAATTGATCATTCTCAAGCTTCCATGGTCGGGGAAAAATAGGAAAAAATGGCAGAGCCCGCAGATTTGAAGAAATTAGGGCAAAAACAGGGCAAGCTCGAGACTTCTTCAAAAAAGGCATGACAATGGATTTTGCAAACAATTCAAGGCATTCAAATGGAGGTAAAATCTTCAAAACATCCACATTGAGAGATAAAATGTTTCATAACACATTCATCAAAGGAAAATCAAGGCAAGATGGTGTGAGATCAAAATGAGCACCAACATCGGCTCTAACTGGGGATGGGCACTCCCTACGAGTGCCACAAGAACAACTAGTAGACCAAGTGCCAAGAACAAACCATTGGGAAATGGATTCAAAGAATAAGCTAGTATAGTAGAACAACCACAACCATCCTCCAAAAATGAACTAAGAAACTAGCAAAACCAAGTCACCGAGGACAAAATGAGCAAAAACACAAAAGACAGAAAGCAACCAACAAGTTGTACAGTATAAAGATAATACAAATGATGCTCACCTTGATTCTGGGGAATCAATCCAGGAAATTTTTCAAGTTCCTTCCATTAACAGTAATTTGAGTAATTCACCATCCAAATATTTCAAGAAGAAGGTATGCTCACCAATCCAAATGTCAATGGAGTAAGGGCCCATCCACAGTGCATAAAATTTACCATGCTTGCCCTTGTCTTCATGTCTGCTATCCCACAATAGCACAATATCTCCAATGTTGAAAACTTTGGGAGTGACCTTCTTATCAAATAAACTCTTCAATTTTTCTTTGAACTTCACATGCCTTTTGTGAGATGCTCTCCTTTCTTCATCGAGTTCAACAATCTGCTAATATGAGCCTCATATGGACAAACTTCTTGATCTTCCAGTTGTTGAATGAACTGATATGAGAATAATTGCATATGCAGGGGAAGCAGAGCTTGAGTGTCATATACCAGTTCAAATGGACTTTTTCTAGTGGCTCTTTTAGCAGTAATTATGTCAGCCCAAACAATGAACTTCAGTTGCTCACCCCATTTTCTTTTGTTCAGCTCCAAGGTTCTCCAATGATTTTTACTAAATTTTTTTGTTGGACTCTTTTCCATTTTCTTGGGGTTGTAGTTAGAGGCATATGTCAGATTGATCCCATATTCTTTACACATTGCTACCAAAGGTTTAGCTCTGAAGCTCATGTCATTGTCAAAGAACAATTTTACCTAGCACTCCAAACTTGCAGATGATATGGTTCATCATGAATTCCATTACCATTTGGTGTATTTTTCTCTTGGTGGGGATTTCCTCCACCCACTTAGTGAAGTAATCAGTGGCTACAAGAATCCACTTATGGTCAACACTTGAAGGGTCTGAAATCTCACCAATGAAATCCATTCCCCATTGCTTGAACGGGGCTTCAATTGATACAGTTGCAAAAGAAGGGATCCTCGAAGCTTTTAGTTTCCCGAAAAATGCTTGACAACTCTCACATATTCTAGGCAACAAAGTTGTATCCTTTAAAAGAGTTGGCCACCAACATAACCAACCCCAAGATCTTGTGTGCTATGAATTTTCCAGAAAATGCCCCCCACAAAATCCTCCATGGAGATCAATAATTATCTTGGGGAATTCATCTTCATTAATGTTCCTTAAGAGGGCTCCCTCTGGGTTCTTCCAAGATATCCCAAAATTAGTAATGACATATTTCTGGGAAGCCAACTGAAGAGCTCTTTTCTGATTTTTACTCAAATACTCAGGGCAATATAGATGTCTAAGATAAAAATTATATCTTTGTACCATTCAGAACTCACCAAATTTTCTAGGACATCCACCCTTCCTTCTTCTACCTCATTTACCTCAATATTTTGCAGGTTGCTCTCAGCCATAAGTTTAGCTAAGCCCAAACCTCTTACCAATTTTGTGGTTTGGATATCCATGTCATATTCCTGCAACTTGTTCACCCATCTACATCTTTTGCTTGAGATCTCCATCTCTGATAAGACATCCTTCACCATAGTGTGGGGAACATAAGAAACAATTTTAGAGCTCAAAATGTAAGGCCTGAAAACCTTTGTTGCTTTTACCAAGGAAAATGCTTGTTTCTCCATAATAGTGTATTTCAGCTCAGCCCCTTGCAATGCCTTACTGAAAAAAGCAATTGGCCTCTCAGCCCCCTCATCATCCTTCTATAACAAGACATATGCAATAGTGCTCTCTAAAGAAAAAGAGAATATTTGAAAAGGCCTCTTATAATCTGGAGCTGCCAAAACAAGGGCATGCTTTAATGCTTCCTTGATCCCATTGAAATCCTAAATGGAAACCTCTTCCCATTTGATTACTTGGTCCTTCTTTAGCATGCAAGTAATTGGAATGGTCAACTCAGAAAAGTTTGATATGAATCTTCTGATAAAATTTATCTGCCCAAAGAAGGACTGAATTCCTTTCTTGGTTCTTGGAATTGGGACCTTGCTGATGGCCTCCACCCTCTTAGGATCAATCATGACACCATCCTTTGATACAATGTGACCAAGAAACTTGGCCTTTTGCACTCTAAAATGGCACTTCTTTAGATTGAGTGAAATGATATAATCTCTACATCTTATCAACATCTTTTCTAAATGTTACAGGTGATCACTTCTCTTCCTAGAGAAAACTATCAAATCATTTTGATACACAACAATGAAGTCATTTATAAATCCTCGAATGCTACATCCATTTCTCTCTCGAAAAGTAGCTCTAGCATTCATCGTGCCAAGCCACATCCTCACATACACATAGGTACCCCATGGAGTAGTGAAAGTAGTTTTGATTCTCTTTGATTGCTTCAAAACTACCTGGTTATACCCAGAGAAACCATCCAAAGTAGAAAGCATCTTAGAACCAGTCACTAATTGCAACATGTTATCCATGTTTGGTAAAGGATAATTATCCTTCATTGATGCTCTGTTCAGATTTCTAAAATCCATGCACAGCCTAATATCACCATTATTTTTTCTAACTGGCACTAAGTTCGCAACCCAAGAAGAATACCTTGTTGATCTGAATGATCCCTCCATCTCTTAGATTTTTTAACTCATCTTGCATCTTCACAGAGAGGATTGGATTAATCAGCCTTTACTTTTGTCTGAATGGTTTTGCATTAGGCTCCAGAGGAATTTCATGCTGAAATAGATCCTCTCTGTATGCCTTCAACTCTGAATAAGACCAAGCCAAGAAATCCTGATACTTCTTCAACAACTGGACATAGGACTATTTCTCCTCCTTGTTCAGATTTCTTCCCAACCAAATCTTCCTTGGTTTCTCCTTTGTACCTATGTCATGCTCTTCAATATCCCTTGAGGCTGTTATATGCCTGTTAATAATGCAATCAACATTATCAAAGTTTGATTCAAGAGCAACCAATCCTCTAGGGATGGTATTAGTTTTCAGTTGAATGATATCCTTGCCAAAAAAGTCTCTTTACCCTCTACTGCACATACCATTGGCTCCCAATCAATACACTAATAAGAAAAATCCCCTTTGTTCTGCGAAATATTTTGACCTGAGCATCATCATCAAAAATTTGCCAATGTTTAATGTTGTCAGGGACAGATGGCCTTGTTAACACTTCAACATCATATTCACAATATGGGGACATTGCAAAACTATCAAACCGATATCCCAACAATGCAAGCTTTTCTACCATAAAATTGAACTTGCTATCATGATGCACAATGCTTGTATCTTGTACTTTTTCATTTTTTTATTGTTGTAGCATACCATTTTCTGATTTGTTTAACAATTAGTTCTGAATATCCCTTAACAATGATGTATTTAACATAGTATTTCCAAGAAATTGTCAAACCTAACAAAATTCCTCATACTTAGCAATGTTGTTAGTACACTCAAAGTTAATTTTAAATGAAAAAACAAACTCTTCCAAGCCTGGAGAAATCAGAACTACACCAGCACCATTTCCAAATTTAGAGCAAGCTCCATCAAACAACAGAGTCCATGGAGAGCCTACTTGCTCAAGATTCTTACATTGATCCATTTTGTTTTCTTTCCCATCAGCAAACCCAATAAATTTATCAACATCAACACTAGTGTATAACACTTCATAAGATGCATTGTTGGGGTCTTCAATGAGGTGCAACATCTTCTTTTCCCCATACAACTTGACAAGGATGCCCTCAATTGGGATGGTGACATAGGAAATATCCATTTGAACACTCCCATGAACACTTGCAGCCCATTTCCTAGACAACAGCATACCCCACTTGGTTGGGCAGTCAACAATAACTACATCAAGTTTCAAGTTCCTTCCTAGATAGGTTGTAAGTTGTACCACCAGACCTTTCACACATCCCACCACTGGCACCTCTCTAGAATCCATGGTAGTGCACTTCCCATATGCTGTTGTTACTTTGATATCTAGTTCATTCATGACTTCTAGAGGCATAACATTGCATGATGCCCCCAAATCAAACATACAATTGTGTAACAATATATCCTTAATGATTAGAGTGGTGAAGAATGGATCCACATTTAGCTAAGAATCTACCAAGGATGTTCCCAAATAAACCTCAAGTGGTTCATCTAGCTCTTCCGATGCTGGTGGTGCTTCTAGTTCTTCAATGATTGGAGGAGTCTCCACAATGTTTACATTTTTACCCGAGGTACTCTTCTCTTCTTTCAATCCAAAATACTCCAATGCCCTCTTCTTATGCTCAGGAATCCTAAGCAGCTCAAAAATTGGAACACTAACTTTGATTTGACTCAAAACTTGGGCAATGTCATATGGAGCAGATTTTGGCAAGGAAACATTGGAAGGGAGATTGATAGACTCATCAGATAACATTGGGTTTTTGACAGTTTGGGCATGAGGAGAAGCATGAATCTTGTTTGGGACAACAAGGCCTTTAGAGGGCGTATCTTTCTTAGGAACCTCTTTAGGAATATTTGAAAGCAATGGAGCTTTAGGTTTGGCTTGAGGCCCTGCTCCTTTGACAACTCTACTCCTAGTATTATAATCCTTCACTTGAGCAACAACAATGTTCATTAATAACTGCCTATCCTCCTCAGATGGGATTCCTTCATTATACTTCTTTATCATTAAAGATCTTAAATATTCAAAGTCGTTATTAGGAAACTCAAAAGATTGTACAAAATCTACTTCTAAAGTATGAGAGGGAGGAAGAAGCGGTACTCGATGAATGCAATCACAAAAGTTAGCAACAATTCTAGCAATTATTACCTTAGTTGAGGTTTCTCCTTGCTATGAGCTTACAAAGCACTCCATCATGCATGCGTCATCATCTTTGTTATCATCATAAGCTTCTTAATTTTCTTGCTGATTTACTTCACATGGGGCATGGGGTATGAAACACCTATCACACCAATCAATTACATTTTTTTCTTCAACAACAACAACTCTAGAAGCCAGAGGATCAGGAACCATTCTATTTTCCCTAGCTTGGGGATGTCTATTTGCAGAGATCCCATGGGTCTTTTACCTATGTCATTAGATGTCTACTCATTTCTAGGATGACTGATAAATCTGTCTTGGCCTTGTTGCTTATGTTGACCTTGTGAACTCTTCCCAATTCCGTTGTCTTCCCAAATCCTAATTTGTATGAGATTTCTTTGACATCCCCTGCTAAATTTTTCACAACTTCCTCCAAATCAGCAATTTTGCTTGAGGTCTTTCTAGATTAACCAGTTTCACACCTTCCCTCTTAGGAGGTTTTCCAATTGCTTTGATGTTGTTCTCAATTTGTAGAGCCATAGTAAAGGCCTGCCTCAAATTGGTAGGGTTTTTGTCCCTCAAGTAGTAAGCAGCTTTCTTATCAAATGCATCAAAATACTTTATAAGACAAGATTCATCACATGGCCTTAAAATTACAGGCAATCTCCTTAATGTCTTATTGAATCTAGTGTTGAAGTCATGCACTGACTCATTAGGGTTCTTTTTTATATTCTCAAATTCTGAAAGAAGAAACCTAGGATCCGTTCTATCACCATACTGTAATCTAAATGCATTATTCATCTTGGTCCAAGAATCAATGGAATTATTTGGAAGAGCTTTATACCAGTCCCTGACATCTTCCTCCAAAGTATGGATAAACAATTTGATATATACATCTTCAAATTCAATCTCAAAGTCTTCCATCCTTTTGATAAAGAGATTTAGATGCTAATCAATAGTTATAACATTATTTCCTTAGAACTTTGGTAGTCTATTTCTTACATCTTGGGGAATTGCATTTGGATAGCTGGCGATCCCTCTAAAATTTATAGGCCCAAAAGTATTTACAACAAATGGGGGTCTGGGTGGGGGATGGACCATGTTGTTATGAGGAGGTGACATTGAAGGAGAATCAAATTGATAATGGAAAAGGGGTCTTTGAAAATAGGAGTATAACTTCCAAAATGGATATCCCCTAAAGGCTCTATCTCTTGGAAAACCCTATCAACTTTGGAAAACACAGGAGAAAAATGACAAGCAAACTTTTCAAATTCAAATGAAGGGCCCTCTTCAGATGGAGAATCTAATTCCGAAAAAGACTACCTGATTCAAAATCACTTGAATGGAAATATTCAATGATAGGCTGGTAACCTTCATCAACAGAGAACTCTTTTCTTGACTACTGATCTCCAACAACTCTCCAGGATCTTCTTCCTTCTGACTTTGTCTTTCCTAGCTCTAAAAATAATGTCTTAGTAGGATACCTAGTGAATAAAGACCTTATTCCTTCTAGTTTTGCAAATTTTAGTAACAAATCTCACTTGACAGAGGTTAAGACACTGGTACTTATAAAAATCATATCAACATAGAGTCACCACTAAATGTTTCCACCTTAGTTGTGAAAATGCACTAAAATATGATCTGTCAAATGTCCTGTCAACACTAGAAACTAGAAATGGGAATATATGACCTTCCTTTACCCAGATTTATCAATGAAACTTAGTGCAATAACTGTATAAACTAGAAATATTACACACAACACTTGTAACTTTGAACACTTCTTACAGGCTTGAACACAAGATGATGTTGAAATAATGTACTAGCACTTAGAGCATATAAGAAATGTTTACTAGGGCCTGAGTATGAATTGCAATCACAATGTCCCGCAACGCCGCCTGAGCAATGTTGGTACACAAATTGATTCTCGCTCGAGAAGTGACAACATCATAGTTTTGACAGAAGCTTAAAGGCAAGCAAAGCACATTGTGTGTCATTTTGTAGAATTTTGAGGAAGAAATACAACTTGGTTTTTGTTACTCAGATGTGGAGAAATAGGTAGCATCCTTAAAAGGATTTTATCTATCCTCACTACTTTATGGTTGTGCCTTTCAACCAGGGTGAGAGGACCCTTTTGTAGCCTTCATTTTGTGCGGGAGATGGAGATATCCTTCATTGCAGATTTTTTAAGAAGAACTCAAAGAAAACATTATCAATGCAGCAAAATCTAACTCTCACGAGTGTAACCCTAGATAATGGAGATATTTTCTTAGCAAGGTTTAGGCTACTAAAGACAATGAAAACTTGATTGCTTCGCATGTTTTAGTAACATAAATTATTCCCTCAAGGCTAACAAACAAAATTTGATCATCATGCTAGGAGTAAAATGATTTTAAACTTGTTTATTTCACTATCAAATGAAAGCTCTTCTGATAAATGAAATTGCAAGTGCCACCAAACTATCACAAAGCTAAGATCTTGTGTGATTCACAGAGATTTCAATGTAATATTGTAATGGGAACAATAAATTGTTTGCATACATTCAAAAATGAAGTAGACACATATTTTATCAAAATAAAACATAGATTTACTCAAATTTGATTAAATTTATTAGCAGGGGAAAGTTTCTAGAACAATCTCAAAGCTTGTCAATGGTTGTACACTCGCAACCACCTTGACATGATCAAATTTAACACAAAATAAATAAATAGGTTCCTCAGATAGTCTCTCAGAAAGATGGGCTCTGTCAAAATTTTTCTCTCGAGAATTATCTCTCAACCTTTAACACTTCAACCTTTCCAACCCTTTGAATGAAACATTCATGCAATTTATAATATCTCACTTACAACATAGATTTCCCCCAAAAATAGAAACATTCAAAGCACCATTATCGTGTTATGACCTTAATCATGACTCAAAAATCAGATTTACAAAAACATAGTCAGGTGTGCAGAGGGAAAATCTCTCCAAATATTTCCAACATTCAACTCTTCACCTGGTAAGTCGTTCTTCATCTCATGCGCCAACTACTTCCTCCTCAAATCTATCAAATCTGGTTCTTTACGTGCCAAGGAAAGAAAAACTAGAAAATCAGATCAAGGCCAATAGTTAGATCACATCTTAATGGAAAAACATGTTTTAGGACTTTTTCCCACCAAACAAAGATATCAACAGGTCTCTCATGTGCCAAGGAAAGAAAAATTAGGTTGAAACCGATAGTCAAATTACATTTTTAATGGTGAAAGACATTTACAGACCTTCCCCACAAAACTAGGAAATCATATTAATATTCCTCTTCATTTGGAATACAGGAGACTCCAGGAAATGATAAAAAACCATAAGAATATGCATCCCTAGGAGATTTGGAGAAAAATGGCAGAAAATCGATACAGACGCATAGTTTCTGTTGATCTTTCTTTTGAATTTGGACCGTCCACGTGGGAAATCTGAGTTAAGACAGGCCTGGGGGTTACTTTTTATTTTTAACACCTTTTGGAAAAAATGCAAAATTTCTCAATTTGCACCACCCCTCCGCCTTTGGAAAATGGGATTGACACGTGTCCCAATGCGGGTCACAAAGGAACCGCTGGGTCTCGCTACTTCACCTCCTTTTTCAAAAAGGGATTTTTTTGAAATTTTCCCTTCATCTCTGCCCTTTTACTTCTATTTTTGACATGGGTCCCAGTAGAACCACGCTTCCTTTTACACTTTTAAATCCTTTCTCCACAAAAGGAAATTTTTCCAAATTTCCCCAAAGTCCGCACCTTTGCTGTTGATTGGAGAATTTTTTTCACTATTCTTTGTCGGGCTTGTGGGTCATTTTGATGATTTTAATCTTTTAAATAACAAGGGGTAAAAATCGAAGTTTCCCCAATGGCCTCGCTTCCCGCCTCTTGACTTTTCAAATCGCCACGTGTCTTAATGGCACATCTTGAGATGGTCCCCAAAAGTAGAGACCCTAAATGAGCGTGGGCTTACCATGTGTCTTTGCCCTTTAGGAAGTTTCTGAAAATCCTAAGGAAGGAAGATCCAACGGAAACCTCCACGTGTCTTTATGGCGCAACTTCAAGAACCTTATAAGGCTTCAATATGATTTGGTAGGGGCGCGCTTCCATTTTAGAACCTTTACTCCATTTTTCCAAAAGGGAAAAATATCCAACTTGCTTCCGAAGGCCCGCATCTCCACTTTTAACTTTTCCACGTGTCCTTCGTGGGGTCAAAGTAAGACTTTTTCCTTGCCACTTCATATCTGTTGAATAACCAATTAGATGCTATCGGGCCATGGGGCCAATTTGGTATTTTTTACAAATGTGAAAAAAGTGGCAAATTTCACCAAAAAGACCCACCGGGCCACATCAAATAAAAATGAACACATATACACCTTCGAGGAAGAAATAAGAAATTTTCCCCGCCACTTAAATTTTGCTTTAATTAGATCCTGGCGGGGCCACGGGGCGAGTTCAAACTTTTTTCCAAGTAGAAAAAAAGAACAAGTTCATAAAACAATCCTGCCACATCTCATCCAATTAGAAGAATCCACGTAAGTACCAAAACAACGAATCAGAATTGAACGGAACTATGGGACCAAAATTGCCTTTTTGCCAAAAAAGCAAAAAGTGAAAAGTTAAAACATTTTCCCGTCGTCCCCTGACCAACCAAAAGAAGCCACGTGACCACCAAATGCTGAGGAATAATTTGATGGGAAAAAGATGCCCGTCAAACTGTCAAAAACACATAAATTCACCATTCATGCCCAGAATCTGATTTTTCGCTAAGGATGATTTTTTTTGAAACAAAACCAAGTGAATCATGGTTCCAAGCATCTTTCAACCATGGATTTGGATTTTCAAAGGCATACAAATATAAATTGATCATTCTCGAGCTTCCATGGTCGGGAAAAATAGGAAAAAATAGCAGAGCCCATGGATTTGAAGAAATTAGGGAAAAAACAAGGCAAGCTCGGAGACTTCTTCAAAAAGGGCATGATAATGGATTCTGCAAACAATTCAAGGCATTCAAATGGAGGTAAAAGCTTCAAAACATCCACATCAAGAGATAAAATGTTTCATAACATGCAAATCAAAGGAAAATCAGGGCAAATAGTGTGAGATCAAAACGAGCACCAACAGGTGGAACAAAAACACAAGTGGATGTGAGAAACTTGTCATCTTATATATCGAAGAACTAAGCTATTTGAGTGATGGTGTCTAACCACATATAATCCAATTAGATTTTTCAGTCAATATTGCATGGGACTCGAATTCCAAACTTGTTTCATGTAAACTAAAGTGGGACCATGATGAGAAAGTGGAGTATGAGGAATTTTTTTAATTACACTTTGAAGATTTTAGCTTAAGTTTAAATACACACCAGATAATTGCATTGTAATAAGGGGAGTGATTGGAATCATAGAACCTAAATTACATGTGTTATATGATTTATTGAGTTATTTTTTTAGTTTTAGAGGTAGTTGTAATGAATCTTAAGTGTAAAACTACATCACTCTTCTACAATTTGTATAGTAAAACCCCCGAATATAATATAAAAATGTAAAATTGAAGAATACTCTTAAATAGATCTAATATATTAAAATCCTTATAACTATCAATACAGAGTGCAAAATTTAATATTTCAATACATCTACTACATATAAATAATTGATATTTTATAATTTTATTTTAAAAAACATATTCTACTAAAGATACGTGAGGAGGTATTTACCTCTCGAGAAATGTTAAGTAACTAGTAGTTGCTCCACCTGTGGGGAACAAGTATACGTCGTGGTGTTTATGGGGGTGGGTGTCGTAGTTACCCATTTTTTTGGGTTTTGTGTTGGTTCTGTGTGGGTTTATGGCATATTGTGTACTTCCATTTGTTTGGGTCCCAAGAATTCATGCATCCAATTGTGTCTTCCTTTGTCATTACATAATTGATACAAAGATGTTGTGAGAAGCATTTTACAAAGTAAACTTATAAAAGAAATACTATGTGAAGGAATAAAATGGTGTAAAGAAAAACCCACGAAATGAACATAATTTTTTTGAAAGACGAAGCCAACAATTACTTTTTTTGTTTTGTGTTCCACAAATTGCTACCAAAACAAACATGCTTCTCATATTCTCTTGTGCATATACTCATTCCTCTGTATGTAGTTTACACTAAATTTGCAATTCATTAACTACTGTACTATTTCACTTCAGTTTAACATAATGAATGGGTACAAAAATTCATTGTCAGATAATTAGCAATGGGTTTCAGTCCGATTTGTTTGTGTTGAGTCCCCTTGGGGATATGTATGTTAAATGTGCCGGCATGGAGGATCCACACCAAAAGATCAACCAAATGCCTCACCAAGATTTAGTTTCCTTCACTGCTACTAAACTTCTTTCCTCTAAGCATAACATTTTGGAGGCTACTTACCTGTTACATAATCATATATTTCACATGTTAGCAAATTTGTTGAAATTTAAAATAAAACAAATCATGTTTTTGGTTGTATAGTTTCCAACATGAAACTACTCGATGTATATAAAAAAATCTTACTTGGGTTTTCTTGGTGCATGTTATAGGTTCCTTTAAAAAACAAGATAAATCGTCTACCCATATGAAGAAAATACTATAATGAATACATTGATTTAAATTCTATATATGGAAACTCCAAAGGCAAAAATAATCGAATCCTCTTTCTCTAGATATTTATAATGCGTAAGTTTCATTGAACTAATAGTAATTCCTATCCTTATCTTCACCTTAACGAACTATATACTTGGCATGTCTTGTTATAAAATTTCTAATAATACTTTTAGAAAACACATTGGACTATAGATCTATCATTTTGTGGTAACTTTATTTACCAATAAATTTCATCTTTGACAGAGAAATAATTATAGCTACAAAGTGGGGGCAAAACGCATTGTTTTTACAAAAACCCTATACAAATAATCCACATATGCCTGCTAAAGCGAAAAGACTTAATACACCTGTTACCTTAATCCATCAAATCCATTAATAAAATATTGTGGATCAGAACTCTGAGTGAGCAATCGGGATGGTTGTGTGATGAATATGGGATATAATCAAACATTCAAACAACGATGTGAAAGCAAATAAAGGTCCATATTATATATTTCTCAAGAGCAAATATTGTGGGAAAAAGGTTAAAACCCACAGGCAATAGCCCACAAAATACCTCAAAACAATATGCAAATTAGTGGGAAATGGAGCGAACAAGTAAAAACATGAAGCAATAGGAGGGACAACGACTGTGCACGCAATGTAAGGCAACTCACCAACACAACAAGCATATCTAATTCTTTGAACAACCGATTGCACTCAACCTGGGAGAGCGCACCGTCATCATTAACAGATCCATGAATATGTTTCCTACCATTCAAAACCTCCCAAATGACCGCTTTGCAAGTTCCATGTCCTCCCCGTTGCCTTTTTGTAAAGAGATTGGTGGGGATATAATAAAACTATATTATGGAGTCTATAATGACACTTTATAAAAGTGGGAAGTGGAAGACCAAAATGTTGAAAGAGTGGGAAATGGAAGATGAAAATATTGAAAAAGTGGGAAAAGAGAACATGTATTTTTTTGTAAAGAGAGCGGTGGGGATATAATAGCACTATATTAAGGAGTAGACAATTTATAATGACATTTTGTCGTGAAGTGGACAACCATAACCACACTACGTCATGGAGTGGAAAACTATAGAATTCGAATTGAGTGAGACATGAAGAGTTTTGAGTAAAGAAAAACACACAAATAAAACTTAATTCAAACCTGTAATTAATAAATACATAAACATCATAAAATTATTTTATTTAGCAAGTAACTAACTATTTTTTTTAATTTTTAATTTTCTATTTTTCTATTTTTTTTATTTGCGGTGTTTCCAAATTTGCATACATATAAATTAATAATCAAAATAATTTAAGTTGGTGCTTTGAAACTATTGCAACAGATCTTCAAATTTTACTCCATCAGCATGAGTATGTCATAAATATCTAAATAGCCATGGAATAAAACAAAAAAAGGTTAAAGTTAACTGAATTGATCTACTTACGGATTCATGAGATTTTTCCCATGACTGTAACTTTCGCGTGACTCCTACCGTAACAAAATGTCCAAACAAAACGACGGTTACCTAAATATGTCCATTGTTGACCATATTTGGCCTGCAAATTTCATCACCTTGTCCGTTATAGTACGTAACATCTTTTAGGATTCTAGGATTTTAACACCATGTGACTGAAGATTTTCCTTTAGGAAATGACGACACTAGAGAATTTCCTGATAATGATATTTCATTTATCTGTGAGTCTTTTATCGCTCGATAAACATAACACGCGTCGTGAAGAGATTGCCTCTTCAATTTTTTCTTTAAATTCACGTCTATACTGAGTGTATATACGTATTCGTATGTTGTAGAACATAGGAAAATGAAGTTACCCACATAAAATGGTGAAAAAACAGGAGAAAATGAAATGAAACAGAAGCTAGCACATTACGCAATTGAAGGAGGACAACGAAAAAGGAGAAAATAGCTCCCAGTTAAAAAAATGCCTACAACGTAATAAAATAAACTTTATATCGAGTAAAATTTATATTTCCTCGAATATCATTTATAGAAGCTAAACATATGGCCTTGAATCTTGATCATCAACAAATCCGTGGACCCAACTCAGATTTCTAGTTGACAGATTGACAATATTTTAAACTCGAGAACTAGAACTAGAAGTAATAATTGCAGTTCATGGGGCCAAGTGCCTGCATCCATGGTCAAATTTTTCACCGGAATACCTTTGCAGGATGTGATACCATGATGGCAGTGACAAAAAAATATTCAATGAAAAATACTTGATAGAGTAGTTAACGGTAATAGACGATTTTTGTTAAACATAATTTGGACTATAGTTGACTCAAATGATAGGTCCCACCTACCACGCCAACTATTACTTGAATGCACTAGCAAGATAAGATCTTCCATATTAATATAGTACAGATGCGACAATTGATAGTTTGGGAGATGGGCTATCAAAAGAAAATTTGGTGGCTGGAAATTTGGTTCTTTTATTTTGGGTATTTACTTCCTTTCAATAATTTTTCTTTATTATCAAAACAATGGTGGGCTGCGTGCTTTCTGTGCTCAAGATTCCCATAAAAATATTTTTCATCTTTATAACATGTAATATATATATTCCACAAAAATGTCTAATTGAATCTTGTGTCTTTGTGGCAATACAGTAAACCAGGGACTTGCTACACTTGCATTATTTGGAGTGGGTGTAAACCTAGTGTTGTCTATGACAAGGGTGCTCTGCTAGAAAAATTGTTTAGTTTTAACATGTTTTAAACAATTCAGTTTTAGATTCCTAATTTATGAAAAGCAAATAAGTAAAAAAGCTTTCTATGGCACAAATGCATACACTATTTTTAGTTGATGTTATATTTTTAAGATTTGAGTGTTTTATTGTTAGAAAAATCCATCTACATATTAGAGGCAATTGTAAGTGTTTTTATATACACACAGATTGTATTGAGTTGAAGCTCTGACAGAGAAGAAAATATATATGCATAGAAGTGCTGATTTGAGATTGGAATACTTTGTTTATTTGTAAGATTATTTATTTTATTTCTATTGTTCGATATTTTATGTGCTTAATTTCTACAAATTGGTATCAGAGCATGGATTTTTTCAGCAGGTTTCTAATTGACAACAAGTTATGGATTCTATATCCAAATCGCAAACACCGCAATTTATAGGAAAGAATTGCGATATTGGTCGTTAACAATGAAAGCACTATTCAAATCCCAAGATGTGTGGGAAATCGTAGAGAATGGGTACACATAGCCCCTAGATGCAAAGCAAAATATAACGCACTTTCTCGGATAGAGAAAGACACTTTGAAGGAATTAAAAAGAAAGAAAAAAATTTTTTCTTTATTCACTAAGCCATGCATGAAAGCATTCTACCTAGAGTGGCAATAACCAATAAAGGACAAGTTGCATGGGAAATTCTCCAAGTTGTGTATCAAGGTAAAGAGAAAGTAAAAACCAAATCTATAATTACTTCGAAGATATTTTGAAAATATATCAATGAAATATTCAAAATCCATATAATAATTCCTTTCGTAGTTGGTTTAGTCAATCAAATCAAATCCCATGGAGAAACTATTGAAGACAAAAGGATTATTGAAAAGTTGCTTAGAAGTTTTCCTGCAAAATTTGATCCTTTAGTAGTTTCTATTGAAGAAACTAAGGATATAAGTCAGTTTTCAATTGATTATTTGCATGCATCACTAATAAATCATGAACAGAGGTTGAATAGATCACATGCAGTTGTAGATCAATATTTTTGTCACAGTATCGGAACTCATGGAAGAGAAAGAGGAAGCTTTAACCCTAGAGGCATAGGAAGAACTTCATCTAAAGGGCGTAGCATTGGTCCATCAAACTCAAGTGGAAGATGAAATAGTCAAAAGAACAATCATAATCATTTTTCAAGTTAGAGACATGATAAGTTGCATGTGCGTGTCTATATTGTAAGAGATATGAGAACTATTCTAATGATTGCAGGGAAAAAGAAGTATGATCGGAATCGAAAGATATCAAAATTAGATTGGGAGATATATTCCAAGCTCCATGTTTATTATATGTACAAACATTTTCAAGCATCGTTTATTGAATGTAATCTATCATAAGAGAGTCCTAGTGATGTGTGGTATTTGGATTCTGGTTATAGTAATCACATGTCAGGTAACTTAGATTTATTTTCTAATTTGGATGAGTCAATAAAGACAGAGGTTACCCTTGGGAATAATAATACAATAATTGTAAAAGGAAAAGGAATAATCAACATTCTAACTAAAAAGGGGGAGAAAAATATTATGTAGGATGTTTATTATGTTGCAGGTTTGAAGCATAATCTTATGAGCATTGGTCAATTGGTACAAAAAGGATACAAATTTTACATTAAAGACAATGAATGTGTGATCGTGGATAAAGATCCAAGTACTCATCTGATTTCTAAAGTGAAGATGACAAGCAACAAAATGTTTCCTTTAAAGATTAGACCAGCCACATCCGAAGCTCATACTATAGATCAGTCTAGAGCTAAGGAGATTGAATCAACTTTTCAATCAGTTGAAAAAGATGAATTGTGGCTATGACATCTTAGGTTTGGTCATTTAAAATTTTGTGGTTTGAATTTATTACATAGAAAAAATATGGTAAAAGGTTTTCCTTTAATTCAAAAACCAAAGAGAGTTTGCTAAGATTGTAGTTTAAGGAACCAACATAGAGAATCCTTCCCAGTTGGTAAAATAGCAAGAGCAAGTGCACCACTTGAAATTGTTCACTCAGATTTATGTGGACTGATGCAAACAACTTCTATTGGAGGTTTCTCATATTTTATGACATTCATTGATGACTATACAAGGAAGACATGAGTGCAAATTGTTAGACACAAATTAGATGCTTTTGATATATTTCAGCAGATTCAAGACTTTATTGGAAAAGAAAAGTGGGCACTACATCAAAGTTTTGAGGACAAGAAAAGGAGGTGAGTATGTTTCTAATGCTTTTCTAAATTTTTGCAAATATCATGGTATACGCAAGTAGTTTATTACTGTGTATACACCACAATAGAATTGTATGGCGAGAGAGAAGAATAGAACCATCACGGAGATGGTGAAAATTATGATGAAGGAAAAGCATATTTCAAATGAGTATTGGGAAGGAGAAGCAAATGTTGTTTATATTTTAAACAAGTGTCCGATGAAAATTGTTCAAACATGGTTCCTAAACAAGCTTGGACTAACAGAAACATAGTGTTTCTCATTTTCAAATCTTCAGTTTGTGGCATACACACATCTCGCCTAATGAGGTAAGGAAGAAATTAGACATCAAAGGAGAAAAGTACATATTTTTTGGACATTCGAGAGAATACTAAATCTTACAAGTTGTTTAATCTAGTTACCATAAGATTTATAACTAGCAAAGATGTATAATTTGTTGAAAATGAGGCATATGATGGAAGTATTGAGAAAAATTCAATGTAGCAACACTTATTCCTCATGATGTTATGGAAGATGAAATTATAGATGAAATTATAGAGCAATTGTTGTTTATATTTTAAACAAGTTTCCGATGAAAATTGTTCGAAACTTGGTTCCTAAACAAGCTTGGACTAACAGGAAAAATAGTGTTTCTCATTTTCAAATCTTTAGTTTTGTGGCATACACACATCTCGCACTGATGAGCTAAGGAAGAATTTAGGCATCAAAGGAGAAAAGTACATATTTTTTTGGACATTTAGAGAATACAAAATCTTACAAGTTGTTTAATCTAGTTACCATAAGATTTATAACTAGCGAAGATATATAATTTGTTGAAAATGAGGCATATGATGGAAGTATTGAGAAAAATTCAGTGTAGCAACACTTATTCGTCATGATGTTATGGAAGATGAAATTATAGAGCAACAAGATATTATATCTTCTTCAAATCTTAGAAATGAACCACAAGTTGTAGCACAAGCTACACCTCCATCTACATCTAGGATGTCTCCAAGATTTCAGTCATCTTCAACCATGCAATAGACAACACAAAGAACACTAGAAACAACTCCTTCACTACAAAACAATCCATCATCTAATATTCCTTTACAATAAAAAACAAGGAGTCTTAGTGAGATTTATAATATTGATATAACTAATGCTTTTTCAGTTTTCACATTGTTTTCTCAAGCTACGATACAATATACTTTGAAGAGGCTATAAAAATGAATTTTGGGTTCAAACAATGGATGATGAGATAGACGCCTTAGAGAAGAATCATATATGGGAATTGGTATATCTTCCAAAAGGAAAAGACGTGATAGGAGTGAAGTGAGTCTATAATACAAAATATAAGGCTGATGGTAAAGTACAAAAACATAAATCAAGTCCGGGTACAAGAGGTTTTTCACAATATGGAGTAGATTACAATGATACATTTGTACCTATAGCACTTTTGGACATGGTAATAATGGTTTTAGTAATTACAACTAAAAATGGCATATTTATCAGATGGATGTAAAATCAACATTCTTGAATGGTTTTACCAAGAAGAAGAAGTTTATGTGAATCAGCCAAAAGGTTATGACATTAAAGGTCATTAAGGAAATATATACAGTCGAGAAAAGTGTTGTATGGTATCAAGGAAGCACCTAGAGCTTGGTACAACAATATTGATTCTTATTTGATATAGAATGGTTTCAATAGGAGCAATAGTGAGCCTACCTTATACATCAAGATAAATAAGCAAGGTAAAATTTTTGATTGTTTGTTTATATGTAGATGATTTAATCATTACTGGAAATCTATCTACAGATTCATTCAAATCATCTATGAAGAAAGAATTTGAGATGACAGATCTAGGCCTCATGCACTATTTTTGGGCATTGAAGTTCAATAATTATAAGCTGGAATTTTTATTTCACAAGAAAGGTATGCTAATGATGTTTTGAAGATATTTAACATGTTGAATTGCAAGCCAGCATCAACACCAGTTGTAGAAGGTTGGAAGTTAAGAAAAGATGATAACGCATCATTTGTAGATCCAACATTGTTCAAAAGGATAGTTGGAAGTCTCATGTATTTAACAGCCATAAGACCTAATATTATGTATGGTGTGAGCCTCATGTCAAGGTTCATGGAATTTCCAAAAGATTGACATTGGCAAGCTAGAAAAATTATTTTGAGGTATGTATGTGGCACTAAGAATCATGGAATTTTGTATTCAATATCGATGACTTCAAAATCATAGGTTTTACTGAGATAGTGACATTTTCGAAGTATATATGATAGAGAAAACACACATATGGCTATGATTTTCACTTCGAATAGGTTTAGTTACATGGGCATCGAAGAATCAACCCATAGTCATACTATATTCAACATAAGCGAGTATGTAGCAGCAATAGGAGAAACATGTCGGTTTGTTTAGATGAGACGAGTGTTGAAATATTTGAGACAGAGAATCAAGAGGATGCTACACAATTTTTTTGTGACAAAAGTCCATAATAACATTGTCTAAAAATCATGCTTCTCACAAGAGGAGCAAACACAGGACATGAGGTATCACTTTATCGGGAGTTGGTTAACAACAAGGAAATTTTTCTTAAATTTCGTAGATACAAAGATTAGTATGCTGATATTTTTACGAAAGATTTAGGAAATGAAGTTTTTAAGTATTTGAGAAGTTTGGGAATTTGTGATCGAAATATGTCGATTCTCAATTGCACACTCAACTCTAGAATAATAAAAGTTTGAAGGTCAAAATTAAGGGGAGTGTTAGAAAAAGAGTTTAATTTTGTCCCTAGAAAAGCAAAAAGTAGTTTATTTTTACATACTTTAAACAATCCAGTTTTAGATTCTGATATAGGAAAAGCAAATAAGTCAAAAAGCTTTGTATTGCGAGAAAAGCATACACTATTTTTAGTTGATGTTCTATTTTTAAGAGTTGAGTGTTTTATTGTTAGAAAAACCTCATCTACATATTAGAGGCAAATGTAAGTGTTTTTATATACACACAAATTGTATTGAGTGAAGCTCGATAGAGAAGAAAATATATATGCATAGAAGTGCTGATTGGAGAATGGAAAAAAAAATTATTTGCAAGATTATCTATTTTATTTCTGTTGTTCGACATTTTATGTGCCTAATTTTTACATGTTGCATCTAAGAAATGCAAAAGCAACAAACGATGTAAGAAAATGGACTGGAACTATTTATAAATATTATCTCTCGTCATAGCATTCCTTGGTGATTCCTATTAGGATCGATATGGAACATGTTATGTGTTTCAGTCATCTTTGTGGTGGTAGTAGTTTTTGTTCCATACCATAAGTACAAGGATGAATGCTCTTAGGTGGCTGGATTTAGTCAAGGGCATGCAAACTACCCCAGATATGGGCTGGTAAATGTCTTAGTTATTTAAACTTTTTATGCACAAAAAGGGCCCAAGTGAAGTCACCTAGATGTCCATACAAGATAATACAATGAGAGTACTATTGAAAGAAAGGAAATCACTATGAGAGTGATATTTTTCAACACAAAACCAACGGTCATGGGTGAAGGGCTCACCATCAAGACCCCATCAAGAGGCAATATTGTTGTAAATTGGATACAAAACACATATCCTAAAATATTCACACTTCATATCGCTAAAGCAACATCATGAGTTACAAAAAAAAAAATTGTATCCACATTTTATAAATTTTCTTGGTTACATTAAAATTCCCATAAAAATAATGTTATGAAGAAACGTGAAATTAGTTACATGCACCAAAAACTAATGCAAATGCATAGGAAATTGGAGAAAAATAAAACACCCGATATAGTAAATTGTACCTTGTTCCCACAACACTTAATGATTGAACCTGGTGCTCTCCAAACACTATTTCCATAAAGATGGATTTATAGGAAGAAAATACAAATTCCAACAATGTATTTCGTAATACAATGTTGTATTATTTTGACAAGGTATATGTGCTAAGTCTCACTCAATATATCAAGCTAAATATTCCCATCTTTCAAATAAAGGCATATACATGGATCAACAATCTGGTATGTTAATATTACACTAGTAAGTGGAAAATCATAGATCATGTCATAAACATGATGGTACAAGAACTGATCCGAGTTTTGAAATGCACTAGATAGAATAGCTCCATTTCCCAGCACAATTGCTAAATAATTTTCAACGTCACTAGAAAAATGCATCAAATAATCAGTTTGGAATGTCATACAATTGAGATGTAATAGAAGTGTATATAAAAGCTACTTTTTTGTGCAACATTGAGAATTATAAATGAGATCTCGTATTAGCTTGGTAAGTCATAAGGATATCTTAGGAGACGTGAATCAAAGAAGTTGAATGACATAATACTGGATTAGTAGATAAAGATTTAAAGAAACTAGTAATTGGAGTATACCAGTTGTAATTGAACACCTAGCAATGAGCTACATGGAAAACAGGAATAATCAGTAAGGATGTCCATTCTGGACAAACTATGTCTGCCATGATGGAGTCATATAAGTACATGAATCTGGATGACACGATGTTGATATAAATAAAGGAAAAGAACCGTTATGATCCAACATTACATGATAGAGATTCAAAGGAACTGATAATTTGAGTATACAAATTATAAATGAACACCTAGCAATGAGCAACATGGAAACATGAATGCTAAGTAAGAATGTCCATTGTGGAAAAATTATGTTTGCTTGATGGAGTGAGAAAGCTACATGAATCTGCATGAAGAAATGCTAAAATATATAGAGGAGAAGAACTGAACTTAGATAGATACTAGAATCATAGAATGGTGGATTAATATTATGGTCATCGAACTTGATATAAATGCCATAACCCAAGTCTACAAACCTCAAACCTATAAAGATAAGTTGGAGTAACTGGGGTGTTGAAGAAACCAATGGATCCTTTTCTCAACCTCATGCCTGAAGCTGAATACGTGCTTAGGGAGGGTACAAAAAATATGATTAGGAGATTGCCACTTCAACAGTTTCCTTTGAGGGTGAGATACACTACCTGAGAATCTTTTAAAAGATGTTAAAATTCATTATTCTAGTTATGTACCAAATTTAAATTTTTATTCATGAGTGTCAAAAAATGTTTTTAAAACATAAACTATTGTTAGAAGATTGCAACCTCCATTTAAATAAGGGTTATATGGCACACAAAGATACAATTTCAAAATAGTAATAGCTTGAACAAGGAGGTAACAATCATCCAAAATCCTTGAATCTGCAGTTATTATTCCAAATCCCACTCACAAATGCAAAATTTAAGAGATTGTGGATGAGAGTGGGTATCCTGGCTTGACCACTATTGTAAAATTATCCCAACTATCCAACAATGCTATCATATAAAGTATCAATATAGTTTGTATGATCCTTGGACTTTTTGACAATGTGTTTATAAACATAAAAATAGAAAAATTAAACTTTTTTTTATTTTTAATATTTCTCAAAGTTGGACTAAAGCAAACACCTAATGTTAGCCAACCTCTGTCACCTCTATCTCTTATAACATGCAAAAATGGTTTCAAATCCTCGGGACAAAAAAATGTGCATATAAACTGCTTAATGCACTTAATATGTGCATTTTGGAATTGTTTCTTTAACTCTAAAAAGCTAGTGGTATATGTTATTTTTCCCGGGAACACTTGACCAATGCAAGATAGAATCGCTATAGGTTACATTTGGAAAAGAGGTCCCTGGATGGGGCCAATAGTATATAGATGTACATGATGGTAGCAAAGTCCCAAATTTCTAAGGGTATAGAAAATTATTAGGATGGAATGAAAGGACTGAAATTGACAAAGAACATGGAGGTCTAACACTGCTAATTAGAGAAATGTGGGGAAAAATTACATAAATGGAGTAAGATGACCCCAACAAGCAATACATATGCCTAAATATAACTAAAAATGAGTTAGTGATTAGGCTCACTGCTTACTACTTTGTAACAATTTCAAAAATATATAAAGAAAGTAACTTAGATTGTGAAGACCCCATATGCATTGCTAAAAGTGACATTTCAGTATATAGCACCTTGAGGGAGGTCATGCTAATAGGGGAGTTCAATGCAAGGACCACAAATGACTAGGCCCTCACATTGAAAAATGAAGGTGGGGTGAAAAGAAATCTGTTGTGGTTAGAGGAATAAGAAGACCACCAACGGGAAAGGGTCTCACAAGATGGAAGTGGGGGTTTACACAATATGGAGCAGAACTATTGGAACTATGTAATCTGTATGACATAGTTATATGCAATGGCATAAGAACATGACCGAATTCATTTAACATCACCGGTAAAGCATACAATGGTCGAGTGGAGGGATTATGTTATTTGTTCACAGAGCTTTATCTTGAGGCCGATGGAGTTGGAAGTTGGGGATTTCCATATAGAGTTGAAATCGAACATAGTTCAATATATGTAAAGATTGACATGCACATAAACAATCAACAAGGAGAATAGGCCCACCACAATCAAAAGAAGACATCTCTTCGAGTAAAATTTTCATGACTCACAAGAATCAAGAACTCAGTAAAGAAGCCCTCTAAAAACATCTCTCTATTGAACTAAAATAATTTTGGGATACTATGAGGTGATGAAAGGGCCCCCTCTCCAAGAGGCTACCTCTAAAAACTCTATGAAAATATCACCTTTCCCTTAGCCTTAACAATAAGTGGAATGTTTGTGAGCCCATTAATAGAGAGACTCGTGGATTTAATGTTTTTGGTTTTCTTGTATTCATTCAAAGAAATCTTGCTTTAGATGTTTTCTAATTCATAATAATCTTGTTGTTGGATTCTAATATTTTATAGGTTGTTGAGACTATAAGCTTGTTATTTTCTATAAGTGGGTATATATATATATATATATATATACACTTTTCAAAATGTGTTGTACGAATGTACCCACAACGTAACATACGTGAGGTTATAATTTTTTTCCCGTTTCAGCGTATTGTACCTATACATGTATCTATACTCGATAAGGCATTTCGTCAAACAATTGGCGTGCATACTTCAGATAATTAAAATCAATACACATGGTGACAAGTTGGTTTCAGAAAATTATTATTACGAATTATGGATGCCACTCACCAGAATATTGGAATGAAGCTGTATCAGTTCCATTATGGTGGTACAAGTGAGCATGAGAGATAAATAGTTACTGATAAATGCACCCGTATTGTCTTTGTCATCTGATACCACTTGATGGTTTGCGGGTATTAGCCTTTAAACAACTGTAACATAAAACAATGCGCATATTTGAATATACAGAGTAATACATTGGTGAAAAACTGAGCGACATCTGACGGCTTGAGAATAAAAACATTGTTACTGGTTGTGATATAAGCCATTTATCTTTAAATAAATCTAGTGATGTTTTACCTGATGAAATCCAAGCTCCTTGGTGAGCGGCACACCCAACTCAGACATACAAGCTTGAATTTTATCATCGCTACCATATAATTCTAGGGAACCTCTGAATACACTAACGCTTCTGTCAGGGGATAAATCTTCACTAGTAGGAGACAGGGGACATCTTATCGACGCCGATGCAGTGGAATGGTAGTCCTTGCCTAGGAAAGGATGGTTCAACGGCTTCGGATCTCTCCTCGAGCACTTTTCCCACAATACCCGTCCCTGAGTCGAAAGACATTCGGGAAACATGGGGTGTTTGTACGTGGAACCGATGCCATACATGGCTGCGAGGGAATTGGAAATATTTTTCCAGACTGGCCTGCCAGTAGCCATTTCTAACACAGTATAACCCACATACCAAATATTATAAGGCGTCCCCTACTCCACCTTGTTAACCACTTTTGGAGCCATCGAAAATGGCATACCCATTAGATATTTACAGCTTAATACCTGCTCCTCCAAACTTTTATAACAGATCCAAATTTGCCAAGCTTGACCACGTTGTCGGCTCCCACAGGTTAACTTGATATAGCAACGCACAATCCCCTGTGTATGAAGGCAATAAAATCCACGCAGAACGGCACGAGTGCAGCCTATGATATAGAATCAGTGACCTCCTCTGCTCCCAATCTAGGGTTCTCTTCCCGCATTTTCCTCGGCTCCCAATATAGGGTTCTCTTCCTGCATTTTCCCCACAATTTAAGGTTCCCTCAATTTTTCCCCCAACCTAGTAAAGTAAAAGTGAACTCATTAATAAATTTAAAAAGGAAAATAAGTTATTGACAAAATTAAAATTTTGTCTCAAAATAGGGCCTTATGAAGTAGTGTTTATTTTCATCATATTCATTCTTCACATTTCTCCTAATCGCGATTTTCCCTGTTTTCATTGTTCGCACCTTTCATTGTGTGTGTCTCTATCTTCTTCCCCACCAATATTTTTGACATTGTTTCTATCCAAAGCACCCATTGTAGTGCACCATCCTTGACTTGTCCACAATTATTCCATGCAATCCTCTATAATTTGTGGCTTTAGGCCACTTCTCCTTCCATCCTTGTTGCTTTCTCTGACGATCCTCCTTACTTTTGTCCTAGTTCTCACAACCATGCTCTCTTCTCTTGACTAGCTACCTCACAGCTTGGCATTATACTAGTTTTTATTCTCTCTCCCTTCGACATTGTCAACCACACATTATATTCTTCCTATTCGCCATTTCTATCGTGCATACTCTTCCCGGTGGCTTGAACCACTCCTTTTCGCAACCTTCCTCCCTTTTCTTCCGGCGGTCCCTCCAAGACCAATGTATGCACACATCCTTCCTACATTCTACTATTCTTCTCTTGCGTGCTCCCCAATTCTTACATGCTTCGCCATTAGTACGTGTTTTGTTTAATTCAGGGATGCCCATGCATCAAACACTTGGGGTATTTTGAGCTTAAGGTCCTCCTCAAGAAAATGTGAGTGATAAAATCGCTCTTCGAGACAAGTAGGTCCGAGTCCTATATCAAACAATTCATAGCCTTTTGAGTTTCTATTGTTGCCTCTTCCAATTCTTATTAACTTCTTGGTGACTTATTTGTTACCTCTAACATTTTCTCATGAGTTCCTTATGCCCAAAAATTTGGCCGCATTCTCCTTCTCGATCCTTAGCGAACTTCCGCTCTCTCTGTCTCTTCCTCCTCCTTATGGACCATTTTCCATTTTATTCTCTATTATTTGTTGCTCTATCATCATGACTTCCCTCTTTTGTGGATCCTTTCTCTGCACACTACTTATCTTCTCTACCCTTCATTCTTTGAGCTCTCTTGACATACCTTATGTCCGTAATGCCCCGCCGGACATTGGAGCTTTTTTGTTCTACCTGCCACCTTGACCGATCAGTCTTGGCCGGCGCATTTTCCTGTCTGTCCTTGCGTGAGGAATGGATGGAGACTGTTTCCTTTGCCATAATCTATTTTTTTATTCTCCTTCAATGCGTGCAGGTGGGTGGTGGGCGCGTTTCCTTCTTGGACGTTTTTTTTCTCTTCCCTGTCACCTCATTTTGACCTTCTCCTCCTTGGCGTGTTCTGAACAGTGGATGCATTAATGGTGAAATGAAGGTCTGTCGCCCTGGTGTTGCGTGAGAGGGTTTGGATCCTCAAAATCGTGCTGTGTAGGCAGTATCCGAGGAGCGTTGAACTGAAATCCTCCTAGGAAAGTGCCGTGAGGAAGATTTAGCTGTATGCAGCAGCTACAGGGTCGGAGGTAAACTTATCTCAGAAAACCAGCGGCCTCCAGAGAGAGCTGAGTGCGACAGCTGCTACAGGGCGAGCTCAAGGAACCATTGGTGTTGATCCGGTGTTCTAGTTGCACGCGACCAGTCATGATCAGTTGTTGCAAGATCTTGCAGCTGTAGCAGAAAAACGAGATAAAGTTTTAGTCGACCTGTCTTGCCTTTTCATTTTGGAAAGTCGCTTCTGTCCAGGTGGCGGATCTAACATGGAAGAAGCTCGATCAAATCGTGAGGCAAGTTTTGCTAGTGAGGCTGAGATTTGCATTCACTACTGTCTCTTTTGCTGACCGGAAGTTTTCCAGCGCCTAGCCATGGGTTAGATATGGTGGTTTTAGATGAAGCCGCAAGCTAGTGTAACAGGCGTGTTACCTCCACGTTTTTGGGTGCTGCGAAGGGTGTTCATGTTCAAGAATCCATAAGACACCTGCGCAACAACTCTTACCCAGTAGCAGAGCACGTTCAGAAAACAGAAGCCCTTTTGAGCGCCTCCAACAAGCAGGTCGTCCGACTATGTTGTTTTCTGTTCAGTTTAGAATGCATCCTCAATTCAGGATTTTCTCCTTCAAGATATTTTCATCAAAATCGATTAAGTGACAGTGTGAGTGTTACCAGGAGACCCGATGAAATTTATTACAGAGATCCTCTACTGAGACCTTACTGTTTTGCGATGTAGCTCATGGGAGAGGGTCTCTTGGAGGCGGATCTGTTTCAGATCAGAATATTCATGAAGCACGTTTGCTTTGCCATAGTAATGGCGCATGCTTTTTGTGTTGGTGACAGATCACACCCATGGGCACAGGAGATCTATGCAATGTTGGAGAAAATGTCTTGGGAGAGGAAGGTAGCAGGATATTTTTTTAGACCCAGAGCAAACGAACTTTGAAGTGCATCCTGGGAGTTTGAATAAATTTGTTGGTAACCATAATGTAAGTTATCTCCATGTCAGTAGCTGTAACAGTTGTTTTTATGCAAAAAGGAAACTCGAAGACAGTTTTAGGGTTTTGAGTAATCTTTCAAAGCTGCACCGGATTTTTGAAATCACAAAAGGAACTAAACTTTCGAAGTTCAGTGGAAAGGATGTTGAATACGTTTCTCAGTGGTGGTTAAAGCAAGCAAAGCAGTATGAGTTGTTTTTTTTTATGTGCGAGTTTATGTTTTGAGGTTTTCAACAAATTGGTTAATCAAACAAGAATGGCATTGTTTGAGTCAGGCCACTCTTCCATCATTATGCATAATCAAAGCCTTTTCAAAACATGAAAAAAAAAAAGAACCAAGATGCAGAGGTCTGTATCAATTATTCAAGAAACCAAGTAAAAGTTGAGTCTATAACAACGTAAGGAAGATGTTAAAGCTCTGGAATCTTCTGTAGATGGCAACATTATCTTCTTGAAGTTCAAATCACGATCAGTGAGTAGACACTAAAGACAGGTATATCTCAATAATGGGAAGCAAATGTTGTTCACGCTTCTAAATTCAAACTTGGGTCATTGTTAGAGAAGCTGATGAGTCTCTATTGAGCTCTAATCCCTCAAAAATGCTCCTAGCTCGATGAAGAAGTGCAAAAGACAGTTCTTGTCTTTTGACATTCCTGTCTCTTGAACTTGCTAGGAAAGGTGAACTGACCTTCTTGAGTTTTCAAGATTGAAAGGTCAACTTAGGAAGTTGAAGGGGTGGCTCGAGGTTCTTTTGAAGAGTGAGTTAGTGTTGTGAGGAATCATGAATAAATAGATAAGAAAGGTGTTTGAGAATTGGACTGAGAATTATAGAAAATACAAGAGTTGAGAGTGAATGTTTGCACCGAGAGTTTGATGCTGTCCTCAAACCTGATGGAGGAAAAGGTTATTTATCATTACGGTAAATGCCTTTCAGAGCCAGGAGCGTGTGGTAATCATTATGTCTTGTGTCCGAGCTTCAAATCATGGGGTTGGCTTTGTAGCTGTTTTTCACCGCGTGAATGTGGCGATAGCTCGAGCTCGCAAAGCACTTTGGGTTAAAGGCAAGCAACGGCATTGAAACAATCATATGCATATGGAGATGGCGTTTTAAACCAGGCATGTTAAATCTACTCCTTGTAATAGTTTTCTACCTTCTTTCAGTATCTTGAAATGAATTTTCTTTCCTACTGAATAGCGCCTAGACAAATGTTTTCGTGGTTGTTTATATCGCTGCCTGATTGTGTTGGTTGTTCCTTTAAATCTCGATCCAATTTTGCTGGTTTTGCTTGGAATGTCCTTTCCTCCCTTATAGCTTACTCTATTTCATATTTGTCTAAATGGGTTTCTACAAATTTTGAGTGATGCAATCTAGTTCGTAGGGAAGGAAACATTATTGAGTTTTGTTTGCTTATATGACTCTCTTTTAAAAGAATTCTGTGATGGTAGTTATAATTGAAGGTTACTAAATGGAAGGTTAAGCCTTCATATCTCTGTTTGGTTGAATAAATACGTATTTCCTGTTTAGGGCCCTCCTGTTTTGCTAAAAGGTACATTAATAGTGACGTTGTGTTCTAAAACTTGTTTAAGCCTGTGGGCATTCCTTACTTTTTGTTTGATTAGAAAATGGCATTTGGGTTTTGCTTTAGAACTGTACATGGTTGACTGTTGTACCTAGTCTAGAGGAGGGATAACCTGGCATCTATTTTGGCCTCTACGTGTTGAGAGAATTACTATACCTACTTCTTGATGTAAACTCTTGTTTGATTAAAGCAAGGGGAAACATTGTAAGTTTAATTGAATGAAATCTCTACCATTTTTTATTAAGGGTCGCAAGCAAGCTGTTACTAGCTGGACTGAAACAAAAGTTGTAGGTGAACCCATGGTATTGGACTCGCGAACTCGTTTCCTGTTAGATGACAGCTGATTTCAGTGATATTATCATAGGTGGCTGTTATATTTATCTGTTTGATATTTGCTAGACTTTTCCTCGATAAGCCCACATGGATCGGGTAAAATTTCCATCTTCTATACCTTTGGCAAGGAGTTCATAGAACTTCTAGGCCTGACTGCACTGCGTAACCTTCCTGATGGATATGTGCGTTGGTTCTTGTTTTGTGCTTGTACTCGTGGTAAGGTCTTTTGAGTCTGGGGCATCGTTGGTGTTTTACCCTCTGCGTATCGAATCCCTTTGTTTCAAACTCGAATACCTTATACTTCAAACTTGGTTACTAAAAGGTCCCATTTTGTGGCCTTGTTAAGGAAATCAAATTTTATTTTAATGTTTATTGACATTGTCTGAATTATATAAAAATTACTAACGAATTTTGGGTTTAGTCTCCCCTTATATTATGTAGAGAAGTTGACGATTAGGATAGGGTTTGTTGGTAGAATAATGGCCCTTTCTGTGTCTCTTTTGTATGCTTTTGGAAAAGTGGATTTGTTTTGGTTAACTAGTGCTACGTTTAAGAAATCCTATAAGGAGGTAGTGGTAAACTCCTTGGTTAAAACCGAAACTATTGTTGTGTTCTTTTAAGGGCGTCGAACCCATATTCTATGAAGCCCCCTGGGAGAATTGGATAACGTCGTTTTGCTTCGCGCCTACGATCATAATTAGTATGTTTTGTCTTATCTTGGACCCCTTTAGTTGGATGGAGTAAGTTTTGGATTCCAATCACGTAATCCATAGGATTACATGAAGGAGATATCAACACTCTTGACTTTCTTGTTCCTAACCCATAAGGTCTTGCCTTGTTTTATGTGATTTTTTCTAACTGGTATTTTGACTTTCTCCTTGTTGGATGGTTTAGATTTATTTCTCATGTGAATAATTTTAGATTTGTGGCTTGTGTTTTAATCCATTTTTGAATTAGAACATTCCTTTCTTGATATTGTTAAATGTTAGCTTACTGTTGCAATGTGTAGCCTTAACATGCTCAGTTTTACGAACTGACTTTAGTTAATATTTGTGCAGATGGATTATGCCAGTAGACTAGAGGAAAAGAGTGTTAAAGGTTCATTTGTACAATTTTTGAAGTACCTTGTAAAAATGTCGAATGTATTGTAGAGTATTGTTGTTGTAACTGTTGAAACTTTGGTTTGTTTGGATAACATGTGAAAGATGAAATTTGATTACCGCTTGGTTATGGGATATTCTAGTGTATTTTAAATCCTTAGAATAGTAGTGTGGCATGTTCCATGTTATTACTCTCTTGCTCCCTAGTCATGGCTCAATAGAGATAGTATGTCCCTTTGATTTGTGCATCATGTTGGAATGAATTGATATAACCTTGTTTTGTTTCCGTAAACGAGTACTGTTAAACTTTTCTCTTGAGTTAAAATGTCGAGTTGTAAATCCTCCTAAGGCTTAGTAGCAATGAGTTGTAAGCACTATAAAGTGAGCTGGATAATCCTGATAAAAGTTAAACTAAAAATTTATATATATGAACATATTAATGTAGATGTGATCCACTTGAGACCTTTGAGACCTGGAACAATCAAGAGGAAACTATATTTTGTAACGAAATATGAACCCTAACTTATTATTATTATTTTTATTTGAGCCAAGCTAATAAACATTATCCTTTTATGGTGAAATCTTAAATGATCTCATGGTGAAATCAATGGTTAGATTTTAGAAGATGATAGGATTTAATAAGTAGGAGGGAAATTGATTATTTAAACCTTAAATCTCTCTCTATCGTTTGAAATGTTCTCCTTTGTCAAACTTAATGAAGTAAAGTCTAGATGGAACATTTAACCAATCTTGATAAACTCTTAACCTCAATAATAGACTGATAGTAAACAATGTGACCCTGAAGCTAAATTCTGCTATCTTGTTACTCATTAACCCTTGCCTTGATTCATGGTGATATTTCTTAAGCAAGGTCAAAATTTAATCCTTAAACAAGAAGGCTATTGTTATGAACCCTAAGCGGTACTTTTCACTCAATCGGAGCTTATGCCTTCACCTGTGCAATAGAGTTGTGGAACATGTGTTAGTGGCTTGAGTAAGATTAATTAACCTTGTAAGAAATGGAAAATGTTCTAAAATCAAATGAATAAGAAAGATTTGGACATCAAATTGATGATCCTAGTTTAGAAAGCTTGGCCTTAAGTTATTTAGTCAAACAGTTGAAAAGAAAGAAGTTCTTCCTTGTGAAAAGAATTGTGTGAATCGTTACATGAAATTTTATAAGAACGTAAGTTAAGAATTAAGAGACACTTTAGTAAACAAGAAAATTTAACAAGAAATTCCTCATGGGATGCCCTAACTGTAAGTGTGTTTTGTGGTTGGACTCCAATGTTGTTCTGTCAAGAAGAGTACATTGTCCTTGATAGGTGTGAACGTTTCCGTGCCGACCTTGTGGTCTCCCCCGTAACAAGTGGTTCCTAGTGTTGGTTGTAACCTTGTGACGACATGTTGTGTCGTGTTGTGTCAAAGCAAGTCAAAAAAAAGTTATCTTGTATTTCACTGTGTTGTCCTTGTGTTGGTATTTTTGGTGTGTTACTGATGTCTTCATTCATCCTTCACTTTTTTATGCCTCTATCTTCTCGTGCATCTTCTCCAATACAAACACTTGATGCTTTTACATTTCCCTTTCTGAAGAATTATTGAGGCATTATTTTATACCTTGCCTTTTGGTCTTGCTTAGGCCACACTCCTCCGAAGACTTTGTTTTCTCCTCCCTCTTGTTATGGACATTATGTCACACCACTTTCTTCCTTTGTCCCCTCTTCTCTTCATGTACCTCCTACTACTGTGTAAGAATTTCGTAGCCTCTCCACAAAAATCCTTTTTGATATCTCTGCACATCTCTTCTCTTCCTTGTGCAACTCTTTCCATGCACACTCAAACAACTATCCTTAGTTTCTCTACATTTTTGCATTCAAGGAAATTTCCTTTGGGTCGATCGCTATATGTAAACACAAAATCACGCACTTGGGGTAATTATCTAGTCATGATTACATAACACTATTCATTTGATTCCTAAGTAAAAAAATACTAAATAACCCATGTCTTTGGCCACTTTGCTTTACTTTTTGCCACTTCTTTTGGTCTCGCCCTTACTTACTCGGTCTTCATTTTTACAATTCAGCATTTGTCATCCTAGACACCGGCGCCCAACCAGATGCCAATGTCCCTATCCCTTGTGTACTTTACTCATACCTTTTGGGTCCTCGCTAGCATTTTGAGATTTTTATCTATTTGGTAGTCGGCCTTTTCGGGGTTAATTACAAAATTCGAGCAAATCAATCATATAAAAGTAAAGTTATGTGATCATAATAAAGGAAAAATCACTAAGTACTATCTATCACCAACTAAGGTTACACCTATAATGGCATCTAAAAGCCCCATTTCATCCATTTAGCTCCACCACAAGGAACGTAAGGGCTGTTTTTCTACATCAAACTTCATAGGAGGGAATTTCATTCTATTCTGTGCACACATCTACTACATTATACATCTAGGTACTTGTTAGCTATCCAAGTGTGACACGAACAAGAGCAATCTAGGGAACAATGCCACACACACAAAAAAATACATTGAGTCGAGATGTAGTGCGGTGCTCGGTCGTAAGTTCACCATTGTGAAAATCGAGGATAGTCGAACCCTCATTTTGCATCTCTCTTTTTTAGGATTTGATGTCTATTTGAGAGTTTTTCGGGGTCATTATTTATTACGGGTTTGCAGCCACCTGCTCGCAATATTGGTGTGACTTTAGATTGATCAAAGGATACTTAAGGAGAACACATTGTGACACCTCGAGAGGATGTTGTCTGAGCATTTTCACATACCCATGCACCCAGAAATAGGCCTAGGGATCCCACGGGCACCTTTGTCCCTCTCTAGGCATGATAGTCTAGCCTATCTCCCTGGATTTACATTATTTTGTGCTCCAGGTGTGACGATCACCGCTTCACATTTCCCGCTTTCCAACTATGTTCATACTTAAAAATTCTTTGAATCAACTAAGGCTTCTTACCCTCTCTTTTTCATTAAGGGTTTCATTATTTATCCCTTAGTTGCTTGGGTATAATTTCTTTATTTAATTATATATATTCATTTTACTACAATCTTGTATTCAGATTAGGCTTATATATTTACATTTTAGCTTAATCATTTTAGTAAACCCATCTCATTTGAATACGCTTGGATCCTAATCTTTCTTTTATCATGGGTGGTAAAATTCCTCAAATTCCTGTTTCTTATTTACTTAAAATTCATCCCGAATGTCAGTCTTTTCTACAAAAATCCTTAGACTCCATGTGTCTTCCTAAAGATATGTCGCCACACAAAATAAGTCCTATTTTCCATTGTCTATATGATGACCCTAGCCTTCGTGATCCTCCATCCAATCAACCCATATTAGAGTCAATTCAAGATTTGCATTCTTTATTTTATGAAAAATTTTAGGCTATGGAATCCACGATCATATCTCTCAAATCTGAAATCCAACATCTTAAAGACACTTCTTAGGCTCATGTTTGTTCTCCTTCTACATCTCATCCTCATTTTGTCTTCTACATGTGCTCACATTAGTGAGCCTCAATTCATACCCTTATTCGACCCTCTCACCTTTGATCACAATAATAAGTAATATTCCATTCTTACTTGAGCTCCTTAGTCATCAATTGATCACTTTACCATCTACTCAAGGCTACCCTCCTTACCAACTTGTAAAATATCAAGGTCATCCGTA
The DNA here is from genome assembly GCA_018340775.1 of Taxus wallichiana var. yunnanensis. Taxonomy (NCBI): domain Eukaryota; kingdom Viridiplantae; phylum Streptophyta; class Pinopsida; order Cupressales; family Taxaceae; genus Taxus; species Taxus wallichiana. The sequence goes on along the minus strand of CM031243.1, from coordinate 816,477,798 downwards.
GTGGAATTATCATCAAATCAATGGACATAATGAAAATGAAAACGACTATTACAATTTAAACTGAAGAATAAAGCATCTTGAGCATCAAGGATTTATCTCGTTTGTTACACAACACTTTGTTATATGCCCATCTAAAATTCTCCATCCAAATGGACTCCTAAATTTGATCATTTTACGTCTAATGAGCACCATGATATCACTTTGAATGTGCCTTCTTTGGTCACCAACCGCCGCCTATTCAATCCACTCAACCTCCTCTTAAGGATGGTCCCACACTTCCTCCACTCAAGCTATCTATGACATTACCAATTCAAACTAAGAAATCACCTCTCAAGGCTCGCTCTCCATCACCTCCTCCTACTAAGTCATCTACAGTATTACCAAGCCAATCTAAGAAACCTCCTCTAAAACTTAGTTTAACTTGGCCTCCATTCAAGTATTCTACAACATTATCAAATAAGCCACCACAGTGCACATATCCTATAACATCACCACCTCTACACCCAATCACTTTTGTTAAGTAAACTACTCCTTACATCGATAACCTTAGTGTAATTAATTAAATCTCCATCACTTAAACACTTAAGGGGAATTACATTATTTCTTTCCCCTGTAGTATCAACAAACATCTCATACTCTCATCATTTCATATCTAATCTCTCACATACAACATACACATCTTGATACACTATTTGTATTGTTATTACCCTACAACACACTCTCGTTCTTTAGTTCACACTCGATTGTTGAGGGAATATTATACACATGAACCTCACACATTACACCATCGATAATACAAATGACATCTTTACAGATCATACAATTTTATACTATCTTCTAACTACTATGCATCATCCTCACGCTGTGCTTTGTACACGTTTACATTGCACACATTCTACACACTACATTGTTATACATTTTTACAATTTACACATCTTGCATTGCAAACTTCACATTCCACATCTTAAACATATGGCATTTCTCTCATCACCACATCTACTACACATGTTACACATTTTACTAATCTACATCTATGTGCTGCACTCACTACCCGATGACACACTCTAGTCCCATGGTTGATACTCGAATACTAATGGTTCGAATCAAAATTGAACCTCACCTCATCACACTTACATCATTCTAGAATTTTATATTCATAACCAATCAATCAATGTTTTTACTCATATCATGTGACATTCCTAACTAGTGCCTTTTACACACATATCGTGATATATGCTTTATGCTAAATCATCACCCCTTTCTAGATTTCATACTCATTCATTTCGTGATATACGCTTTGTGCTACATCATCACATTTTCTAGAATTTCATCCATATGTTTCATGATATACACGTTACACTACATCATCACGTTCATATATTTTGTGGTATATGCCTTGTGCTACATCATCATGCTTGCAAGCATCTTACCAACCCATCTAGAGAGATATGCTTTCGGATAAATCATAACATATTCTATCACCTAATTCTACAAAAATCATACCTAGATGTCACATTCAATATCATCTAAACATCATCAATTTACAATCAACACACCACAATCTATTCGTCAACCCTATCTACATATAACACATCGTTTAGACCCTTTCTCGATGACACACTCTCATTTACAGTTCAATATTGACTACTAAGGGGAATAAATAAATGAAATGGATTATATACACACACATCCACTTTGGGGGTATGTTTCCCCTATCATTAACACTATTTTTCATTCCACCTCATCCACAACATACTCTATATCTTGGTTGCATTTACTCTTTCTTACATTTACTTGTACATTCACATCTTATTACACATGCTAGATAGATATCTTGTATGTTATTATATTTATCATCCACACATGTATGTTCACTTTCCTTTGTAGATATGATCATAGATTTTACAGATCTATTACATGTAGAGTGAATGATTGGTGCAGTACCTATTACCACTCCTATAACGGCTCTTAGGGGCATCAAATTTTGTACACTACAGGTCTATTTGTCACCATGGTTTTTTGTTACATTGTCTACTTTTATTTTCATTGCTTGCCACTATTTATGGGATTTTTCCTTTGTCTTGTGTGGACACTTTTCTTCTTTTGGCCATTATGACCTTGATTTTCTTATGACATCATGAGTAATTTCCCATGTTTGCAACCTTCTTTTCATGGTCTACATTTTCTTCTTGCTTATTTACTTACATCTTAGATTACACATTATGTTCTTAGCTTACATTTCATCTTACACATGCATGTTTGTCTTTGCTTGTAATAACAATTGTCTTCTATCCAATTGTTTGCATGTAACTTGCTTTCTACTAGGCACTTTCCCTTCCCCTACATGGCACAATTTCAGCACAATAGTCGGTCCTCCTTTGGACCACATACTCCTTGAGCAATGTCACATGCACCCCAAATGAGGGGGCATCATTTGGGTGAAACACTCGGACCATATAACATTATACAAAATAAAATATTGGTACAACATAGTTTTTAGTTTTGGATAGGGCTCAGAATCAAACTTGGGTACTTAGTAAAATGGCCTTTTCAAGATACCTAAAAGTAGGGGGCAGTTACATAGTGATTAGTAGTTCATCATATTTTATAGAACTCCATACACAAAAAATTTACAAGGTAGACAATCATTAGCACATGCGTTTATACACACCATCCCGAGTGGTGTTCTACATTCATGGAATATGTTAAAGGTTAGAGGATGACACCAGATTATTATCTTGACATTTCTTCCATTTCATTGGCGTGAGATCACCCAAAAATGTGTGTTTCGACTCATCTACAATATCATTTTCTACACCCTTTCCTCATCATGAATCAGGTACACATGTTCCTTTTTCACACTTTTGGCATTTTTACATACTTTCCTCACACATTTTTTACATATTGCTATTGTATACATGTGTGTATGACTACTGTTTCGACTTCTCTTTTGCGTTCCATCCTTATGGGAAGCAACAGTCAACATTACACACACCAACAACCATACCAACATCGACAATGGGTACATTGTGGCATCTACATATGTGTTTTTACCCTAGGTTCATTTTCATCACTTTTTGCACTTTCTTCTCGTTAGCATCCATGTTTCACATTTTTATTATTGCATGCTTTGTGTAGTCCTTTGGCACACTTTTCATTATCAATCTACATGGTTATCAGTGCACGTATCTCTATTTACTTTATGTTACTGTGAAAAATTATAATCACCAACATAAAGTGGGGGCAAATGTAGACGAAATATCATGTACTTTAGGTAATTATCAAGTCCCGATTACATATTACTATTCATGTGATTACTAAGTAAGAAAATTACTAATTAACCCATGTCTTTGGCCACCTTACGTTGCTTTTTGCTGCTTATTTCAGTCTTACTGAACTTGAATTTCTCGGTCTACTTGTTTACTTTTTAGTATTTTTCATCCTGGACATCAGCCCCACCGAACTTTAGTGTTAGTTGTCTTCTTCCCCTTTAGGTACCCATGTCCCCTTCGTACTTTACTAACACGTTTTGGGTCCTTTTAAGTAGTTTGAGCATTCTATATTTTTGGTAGTCACCTTTTCTCGGGTTAATTACAAAATTCAAGTAAAGAAATCATATAAATACAAATTTATGTGATCATAATAAGGGACCAAGCCCTATGCACTATCTCTGTCACCACCAAAGGTTACATACCTTAAGGCATATAAGAGATCCATTACATCCATATAGCTCCAAACAAGGGGATATAAAGGATAATTTTCTGCATCACAGCTTAATAAAAGGGAAGTTCATTCTATTCCATAAACAAATTTACTACATTCTATATATAACTACTTGCTCGTTTTCAAATCATGACATGTACAAGAGGAACCTAGGGCAAAATTCCGCACACACACACAAAACTACATTGGGTATGAGATGTAGTGTAATGCTCATGGTAAGTTCACCATTGTAACGAATGAGGATAGTCCGACCCTCATTTTACATCTCTTTTTTTAGGATTTGATGTATGTTTGAGTGTTTTGTAGGTTCATTATTTATTGTAGTTTTCCAACAACCTTGAAAATATTTGTGGGACCTCGAGTGATTTAAGGAGACTAAAGGTGAACACCTTGTGATACCTCAGAGGAGGTGTTTGGAGCATTTATGCAGACCCGAGAACCCATAAATAGGCCTAGGGCACTCGCACATGCCCTTTTCCCTCTCTAGGTGCCCTAGTCTAGCCTATCTCCTCGGATCTACAATTTTCTGTCCTCTAGTACTATGGTGAGTGCTTTGCATTTCCTATTTTCCAAAATCATGCATACTCCAAAACTCTATAAATGAACTAAGGCTTATTACCCTCTATTTGTAATTTGGGTTTCATTATTTATCAATTAGTTTCTTGGGTATAATTTTTGTATTTAATTATATATTCATTTTACTACAATCTTGCATTCAAATTAGGCTTATATATTTACATTTTAGCTTAATCACTGCCGACCTCTCTCTCGGTCCCAAAGATTCTCCTCCTATCCACCACCAGGTTTATCCAAACCTCTCACAAAATTCCTTTAGCTTGTGTGATCAAGTTTTATGTACTTCTTTTAATGCATTCTCTCAAGATCACCTGGATATCCTTACCGAGTACCCCATTTTTCATGTGTACTCTCAAAATCTCCTAGGATTTCTCGGTTTCTCCAATAGTGGTGCTCTAATTTACCCATGTATATTAACCTTTGCGATTCTCCAAGACGTTTCTCTATGCATCTCCTGTGCATTATGTGCACCTATTTTCTTCTCGTGTACCCTCTACCTCTTTCTCCACCTTGTCTTTGCCGCAAGGTGTCTTGTAGTGATTCCATTCCTTTCCTCACATACTTATCTTCCACATCGACCATATCTCTTTCTTTTTGAGTAACCTCCTTTTCCATTGTGATATCCTCATGTGTTATCGTTTGATGTGCTTTCACCATCACATATTTAAGTGGTACTTCCATAGTTGAACTCTCTTCTCTTGACCGTAATCCCAGATTGGGTTCTTCATTTATATTCTCTCTTCATTTGTAACCTTTGGATTTGTGTCCATACACTTGCTATGCACCTAGGGAAAGGATGTTATGATGTATATGTATTGATGGAGATCTTTGACATGTGGCACACATCCCCTTATCTTATTATATCATTCATTTATAATTTATTATGCTTAGGAGGTCGAATCGGTATTGGTCATAGGTTAGAATGGTATATATAGGGGTTAGAAGGTTGTAGTTAATCATCATATTGAGTATTGGAGTGTTATTATATGGTTTGGAGGTTACCCCAAGTGGTATTGGGGTTGCCCCATCGAAGTGGAAAAGCTATTATATGAGAATATTTTCATCATTGTGGTGTTCTCTCATGTTATTCTGCTATATATGTTCTGATTTATACAAGTAATATCCTTACAAGTGGTATCAGAGCAGCGATTTCGGCCAAAATTAGGGCAAAAACCCTATTTTTTTGTTTCGAATATTTGTTGAATAGGGTATCAAATTTTTCCCCAATTTTTCATCATAATTTTACAACACTCTAAGTCAGAATATCTGAAAATTTCAGCTCCATTGGATCTGTTTTGCGGATTTTATTGGTGTTTTAGGTTTTTTCATAAATTCACTTTTCAGGAAGAAAATTGTGGTATTTTTTAGCAAAATTTATATTTTCGGAAATCTCTTGAAATTTCAGTTAGGGTTTGTTCTTTGTGTTTTTATCCATCTACCAAAATATTTTCAGAATTCCTAAACCCTAATCATGATCACGGGGATAACAAATTTTTATGGAAATGGTGAGATGGATGCTAAAGAATGGTGGATAAAATTTAAGAATATATATTTCTCATATTTCATGACAAGGAATAGGTTTTCACATTATCTTGGTGGTCCTGCATGGATTTGGTTTTCTGAGTTAAAAAATGACAAGAAGGATTGGTCTTGGGAGGAAATGGAACAACTTTTTATGGATAGATGGGACCACAAAGAGGAAGAAGAGTCAAAGGAAGATGATGGGGAAGAATATATTGAAGAATCAAGAGAGAAAGAAGATGAAGAGGAAGGTGAAGAAGATTCAAGGGAAGATGATGGTGTAGCATATATTGAAGAATCAAATGCAGAAGAAGTTGAAGAAGACTATGAAGAAGAGGAAGAAAAACAAGATATTGATGCAGAAGAAGATATTATAGCTCCCAAGAAGGAAGATACCATATTTTAGTTTCATGGATGCATTCAAAGGAATAAGATAATTGTTTCTATAAACACTAACAACAATTATAACTTCATCACTAAGGATATGGCTCAACATCTACATATTCAAGAAAGTAATATCAAAGAAGCTCAAGTGAATGGTAAGAAAATTCAAGTTTTTGAAGATTTAAAACTTACTATGGAAAAATATACTTTACATTCAAATTTTTTTGCCTTATATATGGATGGTTTGGATATTTTTCTTGGGTATCATTTGTTAGAGACATTGGGGACGATTAATATTAATATGAAAAATAAGTTTATGAAGATTTGGTACAAAAAGAAGAAGGTCACTTTACAGGATATCAGGCTTAATGGAAATCAAAGAAAAGTCAATATAGACCATGAGGATGATTTAGAATATGGAGAAGAAGGGAATAAGGATGATTCAAAAGAGGAACATGAAGAAAAAGAAGGAAATGATGATTCATCTACTCAAGAGAAAATAAAATATCAAATGCAAAGGTGGAAAAAGAAAAGAAAGTTCAGAAACAGGTTGATAAGGTTGAGGATACTACAACTGCAGCATATGGAAATCCACGTCAACATGAGAGAAAAAAATCATGGAGATATCCCAGGGCACATCATATTTCCAACCAATATAGATATATAGGTAATTGGAGGAATAATCACTTTATTTATATAGGGGATCAATGGAGCAACAATTATGAAGCATGGAATCCTTATTATGTTTATACATGGAATCCTTATTATGGTTATGCATTGAATCCTTATGTTTTTTATGCATGGAATCCAAGGATGATAAACTATGGTCATGAATGGAATCAGAGTAGCGCAACAAAATATGAATATTAGTTCATATATGTATCATCTACTAGGATCACATATGAATCGATGATAGATCATGGCGCAAAGTGTGTAAAAATTTACAACACACTCATTACATGGTTTCTTCTTATGTTTCGGGGATGAAACATGTCAAGGAGGGAAGGAATGCTATGCACCTAGGGAAAGGATGTTATGATGTATATGTATTGATGGAGATGTTGACACGTGGCACACATCCCCTTATCTTATTATATCATTCATTTATGATTTATTATGCTTAGGATGTCAGCCTCAGTATTGGCCATAGGTTAGAATGGTATATATAGGGGTTAGAAGGTTGTAGTTAATCATCATATTGAGTATTGGAGTGTTATTGTATGGTTTGGAGGTTACCCCCTCGAAGTGGTATTGGAGGTTGCCCCCTCGAAGTGACAAAGCTATTATATGAGAATATTTTCATCATTGTGGTGTTCTCTCATGTTATTCTTTGTATATTGTGGTGAACTCTCTTACGTGACTATAATCCCAGATTGGGTTCTTCATTTATATTTCTCTCTTCATTTCTAACCTTTGGATTTGTGTCCATACACTCCTTCCACCTTCATGCTCTCTCGATCAATCCTTGCACCTTATTCTTGTCACATGCTCGAATCTATGGTTATTCCTTCTTTTCATGACCTCCTCACCTCCTCTAGTCATAGTACCATTCCGCTTAATTTTTTTATTCTATGTGCTCTAGTTGAGTCTCCACCTCTTGAATTCCTTGAATCTCCTCTATCAGTTCCTTAAGGTTCTACATGGATTTCACATCTCAAAATCACCTATTTTGGTGCCATCTCACCAATTGTCACGTTATACTTATTCTTGTGTTCTTTACCCAATTATCATAGTGGAGATCAAAATATTTCCATGTTAGTTTCCTCAAATTCAGTAATCTCCTAGCTATTCCGCGTCCTTTCTTTCTCATAGAAGAACCATCTCTAATACCACTTGACAAATTGAAAGGATGTATAAGGTACTCCCAGACTGCTTTCTCCTCATATTATAACATAGTGGAATGAATTTTTATGTTTCATTATGTTAGGAAAGCCATATGAAATCTATAACATTTACCCTTTGTGGTTTTTACAACTTTTGATTCCTCCTACGAGATAGCTAGTCTTAGTTCTCACATCACCCCTATGGTAGATTAAGACCCTTGTCTCTCGAGTCCCACTCTCCCTCTTTTGACGGATTTCACTTCCTTAATCATTTTAATGGATCTCCAAATTCTACAAAACTCAACAACCACTCCATCTCTTAGCAGCTCCTCTTCTATTTATATTCGCATACCCGAATTCTGTCACTTCTCTCTCCTCTATGTTGGCTTCTCTATCTTTCCTCATCGAGTTAATATTCAAACTAATCTCTTTAATGGGCTTATAAATTCAATATTATGCTACAATCCCCTTATGCCACATTATGTGGTGGTTGGATCCTCCTTATCATTTATTCCATTATGCGGTTATCATCAACCATGTGATCATGCGATCCATTCTGTTTTCCTTTTCTATTCCAACTGTCACAATTTCCTTATCTTCTCGGGCCTCATTTTTCATACATTATGTATTTTCTATTCTTATCCAAAACTTCCATGCACTCCCTTTATTAGTTTCACACCTTCTTGTGTTAGTATCTCCTTGCACATTTTGACCCCTTTAGCTCATGGGAACCTTCTCTTTTGTGCCTACGTTTCTTGGTTTCCACCACGTAAAACTATTCTTTACATGCACCATCCTTGCACATCTTACTTATTCCCTTCTTCTTCTCTACGTACTCTCCTTCCAATTCATTCCACCCCATGCATTCGGGTGTCGGGTTCTTGCTCCATGTATTCATTCTTTTGCATTTCTCCCAATCATGCTTCCCCTTATTTGTTGTTGATTATGGATGGAAAGATCTGACCTCATAAAACACCTTCAATCATTCCACGTTGTTTACTTTGACTATGAATTTCTTGACATCTAAATCATAAATCATTTATATCAAACTCTCAAAGAATTTTTACTAAAAGTTTCTATGATATACTCACACGCTCTATATGATATCATACTACCTTTTCAAATTAGTTTCTTGTACAATTATCTATCAAAATTTGCATAAAATTTCTTATGCTTGAATGTATAAAGTACACCAAGGGTAAATAGATAAAATTAGTGACTATGTTTTATAGTATAATAAAATGTTTGATAAAATAAACAATATTCTAGATAATAGAAAACTTCAATACATCTTGGAAAAAATATTTTTTTGTCCTCGTAAGTCTCTATTATCTCTAATAAGTACTCTTCATTTGATTATAGATTCCATAATCTAAAGTAACCTGAGGCCAAGTTAGCACATATGAATAAGTTTACATATGTTGTTAGCTCTTCACTTGCACCTAATGTTAAGTTTCAAAGTAGGGATTTTTTTGTGGTGAATATTCATAATTTGCACATTCGAAATTTCAAAATTCCCATTTGGCTATTTGGAAACCATATTCCCACCCAAGATTCGGAAAAATAACTAGAAATGTTAAATTTTATCACTTTCACACCTAAATGATTTCTAATATGAATACATTTTTGATGGATCACCTTTGAATCAATGGGCTAGGATTTTCAAACATGTTTGGATTTTCATGAATCCTATGAGCCCGTGGATCAAAATCACTGATGTTTTAGAAGGAAAATTTAAATTTGATTAATTTTTCCACTTATATATGTTTATTAATGTGTGTGTGTGTGTTAATATGATCAAATACATTGAAAGAATTGATTCAAGTAACCTTCTATTAAATAAAAGGATTATCTAAGATTAAAATTAGAATAGGGATTCTATTCTATGTGATATGATTTAGTTAAGGAATTTTGGAGCTATTTAATCCATACAAAAGTATTTCTTGCATCCTAGTTTGAATTGGTTCAGATAACATTCATTTGGAGCCTTAACAATGGAGTAATTTGTAATTTTTCTTGTAGGAATCATCCCAAATTGCCCAAGGAGTGAAGATAACATGTGTATATATAGTCATATGTTCTCTTATTATAGTGGAGAAAAGTATTCACAGGACACCTTTTGGAAGAGTGTTGAAAAGTTCCAATGTAAATGAAGACTATGACATGAGACTCTAGAGACAAAATAGCCTAGGATATTGAAACATTATAAGAGATTGATAAATGTGATATAATTCTATGAGGATTTAAGAGAAATGTTTGATATATCACGAATCTTCCTAAAATTTCATAAAATGGTGATATATGAATAATGTATCAAAGGTTAAGGTTTAATCCTAGGAAGGATTCTTAAAAATGGGTCTAAATTTCATAACTCAAAAATATTTCTTAGTTAAGTAAGGAATGAAAATAATTTACTTCATACCATCAATATAATAAATAAATAAAGTCTAACCTAAAGAGGAAAATTGAAATTCGGCAAAGTACTTTTTAAAATTATTAAATTTAGGTAAAATTGACCTTTACATATGTAACCAATTTCATCATTATTTTTATTTTCTTGATAGTCACAATAGCTATTTTTTAAGATTCACTATCCCAATGAATCATGGTTTAGCAAGATTCACCACCCTTTCTATATGTTTTTTCATGGTTTTCTTAAAATTTTCATTAGGTTTTTTGATAAAAACATGTCTATATTGATGGCACAAAAATAACATCCACTTTTACAAGACAAAGAAATGTTAATACTCAATATATAACTAATAATAGATTCCTCTCACACCACATTTTTTGTTATGATTGTTTTTAGAGGAATGAAATAGAGTTGGGTGTAAATTGGGTGTTAGAAGGAGCACATCTACACCATATCCTTATTGAAGATGCTTCTCATCAGAGTGGAGGATAAATTCTAGTCTTCCACATAACTGCTTCACCTAGTATGACACTTTCAAGCCAAACAAGAAGGAAATATGACACATCATCCACTTTGAAAAGACTAAGAAATGAGAAAACTTTAAATATAAGGAATATTATACTCTTATCATACTATATTTTCTATTTTGAATACTTCATTTGAGTCCAATGAAATATAATTGGGTCTAAGAAGGATCACATCCACAACATCTCCATCTTGAAGACTCTTCCCATCAAAGTGGAAGAGAACGTCCAAACAATTTCCTTCATTGGGTAGGACACTTTCAAGTGGAACAAGAAGGCCTTCCAACACAACATCCACATTGAGAATGTCATTTTCTTCTTCAACTTGGCTTCTATTCACAACCAAAAATTATGCCTTCTGCAAATTGAACCTCTTATTTGTGTTCTGAGGTTGCTAGGAAATTTAGTTCCATTTTTCCTTTCATTAGTTTATTAGCCTAGTTTCACAGTCTTAAGGATATATATTCTCCCAAATTACCTCTAATAGGTTTGTAATTATTTTTGGTGGTTATAGGAATGAAATAGAATTGAGTACAAATTGGGTGTTTTCGAAATCTAATTTTAGGGTGAATTGGGCATGACATTTAGGAGTACATCCACACCGTCTCCTTCTTGAATAAACTTCCCATCAAATCGGACAAGAACATCCACTAATTCTTCTTTACCTGTATGAAACTTTCAATTAGAACAATAATGCCTTCCAAAGCACAATATCCACTATGAGAAGGTTGTTCTATACAATGGAAAATGCAATAAAGAGAAAATTAAAATTCATAAATTAATTACAAAATTTCCTTTAAAATCCCAAGGCAAACTCAGATTGGATCTGCTAAAAGAATGGGGTTGAGTGACATTATTTTTTAGATCCATTTGATTTGTGAGATATTATTGATTTTTGGATGCTCTAAGTATTCTGAAAGAAATAATAGTTTTTGACGAGCAAAGATGTATGATCTTGATGTGATTTGTGTAGCATAATAATATTAGAACTCGGTTTTGAATCACCAAAAATTACAAAAATGGAAACATTCAATGGTATGAGCAGAGTCACACAAAGTAAACACACAATAGAATAATTTTCATTGTATTTCACACAATACAATAGCCTAATATATAGGTTGTAGTTTCCCTAGAATATAGGAAACTAACTCAACTAAATATCTTACCAATTTCCTATATTCGTGAGTTATAACTCACTCACCAATATGCCTACGTGATTATAAATCACTTTACAAATTAATATGAATAAGTGAGCACTAAATTAATAATTTCCTAACATCCCCCTTAGTGTGAACATGGGGAAAACCCGCATTGTACTAAAATGTGCTGCTTCATAGTTTGCTCATGATCTGGATGGTTTCTAGGATAATACCAACAACCTCTGGATGGTTTTCCAAGTGGTTTACCAACAACCAAACCAAAGATAGTTTTCCCAGTGGATTACTAACAACCACAACTATAAATAGTTTTTCCAGTGGATTACTAATAACCAAAACTATAGATGGTTTTCCATTAGATCCAACAACCACAATATCATGATGTTGCAGTAGTATCATCAGCTCTCATCACTATCTCACTTCAGGGAATAACATAGGAATAACTGCTTAATTATGCTACTCATACACACAAATTGAAAACTCGAAATGGAACATTGAATCATGTTTCCCCCATCAATGTGAATTTTCCACTTATTCAAACATGAACACTGCAAACTAAAGCACACTGGAAATCTAAAAAACACAACAAAAGCACACTACACAAACTCCAAACACACGTCACCAAACCTTCATGTGGCCCCATCATTGGCAACAAACGAGAGGCCATTGATTGACCTCCATCCTTTTGTGCCTCCATCCTCTAGTTTCATTTGGCTAGCTCAACTGGATTTGATCATGGAGCATAATTATGGTTCTTGGACGTCGGGTTATACCAAAAATGCATCCGTAAGGCAATTGCTTTGTAAACTGAATTTTACAATGACTCAATTTTTGTGAATCTTTTGATCTGAATGACAAATGATGTTTGATGCCAAATAATTTTAGACAAATAAAACAACACTCAATGATCTAAATGACTCAAAACAAACGATAATATCGATGTTGACAATTTAAAATTGACTCACTTTTTAATTAAAAAAGTAATACAAGGCTTTAGAATAGATATATATAAAACAAGACAATAACAACATTGACGACTCTATTATTGAGACACACATTGAATGGATAACCTCAGACCTTATAATGAATGACAAGACATTTATTGGCCTATTAAGATTGAATTTCGATGACATCAAAATGATGTTTATATCTGACACTTGATTTTTGACAACTATTTGCATTACGAATGATTTGGAAGACGTCTTAAATGGAAAAATCCGTTTAAAACCTAACTTTTTGACCAAATATTAGAGAACTATAAAAAATACATGAAACTATATCTAAATTTTTCTTCTATCTAATGGTTGGTCAATAAATACTCGCATACCAGCTGGAAAGAGGAGTACGTAGCTAGGATCTGGTCACTGCGTGGAGGAGGCAATATATTTGTAAGTAAGCCAAGAACACATTCACTTCAAAAAAACCTTAGGATCGACAGAAAAATGCTTGGTTTGACTAATGTTGATTCGTATCCCATGAAAAATTTTGATCAAGTATGAATCAATGCAAATGATATTCTAATGAAAAATAATAATAGTCCCGCTAAAGAAGTAGAAAATAGCCAAAATCAGCTGATGTGATAATGCATAAATGTGAGGAATGGTGAGGTGATGGAGCTCACAGGTTGATGGAAGCACATGAACAAATTCTTAAAGAGATCAGTTCTATCTGATCTCGAAACACAAGTTTAGCATCTGATGGGCGCTTCATAAAAGAGATGACACTCAAAAGGTGTGTGACCGATTGCTAAGTCGGATTCTAATGCAAGATGACCTATGTGTGACTAATTGTTAATCTGAATTCCAATGCAAGATGATGTAGAGTCCGGACTAAGATCTCTATCAGGAACAAACGTCAAATCCTTTGAAAATGTAGACGTGGAGAGAGATGTAATCTAGACAGTTACACTCAGCTGGAGAGACAAATGCACAGAGACATTTGACATTCTATTGCAAAATTGTGGGCATCAGAATATCTGAATATTCCAAACTCTACAAATAATGGCTAGAGCTTGACACCTACTAAATTATTGCAGAAAAAACAAAAACTTCAAAATTGAAATTACAAAACTATCATGAGAGGGCAACCATAGAAATGGGTTTTCCCCAAGGAGGCTCAAAGTTTCATTTGCTTTGATACCAGATCAAAGTTATGAGAAGAGCCGCATAGAGTAAATACACAAAAGAATAATTTTCATTGTATTTCGTAGAATATAATTGTCTAATATATAGGAAACTAACTCAACTAAATATCTTATCAATTTTTATATTTGTGAGTTGTTATAACTCATACACAAATATGCTTGCATGATTATAAATCACTTTACAAATATGAATAAGTGAGCACTAAATTAATGATTTCCTAGCTTTCGAAAGCTTTGGGGGATGATTTTCAAAGGGAGGATCATTGATTTATAGCTAAAGCAAGCGAATCTTCAAGCTAAGTTGTGATTGATTTTATTTAGAGATAACTAAAAATGATTTGGTTTGCTTAGTTGAGTTTCCAAATTTAATTGGAGAGTTGGATTGTTGTTTTTGATTTTCAAGTGTGATTCAATGATGAGTTGGCAAGGGGTTGAACATATTTTATTTATAAGTCCATTTCTTCTATTTTTCACCCAAAATGTGTCGTGAATAGTTTTATTTTGAAGAAGTTGGATTGAGTTTGAATTGTCATGAACTGGAATATAGCTTTAGTTGACTCAAATGTTGATTTGAGTCAATTTAAACACATTTATTTGATTAAAATAATGATTTTCAGTTCTAGTCAAGACTTGAGTTAACTTGGATTTGAGAGGTGCATAGGATTTGATGATTATTTAATTTATTTAAATGTTGAAATGGACTTGTGGAATTTTTATTTATTTTGATATTGAATTAGCTAGTCAAATTTCCTAAAGGATTGCTAAGGGTATACATAGAATTAATTACACTAATTCTAGGAGTGAACAAGGCACATAATGATAGTTTGAACAATTACGACAAATTTCACTAATTAGAGAGTGTCTACATGGGTAAGTGCACCAAGTTGGGGGCCAAAAGCATAATAAAAAGCGGAAATGAGAAAAAAAGTGATCACGTTAATTTGCAACAATGTGATCGCATTATGTTTTCTTAGGCTTGACAATTCACGAACCTAAAACTCACACAAGTTTCTAGTTCTATGAAATATGTTCTTGTTTTGAGCTATATAAAGTTTAGGAGGGCCTAAGGGAGCCATATTTACTAAAATAAATGTTAAGTATAAGATATCTTTAATTATTTATATTTCTATTATTATTTCTTTATATAAAGAAATAATAACAGAAATATAAATAATAAAAGATATCTTATACTTTAAATTTATTTTAGTAAATATAAGAAGTTAAGGTCACTCTACACCTCATGGAAGTGGTCCCGTAGCCTTTTCGGTTATAATCTAGAAGATAGCTTTTCAAAATCTAATCAAGTTAGTACTTACTCGTTTTCAAATTTCAAATGACATAAAACTTTCGAGGCCATATATATTGTAGTCGGTCTTTGTTTTGTGAAAAAATAGTCTTTTCTTAGGTTTTTGACCTTCTGGATTGGATTTTGGACCCACCACAACTTGAATTGGTACTTATTTTGAAATTTGGTCCATAATTCACTTTTGTGACCATGAATCAACTCTATGATGTTTGTCTTCCTCTTAGTAATATGAGATCCTCACTTTGTAGATAGAGGATTAATCCATGAATGGGATTCATGTCCTATGGAAAAATGAGGTGATTGTAATGTGTCTCCTCCTTACGGTTTAATCACACTACTAGGTATATATTGAGATTTTATGAATAGTACCAAGTGAATTGCATTAAGTAAACTTAGATGATTGCTCATTCTTAGAAACATGGTTCTCTATATAAAGATCATCCCTTCACCTTTCTTGATTCTAAAATCAACCTTTCATGGAATCAAATTCAATATTATCATACGTGTCTTTGCTCATATTTATCTCATAGAGATAGAATATACCTTAATACTTCACACATGATGGTCCTAGATACCTCGGTGGCATGACTAGATCATTTTAGCTTATTCTTTGGAGAGATTTGGGTACAATGACAGAGTCAGGATATGATGATCATCAAGTCACTCCTTGAGCTCCACATTTCACCTTTAAATATGATGAATCCTTCACAATTCAATTTATTGACCAAGATGAAACCTAGGTGTAAGCATGCTTATGGTACATGGAAACCTTTTTTCTCAAGTTGCTCCTCATGGAAATGGGTTTCCTCCTTCGGATAAAGGATGCATCCTTGAATGAAATTTTAGTATGAGTTTCATGTTCTTGACCTCTATACTTCACTAAAACACAACAAATCAAATTTTACGATCAATTAAACTATTCTAAAAATATAATTCTTCCAAAGAACTCAAAATTTAGGTCATATTCCAAAGTAACTCAATGTTGATTATTCCACCTTATAGAGTATTATAATATCCTTCCAATTCCTATTTTTTTCATCTTAATTCTTTCCATAACTCCTTGAATCATCTAGAGAAGTCAAATTTTACTGTTTTAAGTTTCATTCCCTGCACCTTAAAAACATGGTCTTAAATAGATAGCTCGTGAATGAGATATTTATTTCCTAAAATTTCCTAAATTTACTAAGACATCTTCAATTATCTCTAAAATCACCCTTAGATGCTTTATATTTTCTCTAAAAACTTCTGAAGGGTGTTTAATAAGCTACAAAATGGCCAAAAATGGACTTTTTAGGCCTTCAGAGAAACAGTCTCGTGTCAAAACTAAATGAGTTGATCGATCACCTTAGAGACTATTACCTACAAATTTAAACACACTGTATGATATTATTAAGAATTTCCTTTGGGTCAGGGTTTATGATTTAGGGTTTAGGGTTTATGGTTTAGGACTCATGGTTCAATTTTTAGGGTTTAGGGGTTAGGGTTCATTGTTTATGGTGTATGGTTTAGGGTTTAGATTTTAGGGTTTTTAGATTAGGGTTAATGGTTGAGTGTTTAGGATTTAGGGTTTAGGGCTTAAGGACGAGGGTTTAGGTTTCATAGTTTAGGGTTTAGGGTTTAGTGTTTAGAATTTAGGGTTTAGGGTTTATGGTTTCAATTTTTAGGGTTTAGGATTTACGGATTAGGGTTGAGGGTTTAGGGTTGAGGGTTTAGGGCTAAGGGGTTAGAGTTTAGGATTTAGTGTTTAGGGTTAATGGTTTTTGGATTTAGGATTTAGGTTTAGGGGTTAGGGTGTAGGGTTTATGGTTAGGGTTTAGGGATCGGGGTTAAGGGTTAAGGGTTTAGGGTTGATGATTTAATTTTTGGGTTTTAGGGTTTAGGGTTTAGGGTTTAGGATTTAGTTTTTAGGTCTTAATATTTAGGGTTTATGGTTTAGGACTTGAGGTTTAGGTTTTATGGTTTAGGGCTCAGGGTTTATGGTTTATGGTTTAAGGCTTAGGGTACATGGTTTAGGTTTTAGGGTTTACATTTGAGGGCTTGGGGATCTTGGTGTAGGGTTCAAAGATTAAGGTTTAGAGTTTAAGGATTAGGGTATAGGGTTCATGGTTCAAGGTTCATGGTTGATGGCTTAGGGTTTGGGGTTTGGAGTTATAGGTTTAAGGTTTACGGTTTAAAGCTCAAGGCTCTAGATTTAGGGTTTAGGGTTTAAGGCTCGGGGATAAGGGTGCGAGGTTTAAGGTTTAGGACCAAAGGTTTATGGTCCAGGATTTAGTGTTTAGGGTTTAGGGTATTTTATTTTGACTTTAGGGTTTAGGGTTCATTGTTTAGTGTTTAGGGCTCGGGGTTAAGGGTTAAGGGTTTATTTATGTCATAGAGTTCGGGGTTTATGGTTTAGAGTTTAAGGCTTAGGGTTTAGGGTTTAGGGCTAAGGGTTTAGGGTTTATGTTTAAGTGTTTAAGGTTTAGAGTTTAGGATTTTGGGCTCGGGGTTTGGGGTTTATGTTTTAGGGTTCAAGGTTCAAGGTTAATGGTTTAGGGTTTAGGATTTAGGATTTAGGTTAGGTATTATGGATTGGGGTTAAGGGTTTACGGTTTAGGGTTTATGGTTGAGGATTTAATGTTTAGGGTTTAGGGTTTAAGGTTTAGGGTTTAGGATTTAGCGTTTAAGGATTATGGTATAGGGTTTATGGGACCAAGGTTTAGGGTTTAGAGCTCAAGGTACATGGTTTAGGGTTTAGGGTTTAGATTTGGGGCTCACGAATTAGGGTATAAGGTTTAAGGATAAGGGTTTACGGCTTAGGGCTTAGGGTTTAGGGTTCTTGGTTCATGGTTTATGGCTCGGGGTTCGGGTTCAAAGTTACGAGTTGAAGGTTTAGGTTTTGGAGATCGGGGCTCTTAGTTCAGGTTTAGGGTCTAGGATTTAGTGTTCGGGGTTTAGGGTTTATTATTTTGGTTTTAGGGTTTAGGGCTTGGGGTTAAGGGTTGAGGTTTTAGGGTTTAGGTCACTTTGAGTTTAGGGTTTAGGTCAGGGGTTTAGGGTTTAGCGTTTAGGATAGGGGTTTAGGGTTTAACGTTTAGGGTTTATGGTTTAGGGCTTAGGATTTAGGGTTTAGGATTCGGTGTTCGGGGTTTAGGGTTTAGGGTTAATTTTTTTAGTGTTTAGGGTTTAACATTTAGTGCTTATGGTTCATGGTTTAGGGTTTATGGTTTAGGGCTTAGGGCTCGGGGTTTATGGATTAATGCTTAGTGATTAGGGTTTAAGGGTCATATGTAAGGGCTTAATTTAAGGTTTAGGGTTTAGGGCTTAGGGTTTTGGTTTTATGATTTAGGGATCATGGTTTAGGGTTTAAGATTTATGATTATGGGCTCAAGGTTTAAGGTTTATGATTTAGGTTTAGGGCCTAGGGTTTAGGGTTTATGATTTAGGTTTAGGGCATAAGGTTTAGGGTTTAGGGTTTAAGATTTAGAGTTTATGGTTTTTATTGTAGAATTTAAATGCTAAAAACTTTAGGTTGAATGTTGAAATCTCAAAAGTTACCTATGTATTGACTAGACTAGAATATAAAAACTATCTCTTAAACCGTGACTCATGAGCTATGAGACTAGTTCCATAAGGTGTGGAGTGACCCTAATTTCTTATATTTACTAAAATAAATATTTAGTATATGAAATAATAAAATATAAATAATAATATATGAAAAAGTCAACATTTATTTTTGTAAATAGAAGCATGCCAAAAACTCATATAATGCAAATAATCTACGGAACACGTACATGTTTCATTTATTATGCCCCAAAAATAAAAATTTACAGTCTTGGAATTGCCTTGGATTTCCAAACCTATGTGTTGGACCTGAAATAACACAACAACCTACGTGTTTTTGAAAAATATGTAAAAACTCACTTTCCACCAAGCTAAATCCTATAGAAAATGCTCTCTATCTTTCTTAAAAAATTAGCTACAATGTCAAGAAAACTATGCTATTTCTAAAAATGTAATTTATATATTTTAAGACTATTCAAAGGTTTCCATTTATATTTATTTCAAACTATGTCTTTTATAACTCTATTTTTAGTGATTGTAAATGCTTATCTTTTTCGTGTATATTTTTCCCTCGACTCATCGAAATTGAGTAATTTTTACGAGAGCAAACTAGAACTAATTATATACATATTAAGAAAACTAATTTTCTATATTTTTGAGCTATTTATGGGGGCATGGTTGGAGCTCCATTATTCTTTAAAATTTAAAAATTTTGTTCTAGAGAAATCATAAAAAAATAGCCGCTAAAAAAATTATAGCACAAACCGGATGCTCCTAGCTAATTTGTCTACCAAAGGGTTTTCAAAAATACTAAATAGTGCTAAAAAGTGGTGAGCGGCACAAAATTCACTCTACTATGTTTTTGTTTTTTAACAAAAATAGGAGAAATTGTTGGTATTTTAGTTATTTGACCCACTTAAACATAACCGTTTTCAATAAAGTTTAGTATCTTAGAAACTATACTCAAAATGCTATGATTCATGTTCGTCAACATCTTCCAATTTTGAGTGTAACTATTTCAAATAACTTTTACAAGTTAAAGATTAAGACCTCCTTTTGGCCCCCCAAATTGGTGCACTTACCCACATTTTACCCTCTTTAATGTTATTATAAAGTAATAATAATTTAAAGATAGTAGACATGTGTAAACGGTGGTCAAATGATAAAAAAGAGGGAGGGAATACATCATTTACCTCGGTGAATTATTTGGATACCCTTGTGAGTGTAAATAAGTTGATTAGATTTCCCCCTTGAGCAGGTGGACAACATGACAAAGAGGTGGACAACCACTTGATAGGAGAGAGATGAAGCCATTAAAAAAGCCGAGAGAAACAATAAATGAAATTAGTGATGTTGGTCACAGAGGCCAAAATAGAAGAATGAGGGTTAGTATAAGGATATAAATAGATGGTTGGGAGGGGTAGTAAACATTGCAACTCATTTTTTCTTATAGATTTATTTTTCTTTAGAGTTAGATTTTTAGCTATGAGATTTGGGAGAAATGGCTCATTGATTGCAATCAAACATCATGAAGATCACATGCGAGAGTTTGAATAGAAACTAGATGAGGGAAAGGTGATATGTAGTTAGAAAAATTGTCATTAGATTGCATTCATTGCTAGTTAGAGCTAGAGGAAAATTAAAAAATGACATTAGCACATGATCTTAGGTGTGCTAGAGTTACCCGTGAAATGTGCTAGCGTACTAGTGTATGCCTTAACATGCAACTAGTCACATAAGCATTAAGAAGGAAGTTCCTTAGCATGTTAAATGTGCTAGCATACAACTAACAACATGAGCGTTGAAGTTAACACACTATAGTGGATGCACTAGCGTTAAGGTGCACACACTAGCGTATATGCGCTAGTGCATTGGTTGATTTAGTAACATATGAGTGTACACACTAGCATATTAATGGGTCTCTAATGTAATTACAAAAGTATGGATGAAAAATAGAAGTTAAAATAGAAGAAACATGATTTAACAATTTTATTTGGATGGTTTTTAAAATATATTGTTATCATTATATGTATGTGATCGTCATGGATGAATGTGTTTGTTTGAGATTTGTTTTACATGCAGAGAGAAGAGAGCAAATTGAACACACAGTGGAGGTGATAAGGATGAATTATATTAAACAAATGTCGATATTAGATTGGACTATTGTTTATTGATTGTGCTAGCTTATCGGTGGTGCAATGAGAGTAAGACCTTCAGATACTAACTCGGGAGATGTAAGTGACTCTATAGGATGTGTATTGGATCCTTTGAGTGCCCATATAGGGAAAGTTTGTTCAATAGGATGGGAAAGAAGGACACATATAAGGAAACATAAGATCACTATTTGGATTAGAGGACATACCCAGGGAGGGGATAGTTGTGCACTGTGCGAGTGCATGTACCATGCAACTATTGCTTGACTATTGATTTAATCCATGGGTCTTATCAATGGCTACTTGTTACCTAATAAGAATGAATGTCATTTTAAATTGGGCTTGAATTGTGTAGTGGATTATTTGGTGGAGGCCATAGTGTTTGAATGGGGGAAGTGTATTGTAGCTCACTTGTACAGGGACTTGCACTTGGTAGTATATAGAGAGAAATAAATAATGGGTCTTGAGACATTACTTAAAATATTGTCATAGGACCACATTGAGATCAACCACCAATGGGGATTTTATATTACAGATATCGGGAAGAGCCCTCATCATTCGGATGTGAGATAATGGGTGTTGGCCGTAGTGGCCATCGGGGTGACATTTCTTTTTACATATGTGCATTTGATGACTTAAAACGTGTATCGTGACATAAAGACCATATTGGATATATAGTTAAGAAATAAATGATTTTGATAGAGTGATATTGGAGGTGGAGAATTTCATTACGAGAGTCTTGAGCATATTATGGATAAGAATATAGATGATAGAGTCAGAAATAATTATACATAATACAAGATATACCTACGGTGATCAGTGGTACATGTGATTTTTACATGAGACATTCGATTTAAAACCATAGATCGACAAATAATAGTCAAGGCTATATTATTTTGACTCCTACCACATGCATAGGATGCATGGGCTCAAGTTGTAGATCTAGGAATGATACGAAGTATTCTCTATGGTATTCAAGGATAATGAATTGACATGATTACCATTATGTAGGTAGTGATAACATCTAAGATAAAAATAACATCCATGGGTGGACACCGAGAGAAGAGCTAGAGGAAGAATAAGCTAGGATGAGGCTGAGAATAGTTATAGGGCCTAGGTGCACAGTGCTCGGATACATGTTGCACATGATTAAGTATAAGTATAAGAATATGTTGCACATACTTAGGTTCCATTACATATTCCACTGTAGCTTCATTTATAGATTCCATTGTAGGGAGAAGTTGGAAAGGCTGGATTGTACATGGTCCCTTACAAGTGCCATTATATATACTACTACGTAATCTAGTACATGTCCCATTTTTTCAACCAAGGCCACCTAGTATAGTAGTGGGACATAGAGATGGAGATGAAGATGTAGGTGTAGCTGAAGATGATGGCTAGGAAAAGGAGGGTGAGGATGATGACTGGAATAAATTCACACTTGTACCTTCACCAAGATAATCAGTTGTAGAGCTATCGCTACAGCTTAGAGAGATAGATTTTTCGGGAAGGGGATTCCATTTTGATTTTATTACATAGGTAGGCACAACAGGTTTAGAGAGTGACCACAAAGAGGGATCAAATAGCCACATAGATGACATTTGATAGTTGAGAGAAATGCCATAAGATGTGTGGTGGAGGGAGAATGGATGCCATATGTGTTATAGGAGGATATCACTAGATCATAGGAGCTGGGGTATTATAGAGAATTATATGGGGTAATGTCCCTAATAGCAAGAGAGTGCTAGGATACAATCGATGGAAGACATTTAATCTACCAAAAGAGGAAGATCATGGAAAACATATAGATCACCAAATTATTACAAAATCCACCACCGAGAGGTGGTGATGAGAGATTAGGTAGTCCCATTATTGGAGAGAGTCATCCATGAATCTATGGTTAGACATTTTATTTTATTTTTGTATGCCTCATGATGAAGGAACATAGTTATTTAGATAGATTCCCTTGATGTCACTTTGCTATGTATACGCAGATGAGATTGTGACATTTTACATGGACACACACACA
Organism: Taxus wallichiana var. yunnanensis; assembly: GCA_018340775.1. NCBI lineage: Eukaryota > Viridiplantae > Streptophyta > Pinopsida > Cupressales > Taxaceae > Taxus > Taxus wallichiana. Next base: position 816,454,503 of record CM031243.1, on the reverse strand, counting down.
CACACACACACACACACACACACACACACATATCTGTGTGTGTGTGTGTGTGTGTGTGTGTGTGTGTGTGTGTGTGTGATGATGTGATGATTTTTGGTATTTTCTGGATTATTAATATGATGAGACACATAGTGTGGATGAGACGATGTTGTACGGTGATTTTCTCATATCTTAGATTTCATTTAGAGATGTATTATTGGAGAAACCTACTTTGATATCTCACATGTAGATTTAGCACCATGATCAATGAAAAACCATGATTAAAAACCCATACACACATTAAAAACACACGAAAAAACCCAATATATAGACTACAATGATGTACAATAAGGCTTTATACAAATTAAGGTGTTGACAAAATACCCGTAATTAGATAAACAGAAAAGTTGAAATAGTCTAAAATAAATCCAATTAGACATAATAAGATGAATATAAAACATGACTATTAATAAACAAAGATGATAACATAATCCATACAATTGGGAAAAAAACAAAAAAACACATGTCAAACAAACCCAACTGACATTGTAATTGATCACATAAAAGTTATATATGAACTAAGATGCCAAAAATATACATGTAATTGGTTAAAAATGTTGATAAGAAAAGAAAAACAAACCCCATATACATAATATTGGATATACATCCTAATTATGAAGAATTCAAGATGCTTACAAAACACCTAAAGAGGTCCACAAATGTAGATTTAAAAAAATCTCAAAACATCGGAAAAATGAGCTAAGGTGACAAAAATATAAACAATGTACCAAAGATGAAAGGGAGTCATGAAACAAAAACCCAATATACAAGATAAAATGATTGCAAAGAAAGTGAATAATGATCCAAAATTGTAACAAAATACCCATAATTGGTCCAAAAATAACAAGAATACAATGCAAACCCTACACATATAGTAATACAATTAAACCAAGATTAAATATAAACTAAAATGCTAACATGATTACATACACTTGGTATTTACAGATTAAAAAAAAGCAACACAATTTATAACAATGAAATATAACTATGCCCACAATGTGTTCCACAGTTTAGAATAAATAGATGTGAATTCCACCAAGGAAGGATACATTCAAGGGAAGCATATAGGACCAAATATCGGAGTTAAATAACTCCTCATGAAACTCTTATTAGATCCCATTGAAGTTTGATATGAAATTAGAGTTGGGGAATTTTTCCAAGAAAGGATGCATGCTCATATCACTATCATAAGGCTTCTTCTTTCATATACTGAATACTTTATCCAAAATGTGCATAAAGAATCATGCAATATACATTGGGATGTACCTCATTAGATTACTTTAAATACCTTTTATATACACAAGTTTAACATCTAACTTAGGACGTGTTACGATAACTTCTTAATAATAAATATGATCCACAAATCTTAGCTCCTAGTATCAAACAAGGCACTTAGAACCCTTTTAACCAAGTTAGAAAAATGTCAAAAATTCCCCCAATGATTCTCGATTTCACATTTCAAATGTGTCATTTTCATTTCTTTAACTGGACTATTTAGTCATTAATATTTAAACAAAATATATCTAAATTGTGATAGATTTTAATATTACAAATATTGAAAAATATTTTTTAAGAATACAAAATGAACTTCAAAACCTTCTAAACATAAAATTACAAGTAAATATTAACTTTAATACAAAAAGTATTAAATACATTAATGGTACAATATAAGTAATATGAGTGATAGTTTCAACACTTACATTTTCCTTAGGTTTCAAGACAACCGACTGAGTTATGTTGTACCGCTAAGGGTGAGCTAACTAATTAGATCTAATTTATTTTTAGTATATTAAAATAAAAAAATTATATTTCCCCTTATGCCCTTATTGGTGCCACATTTTAATCTTTTTTTCTCTAGGATTCTTGTTTTCCCTTATTCCTTGGAATTTTCTCTCTCCTCCCATACTTTTTGCCATGTTCAACCCCTTTCATTCTTATCTTTCATGTTTGTGGCTTAGATCTATAAAAATGAAAAAAATAATGACTAAAAAGTGAAGAACATGGGATTTGGCATTTATAAGTGCGCCCTAATCAAAAGAGGACATTGAAACTACCTATGGGTATAAGGATGTTAAATATATGACTAAGTGTGTTGGGAAACTTAAAAAAGGTCCAATAGTATCTCGAGATAATAAATAAAATACACTAGAAATTTGGAAACAAAGAGAAAAAGGAAAGGGGAGAAAGAGAATAAAGGTTGACATAAACAATACTACTTAATTTAGACCAATAATTGATAAGTATATGAACACATTAAAATTATAAAATATAGGTACTCAAAGTGAATATATTTACATGATTATTTTTAACGTCTAAGTATCTTATTATAACTCCAACAATCACTATAACCTTTCTCCACAATAGAGGTAAAAATGGCTCTTAATGACTAATAATTGTATAGTATCCATTCGTAGGTGTCTTCAATAGTCCACTCTCTCTTTGAATTAATTTTTATCCAACCTAAACCATTCTTGGAATTATTACATTTATACTAACTATATATCTAATATTCATTATTAGGTTGTCCCTTAATTATTCTAATACGGACTATAAATCATAACAAATTTGAAATGTAATATATATTTTAGATGACCATTTAAAATTGAAATTTTTATCATTATATTTATAAGCAATAATGCACACAATATTATTTTATTAAACTTATTTATTTATGGACATGTTGCACTAGATCCTTTTTCATAATATTTTTTGTATACATTTGATTATAATAACCTATATTTATATCTAATACATTTGGAAACATTAGTGTTGACATCTTATAGGAAATTTAGACTAGTGAGGAATATTTTTCTTCTAACACATACTTCCCTTTTTGATTACCTTTATATCCCCTTGGTTACCTCTATCTATAAATTTTACACACTCATGATCATTTATAGTTCTCTCAAGATCATCAATATAACTCTATAAATGGTTATGTTTATTAGTACTATTTGATTATAAATACCTTAGTTAGGTTAGGAACCTGAAGATAGATTCCATGTTGTATCTTTAAGCCCTTGCAAAACCTTTCATATTATTGTATGATGATAAACTTTCTAATTTCAACACTTTCCTCAAGTCGACCTATGTTTTATTTTTAGATTGTCTTACACTAGAAATCAACAAAGAGTCTTGTATATGTATAATTGAACTCTAAGGTATTTATAACCTATTACCACATAAAAATACTTGGATATAATTATAAAAAGGATTATACACATACTAAATCTCTCAAGAGATATGTAAGCCAAAAATTACAAATATGAAGAACTCCCAAATAAAACTCGGATGCTTCTTAATTATCTCATGTTAAATGAAGCATAATTTAAGTTACACATTGGTTTCATAGTTGCATTTATTTAACATAAAAGAAGACCAATGAATAACAAATAAATCATTTGATTTGGGAGAATTACATGATAACTGATCTACAATATGTAGTTCACAACATTTGTAAGATTTGGGGCATGTGAGGTTAGTACGACCCTAGTTTATAGATCAACCTACTCTATAATTTCAAGTGGTATTAGGATTTGAGAAAATGAGAAGATATATATCAGATTATCCAATAACATCACATATTTTTTCATAAATATTACGATATAGGAAAGGTATTAAAATCCACACCATAAAAATAATGTGGACTAAAGATATTAAGGATGGGTTCAACACTCGTTTATATGTGTAATATTCAACCTAGCCCTTTCCAACACAACTAACGCAAACAAACATTTAGAAGTATTTAGAATCTAGTAATGACATATTTTTCAGAGAGTTTTAATTTTATAGATCTATGTAGACACCATTTAGGTTGAAATAATTTAGTTCATTCCTTTACTTGCACTTTATCATCTCTCACTATTTTCCATCTTTAGACTACCCTAATTGTGAGGATTAAATTTCACATTAAAATTCTTAATTTTTAGTACTCAACACCTTACTATACATTCAAATTTTAATAATTTTCAGCTTTTAGGTTTATAATAAGTCGAGATTTGGTGAAATCACACATTGATTGAATAGAAACTTGATTAAGCTAAAATGTAAATACACAAGCCTAATATGATGATATAGTAGAAGAAAATGAATGTAATAATGAAATACATAATTATACCAAAGAAAACAAAACAATAAATAGTAAAACTTAATATGAAAATAAGGGTAAGATGCTTTAACTTGATTCACAATGTTATCGAAGGTGTATAAGACTGAAACTGGAAACTCCTAAGCACCGATCGTCACACTAGAGCACATGAAAATGTAGATATGGACAACTAAGATGGAATGGGGCACCTAGAGAGGGAAAGGGGTGCACATGGGCTCCCATCTACTATTTATAGGTATCTGCGTGTACAAAATGCTCAAAAACCCAAATTTTCATGGTTGTAAAATGTTTGATGGTACTCACCATTTTTTCTATGAGTTCACATAGTGATCCCCGAGGTCACAATAAACCCGCAATGAATACTAGACCTATAAAACCCTCAAATAGACAAAGAAATCTTAAAAATAAAGATGTCAAATGAGGGGTCCACTTTCTTTAGCTTCCATAATGGTGGAATTACAACCGAGTGTTTCACTACATCCCAGGCCCAATGTAGTTCTATGCGTGTTTGTGTGGAATTGTGCCCAAAGTTTCTCTTGTGTCGGTTGTACTTGGATAGTGAGCAAGTAGCTAGATGTAAATAAATGTCGTAAATGTGTGCATGGAGTATAATGAAATTCTCTCCTATGAAGTATATATAGATGAACCAACCCTAATGTCCCTTATGATGGAGCTAGATAGATATAAGGGAGCTTTTATAAGCCTTGATGGATGCATCCTTAGGTGGTGATAACTAATTCTTAGTGATTGGTCCTTTATTATGATCACATAACTTTATATTTATATGATTCCTTGCTTGAAATTTTTAATTAACCCCGAAAAGGTCGATTACCAAAAATATTAGATACGCAAATAGTTATAAAGGACCCAAAATGTGTGAGTATAATACAAAGAGGATAGGGGTTCCTATATTGGACAAGGGCACCTAGGACTGGTATCCTGGTCTAGGAATTGGTGTCTAGGATGAAAAATGCTAAAGATGGAAAAGGAAGACTGGGAAAGTAATTGTGTAAGAGTAAAATTAGAAATAGAGAAAAGAAAGGTCACCAAATATATGGGTTAATTAGTACCATTTTTGCTTAGGAATTATATGAATGATAGTATGTAATTAGGAATAGATAATTACCCAAAGTGCATGATTTTGTGTCTATTTTCACCCCAATATATGTTGTCGAGTAGAGATCTCACTAATATAAAGTAGGTAGAGATGTGTAGTTGATATCCATGTAGATTGATGTAGGAAACATGTCGAGAGACTAGACTAAGCATGGAGTCATAACGGCGTGAAGTGTGGATGCTAAGGATGAGGAATTGAAAAAATGACGATGAAAATTACCCTAGGGTGAAAATGTATGTGTAGATGCCATGATGTACCTGTTGTTGATGTCAATGTGTGTGATGTTGTTATTATTGGTGTTGTTGACTATCGCTTCCTATTGATGCGTAATCACAACACCCCGAATATTTACAACTAAATAGATGTAAATTATCGGTGTGATTGCATAACATGGAAATTTTCCCAAAGTGTGGGACTTTGCAATTGGGAAAGCTCTCCGGATGAAGGTTGGTTCCTATTCCTCTATTTTGATGTACACATCCAAATTGTAGAGGATCTACTCTAAAATCTACTCTAACTTGCCAAGGAGACAGGGTTAAGAAGATTACAAGAAATTAAACCTAAACTGAGAAAGGTGATGCACCAAAAGGAATAATGAACACTGATTCGCATGGAGATGGAAACCACAACCATATTAAGGAGGATGGAAACACACCATAGATCAATCCACTTATGAGAATCCACCAACCATTAAAAAAATCATTAAACATGTAATACAATAACCATGTAAAAATAAACAAGATTACAATGAGAGATTAGATGAAAGAAATGAACTAAAGAGAGGTTGATTCATCCACGACTTATATTATTGCTCCAAAAATTTGATACAGGGCATTACAATGTCCAAGAGACACAAACTTGTGTTACAACTTGAATGGGAGGTTTGAAACTCCATAAATTCACTTACAAACAGGAGAAGAAGGGAGGCGTAAAGAAAAATTATCCAACATTAGAACAATGACCCTCCTTATAATATATATGAAGAATGAAATAAGGGAGAGAGGGAAGAAACTCAAAATATTTCTTCAACCACCCTAAAATGCATTTATTTCACCTTCAACAATGATGGGTGCCACTATAAAACCCATGCCTCTATGTATTATGCCTTGTTTGGAGAGAAAGGAAGCCCATACCTTCATCGATGTGGTAGGTGAGAAACGTGGAACATTCCCGTGACATAGCGGATGTATTTCTTCATTTTAATGAACTTAGTTTGACTTAAATTAAGATAAACTTTCTTCATTTGTGTAGAGTGTTGGTATCCAAATTGATTCTCCTGTAAAGGCGGAGAAACATCACAAAATTGGCATGATGCTTAGAGATAGACGGACCATGATATGCATCATTTTGTAGCCGAGAATGATATTCGTCCGGCTCTTTGTCACTCGAGGCATTGGAGAAGTGGATAACACCTCATTGAGGGTTTGATCTACCCCCACTACTTTAGGATTTTCATTCAACTAGGGTGAGAGGATCCATTCTCAGTAACTTTGTGTTGGTGAAGGACATTGAGAGACCCTTCTCTCTGCACAATGTTAATGAGAACCTTGAGGAAATATGATCAATACAACACAATCTAACTCTCACGAGTTGTCACACTAGAGAGTGGAGATGTTTCCTAGACAAAGGTTCGGGTTACTAAAGACAATAAATGAGTCCTGATTGTCCCTGCATACTTTGGAAATGGAATTTGTTCATTTGTGGGTACACAAGTACAAACAAGGGTGGTTCGTGTAGGATTCGTCATTTGAGAAATTTATTGGTTGGAAGTTAAGCAAGATAGAGTGGATTGTACCATATCTTTTAGATCCTTTACAGATATTAGAAAACTCACAAACAGAATGCTTCAACATTGCCAAAATATTCATGTGACCAAAATGTATGCATTAGTGGAGGCGCAAAGATGCATGGTTTCAAACATTCTTTGAGAATTCAACACAAAGGCTCATGCTAAAGACTCAATTAAAGCCTATAAATCCTGGTTCATCATGCCTAAGATACACTCATATGCTTACAAATAATATTTATCAACATAGTGAGAATAAACTAATTTTAAATTGTTTAATGCCACAATACTAACACATAGATGAGATCTTGTGTGACTCAGGGAGATTTTAAGATAAGATTGCAATAGGAACAAGAAAAATGATTTGAAAACATTATGAAACAAAAAAGACACAATAATGCACATGATCAACATAGAGTCATTCAAATTTCATCGATTCATCAACGGGGAAATATTCTTAAACAATCTCGAGATCCTCGTTAATGGCTTTACACTTACAACCACCTTGACGTGATTGAATCCAAAGACACAGGAAAATGAACTGGTCTCTCGGAAAGTGGTGTCTCTCTAACTTTCTCAAAAAAGTTAACCTTTAAAATTTTCCAGGAGTATTGTAATTGCATTTATACATTTCAATTTCTCACTCATCCCAAATTTTCCCCCAAAAAAGAAGAATATTCAAGGAATCCTTTGCTTGTAACAATTTTTTCCCAAAGTGATGTTTAACAAATTTACACCCAAAGTTGCCATGTGGACAAATCATGAACTGATCATGTTTCTCAGACCCTCAACTATGACTAGGATGCCATATCATAATTTTTGACAGTACTTTTAAATCATTATTTTACTCTGTCATGTAGGAAATCCCCTTTTAATCATTTTCAGGTGGCTCCATATGGATGGATCTGAAAAGCATTCCTTTTCACCCTCGAGAATACACCTTAAGAAATGAGTGCCCTCGCATGGATACCCACATTTGTGCCTCTCAGAAATGAGTGTCCTCACATGGATTATTCCACATCTCTGCGCTATGATTTTGAGTCGGCCAGGTGCAAAGAGGAGCCAACAGAAACCTCCATGTGTCTCCTTAGCACAACTACAAAGGTGAAGTACAGAGGTAGGTTCCCAAATAAGCGTACTCCTCCACGTGTTCGAACCCTAGAGAGTTGCACTAGTTACTGAAAATTCAGAGTATTAGAAGGTCCAGTGGAAGCTTCCATGTGTCTATTTAGATCAATTTCAAAGATGGAGTCTAGAGGCTAGACCTCAAACGAGCGTAGGCTCTCCACGTGCCCTAGGCCTAAGAAAATTGCCTTCCCCTTTGAAAAATTCTTAGTATAAAGAGGAGCCAGCGGAAGCCTCCATGTGTCTCTTTGGCGCACTTTTGATATGGTGCCCAAAAGTGGAGACACTAAACAAGCGCGGGCTCACCATGTGTCTTACCCTAGAAAATTTTTTGAAAGAGTTTAATGACCAGCGGAATGTGCCACGTGCCTAGGGGCCAAGAAAGTCTCCTCGGCTATTAAAAATTCTAAGTATGGGTAGGGCCATCGAATCTTCCACATGTCCCATCAACACTTTTTCATATGAAGCTCAAAATAAGGACTCTCAAACAAGCGCGGGCCTTCCACGTGTCTAGGGTCCGAAAAAGTTGCACTGGACACTTGAAATAAGTCTAAGTATGTGAAGATCCAGTGGAAACCTCCATGTGTTTTTTTGACACTCTTTCAAAAGTAAATTTTAAGGGCAGGTCCCCAAATAGGCACGGACCCTCCACATGTCCCAGAATTAGAAAGTTACTTGAGAAGTCTAAGTATAGAGAGGAGCCAACAAAGCCTCCATGTATCCTTCATGCAACTGTAAAGGTAAGACCCAAAGGTGGAACCTAAAATGAGCACAAGCCCTCCACTGTCAATGGTCGACAATGCCGTACCGATCGTTGAAATTTCGAGTGTTGGCGAGAGCCAGTGAAAACCTCCACTTATCTCCCTAGTAAAACTCCAAAGGTGAAATCAAGGGGTGTAAACTCAAATGAGTGTAGACCCTCCACATGGAAAATATTTGAGTTGAAGCGGGCCAAAAAACTTCAAAATGCTCGGTGACCCACCTCTCCACTTCCAACTTTTGATGTGGGCCCCAACAGAGTCACAACTCACTTTTATACCTTTACTTCATTTGAAAATAGAGCTTAAAAACTCCAAAGTGCTCCACCGACCCACCTCCTGCTTTGACTTTTCAAATGTTGACTCAAACATGTGACATTAATCTATCCCCTGCGGAGTTGTAGATCAATTTATAACTTTGCTCCTTTTCACAAAAAGGAAAAAATATTCAAAATGTTCCGACGATCCGCCTCTCCACCTTTATCTTGAAAAACAGCCACGTGTCCATCTTTGGGGTCAAAGTAAGAATTTTTCCCTGCCACTTCATATTTGTTGAATAGCCAATCGAAACTATCATGGCCGTAGGACCAATTTGGCATTTTTACAAATGTGACAAGTTTCACCAAAAAGACCCATCCGACCGCATCTAATCAGAAAGGACCATGTTTCCACATGGATGTTGGGACAAAAATTGACAGGGAAAACATGACTGTGGAAAAATAGAAGGAAGGGGAAACCTTGAATTCATGCCCAAATTACAAATTATTTCTCATGGACAGAGAAACAATAAACAATACCTGGCTCAACGTGATCCACGACCAAAGGAAAAGACTTAAAAATGACACCCTAGTGAAGGAAAATATTTTCACACATCCATATATGAAGACAAAAATACATTAAACCATGCGGGCGAGAATTTTGAACAAACAGGGTGAGATTAAAATGAGCACCAACATTGGCTTTGACTCAAATATGGGAACTCCCTACGAGTGCCACAAGAACAACAGACCATGTGCCAAAAATTCCATTGGGAAACGGAGTCAAGTACAAAGCTTGAAAATTAGAAAAATAACAACTAATTCCCAAGAACGAACCAAAACCAACAAAAACTGGTCACTAGGGACCAGGAGAAACCAAAACCGAAAAATGAGAAAAAAAACAAAAACAAAAGACTATAAACTATACAATGATGCATGCCCTGATTCTGAGAAATTAGTTAAGGAGATGTTTCAAGAGCCTATCATTCTGAGTATGACCAAGCCAAGAGGTCTTGATACCTTTTTAACAATTGGATATATGCTTGTTTTCCTTCTCTATCCAAGTTTCTACCTTGCCATATTTTCTGAGGTTTATATTTTGTGCTTTTACTAGATCCAGAAAAACCCCATCAAAAATCAAAGTCCAGGGAGAACCAATCTTCTCAGGATATTTGCACTCATCAATTTTATGCTCCTTAAAATTAGCATATCCCACAAAGTTATCAACATCAACATCTACATACAATACTTCATAAGAAGCATTGTTAGGGTCTTCAATGAGATATAACATTTTCTTTTAACCGTACAACTTCACAAGGTTACCCTCAATTGGTATGGTTGCATAAGACATATCCATTTGCACACTTCCACCCACACTAGTTGCCCACTTTCTATATAATAACATCCCCCATTTGGCAGGACAGTCCACAATAACCACATTCATGGTTAAGAACTTTCTTGGAAAAGCTGCTAGTTGCACTACTAATCCATTAACATGCCCAAATACTCGGCACTTCTCTTGAATCCATAACAACGTATTTCCCAAAAGTTGTTATTACCTTGATTTTAACTCATTCATGACCTCAAGAGGTATTACATTACATGAGGCTCCCGAATCAAACATGCGATTATGTACCATCCTATCTTTAATAATCAAAGCGGTAAAAATGGATCCACATTAAGTGAGATTCAACCATAGAAGTTCCCAAATATACCTCGAGATGATTTACCTAGTTCCTTCAATGCTTGTGGTATTTCTCTTTTCTTCCGAATGGATATGGGAGGAATCTTTATATTATTAACACTTTTACCGTGAGTATCTTTTCTTCCTTAAATCTCAAATATTTGAATGCCCTTTTCCTATGCTCGGATCCAGTAATTCAACAATGAGAACAATGATGTTGATTTGAATCAAGATTTGGGTTCGAGTTGCACCAGGTTTCCTTTCAATTTAAGTCGAGTATTAGAAGGTCTAGTGGAAGCTTCCATGTGTCTATTTAGATCAATTTCAAAGATGGAGTCTAGAGGCTAGACCTCAAATGAGAGTAGGCTCTCCACATGCCCTTGCCTAAGAAAATTTCCTCTGGTTTGAAAAGTCTTAGTATAAAGAGGAGCCACGGAATCCTCCATGTGTCTCTTTGGCACACTTTTTTCATATGGTGCTCAAAAGTGTAGACCCTAAACAAGTGCGGGCTCACCATGTGTCTTAGCTGAAAAAATTTGTTGAAAGAGTTTAACGACCAACGGAATGTGCCACGTGCCTAGGGTACGAGAAAGTCTTCTCAGCTGTTGAAAATTCTAAGTATGGGTAGGGCCATCATGGATCTTCCACATGTCCCATCAACACTTTTTGGTATGAAGCTCAAAATAAGGACTCTCAAACAAGGGCGGGCCTTCCACGTGTCTAGGGTCCAAAAAAGTTGTACCAGAAACTTGAAATAAGTCTAAGTATGTGAAGATCCAGTGGAAACCTCCATGTGTTTGTTTGACACTCTTTCAAAAGTAAAGTTCAAGGGTAGGTCCCCAAATAGGCGCGGTCCCTCCACATGTCCCAGGAATTAGAAATTTTCTTGAGAAGTTTAAGTATAGAGAGGAGCCAGCGGAAGCCTCCACATGTATCCTTCATGCAACTGTAAAGGTAAGACCCAAAGGTGGAACCTAAAATGAGCACAATCCCTCCACGTGTCAATTTACGTCTGACAATGCCGGACCGATCGTTGAAATTTTGGAGTGTTGGCGAGCCAGTGAAAACCTCAACTTAACTCCCTAGTAAAACTCCAAGGTGAAATCGAGGGGTGTAAACTCAAATGAGTGTAGACCCTCCACATGGAAAATATTTGAGTTGAAGCGGGCCAAACAACTTCAAAAACTCTGCAGCGACCCACCTCTCCGCTTCCCACTTTTAATGTGGGCTCCCAACAAAGTCGAACTCAATTTTATACCTTTACTTCATTTGAAAATAGAGCTTAAAAACTCCAAAGTGCTCCATGATCCACCTCCCCGATTTGAATTTGCAAACGTTGACTCAAACATGTGACGCTAATCTATCTCCTGCGGAGTTGTAGATCACTTTATAACTTTGGTACTTTTCACAAAAAGGAAAAAATATTCAAAATTATTTGACGATCCGCCCGTCCGCATTTATCTTGAAAAACAGCCACGTGTCCATCTTTGGGGTCAAAGTAAGAATTTTTCCCTGCCACTTCATAGTTGTTGAATAGCCAATCAGAAACTATCGTCAAAACTTGTGGGACCAATTTGGCATTTTTTACAAATGTGACAAAAGTGACAAGTTTCACCAAAAAGACCCGCTCGATCACACCCAATCAGAAAGGACCATGTTTCCATGGATGTTGGGACAATCATTCATAGGAAAACATGACTTTGGAAAAATAGAAGGAAGGGGAAACCCGAATTCACACCCAAATTACAAATTCTTTCTCATGGACATAGAAACGATAAACAATACTTGGCTCAATGTGATCCACGATCAAAGGAAAAGTATGCAAAATGACACCCTGGTGAAGGAAAATATTTTCACACATCCATATAGGGAGACAAAAAATACATCAAACCATGCGGGCAGAGAAATTTTGAATAAACAGGGTGAGATTAAAATGAGCACCAACATCGGCTCGACAGTAGGATGGGAACTCCCTACAAGTGCCACAAGAACAATAGACCATGTGCCAAAAATTCCATTAGGAAATGAAGTCAAGTACAAGCTTGAAAATTACAAAAATAACGACTAATTCCCGAAGAATGAACCGAGAAACTTGTGTTAAAATCCTCCGTCACCAGGGACCAGAAACCAAAATAGAAAAGGAGAAAAAAAAACAAAAACAAAAGACTATACACTATACAATGATGCATGCCCCTTCGAGAAATTAGTTAAGGATATGTTTCAAGAGCCTACAATTATGAGTATGACCAAGCCAAGAGGTATTGATACCTTTTTAACAATTGGATATATGCTTTTTTTGGATCTCTATCCAAGTCTTTACTACCTTGTCATATTTTTCGAGGTTTATATTTTGTTCTTTTAAGCAGCTCTAGGACAAACCCCATCAAAAATCAAAGTCCAGGAGAACCAATGAATCTGCCAGGATATTTGCACTCATAAATTTTATGCTCCTTAAAATTAGCACATCACACAAAATTATCAACATCAACATCTACATACAATACTTCATAAGAAGCAATGTTAGGGTCCTTAATGAGATATAACATTTTCTTTTCATCGTACAACTTCACAAGGTTACCCTCAATTGGTATGGTTGCATAATACATATCCATTTGCACACTTCCACCCACACTAGCTACCCACTTTCTCTATAATAACATCCCCCATTTGGCAGGGCAATGGTCCACAATAACCACATTCATGGTTAAGAACTTTTTTGGAAAAGTCAGCTGAGTTAGACTACTAATCCTTACATGCCCAATGTGCTACCGGCACTTCTCTTGAATCCATAACAACGTATTTCCCAAAAGTTTTTGTTACCTTGATATTTAACTCATTCATGACCTCAAGAGGCATTACATTACATGAGGCTCTGAATCAAACATGCAATTATGTACCAACCTATCTTTAATAATCAAAGTGGTAAAAAATGGATCCACATTAAGTTGAGATTCAACCATAGAAGTTCCCAAATATACCTCAGATGATTCACCTAGTTCCTCCAATGCTTGTGGTATTTCTGATTCTGCAATAATGGGAGGAACCTCTATATTATTAACACTTTTTCCCTGAGTAATCTTTTCTTCCTTAAATCCCAAATATTTGAATGCCCTTTTCCTATGCTCAGGGATCCTAAGTAATTCAACAATGGGAACAATGACCTTGATTTGACTCAATATTTGGGCTATGTCACAAGGAACATATTTGGGTAGGGTAGTGTTAGGAGGGAGATTCACAGTTTCATCTAATAGTATAGGAGTTTTTAGAGTCTGGGCATGGGCGAGGAGTACAGTCTTATCTCGGTGTAGTTAGGCCTTTGTCGAGATGTATCTTTCTTAGGGGTTTCCTCTAGGATATTGTATGAACTAGAACTTTTGGCTTGTTTTGTGGCCCCCCCCTTTGAAAACATTACTTTTGGTGTTATAGTCTTTCTCCTAAGAAACTACTGCATTCATTAACAGTTTCCTTTCTTCTTTAGAACGGATCCCTCCATCATACTTTTTAATCATCAAATCCCTTAAGTATTCAAAATAATTATTGGGAAGATCAAATGCTTGTACCATATCAATTTAAAAAGCATTAATGGGAGGAAGAGGCAATACCCAGTGGACATAATCCCATAAATATTCATCCGTTCTAGCACTTATCAATTCATTTGAGGTTTCCCCCTACTACGAGTTCGCAGGGCTCTCCATCATGCACAGATCATTATATGTCTCATCATCATCAGATTCATCAACTTCATGATCTACATCACATGGGGAGTGTGGTAAGAAACACCTATCACACCAATTAATAATGTTGGCCTCCTCCACAACATCAACCCCGACGATCCAAAGGATCAGAACCAATCTATTCTCCTTTGGTTGATGTTGTTTACTTCCCCGATCCCAATATCCCTTTCCCTCTATCATCTGGTTTGTGATCACCTCTGGGATGATTTCCAGATCTCTCCTAACCATGTGGGCTTGTGCTGACCCTAGGAACTTTGTCCTATCCCTTTTTCTGCTCTGGCTAGTTTATAGGATATTTCTTTAACTACTCCAACCAAAGTTTTTACAACCTCTTCCAGATCCACAACTTTTCTTGATTGAGGCTTTTCAGGATTGATCAACTTAACACCTTCTCTCTTAGGAGGCTTTCCAACTACTTTGATGTTATTCTCTATTTGTAAGGCCATGGTGAAAGCCTGCCTCAATGTTCTTGGGTTCTTATCTCTCAAGTAATAAGCAACCTTTTTATCAAAAGCATCAAAATATTTTATCAAATAGGAAACATTGCTTGGCCTCAGGATTACAGGTAGCCTATTTAAGGTCTTATTGAACTAAGTATTGAAATCATGGACATATTCATTTGGATTTTTCTTTATATTTTCAAATTCAGATAAAAGGAACCTGGGATCTATCTTATCCCCATATTGCAATCTAAAGGCACTTTTCATCTCAGTCCATGAATCTATTGAATTATCTAGTAAAGCCTTATACCAGTCATGTGCATCCTCCTCAAGAGTATGAATAAATAGTTTTACATACACGTCTTCAAACTCAATTTCAAAATCTTCCATCATGTTGACAAAGAGTTTTAAATGCTGGTCACCAGTGATGGCATTATTCCCTTAAAACTTTGGCAACCTATTTCTGACATCTTGTGGCACCATATTAGGATATCCATCCATACCTCTAAAATCTATAGGTCCAAAAGTGTTGACAACAAAAGGAGGTCTAGGTGGAGGTTGGGCCATATTTCCTTGAGGCGGTGAATTTACAGGAGAAACAAAATGATAGGGAACGAGGGGTCTTTAGAGCATAGGAGTATGGATTTCAAAATAAATATTCTCTAATGACTCAGCTTCTTGGAAAACCCTATCAACCTTGGAAGAAACAGGGAAAATAGAGAGGCACACTTTTTAGACACAAATGATGGCCCCTCTCTAGTTGGAGAACTCAAATTTATATAAATATTACCTAATTCAAAATCACTTGATGACGTATCGTAATCTTCAACCACATATTGATCACCCTTCAGAATGAGATCTCTATTTTTGATTCTTGATCTCCAACAACTTTCCAAACTTGGTTTCCTTTTGAATTTGCTTTTCCCAGTTCTGGAAATAACTTTCTAGTAGGGTCCTTAGTAAAGATAGATATTCTTCCTTCTACCTTTGCACATATTAATAGCAAGTATCACTTGACACAGTTTAGGTAATTATAATCATTAAAATTTCAAATCAACATGGAGTCGCCACTAAGGATTTTCACCTTAGTTGTGTAGATGCACTATTAGTAACTTACCAAGTGTTTATCAATGCTTAATTTCTACAAAGCTTAACAGATATGACCTTCCTTTACCAAAATTTATCACTATTAATGCAAATTTAGTGCAATAACCACTAGAAATTGGAAATACTACACAATGCACATGTAATTTTGCACAAATCTTACATATCTCAACAAAGGCTGACATTTAAACAATGTATCTATACTTGAATCATGCAAGAAACATTACCAGAGTCGATATGTGCACACCTTTGTAAAAATAGTCCCCGACAATGACACCAATTGGTGTTTTTGCCACACAAACGGGTCTCGGAGTTCAAATAATCTCCGAAAATGCAAATTAATCCCAAAACAGTTCCAATTCGGTGTTGTTGCCGCACAAATAGGTCTTGAAGTTCAAATAATCCCTAGAAATGGCGCTAATTCAAGGTGTTGGTATCCAAATTGATTTTCCCATGGGGGTTGAGTAGCATCAAAAAACTAGAAGGATGCTTAGAGATAGACAGACCATGATATGAGTCATTTTATAGCCGGGGATGAGATTTGTCTGGCTCTTTGTCACTCAAGCGTTGGAGAAGTGGATAACACCTCACTAAGGGTTTGATCTACCCCCACTACTTTAGGTTGTGCCTTCAACTAGGGTGAGAGGACCCATTTTGTAACCCGTGTCGGTGAAGGACATCAAGAGACCCTTATCTAGCATAATGTTAATGAGAACCTTGAGGAAATATGATCAATACAACACAATCTAACTCTCACGAGTTGTCACACTAGAGAGTGGAGATGTTTCATAGACAAAGGTTTAGGTTACTAAAGACAATAAATGAATCCTGATTGTCCCTACATACTTTGGCAATGGAATTTGTTCATTTGTGGGTACATAGTACAAACAAGGGTGGTTCATGTAGGATTTGTCATTTGAGAAATTTATTGGTGGGAAGTTAAGCAAGATAGAGCGGATTGTACTAGATCTTTGAGAGCCTTTACAAAAATTGGAAAACTCACAGAAAAATGCATCAACATTGCCAAGATATTCCTTTAACTAGAAGGTATGCATCATTGGAGGCCCAAAGATGCATGGTTTCACACACTCTTCAAGAATTCAACACAAAGGCTCATGCTAAAGACTCAATTAAATGCTAGAAATCCTTGGTTCATCACACCTAAGATACACTCATAGGCTTACAAATAATCTTTATCAACATAGTGAGAATAAAGTGATTTTAAATTGTTTATTTCATTACTAGATGAAGGCTCTTCTCATAATGAAATTGCAAATGCCACAATACTAACACATGGACAAGATCTTGTGTGACTCAGAGAGATTTTAACATAAGATTGCAATAGGAACAAGAAAAATGATTTGAAAACATTCTAAAATAAAAACAAACACACTAATTCACATGATCAACACAGAGTCATTTAAAGTTCATTAGATTCATCAAAGCATGGGAAAGATTCTTAAACAATCTTAGATCATGTCAATGGTTGTACCTTACTGAACCACCTTGACGCAATTGAATCTAAAGACACAGGAAAATGAACTGGTCTCTCGACGGTCTCTCGGGAAAATGGTTTCTCTCCAAATTTCTTAGAATAGTTAACCTCTGAAATTTTGCAAGAGTATTCTCATAGAATTTATACATTTCACTTGCTCACTCTTCCCAAATTTCTCCCCCAAAACAAAGAATATTCAAGGAATTATTTGCTTCTTACAAGTTTGTCATAGAAAGTGATGTTTAACAAATTTACACCCAAAGCTTCTAGGTGGAAAAATCATGAACTAATCACATTTCTCAGACCCTCAACTATGACTGGGATGCCATATCATAATTTTTGACAGTCATTCTAAATCATTATTTTACTCTGTCGTGTAAGAAATCCCCTTTTTAATCATTTTCAGGTGGCTCCATATGGCTGGATTTGACAAGCAATCCTTTTCACCTTCGAGAATACACCTTGAGAAATGAGTTCCCTCGCATGGATACCTACATTCGTGCCTCTTATAAATGCATGTCTTAGCATGGATTATTCCACATATCTGTTTGCGATTCTCGAGTCGGCCAGTGCAAAGAGGAGCCAACGGAAACCTCCACATATCTCCTTGGCACAACTACAAAGGTGAAGTCTAGAGGTAGGTTCCCAAATGAGCGCGGTCCCTCCAAGTGTTCAGAACCCTAGAGAGTTGCACCGGTTGCTAAAAATTTAGAGTATTGGAAGGTCCAATGGAAGCTTTCATGTGTCTGTTCGGTGCAACTTCAAAGATGGAGTCTAGAGGCGGGACCTCAAATGAGCGTAGGCTCTCCATGTTCCCAGGGCCCAAGAACATTTCCTTAGCCTTTGAAAAAGTCTCGGTATAAAGAGGAGCCAACGGACGCCTCGACATGTCTTTTCGGCACACTTTTGATATGGTGCTCAAAAGCAGAGACCCTAAACAAGCGTGGGCTCACCACGTGTCTTAGCTCAACAAAGTTGTTGAAAGAGTTTAAGGACAAGTGGAAGGTGCCATGTGCGTAGCGTCTAAAAAGTCTCCTCGGACATTAAAAATTCTAAGTATGGGAAGGTCCAGCAGAATCTTCCACGTGTCTCATCAATGCTTTTTGGTATCAAGCTCAAAAGGACTCTCAAACAAGCGTGGGCCTTCCATGTGTCTAGGGTCCGACAAAGTTACACTAGACACTTGAAAAAGTTATAAGTATGGGAAGATCTAGCGGAAACCTCCACGTGTCCCTTTGGTGCTCTTTCAAAAGTAAAGTTCAGGGGTAGGTCCCCAAATAGGCGCGGGCCCTCCACGTGTCCCAGGCCTTAGAAAGTTGCTTGAGAAGTATAAGTATAGAGAGAGCCAACAGAATCCTCCACATGTCTCCTTGGTGCAACTGTAAAGGTAAGACCCAAAGGAAAATCCTCAAATGATCGTAGGCCCTCCATGTGTCCATGGTTTGAAAAAGCTACACTAGCCGTTGAAAATTCTAAGCGTGGGAAGAGCGAGCGAAAAATCCTTATGTCTCGTTGACACAAATCCAAAGGTCAAACCGAGAGGAGAATCCTCAAATGAGTGTAGGCCCTCCATGTGGAAAATATTTGAGTTGAAGTGGGCCAAAACTTCAAAATGCTCTAGTGACCCACCTCTTTGCTTCCAACTTTTGATGTGGGCCCCATCAGAGTTGCAACTCACTTTTATACCTTTACATCATTTGAAAATAGAGCTTAAAAATGCAAATTTCTCCATTGACCAACCTACCCACTTTGACTTTTCAAATGCTGACTCAAACATGTGACATTAACGTGTTGCCCGTAGAGTTGTAGATCAATTTATAACTTTTCTCCTTTTCACAAAAAGGCAAAAATCTTCAAAATGCTCCGATGATCCACCTCTCCGCCTTTGTCTTGAAAAATGGCCACGTGTCCATCTTCGGGGTCAAAGTAAGAATTTTTCCCTGCCACTTCATATTTTTGAATAGCCAATCAGAAACTATTGGGGCCGTGGGACCAATTTGGCATTTTTTACAAATGTGACAAAAGTGACAAGTTTCACCAAAAATACCCACCGCGCCGCACCCAATCAGAAAGGACAACATTTGCATGAATGTTGGGATAAAATTGATAGGGAAAATATGACTGTGGAAAAATAGAAGGAAGGGGAAACCTTGAATTCACACCCAAATTAAAAATTCTTTCTCATCAACAGAGAAATGATAAACAATACCGGCTTAACGTGATTGACGACTAAAGGAAAAGAATGAAAAATGACACCTGGTGAAGGAAAATAGTTTCACGCATCCACATAGGGAGACAAAAATAAATCAAGCCATGCAGACAGAGAAATTTGAAAAAAGCAGGTGAGATTCAAATGAGCACCAACATAGAGGATATTGAAAGATTTCCAAAAGTCATTTCTTATGTAAATCCGAGATCCCACCAAAAGTTATGACCATCTTAATATTGGGTTATCATACCGTATTAATGGTGAGTGGTCGGCTCTACTTCTTCGGACTCCAAAATGCCTTACAACCTCCAAAATCTGAAAATTTGGACTTTTAGAATTTGGGACTTCAAACATTGATGCTTCAGAAGTCACTAGTACTGCGCACTATTAAATCATCTTGAGAGTTAGCAAACTTTGAAACCTGAACCTCTGAAACTCCAAAGTTTGAAATTCAGACTTCAGGTTTTAGAACCCATGCCTTTTGGACTTCAGGTTACTATGCATCCTTTAAGTTAGCTTGAGATTTCCAAAACACCAAAACCCGAACCTCTCGAAAGTTTGAAAATTCCCACCACATTGACCCCAAAGTCAAAATTATCCCCAAAATGTCAAACCTTTTCGAACTTTGGCATTTCAAAATTTTGGGATTTGGCTCAATTTTTTTGCATTTTTTTCCATGAAGACCCTGAACCTCCAAAATCCAAAAATTCAAACTTTGGATTTTAGACTACGCCATTCTATTTTCACGACACCATTGATCCCGAAAGGGGAATTGACCCTAAAAACCCCCGATCCTTTCGGACTTCAGATTTTTAGGTATTCGGGGACTTTTCTCACATTTTTTCACTTTCTCGCCTACCCCGTCTACAAAATGTCAAATGCTCGAAGTCCAAAACTTCATGCTTGGGCCTCCATTCTATTGCTAGACTCATTAAGTGAATTAGTGGTCTACGCTCAACTGAAATTTCTTTTGAGATCGATCGAGTTGATCTAAATATTTTCTTGCTCAAGCGTCAATCTCTTTTGACATTCCTTGCGAAGTTGGCTCTTTTCCATTCTTTTGTCAACCTTTCATTTCTATTTCTGATCCCACCTGCAACCCGACTTTCGGAATCAAAATGTGAGCTCCCATGGCCAAATGGTCCCTTCAATTTCTCTGTGTGCAAGGTCATGTTTGTTTAATTTTTCCTGAGGGGAAAAATTGGATAACACTTCCCATATGGATTTACCTATAAAAGAGAATCCAACAAGTAGTTAAATACGCATGTGTATAGTCAAAATATGTAAAAAGTCTATAAGGAAAGTATGTAAAGTGTGAAAAAATGAAAAAGGAACATACGCACTTGGTTCGTGATGAGAAAAAGGGTGTATAAAGGATCATGTAAATGATGTCGACGCATGACTTTTACAGGTGATCTCATTCCAATGTAATAGAAGAAGTGTAAGGAGAACTATTTGTTGTTATCTACTAACCTTTAAATGTTTCCCGCTATGTCAAACACCACCGTATTTGGTGTGTACATGCTAAGGGCTCTCTACTGTAAAATTCATAGTGTAAATGCCCAGTGATAAAGGACTCTCTACCATGTAAAATTCCTCTCTAACATGTCGAATAACTATGTAATTTCTCTGCACTGAACTCAAGGAATGCTGCTATGTACTAAGGACCCAAGTCTAATAGTGAGTCCCGTCCGCAATCGAAAATGTGTTTACCAAGATCTTGTGTTGTGTATAAATTTTTATGTGGTGATTCATTCACCCATATGATGCCCCCTCATTTGGGGTGTATGCGATATCACCAAGGAGTGTACGACCAAAAATAGAACCAACTTATTTGCTAAAACTATGCCTTGTAGGGTAAAGGGAATGTTATTGGTAGAAACCAAGGCACACACAAACAAGTGGCTAGGAAAATAAGTGTTAGTATAAGAAAAGACAAACACTCATGTAAAAGATGAAATGTAATCTAAGAAGACAATGTATAAGCTAAGATGCAAGTAAAAGACAATGTAGACCATGAAAAGTGGGTTGCAAACATGGGACATAAATCATGATTTCGCAAGACAAACAAGGTTGTAGTGGAGACAAAAAGACAAGTGTGCACACAAGATAATTGCAAAGCCCGCAAATAGGATCATACAATGACAAGTGATGGAAAACACTATAATAGATAACCATGGACGTAAATAGTAATCCATAACAAATTCTGCACATGAAGTACCATTAGAATGCTATAAAGATGAGAAGTATGTCAAAGCGCGTGTAATTTGATAAACTAGTGTACTATGAAAAAAATGAAACAATATCACCTGTAATGTATGAAAGTGTATACCCCAGAATAGCTATGGGACTGGTAATAAGTATTGTGCCAAGAATCTATGCTACATGTAAGAGATCTATATAGTTTTTGATCATAACTAGAAAGGAAATTGAATGTGTATGTGTGTATGATAAAGATAATGACATACAATATATCTATCTATCATGTGAAATAAGATATGCATGCAACGAGTAAATTTGAGAAAGCCTAAATGAAACCAAGATATGTAGTATGTTGTGGATGATATGGAAAGTAATGCAAGATGAATAATAGGGGCAAGTGTGCCCCACGAGTGGATATATATGTATGAAATGAGGTTCATTTATTTATGACCCTTTAGTAGTCAAGAATTAACCGTAAACAAGATTGCACCATTGGGAAATGGTTTCATATGTGTGTAAAACAAATATGATGATTGTAAGTTGTCATGTGATGTGTAGGACTGAATGTGACAAAGTAAAAGTGACAGGGTAGTATAATGTGTAATAATTTATCCTAAAGTGTATATCACTAAGCATGTGAGGAAGATTTCCCAAAAATATGATGATGTAGCATAACACATATATCATGATATGTATGGATAAGGTTTTAGAAAGAGTTGATGATTTAGCCTATAATCATATATCACAAAATGTATGAGTAGGATGGTCGAAAGGGGTGATGATTTATCCTAAGAGTGTATATCAAGACATGTGTCATGAAGGTAGTGGCTAAAGATGTCACATAATATTATAAAAATATTGGTTTATCAAATGTTTGGGTGTGATGACTTCCATCCGATTGGTAAACCCTTAACAGTCAAGTATGGACCGAGGGACTAAAGTGTGTCATCGGGTAGTGAGTGCAACACATATAAGTGGATGAGTAAAATGTGTGATGTGTGTAGTAGATGTGGTGATAACAACATGTCATGTGTATAGTGAGTAATGCACCAAGTGTGTGATATAAGATACAAGAGGGAGATGTCGTACATGTATAATGTGTAGTGTGACTAAGAAATGCTATAAGGATGTGGTTGTAAATGTGCCTAAGTGTAAAATGTGTAATGTGGTGAAGTGATGAGAAGGATGTGCTATAAAGGTGTCAAGTGTGTGAGAATGTGTAGTGTGGAATGTGTAATGCACAATGCATTATTTGGAGATTGTGTAAGTGTGAAGGTGCAATGCGTGTATGATGTCAAAGATGAGGATAATGTAAAATGTATAGTAGTGTAGTGATGAATATGTATGAGAAATAGAATGATGTATAATGTAGTGTCTAGCGTGCAAGATGTAGTAGTGTCTAATGTGCAGTGTGTGAGGTTCATGTGTATAATATGCCCTTAACAATCAAGTGTGAACTATATCAAGATTGAGAGTGCATCATAGGGTAGTGACGATGCAAATGTATGCAAATATGCAGGATGAATGTAAAAGACTAGATGTGATGTGTGTAAGATGTATGGTAGTTGATAAGGTGAAAAAGGTGTGGGGGGATAAGTGCAATGCCCCCCAAGTGTGTAATAGTAAAGGTGATCAAGTGAATTCATCTAAAAGGTCATCATTTTCATGGTCAAAATCGTATGGTGAGGCATCTGAGACCTGATAAGCTATAGTGTTAGGTTGGTTGCATAAAGCACCATCTAAGCGTAAGTTGTACATGCCCATAACATATTCCTCATCAGTGAAAGTAGGTAATGGAAAACCAAGTACATACCACCGAGTCATATTAGGTGAATAAGAAAGGATAGAATCATTGCAAATGAAAATATGACCAAATGGCATTGGGAATGATATATCGGTGCGATAAGGGTCTAAAATTCCTCTATGTAAGCAAGCCAATATTATCCTAATTTTATTGGAGGAGAGCGAGGGGATTTCGCAAGGTATATGGTGAGACAAAAGACACATAGACCATAAGCAATAGTGATAGTGATGAATCCATAATAGATATGAGGATCATGAGTTGGAGGATAAATATCCTCAAAAGAAAATCCTAGCCGAGTCAAACCATCATGTGAACATATAGTGACATCGCAAGTAGGATCAAATGGAATGTGCTCCCAATAAGAATCATTCATAAAAAGTGTACATGTAAAGGGAGGAGGTGTAGATGTCGATTTTATACAAAAAAGTACATAAGGTGGTATGATGCCCAATATAGGAACATTCCCATGATAAATAATTATAGTAATAGTAGTAATAGGGGAGGTAGAGATGTAGTTGGGATTGAATCTATCATGCAAATGGAACCTTCAAGTGGTGGTAAATGTGGTAGCTCATCTATGGGTTACAGGTCATCATTAATGTTAGTTATTGGAATAAGGAGTGTAGTATTTGGATCATGGTCACAATATTTGTAGGGATGATAGTCACAAAGAATAATATACTCGACACCCTCATGTAGAAATTTTACACAATGATGTACTGTAGAGGAAAAAAATTTCATGGCATGGATCCATGGCATACAAGGTAAATACTTATATGAAATTGGAAAGTCAATGAAAAATAAGATTATCCATCACAATGTGACCTACACAATGAAACTCGTTGAGTTTTACTATCCCTATAGTGATAGGTAGAACAATGTGACCTACACATGGACGAACAATCCATCATATGTACCAAGGGAAAGAGATGATGTAATAACATTGGAAGAAGAAAGATCGTATTTTCAAGGAATGACATAACCCATAGATTGAGTTAAGATCCATTATCAATTAAAGCACACTTAATACCCATATTGTAAATGCAAATCATGATATGAAAAGGTGAACCCATTTAAAAAATACCAAGATCAACATGAGGATTAGGTGGGAAAGCTATATGTTGGGAAAATGCAGCGAAACATGATTGATATAATGAATGTGGATGCATATCAACAGAATTCGAGTGGTAATGAGGAGATGTTGGAGTCTATATCTTAATTAAGGATTGGAAAGAAAGAATACATTAATTGATACACTCATGATGATAAAGCAATGAAGATCCTAATAACGTGTAGATCGAGTGTGGTTCACCAAAATTGTAGTCCGTATTTCTTACTCAAATCCTAAGAATCCTGAAGCACCGGCCCATCACTCGAAAGATCTTAATAATCACCCGAACCATGCAAAGGTACCAGTTCCTCTTTTTATACAAACTTTGTCAAGTTGTTTGCATGATCATACGAGTATTCCCTATCCATAACAAGTAATTAAAGGAAAAGCATATCAAGAATAAAATCACAACAATAGTGCATAATGAATCAAACAAGGATCAAGATCAGATTATAATCAGTAACATAGAAATCAATAATCAATATCCATCCAAAATGATCCATTATATTAATCCATCAATACACAATAGCTAAATACAATACAATTTCCATCACAAAGTCATACGCACGAGAATCATACCAGCAACATAACTCTACAACAATTGAGTGTGTCCATAAACCATGTAAATAAATACATATATATAGGTAGTGGGGACTTTCCCTTAACTTCCCATGCACTCTAAAAATTTGTTGCATGCTAAAAATAGCCATTCACTGCTAAAAAGAAAATAAGGAAGCATGCAAGATTTTCCTAATAATAGATTACCTATAATTAACTCTAGATATAATCTTATTATTAGCCCAAACTTCGCATGACACTTGATCTTAAAATAGCCATTACTTCGTCCACAATTATTTTTATTCTTATCCAATTCTTTCTCGCACTAATCCTATTCTAATACCATAAAATGCACACCGCTCTAAGTCCCAAATTCCAACTTCTCCTTGCAATGCCCTTTATCCACTGATTTTCCACGCACACCTACATGCCCCATTTCTATGCCCCCATCCTTATGTGCACCTAACATGTAAGAAATAATTTTTTTAGTCAACATTACCCCACAATGGCTTCATTTCTTCCCCGAAATGGGTAATCATACCTTTTCTTCTCAAGAATAAAGAATAAGGAATAAAATAATGACTGTACACAATGAATGAAAATATACCAAAAAGAGTCTCAACACTCTATTCCTCTGAAGGTAGAAGTAACTCAGGGTATTCATTCTTGATTTTTGCCTCTAACTCATTTTAGTCACTAGGCACCTTCTTTGTCTTTTCATGGATGTCTGTAAGTACTCTATCCATCTCTACCAAGGTCATACTTTCCCCCTCATTTTGTATCACCCTAAGGATTTTTGGTAAACTAGAAACCATCCCATTCATTACATCCATATGTCGGGCTATAAGCTTCCCAATTTCATTTATCTTCTCTTTCTCGAGGATCTTGGGCTGCTTTGTGAGCGCATCACTTTTCTCGCTAATAACGTTAGCCTCTCCTTGCACCCAAGAGTTTCATCATTATTTGAAGAAAGAACCTCATTTTATTCATCTAAAGTCCATGTATTAATGATTATCTCTGGTCTCGCATACATATTCAAAGTGTCAAGTCTTCCTTCTTCTTTTCATCCTTCAATTTTTAGAGAAAAGATTCATACCCAATTATTTGTCATGCTATTCTAGCGTTGGCTCTTTCCTTCTGTGCTACAATATCTTTCTCTTTCTATGCACTTATCTCTGTGGTATCTCCTAGTGAATGCAACTACTTCTTGATCAAAAAGTGTACACAATTCTATAAGAAGTGCAAGGACGAGTGATAGGTGTGTTCGGTATGTTCATCAACATCTGGATGCACATCAATAATCTCCTTCCCCAACTCTGCCAAAAAATCCAAAATGTTCTTATGTTTCTCTTTATACTTATTCCGCCCCTCACATCGCCATTCCACTTATTCTTTTAGGATTTTATCATCCTCCAACAACGTTCTTAGTGCAGATGATTTTTCTAAATTCTTGTGTGCTACCTTTGCTGCCATTTTTTAATGCATTACTCCCCTTATCACTAGTAAAATCTATGGGTGTAACGGTCCAGCTTTTTGGATTGATATTTCTTCTTAATTTTAATGCATGCATCTTATTTTACATCGAACTCAGGATCATCAATATGAGTCTCTGTATGCTCCAAGAGAGTTACTTTTTGGTGTGCCATTTGGCCGCTTAAGGGTCCAACAGCTCCCAACCATAAATCTCCTTAGACTCTAAAGTGCTTTGAAACCTGATGCGGATTGATGATTCAAAATCCTTTCAAGAAGGTGTTTGAGCTCCAAAACCCATTTGTAGTGTATATTTGTAGCCTAGACATCCTTACTTAGCCTTTCCATGCTTTCTTCCAGCTTCCCTCTCATTTCTGTGCATTTTTTGGCTTTTTTCTATGACTCCAATTATTGGTTACTACTCGCCCAAAATTTCATGTGCTACATTATCGAAAAATGGTTACAAAAGTCCCAAATGATGATTCCAAAATCCTTTCAAGGTGTTTGAGCTCTAAAAACAATTTGGCTACTGTGGGGGTGGTCCTAGAACCACCACCTCCTTGGCTTTAGTGAGAGGAATACCTCCCAAGCATGGGCGGTGGTCCTAGGACCACCTCCCCTAGTAGGTGGAGGTCCCTGAACACTTTTTCCAGAACTCTTCATGCGTGTTTTTGACACACGATGCTTCACTTAACTTAACTCAACTTTTAGGGTGCATTTGTGAACCAAATTGCCTAAAAATAGTCTTGTTTGCATGGTATTCCTTCCTCTTCTATTTTTAAATAGATTTAATTAGTTGAACTCCTCCTCTTCTTTCCTTGTGCATGAAGTAACCTCCTATCCTCCATTCCTATATATTCCATGCTTGTATTCAAGAAAAGGGCCTGAGAATTTTGTGTATCTTGTATTGTTTTGCTGCCATAATCTTGCTAGGAATTGCATAGCCAAGCTCAGATCTCTTGTGCTATCTCTCTTCTACTTGCATTGCATCCAGATTGCTTCCAAGCTACCATTTCTCAAGCACCATCCTCTTGTTGTTGTTCTTTGCATTCCCAATCCTTTGGACTCACATGAACACTCAGAGAAAGAAAGGAAAGAACTGAGGGGACAAATACTGATACTACTAGATTTCTAAGGTTCTTACTCTTCCAGGTTGGAGTTGTGTATTTGTTTTCTTTGTTTATCAAATTGTCAATTATGAATTGTTAATTTCAATTCCATATCAAATAGAGTAGAAATCAATGTCTTTTCATTTGCAAGTAGTTAGTTAATTTCCAAGAGGGTTTGAATCTTTCATAGCAATCCCCGGTGATGATCCTCTTCTTCCCATCCTTGTGGATCTGAAGGAGAGAATATCTATAGGAGGTTGTCTACACATCATAGATCATTTGGAAAAGTTCTTGTTTTAAGTTAGTTTAGTTTCATACACTCAACACAGGTGAATAACCACACCAAGTTATCTCGCTTGTTTAGTTTTAGTGTAGAAGTATTTTAATTATTTAGAATAGAAGAAAATTGTTGTTTGTGATTGTAATATTTCAGTTTTGTGATTTGTTTAGATTAGTTTCCTTTCAGCAGTAGCATAGATTGTTAATTTCATTCAGTTTACATGGACACTTCAAACTAGATCAATAGTGCTTAGATCCAAGTTAGGAAAACAAACCATAGGGAATTTACGCTACCCATTCATAGCCTCTAAATCTCCCCTTTGTCAACTCAACTACCAGGAGATCACACTACTAGATCTTAGTCACTGATCCTCCTATAGTTAGCCACACACATTCAACATCGGCTGCTCCGGCATGACCTCGGGGGTCGAGTGCGGTTGAAGGTCACGTGTTCATTTTCATCCGTACAAATTGGTGAACCCGACGTGAAGGATTAATTCCTTCTTGTTTCCTTTTATTTCATTGCTATTACATCACCTCTCCATTTCTTCCCCTATTTTGGTAGGTATTTTATACTTTCTAAAATATGTCTAGAAGAGAGTTTGGTGGGCCATTTGGCTCTTGATAGATATTACACCAACGTGCAACCACAACAATCCCCTTCTCTTTTGAGATGGGGTGACAAATTACACAAGCAACGTCCAAACCTCCCTAGTTACACTTCAAACCCCATTAGCTATGTAAGGATGGAGGAGGTTGATCAACCGTTAGACATGCAATATGGTCAACCCAATGCAAACCACGTTGTTATCACAAATGGAACAGGTTCTTACCATAGAGTCTTGTCAAGACCTCACATTGCCATGCAATCAATAGAGGATGATCTATTTACATGAATAACTAATCCTCTTCATCAGATAGATGAGTCTTTGGATAGAATGAAGGCCACAACCTCTGAGATTTTGAATACCTATCCTAAGATTCTTACTTCTGAGGAAGACAAGAATTATAACACTAAACAATTCATGATAGGGTATCATGAGCCTGCTCAATCAAACCCTACGCCACAGGCACCCCAACAAGGGACTCAATCCTCTCCCAAACGATCTCATTTCTACTTTAGTGGGGAGGATTAGAGAACTAGAAAGTGCCCAGACTTCACAACCAACACATGCAGTAGGGCATAACATGGGGTATCTAGTTGACAACAAAGGATACATCCCTTCCAATGAGAAACCAACGCAATATCATGTACAACAAGGTTATCCGCTCATTCAAATCTAGGTGATCTTCTCACAGGGTTAGACACACTAGGGATGGGTCCTCATCCTTCTCAAGCTTATCCTACGCAAGGGCTTGGACTAAAGTGCATTCTCGAATGCCACCACAATAGGCAAATGCGACGTTCCCTAGTTTTACACCCGCTAGTCCATATCCTGGAGCTATCCCACCTTACATGCATATGTATTCAAAAACTCCCCAGATGGACCCATATACCATTCCTTCTCCCTACATGCCATATCAAGGGACCCCATATGTTCCCATCAATGCTTATAGTGCAGCTTATCCAACTCCTCCTCCTCCACCTCCTTATCAAGGATCTTCAATGGTGGAATCTTACGCAATGGGTACATATGCTGAGTACTTAAAGGAGCCTCTTGACTTCACCATACGTGGTGTCATGCTTCCATGCCCATTTCCGGATCTTCCAAAATTTAAGGGAGAAGGAGACCCAAATGCTCATATCAAGGCCTACGCTACTGCTATCAGGGAATTGCTTCCTTGGGATGTTGTAGTGGCTAAGATATTTCCAAAGACTCTCAAAGGAATCACATTGATTGGTATTATATATACCAGAAGCTTCTATACATTCCTTCAAACAACTTGTTTCTGAGTTCATCAAAGCATTTGACATGAACAAGTTGTTGCGTACAGGGATTAGGGAGTTCCTACATATTAGATAGAGAGAAAATGAATCTACCACCCATTTCATCCAAAGATGGTGCCAAGTTCTCTATTCCTCTACAAGTGCACCCAACATGGACCAGATGGAACTTTGTGATCTTTTCCTTCACTCACTCAATCAGAGAGACTAAGGAAGAGGTCCAAAAGTTTCCTTTTCATAGTTATGAGGAAGTTTTGGAAGGAGCGCTTTGATTGACCAAGCCTCTATAGATAAGTGGGCGTAAGACCTATGGTCCCAATGGGAAATTGGTATCCCCAAATCAAAATAATGCAAATTATAAAATGGGTGCCAACAACCAAGGACCTAAAGGTGTGAATCACAATCATGGTGCTACCACGAATGGTGCTACTGATCAAGCCAAGAATGTTGGTTTTCCAAACAATGGAAACACTAACAATAACAACAAACTTGGGAAATCAAAGAGGCCCTAACACTATGTCTTCTATCAACACAGTCAATGTAAATCATCCACCACAAAAAAAAATCAAACCCAAGGCCCAAACCAAGTATCAAAACTCTAGCCAAGGGGCAATGAATCATGGTTATAACAATCAATTTCAAAATTACAACCGAGTTATAATCAACAACAACAAGATGCTTATCAAAGACCAAGAGATTACGACCCTAACCTATATTGTGGTTTCCATAAGGTTCGAGGTCATGATGATAGGACTTTCCATGATTGCAACAAGTTTCTGCAAAGACTTCCCAAAAACCAAAGGCAACTCTTTGTAGACATGTTCCTAGAAATCCTTGAAACAAACTCACAATCTGACTATACAGACCTGTAGCTCCTCAGAACACTAATGTGAGCATATTTCAAGATCCACTCCCTACACATCCTAAAAATTTCAAGGTGAATTCACAAAACACAAACAAAGGCATTCCTATAGGAAACAATGACCATGAAGCCTCAACTTCCAATAACTCTCGGTCACTCCTAACCTTGGTTCAAACGATAACACAAAAATCTTGGGATTAGTTGAACTAGAGGTTGAGTGTGAAATTAATGCAACAACTCGATGAAGGAGTACACTTTCACAACCCCTACCCAATCTTTCCTTCCCATAGATGACGTTCCTACAATCACAAAACCAGTAGGAGCCTATGATTTAATATCGATTTGAACAAGACCTTTTCTCACATTTCATTTCTAGATTTGTTGAAGAATTCACCTGCGCATCATTCTACGTTGCTCAATGCACTAGGTCTTGGTCATCTAATCCATGTTACGCCACCTCCTAGTGCTCAAATAAATCATATTGACTTTGACATACATCCTCCAGGACAAATGATAGGGATACTTGGGTTTGTTTTTTATATAGACAAGATGCCATCTGACGCTGAAATTTCCCAAAGAGGTGATCCTAGCCTTATTTTTACAAGTCTGGGTTTATAAAAATTGCATTAAGAGAGCCATGATTGATGATGGGGCTGCTTGTAAATGTGGTTCCCTTCTCTTTCTTGCAGAAGTTGGGATATGGAGAGACAAATTGTTCCTCTACAAGAAACACGTTACGTGGGGTATGACAATCTTAAAGTGACCTCGATTGGAACCATAGTTCTTCCAGTCACACTTGGTCCAAAAACCATCTTGATGGAGTTTTACATTATCGACAGGGAAACAAGTTATAACATGATCCTCGGGAGACCTTGATTCATCGAATGAAGGCTATCCCTTCTACCTTGTTCCAAGAGATTAGATTCCTCCATTTGGGGAAGGTCTTCATCACTCAAGGGATCCTAAGCCCTTCGATATATACACACTAGAAAACCTCCTCAAGAAGAAGAAAGGAGTCCATACAGAGTATGAAATTCCTGAATCAATTAAACAAACCACCTCCAACAAAAGAGTTAGTCCCGGTCACCCCGGACATTCCAAAGGTTGAAGTCATTGACCCAAAAACATTTGAGGTGGCAAAAAGATAAGGGTAAATCAATATCTATGGAAATAATGTCCACTAAAACCACAACAGGGAAATTATGAAACTCTTAGAGAGTGACGATCCATCTTCCTCCCATTTGAACCACAAGGGATGGGTAGTCTTCTCGGTTTAGCATCTCTTCCCTCCGATGACCTAGGTCTAGGTGTAAACATGATAGAATTAACAAATGAAGAAGGGAAATTTGAGATTAAAATGATGCCCATCAAAACCATCTCTAGAGGGTTGTTCTATTCTAAACCCCGGTTTCAACCCATGTGCATTTGAAACTAAGCTTTCCATATCCATGGGGCAAGGCCTCATCATTCAACAAGTGTCACAATAAACACAATGCTCTACATAGGAGATGAGGCCAAGCAACATAGTCATGCTCACCCACACACCATGTCTCAAGAACATGACAAAGAGGTGCATGAACATGCCTCTTTCAAAAATGATTTTAATGATTGGACATATACACTTCTAGAAAGGGTTGTAAGTTTAAACCTAGAATGGTAGGCCCTTGTCAAGAGAATGGAAATTTTGAGGATAATGGTTCTCCATTGTGTACTTTTAGGGGTGAAGAATTTGATATTCATCAACTTTCTTCACCTTAGACATCATGACATGTAGTTTCACCTACATTTCCATATGTACATTACTACATCCACATTGCATTTTCATCTTCCATTTCATTTTGTAAATTTGTGATCAAGGGACTTATTCTTATAGAAACTCCTAAAAACTTCTGAAAACATTGGCAAAACATTCAAATCATATCTCTTCAAATATTCATGGTATCATCAATTATTTTAATCATTTCATCAATCCAAACAAGATAAGACAAAGTTTGACCATGATCATACCAAGGCCTACATACTTGGTTCTACTTATAGTCTCTTTCTAGGTTAGGTGTCTTTTCCTATAGTCTGTTCTAGAAGCTTCATGGTGTCACATCTATCCCATAAAAATCTCTTTGGAAATAAGAACATTCTAAACATTTTTCCCAAATAAGTAAGTCAAATGCAAATCCACAAAAAATTTTTTTTTTACACATTTCTTTTCCCTACCAACCTTCGGTGTTGAGCTTGCATCTCTTACTAGTGATGTAGGGTTGGGAAAGGAGAGAAATGCCCTTACTCACCTATTCCTTGTCCATGGTGATGAGCCCATGCTTCCTACTGGTAGCATGGGGCAAGGTGTAGGGGGTCTCTTTGATAAAATTGAAAGTTACAAATAATTCAAATCAAATGTTGTGAAATCATAAGTCAAAAACAAAGTGAGTTAGATGTCCAAAATTCCAAAAGAGTTTAAAACCTCAAAACCAGATTTTGTCAACCAAGTGGCCATCTACGGATCTAAGTCTAGATAAACTGGAAAGCAATTCACATTCTAAACTATGAAGTAACTTGAGTAGAGTGAGGTTGTAGTGTCTCAATTTGGTTCTTCAAACCTTTTCTTTCTCTCATCACTTACCATTCAACAAATTTTTCATAACTTGTGCCCTTTCTAACTCTTGGTGTTGAGCCCTCACATCCTACTAGTTGTGTGGGGTTAGGAGTGGGGCAAAGTACATCTTCTTATCATATCATTTTATCACCACGTTTTTCCAAGACAATATGAAGTATCAAAGATTTCTTAAAGAAACTAAAGTTCAACATCACATTGTGTTTGCATCATCATATATCAACATTATAAAATACAAAAAAAAAAATCATTCTGTTAGCATTCATATCCACTGCATACATTTTGAAAAGCATAGAAAATCAGAAATTCTAAACATCTAAGAGTACACACGTGAATCAAATCATCAATGTAAGCCAACTCTATGCAAGGAATAACCAAGCCAAAAAAGAGATATATGTACATATCATGGTGTGTCATAGTTTTGTACAATTCCATCACACACTAGGTGCGTCAAAACACTCGCAATAAGCATGAAATACCAAAAACATCATATATGCCTCACAAAATGGAGACTAAGCAATAAAGGCACTCTACCTATCCACCTCTTTGAGGCCCCTTATGACCACTCTAGTTACAATTTCTTAGGAGTTCTTCTCAAAAGTATTCAAAACAACAAAGGGCCAAGCCTAATGTAAAATACCATCCCCAAATCCATTCCAATTCAACCATACTCAAAAATGAAAAATGGTCACCGTGGGCTCAGAGCTCAAAAATCACCAAGTCAGTATGCACAAATGAATTTGAAAATGAGTTTTCTTAGATATATATATATATATATTATAACTTCATTTTGAGTGTATGTGTTCATAGTATGTGTTCACAGGAGTGTTGGCAGTATATATTTATATCCCCACATAGATGGTAAGTCCTCTTGTCATTTTAATTTTAGTGTTTATTTTTCAATATTTTATCTATCTACACTTGAGTCTTCTTTTTCTTTTAGGTAGTGGGAGTTTGGATGATGAGATTTCACACACGGGCATGTCAGGTATAGCTTCTAACTCCCCATTTTGGGAATGCCATACTCAGACTCTACGTTTTACGCCTCTTTCATGGCTAAGATGCTTCTCCGAGGGGGCAATATGTACGCACCCAAAATTACATGTGCTACATTGTCGGAAAATGGTTACAAAAGTCCCCAATGATGATTCAAAATCCTTTCAAGAAGGTGTTCGAGCTCCAAAACCCATTTGCAGTGTATATTTGTAGCCTAGACATCCTTACTTAGCCTTTCCATGCTTTTTCCAGCTTCCCTCTCTTTTTGTGCATTTTTTGGCTTTAGTGATAGGACCACCTCCCGTGCTTGGCAGGTGGTTTGGGACTACCTCCTTGCTTGGGCGGTGGTCCTAGGACCGCCTCCCAGCCTCCTGGGCGGGGTCCTCCTAACCTACCTCCTACACAAGGACGGTCCCCAATGCTTTTTCTATAACTCTTCATGCGTGTTTTTGACACACGACTTCACTTAACTTGACTTTTAGGGTGCATTTGTGAACCAAATTGCCTAAAAATAGTCTTGTTTGCATGGTATTCCTTCCCTCTTCTATTTTTAAATAGATTTAATTAGTTGGAACTCCTCTTTCTTTCCTTGTGCATGAAGTAACCTCCTAGCCTCCATTCCTATATATTCCATGCTTGTATTCAAGCAAAAGGGCCTGAGAATTTTGTGTATCTTGTATTTTTTTTCTGCCATAATCTCTGCTAGGAATTGCATAGCCAAGCTCATATCTCTTGTGCTATCTCTCTTCTACTTGCATTGCATCCAGATTGCTTCCAAGCTACCATTGCTCAAGCACCATCCTCTTGTTGTTGTTCTTTGCATTCCCAATCCTTTGACTCACATGAACACTCAAGAAAAGAAAGGAAAGAACTGAGGGGACAAATATACTATACTACTAGATTTTCCAAAGCTTTTACTCTTCTAGTTGGAGTTGTGTATTTGTTTTCTTTTTTATCAAATTGTCAATTATGAATTGTTAATTTCAATTCATATCAAATAGAGTAGAAATCAATTTCTTTTCATTTGTAAGTAATTAGTTAATTTCCAAGAGGGTTTGAATCTTTCATAGCAATCCCCAGTGATGGATCCTCTTCTTCCCATCCCTGTGGATCTGAAGGAGAGAATATCTATAGGAGGTTGTCTACACATCATAGATCATTTGGAAAAGTTCTTGTTTTAAGTTAGTTTAGTTTCAATACACTCAACACAGGTGAATAACCACACCGGTTATCTCACTTGTTTAGTTTTAGTGTAGAAGTATTTTATTATTTAGAATAGAAGAAAATTGTTGTTTGTGATTGTAATATTTCAGTTTGTGATTTTTGTGATTTTTAGATTAGTTTCCTTTCATTAGTAGCATAGATTGTTAATTTCATTCAGTTTACATGGACACTTCAAACTAGATCAACACTTAGATCCAAGTTAGGCAAAACAAACCATAGGGAATTTACGTTACCCATTCATAGCCTCTAAATCTCCCCTTTGTCAACTCCACTACTGAGGAGATCACACTACTAGATCTTAGTCATTGATCCTAAAACCAAGATGTGTGTGTTTGAAAACATGTTCATTGGGGCCTCAAAGTAACGCATACGATGAAGGAATATGGGAGTTTTCAACAAGGGCTCCATTTTCCATCATTCAAAACCTACCTATGTAAAAATGTTGAAAGACCGTAAACTGGCTCGCTTATCTAACATCAAGGAAGGTCCTTGGGTATTCTATATTCATATTCAAATGCTTCGCATAGGCACTTATATTAGAGGTAATAAATTTACTTGTAGGTTCCACTAAAAGATCCATCACATGTATATTTTGCAAACCTATCTGCAAGGGAATTTTTCTCTTCAAGGAACTACCAAATATTCTCCTTTAGTAGATCAAGCACCCACATTTCCATAAATAAAAGAGACAATAAAATAGAACAAAACTTATCTTGTCTCCATGGTGCACTTCTTCAATAATAGTATCAGCAATGAAAGAAGATAAGTTATATACCACTCCCTCTATCATTTTCTTAGAAATATGGAGCCATCTTCTATTTACCTAGCTCCAATGCTCCTGGTTATTCAATTTGGTGAGGAGGTGCGTGACTTCCTTAATCATAGGGTACTTTTATAACTTGGAAATATCCATCATGTGCCCTCCTTTCACATAAACCAATGCAATCCTTATAGCCTTTATGCCCTCATCATTAGTGAGGTCAGTACTAATATCATTGCCAAACTTCTCAACCCTATCAACTGACCAATCAAGGGTGCGGTAAGTCACATTTGCCACCCTAAAAAATAGAATAAGTACATGTGAACATGAGACATTAAACAATTATTACAATTTCTTGGGTTTCCCAAAGTATGAAAACTGATACAACTGCATGACTCCAACAATCTCCAGTAACTTCTGACTTGAATCGTCATAGACGTCCATGTCATTCTCTGTGCAGAAATATGTTTTTACCACCAATTGTTTGTCCAATTCATCATTTTTATCCTTAGTATGATGATTGTAGTCACTAATTTTTCTTCATATGATATTAAAATCTCAATTCAATCCAATTATGACACCTTTCGTCACGCATTTCCAAAATCTTCTTTCGAGGGTATCCTCCACCTCCAATTTAACTTTTCTTTCTTCCCGCCACTTGTGGTTTCTCTGTGCTCATTTAGGTGCCATTGTGATGATAAAAATGTTTAATTTCTCTAGATTAAAGCTTTAAAACTTTAAAATTACATGCCCTAGCTTCTCCTCGAACACTTACTCATAGATTTTCTCCCAAAAACCTTTTCTTTGCTCAAACACCCTCTCTAATAGAGATCGAAACAAGGACGTGCAAAAATATCTCTAGTTCGATGTCTATAATCACTCTTTCATGCACTTTTGTACATAACTCACTCTTCATATCTCTCTTCAACTTGTTCAAACACTTCACAATGTAAGGTAAAAATGATATTGCAACCCCTCCTTATATAAAATTTTCAAATTTCCCCACATTGATTGCTCTTCACCAACCACTGTACTCAACATTAATTATGAATTTTTAATTTTCCTACATTTTTCACTGATTTTTCCATGCCCGAATCATAACCTTTTGACGCCCCTACTTCTCGACCACATATCTCCTCTAATATGCTTTCATACGTTGAAGTACTTATTCACCGTGCCTCACACCAAGTAGTTTCCCATGTTGTTGTCTACCTCACATTACACTGTGCATCCATCCATCTATGCGTGTTATTCATCTATGAGCAGAGTAATCATTTTCTCCTTGATCTCGCACCTTTTCTTCAAGCACCCGAACAATGCTTATTTTATGCATACCCATCTTAAAGAGGACGTCAAATATCTTTACCTCTTTTCCCATTCATCATATATCTACTCCACCCCAAACTAAAAGTATGTGTGCTCCTCTCGTGCATGAGTTAGCTAAATTGTAATTAGCTACTAGCGTGCAAGCATGCTTATTAGAACAAAACAATGAACTAAATTGACAAAGCATGACAACAATGTAAGGAAACTCATATAAAGGAAATGCATTAAAAGGAAACCTAATCTAAATGAAACCACTACCTTATTAGAGATAGCAAGAAGACTTATTTATAGTAGGGATTCAACCCTATTCCCGTGCCATCTAGTGCGTAGAACTGAAAAACACCTAAATACATTATATATGTCGCCACATATATTATAAACTAATATATCTTTAATTTCCCGAGGGTACCGCATGAACTTGGAGTCATAAAGGAGAACCATTTGTCTCGACCTCAAACTTCATTTTCTTAATGTGCCTATCATACCATGCCTTCTACCTAGCTTTTTTTTGTCTTCTAGCTCCAATGCTCTATGGACCACCACTCATCCAATTGCATAATTTTATCTATACGATTTGCAAGTGATTGTTCATCATCTAGTCCTCCTACGCATGCAATACATAGGACGGTAACATGAATTGTACTTATGAAACAACTTCCATGCCAAACACCAACTAAAATGGTGTGTCTCTGTTCAATATTTTGTAAAGTTTTCATGTATGCCCAAAGTAGAACAAAAACTTTATCATCCAAGTATTTCCTTCCAACATCAAAAATCTTTGTCAATGTATATCCCAATATCTTGTTGAAAGCCTCAAAATCCCATTAGCCTGTGGGTGATAGGGCATTGTCTTATGATGTGCCACCATGAACAAAACCAATAATATTATGATAGTGTCATTCAAAAGGTGTGTGCCTCGTATCACCGGTCAAGCTCAACGGAAATCTATACATGTTGATAATATTTTACCATAGGAACCTTTTTCCATAGCATTATGTAATCCTTTGTAGGTGCTATTTCTGCCCACCTTTTCAGATAATTTGTACATGTAATAATATAGCGCGACCCAATCCTACGCGCAGGTGGGAAAACAAGACCCATAAATTCAATTTCCCATTTCTCAAACATATCTTCACTTGCTATAGATGTCAAAGGCATCTCATTCTTATTCCAAGGCTTCCCAAGGTGCTGAAAATGATCACATGCCTTGACATGATATTTACAATCCTTATACAATGTTTTCCACCAAAGGTCAGGCCGATAAAATCTTGCACGTGGTAACATTTCCCGCATAGCATCCTCCTACAATTCCACCACGAGATTCCTCCATTGTAGATTCATGCTCATGCTCCAAAGACACACCAACATAAAATTTCATCATAACCTAACTTGTATAAATTTCCACCGATCAACATGTAAGGAACAACACATATGGCAAGTTATTTATTCTCTAATCTCTTCTCGTCTCAGTGCCGCATGAGTATTTAACAATAAAACTATATCTTCTAAACTCGTAGGGCACACAATTCAATCAATATCTATGCATATGAAATTGTGTCCTCAATGCTCCCTAAGTTAATCCTTGATAAATCATCCGGTATGGAATTACTACTTCATGGATTTACCATAATCAGTAAAGTCCAATTCCTAAAGCAAGAGAATCCATCGACATATGCACCCCTCGTAAAATGATCTTATTAACAAAGTACTTAAGCACCATGTGATTTGTATAGAATATAAATTGTTTATCCAACAAGTATTTTCAAACTAATGTAACACGTAAATCATGGAAAATGCTTTGTGCTTTGTAGTTGTATAATTCTTCTCAATCAATCAATTTCATACTTGCGAAACATAAAATACAATCAATAATCCCATCACCGAGTTATGATTACACTATGTCAATAGCCATGCCAGAGGCATCAACATGTACATGAAATGGTTTTCCCAAGAAGGAAAACACAAAATGGCCGAGAAGTAAGTATTTCCTTTAATGTCTCAAATGCTAGATGTTGCACCTCATCCCAACAGAAATTTCCTTTACTCTTCTATAATTATTCCAAGGGCACGAAAATGAAAGCATATCCTTTGATAAAATTTCTATAATAACATGTATGTCCTAAGAACCCATGCACCTCACTCTGATTGGTAGGCTCCTCCAAACCCAAGATAATCGCAACTTTATCAATATCTAACAATAATCCTTCTTTTCATATAATGTGTCCCAACAAAATTCTAAAGGGTGTAGCAAAGATACAGTTCTTAATATTAAGAGAGATGCTCAATTTCGGACAGCTCTCAAACATCAACCTCAAATTGATATAGTGACATTTTACCAACCCATATACATTCTAATCATCCTAGCAAACCCAGTAAAAACTTTTATATTAAGTCCTCAAATAATGACACAACAATGCAAAAAAAAATACCGTAGGAACATTTTTCAACCCAAAGGGCATAAATGTATATGTAAAAATTCCCCACTTAGTGGTGAAAGTTATGTTTTCCTGGTGTTCTTTAGAAATCCACACCTAATGATAACCAAAGAATCCATTAGTGAAAGACTATATCTTTCACCCTACGCTTCATTCAAGATCTCTTAAATAAAAGGTGTGGGAAAAGGGTTTATAACACAAGCAACATTAAACTCTCTCGTAGTTTAAATAGATCCTTATCATACCATATTTCTTTATGCTTATCACCATGGGAGTAATGCACTCTAACTCCTCAATGGGCTCAATGATTCCATATTTCAACATATTATCAATCTTTTCCTTGATTGATGTGCAGATTATGATTCATCCTATAAGGCTTCTTCCTAACTGGGCACACACAATCCTTTAACTTGATCCTCATCTCACCCAAAGAGTGATGCACTCCCTTCAACTCATGACAACCTCGTGGAAATAAGTCTTGGAAGTCACACAATAGATCAATAATATTTGCCACCTATTGTTCATACCAATAGTCACTAATAATGGCCTCCTTAGGTTCTCGCATCTATCCAAATGTTGACCTTATTTGTTTCCCTAGGCTCAATATAAATGAGTGCCTTCTCATCAGCACTATCTAAGACTTTGTGTGTACCTACAGTGTGATGAACATCCAGATTCTCCACTTCATCATCATCTATCATATAAACCAACTTACCCTTTTATTATTCTAACTAGGCTGCCCAAGTTATTCTTGATCTGTCTCTTCTTCTTCAAAGCACACATCCAAATAAAATTCTCCAAAC
The DNA here is from genome assembly GCA_018340775.1 of Taxus wallichiana var. yunnanensis. Lineage (NCBI taxonomy): Eukaryota > Viridiplantae > Streptophyta > Pinopsida > Cupressales > Taxaceae > Taxus > Taxus wallichiana. The sequence continues at coordinate 816,413,215 of CM031243.1, read as the reverse complement.
ATATCTAGTAGGAGTTCATCATCCTTTGCACCATATCCCATCGTAAGGTGCTTTATAATCTGTAATGCTTCATTCGCTAGTGGTTTAGTAGAAAAATAGTCAAAGGTCTGAATCATACCTAAGGTCATCTCCTATCAATTAATTATTACTCTTATTATCTATGCATGAACATACCATATGTGCACGTAACTTATTTGAGTGGTGTATAAATTATGTACCCAGAGTGATGGTGGAAAGTCATCATGCCCCTCCATCAAGAGTCTCTCACACTTTTAAACATTGTGCAAAGTAAAATATTTCCCATGGAATTCACATATTTGAGAGGGTTAATTTCTCCTAACAAACCTAGTAGAGAAGGTGATTATTACCCATCGCCACTCAAAAATGTTATCTCCTTGTGTAATCCACCAACATTCTATTGTCTCGCGTAAGGATTATACTAGAATATTTCTTATATCACCCTCATCCTTCAACTGATCTTCCATGGCACACGTAAATACAAAGGGGTTTCCTTCACCAATATACCAAGGTACCTAGTTATGACCCAAGCACCTAACCATGTGTGGCCTAATTACATGAGTAACCATGTTCTTGATCTATAACTCGACCATTTCATGCATTCCATACACCCCGTTGTAATAGGAAGCACTAGTTGAATCACTCATAGATTGAGCATCATCCTATTATATAAGACCTCTCTTATATGGATAGAGAAATTCATGATCCCTAACTATACCTGCATATATCCTGTTTAGACCCTCTTCACTCAAGGGTTCTACATACGGTGAAACCTTCCCATATTTCAAAGGAATAATCACACACTCCTCTTTTTTCTCAAAACCGATGTATCCTTCAAGAAAAGTGCTCAAGAAATTTATTATCATTAAACCAAGGGTGCTCAAGAAATTTCACAAAACTATTTTCTTCTCATGAGCGTCAAGACCTCAAATTCCATAGTAAGCTTGGACCCTTGTATAGTAATAATGAAATCCTTCAATATTTCATTGGGTGTGGCTCTATTCCTATTCACGATATAAAAACATTCAAAGAGGGCTGTAACGGTGGTCTCCCCATCTAATTCCATGCATCCAAAGTGAGTATATTCACTTCTGCATTTGTATCTATAATAATTTTCCTCATGAGCCACCCATCAACAACTAGCTTCAAAGTGATTTCTTTATCATTTTCAAGAATGCAAGGATACTAATATATGTTTGTCATGCTTAGATCCAAAGCATGGTATCTTCTCCTCAACCATTCCCCTAAAAAGGAGTGATATTCTCATGGTGCAACATCTTACAAAACTAATTCAAATCATTAACATATTTATGAGGAATATCAACCTTGTTTTCCTCCATATTCCATGACTACTCCTTCAAAAACAAGATCTCACCCTACAGTTTTCTAATAACCTCTATAGTCTCTTGATAAATTTCCTTCGATGAGTAGAATCTAGATATGTTGCATTGATCACGTCTTGGTACATGATAAAATCATTCTACTTCGGGATCTCTTAAGCATGAGCAGCCTCGGTGGGTAGTTACCAACAAAGGCATCATCTCGTGGATCGGGAAAATATTAGGAATCCATTGATCTTCTACGGTGCATTGTATTTTAATCACCCCCATACCCTTATATTTATTCTTATAGTTATTACTCACGTGCTCATATAACTCGCAAGATTCTTCAAACTTATGTTTCTTTCTCGCACCATGAGAAGATAATATTCTAAGGGCATTCACTCCTTTAATGATTAGGGGATCTGCATGTATAACAGGTTCCTCAAGGGAATTCACCTCTTCCACCACCATGTCCATGGCCTCTACATCCTCCTTGAAAACCTCTACCTCTACCACCACCATCGAGAGAGGCCTTCATGATGATGTCTTTCCTATTCCTTGGAATTATTCATGACACTAGTCTCATACACACCGCTTTCAATAACATCATGGATCTAATCGACGAGTCTATAATTATTTATATCATGAGTGTGGGAGTTACATATCTTATAGTAACAAGATATTTTGTTCTAGATCACATGCTGCAACAGATGGCATCTAATTATGATTAACCAAAATAAACTACCTATCGGGAAAGTTAATCTAAGCTATGAATAACTATAACTAAATTAAATGAATGTAGTAAAGAATTATGTAAAAATTTAAGTAACAATACAAAATTAAATTATCACCATAATGTGCAAGAAGGAAGAGGAAAGAACTTAGTTGAATAGAATATTCTCAAAGGACAATGTCACATTCATGATTGGAAAAATAAGAAGCAAGAATGAATGTGCAAAAGTTCTCGAAAAGGATGGATCTAGAGGATCTAGTTGGTTTGAAGCACCCACAAGTCCCCTAGTCTGTGAAAAATATATGAAACTTATATTTGGAGAGATGGGAGGTTATTTTGAACCTTCATTGTGTGTCATATCAGATTTGCGTGCTCTTTTAGATGTCGCTAATAATCTAAAATGAGAGGAAGACTAGAAAGACTCCAAAACAAGATTCGAGACCTAAAAAAGAAAAATGCATATGAAGGGGTCGACTAACCTTAGCACCAAATTTTTGGGCTTACTAACTGAGAACTACACTACATTTCAAACCCAAATATAGTTCTGGTGAGTGTGTTCATAATATTACCTAGGTACTCTTGTGTCGGTTGTACTTTGTGAAGTAGAGAGCAATAGCTAGATGTAGAAAAATGTAATAGTATTGTGCATGGAATAGAATAGAATCACCCCCTATGAATTATGATGTAGAGATCCTAGATTTGTTCCTTGATAATGAATATATGTGGATACAAGTGATCTCTATTTCACTCGATGGATGCAACTCTAGATGAGTGATAGTAATGAATAATGCTAGGTCCCTCATTATGGTCTCAAAACTTTATATTTATAAGGTTCTCTTGATCTAATTTCATAATTAACCCAGAAAAGGTCAACCATAAGAAAGATAAAGACCTAAAATAGCTATAAATATCCAAAAAGAGGTGGGAAAGTGTAAAAAGTATCGAGACACCCCTGGTAAGACTAGGTTTCTCATGGGTGCCCCATTACTAATCTGGGTGCCCCACTTGAGCCTAAAATTATGTAGGATGCCATAAGATGACTAGGAGTATGGGTGTAAGATGTCGAATGCTACTTGAAATAGAATAAAACAAGATGGCCAAATGATGGGGGTTAGTTAGTACTTTCTTTACTTAAGAACCTTCTAAATAGTAGTTTCAAACTAGGATAAATAATGTCTAAAGTGCATCATTTTGTGACCACATTTTTGCCCCACTTTATGTTTGTGAGAAAAAATATCGATAAGAAAAAGTAGATAGAGTTACATACCTAATGCATATGTAGGTTAATGAAGAAGGCGTGCTAAAGGACTAGACAAATTTTGGAATGAAAAAGATATGGAGGATTGTGGAAACTAAAGATGAAAAATGTGTAATGAAATAGTGATGAGAGTGAACCTATGGTAGAATGCATGTATATGTGTGTAGTGTACTTGGATGGTTAGTAAACTCTTTACTATCACAAAGTGTTGTTGTTTCCCCATTCAACCGTTTATTTCTCATATGACTGGACCTACATGAAGAAAATGATCAAGTAGTCAAATTTTTATGTATGTATGTGTAAAATAACAATGTAAAAGAAACATGTATATGAAAGCATGAAAAATAAAAAATAAAAATCAGAAAAATGTAAACGGAACATGACCACTTGATCTATGTCAAGATAGAGAGTGTGTAGAAGAATATCTTATATTGCAAGTTTTTGGGCGATCTCACGCCATAGGTTTGAAAGGAAGGATAACAAGATCGTACTCAAGATAAAAAATTAGATACTAATTAAACACCACACATAATAATAAGAAATTAATTCACCGAAATAATTTTCCATAAACCTTTGCAAACAAATGAGAAATGATATCATTTATTATTATGGAACTGAATGAAATATAATGAGAATGGGCCTTGCTTATATAGGTAAGGAATATCAATCTAAGAACTAGTAAAGGTCATAGATCAAGCCATAAATCAAGGAAATAACTAGTCATCAAAGAACTAGTCAAGTCCATAGATTTAGGAAATAACTTCATCAAGGATCTAATCAATACCATAGATCAAGGAAAGAATGATACATAACAACTAGATAATATATCCTAATATTTAAATAGGATAAAAGAAATATCCACACGCATAAGTGGGTGAGGATAAATACAATAAAGGTAAATAAAGTATGTAGATGAACATGAGCTAAGGTAAATACGTACTCTAACACCCCCCCTCAATTGAAGTTAGGGGCCCAAAATAAAAGTGGCATATCCATGGTATGAGTCCCGAAAACTAGGCTTGATGAGGTACTCATGTACAATATATCCATGAAGAAATTTTGAACAAAAAGAAGGAAATAATATTGCTAGAAGGAAAGAGAAAGAAGAAGAAGAAGGAATATGTTCTCATGAGAAACTTCAAAACCCAAAGCATGCCACACAACTCAAGTGTAGTGAGGTGATGAAAATGAATTTGTAAAGATGTCTCGCAACCCATCACTGAGTCTAAATGTACTCCAAACAAAGAAATCCATCCGTAATCTATTGACGAATGAAGTGTATGGGTATCTCAATATGTTTGGTCCACTTTGGTGCTCAACAAGGTTGCAAAAAATGTTAATTGCAATTTGGTTTTCACACCAAAGTATAGTTAGTGAATTCTTTGGGAATCCAAACTCTCAATAAGTGTTAAAGCCAAAGAATCTACTCGACTTGTTGTAACTACTACTCTATAATATTCTTCTCAATATGAAAGTGCAATAGCCTATTGCCTTTTGCATGCCCAAGAAATTAGAGAACTAAGATAAAAAAGATAGCCAAAAATGAGTGTCTGCGTCATCAATAGAACCCACCCAATCTAAATGTGTATATCTAACCAACTGAGTAGAACCCCTAGTCTACTCTAGGACAAAGTGGGAATTTCCCGCACATAACACAAAATACTTTTAGCAGCCTTTCAATGACTACTACGAGGGGCTGTAAACCGAGATAGAAGTCCTACAACAAATGAAATATCAAGGTGAGTAGGGTTCAAGTACGCAATACTTCCAACCAACTTCAAATATAATGTAGGATCAAAACGTTGTGTGGTAAATGTGGAAGTGTAACCCCGTATTGATAAGGAGATGGACTTGTCTTGCAATAAGCCATATCAAAGTGTTGAAGAAGATCATGGGTGTAATTTCATTGACCTAAATGAATCCTTGAATCATGTCTCTGATAAAACCAAGGAAGTAATGAAATAACCCAACATCTATAATGTCAAACTATATAGAAAGATCCCTCTCAATATTCTCGAATGTGGGAAGAAAAACTGCCAAGAAGCAATAGTTCATCAACATAAAATAAAAGTATCAAAGTATCCTCACCAACATGTTGTAGATATACTGTATGATCAAAGTGGCAATGAAAAAAACTAGTAGATAGAAGAAAATAATCCATCTTCTCATACCAAGCCCGAGAGGCCTACTTGAGACAAGAAAGAGACCTTCTGAGTCTACAAAGAAGATAAGAATCCTGAAAAATTGAGTAGGTTTATCCATGTATATTTCCTCTTGTAAATATCCATTTAAGAAGGCACTCTTCACGTCCATCTCGTATACGAGCCACCCGTGTGATGTAATAATAGGAAGTACCAGTGCGTATAAAATCCATCATGGCAATGGGCACAAAAGTCTCAAAATAATCAATACCTTCAACTTGTAAAATACCCTTTGTAATAAGATGAGCCTTATACTTGTCAATAGACCAATTATATGTGTATTTGGTTCGGTATACCCACTTATACCTAATCATATGTCTTCCTTTAGGAAGAGATACCAAATCCTAAGTATGATTCTTCATGAAAGAAGAATACTCAACCGCCATCACATCATACAACTCATTTATCCCATAAGACTTTGAAAAATATTGTGGATCCTCATAAACTAATTGACACAAAATTCCAAAACCTATACAATGTGCATGATGATGCTTAGTGGGTGGAAGATCCTTTATGAAGGTGTTACCTCAAAAACTATTGTATGAGCCCACGTAGGCATAATGACAACATCGGTGGGATTAGGATCCACAACAACATATATAACCTCCTCAAAGAAAGGATCCTCAAGTTGAGATAAAGAATAAGAAGGAGGCGTGGAATAATAAGAAGAATCATAAGGAGTGAAGAACTCATCAAACTAAACATGTGTTCAAAAATGAACGTCATGAGTATCAAGATATATAAAATTAGATAAGCTCTCAGTTTATCATAATACCCTATAAAAATCAAGGGTTTTCTCTTCTTATCTCATAATTTCATTTTATTATTTGGCACAAAGGCCTAAGCATGGCTCCTAAAGACTCAAAAAAATGAGACATCTTGCTTAGTGTTGGACCAAGCTTCCTCTAGAGTCAAATGATCAAGTGCTCTGTGTGGTGTGTGATTCTGAATGTAGTTAGCATAATTAATTACTTCTTCTTGATAGATAGGAGGTAAATGTATAGAATGCATCATACGGTTATATATTTCCTTCAAAATTCTATTCTTCTATTCTCTAAGCCATTCTATTATGGAGTATGAGGAATAGAATTCTAGTGAATAATGTCGTGAGTTGCCAAAAATTTAGGAAACTCATTGCTAGAGTACTCCCCCATTATCGGTGTGAAGGTTCTTTATGAAAATAGAAGATTGTTTCTTGACCAAAGCCTTGAAGAAAATAAAGTGTTAAAAGACATCACTTTTTTACTTCGAAAAATAAACCCAAGTATGCCTCAAGAAATTATAAATAAAGGTAAGTGCATAATTAGTTCAATTGAATGAGGGGCTAGGAAAAACCATCAAATCACTATGCACAAGCTCAAGTGGTGATGAATCTCTCATGGAAAAATTATTAGGAAATGGATATTGGTGTTGTTTCCTAATGCAAAGGCATGAAAAAATCCTCAAGATAAGAAACTCTAGGAAGACCATCAACCATGCCATGAGTGCTCAACTCATTTAAATATCTGTAATTGAGATGCCTAAATCTCTTGTGCTAAAGCTTACTCTCTGAATCTTCATGAGAAACCAATCCTATCCCTACATATTAAGTGTCATCAAAACCCTCAAAGTGATATAGTCTAGAACTATGATCGACAATACCTTCAAAACAAGTAAATAAGGCTCCAACAAAGTTTGTACTTCTACTCCATGTGGTGTAAAAGTCACTATTTTTCTTTGACTAGAATGAAAAATTTGATATACTTGAAAGAAAATTTATGGTGATGTTAGGAACATAGAATGTGTCTTGATATCGCCACCATCAAGGTGTGTGTCACCTTTTCCTTTAACAGAAATAAAGGAAGAATCTCCAACCTCAATTTTGGAAGTATAACTCCAACCTAGAGAAACGAAAAACTCATTGGAAGAATTCATGTGATGAGAAGCAATAAAATCTAAAACCCAACTATCTCGCAAGTGGTGATTGAGAACTCCCAACAACATTAAGTGCTTTTCCATACCGATTAGAAGGAAGTGGAGTGGAGATAGAAATTTTGTGTTTCTTGATTGCATCCTCTAAAGATTGTATTCTCTTATAACACCTATGTTCTTGATGACCAATACGCCCACAAAAAGAGCATGAAAGGCTAGATGTATTCTTGGATTTAGAAGACTCCTTGGGTTTTGAGTTATTTTCTTTAGGTTTAAGAGCATTTTGAGATGGAGAAGCAAAGTGGATTTGGTTTTTCCTTTCCCTTAGGATTAGATACAACTAATGCCTTTCAAGAGGTAGAAGACTCAAGGTTAGAAAATTTGGATTCTTCCCTACTAAGTCTTTCACAAAATGTTTCTAAGTCACACATTTTGAATGTGTCACGTAACACATCCATCCTAGAGAAAAAGGTAGAAGAAAATATTTATAATGGTCCTCTCAATTTGGATAGAATTAAGTAAACACAGTCTTCATCTTTCTTATCTCTTCCACTCCCCTTTAACAGTGTCAACAAATGCTTGAACTTGGTAAGATAGTCTATAATAGGTGGAAAATCTTCAGGATTAAGAGAGGTGGTCTCAATTTCAAGTTTCATGGCTATCATGTGATCCACCTTACCAAATAAACCCTTTAATTTCTCCCATATTTTGAAAGGAGAGTAACATTTTTGGAAATGAAGAAAAAGAATGTCAATTACATATGTTCCTATCAAACCCATACACTCATAAAATTTGCATTGGTACTGAAATTCTTCATATTCTCTAGTGAACACTAGTCATTCTAAATAAGCTAAAGAACATAATAATTTTCACTTAATGATTATTTCCATTCGGGTTTGCATGTGTGGTAATTATATGTTGTTAATGTCTCTACATGATCTAATACAAGTAGATAAAGATGCCATTTAAAAAAAAAAAAACACCAAAACAAATGCAATATCAAAGTAATGCACCAAGAGCCCCTAGTTTTTGGAACTTTATAATGAGTGCGTGTTACAATATGGAAATTTATAATTAAAGTGTAATTCTCAAAATAAATATTTCCAATGGAAAGATCACAAAACATCAAGCACTTTACAAAAATGACACTCAAAAATGAGTTGCCAATCTAAAGGTACAAGATTTACAAGTTTATGCTCTGCTATTTATTTTAGTTGCCACCAAAACAAAATAAAATGCTCTTACCTTCACCACACAGATAAAATGAAAGGGGGATAGAGTTAAACACCTACTAGTAGGAATCACAAGCTTTAAGCCCTTATATGACTATACCATATGACTAGGGCCTATGAAATTCAATGGGTGTGCAAAAATTACTATTCTGGGTGTGCCACTTGTTTTCAAGAAAGTCACATCCAATTACTTCTTTTGGTAAAAATTACTATTTTGGGATTGTGAAGACAATGACTTGCATTTCTGAAAAGAACAGTCTGTGGATTTTCCCGAAATAGAAAAACATGAAACTCAACCTTCGTGACCAAGAAGAAACCCAATGTGGATATCAAAAAATACAGAAAAATATTTTTGGGTTTTGTTCCTCATTAGCACAGATTCAAAAGTGGCCATGTACATACCTTTGTAACAACACAAAAACTTAAAACAAATACCTCCAGAAATGGTCTATTTTACAATTGATCTTAAGGTTTTCCTACCTTACGAATCTAATGAAAGGATCTATTTTTCATAAAAACACACATAGAAAAAAATACAAACACAACCCGAACATAGGAATCTATGAAATAATTATTTAAAAATTAAAACTTACAGATGAATGTCAACAACAACCTTGCTCGATACCATAAAAGGAATGATAACTAGATTGTACCAAGCCAGAACTCATATGTAAATCAAACACCACACACAATAAGATGAAATTAATTAACCAAAATAAATTTACATAAACCTTTGCAATCAAATGAGAAATAATATCATATATTATTATGGAACTCAATGAAATACAATGAGAATATGCCTTTCTTGTAAATTCACAAACAGGATGAAAGCCTGTAAATTATATTAATGTGAAATCAATCCAAGATACAATGGAGTGCTACAATTCTTATAGGAATTGTAAAGCAGATGAATAAAAATATAATTGTTACAACATCTTCCAAAATACATCCGGGAAGAACATAATTGTTATAACAATCATAAAAATTATACCCGTGAAAATAATAAGATAAATATGGTTAATAAAACCATATAACAATAATTAATTAATAACAATAGTTAAATAATTAATTATACAATGCATAATTAATAAAGGTAAATAATAATTAACCTAACATTCCCCCATTAATTATGCATTGTCTCAAGGGATGAGGAGAGGAACTCTCTAAACATTCCCCCTTAATTATGCATTAAACTTGTCACGTGCAAGTGAATTTGTGATTATATTTTCCCGTTGTTCAGTTGTTGGAAAAAATTGAAGCTAGATATTGTGCTTTAACACTTTGTCACGTATGAAATGAACCCACAATTCAATATATTTTATTATTTCATGAAATAATGGATTACGAACAAGTTTGAGAACACCTTCATTGTCAACACGCATAGTGGTCGATTTGTCCTATGGTATTCAAAGTCCTTCGAATATGAGATGTAGCTAAATCACTTCACAGACAGATTCTCCTGTAGAAAGATACTCACTTGTCAGGAAGAATGAGAAACAAAGTGTTGTTTCTTTCTTCCCCATGATATTGGTCCAAATCCAATAAATAACACAAATCTTGAAGTGGATTTTCTGTCATCAATATTGCTTGCATGATCTGAATCTGAATATCCAGACAAGAAGACATTATCGCTCTTATTTTATTCTAGAACAAGATCCACTGATCCTTTAAAATATCTCAAGATGCATCTTGTTGCTTTCCAACAACACACTTTGGGTTCCTACATGAACCTGGATAGATAGCTTACTGCAAATATGATATCTGGTCTAGTGTATGTCAAGTAAATGAGACTCCCAATCAACTACCGATAGAGAGTGGCATTTACCTTAAGAGATGGATCTGAATGAGATTAATGCATTCTATTATCCATAGGTGTAGCAATTGGAGTGCAATCCATTATCTTGAATTTCTCGAGTATTGTCTTGGTATATTTCATCTAAGAAACAAATATGTGATTCTCTTTCTTCCATACTTCTAATCCAAGAAAATAATGCATCAGCCCAAGATCGGTCATGTCTAACGATTGATTAAGATATTTCTTTTTTGCATCAATCTTCGACATAGAATCGACAATCAAAATCTCCTCCTTTCTTTTAGAGGTACATATTGGGATCGAATGGATTTCTAGAAAATCCATGTTATACGAGATGCTCATCAATTTTGATGTATCATGCCCGAGGTGGCTGTTTGAGGCCATACAGAGATTTCCCGAGTAAACATACCTTTGCCTCTTGAGAAGGTACAATATATCCCTCAAAGTTGAGTCATATAGACTTCTTCTCATAAATCTCCATTCAAGAAGGCACTTTTTACATCCATCGATGGAATTTCCAACCAAACTGCAGGCAATTAGAGAAAAGACCATCCCGATCATTTTGATCTTAGTTGTGGGAGTAAATTTCTCCTCGTAGTCAATGACTTCTTTTTATGCATACCCCTTTGCTACAAGTATTGCTTTATACTTTTCCACTCTCCCATCTTCTTTGTAATTTATTTTGAATATCCATTTGCATCCAATGGGTTTCTTCCCTGTGGAAGATCGAAAATATGCCAAGTGTTGTTTTTCATTAATGACCAATATTCGAGTCGATGGCATGTTTCCAAGATTTTTACTATAAGGATTTCTAGATTGTAGAGACCTCATCATAATCGATAAATCTAATCATCAAAGCAAAGTGAAATTCTTCTCTTGCTTTATCATGAGTCCATGGTCTAGGGATGGATGTATCTTGTGGAGCATCCATTCTTTCATCTCATAACGTGCTAGTACACCACTTGGGAATACATTGAACTATTCCCATGGGTCGTGATTCTATCTAATCAACACCATCATCCTCATCATCAATTTCATCATAAGTAGGAACATTAGATTCAATTTTTATAACTGGTGAAAAATCTACATCTACCGAGTCTGGATGAGGATTCTCTACTTCCTTCTTCTAAAAAAACTCAAAATATTTTCTGGTGTAAAATTTTCTAGTCTTTGGATCTATCAATTTGTACCCAAGAGTATCTTCACTACACCCAATGAAGATGAGTTTGTGTGACATCATGTATAATTTGTTTCTATTCTTCTTGGGTATGTGCATACTTTCTTTGCACCCGAATACTCGAGGTGTGCAATAGATGGTTTCTACTTTGACCATGCTTCTTGTGGTGTTACTCCTTCAAGAGAAACTGTGGGAACTCTGTTCAAAAAATACACTACTATATTTTTGCTTCTACCTAGAATGTCTTTTCAAGTCTAGAGTCATCAATCATGCAAAGTTGCACCATTTCTATGATAGTAGGATTTCTTTGCTCAACAACACCATTCTGCTGCAGTGTGTGTGGAGGAGGCATTTGTTGATGAATCCCATGAGTTTTTAGGTAGTCTTTGAACTCATTACTAGTTAATTGCCCCATTGATCTGAGCAGAGAGTTCTAATGTGATGACCAATTTCATTCTCAATAACTATTTTGAATTTCTTGAAAGTTTCAAAAGATTCAATTTTCTTACGAAGACAAAAAAATCCACATTTTTCTAGAATAGTCATAAACACAAAGCATGAAGTATTGAAATCCGAAATGACTTGGTTACATTGACGGTAAATATTGGTAAGAACCAGATGAAGCTTACCATGAGTTTGATATATATTCTTCTAGAATGAATCTCTGTATTGTTTTCCTGTTAGGTAGTGAGGACACTTGTCTGTATCCTTCTGAAGAGATGGTAACCCATGTACCATATTACATCGGCGTAGTGTCTTGAGATACTTGAAACTAACATGACCAAGTCTCCAATGCCACAATTGTGCTGAGGTAGAGTTCTTAGCCACAAGTTCCTGATCATCTATGTGGACAACTTCAATATGGAACATGCATCCCACATTGGAAGCTTTTGCAACTATTTTCGAGCCTCATGGTTTATCTCGAATCAAACACATTTTATTTCTGGAATGAGTATCAAAGTCAATTTTTAGGTTGTGATCTAGGATTTGAATGACTGAAAGTAGATACTTTTTCAACCTAGGGACATATAAGACATCGCTTAGTCTGCAGCTGCATGAACTAAGGGGTGGAGAAATGTTCGTAATCCTTGAATCGTATATGAAGAAACATCTCCCAAGGAAACATGGTTTTTCGAAGGTGTTTCTCTCATTGAAGTAAACCAATCTCTATGGCCGATCATGTGCCGAGTGGCTCGTGAATCAACATACCGACATCACTAAATGACATGGAGGGTTCACTTGAACAAGAAGTGTACAATAAGTCTTCATTATCTAAATGTTCTTCTTGCTCTATAATATTTCCTTCTTTGATGGGGTCTTCTTTTCCAGTTTCCCCTTTTTTACCCTTAATTGTGGTTAGAATGTCCCTTGTAAGATTGTTGTTGTGGAGGTCCATAGTTACTGGATGAACCTTTCTTATAAGTATTATACCAACAATATTTTAAGTCATGTCCTCTCTTAAAAATTGGACATTGCTTCTTCTGTTGTTTGTCCCCATGATACTGATTCAGATTTTGGGAATTTTGATAGGAATTAGGTTTTCCTTTACCTTTTCCTTTCCATTTTTGATGTGAAGAAAGTTCCTACTCCTCTTCATCATCCTTATTGTGCATGGCTTCCTCTTGTTTGAGTAGGTTTACCAGCTTGTCAAAACTAACTGTCAGTATTCGACATGTTTAGTGTTGTTAAAATTTTGTGGTAAGAAGAGGGGATTGCTCTCAAAACAATGGGAGCGAGAGCATCATATGTGACCACTTCTCCGAGGGCTAGAAGTGAATCCTCAGCTTTTCAACTCTTCTTAAGAAAGCTTCAATTTTCTCATTCTCTTTGAACTTCGGTGTGTGTAACTAACTTTACAAATTTAGTATGACATTCTTTGTTTTGGCGTCATATACTGTGCATAATTTATCCCACATTTCTTTTGGTTGTTTTCGCATCTCGAATGTGGGGTTTCACATCATCGATACTCCAAAAATATGATGAGTTTGGCCTTCTAATATGCTTTATCAAACTACCACCGTTGTGTTGTATTAGTAGTTGATTGGGTCGAGTACCATTCACAACAGCCTAGATCTCTACAAACTCAAGTTGTGTATTGATTTTAGTCTTCCATGAAGCATAGTTGTTTCCTCCGAGTATTTGTGAATCGGAAGAAAAAAATTTGGGGACATTGGTGCCCATTTTGTAGAAATCACCGACAGGTGTGGCTCTTATCACTCTAGGTATAAGGTTTCCCAATCTATATACCATTATTCGATATACCGAACCTTTCTATATGCACGCCCTTCCGATATACCCGGTGGTATGTGGAAGAATCTTTCCCTTTCTATACACCCGGTGATACGTGAAAGAGGCATTAATTTAAGTTAAATAATTCGATATGTAGTACCAAGATAGTATTGAAAGGGGTCTCATGTGATTATATACATCGTATTAAAGAAATATCCTCATATGTAGGTGTAACTTTGCTATATACTTGGATAATTTCTCGATTCGGATTTATGTCGTGAAATATTTCACAGATGGATGGGATGGCTCATAATGTGTGCATTGTCACCTTATTATAGCCCGTCGATTTAAAGGTTCAATGCGTAGACGATGTTGTTGCATATACATTAGGTGTTAAGTGTAGTAGTAGTCATGACGAATTTACCTGTAAGGGCTTCCTAGAGGCACCTATATACCGAATGTTGCAAATGAGATCTAGGATCTCGTGAGTATTTTAGAACTAAATTTTACTATTTTTATTACAATTCTCTTCCAATGTTTGAGTAGTTACAATATTTGTGGTTAACTATGGTAACTTGTAAATTAGTACAATATACTAAAGCATGAAATTACATTCAAAAATATGGAAAAATTGAATGGCAGAATTTTTTTAATTTTGCGGGCCTAGTAGTGGCCTCCGAAGCCCATAATGACCCTCAATACCAAATACCATTAAAAAGTAGCTAAAAATGAATTTTAGACAGGTCTTCCTTTGGAAACCGTTGTCTAGAATTAAAAATAGGCCTATTAGGAGAAATTTTGTTTTACCCTAAATTATGGTTTTTCTCGCTAAATGATTTAGAATCCAGTTTAGTTATAACTAGCTATTTAGAGGTGGTTTTCTCCACCAAATTCACCTCTAAATGTGGTGGTTTTTCCAAATTTTCCTCTAAACTTCAAAATTGTTTGAAAATTTAATTGAGGGGTGGGGGTTGAACCATTTACCTCACACACCCAAATATTTCCCTCTATCCACCTAGGATCTATGAGCGCTTATTCTAGAAAATGAAGCATATTGTATTTGAAGGAGATTAAAAATGACTTACCTTTTTAAAATAGTGACATGGCAGATGGATGAGGTGGCGGTCCTGCATGGTTGCGTAGGTGGTCGAGGGTTATTCCTTGTTTTCTGGATCTCGAGCTATTTCATCTCTTTTCATTCTTTTTATTTGTTTCTCCTCCTTTTTGGATGTTGTCACCATTTTTTTGTGTTTTTTTTTTCATTCATGGCTTTGTATTATTTTTCTTCCACTGTGTTTAAGTTTCCTCCACGGTTTTGTATTGCTTGTGTAACTAATTAATATGCAAATCATTGATATTTATTACAGGCCATAGATCGCTAAGGGAGTCGAGGAGGATGGTTTGGATGTGGAACCCACTAGGAGCTTGACCAAATAGCTCGATGTTGTTTTAATTTGTTAATGCTTTCAACATTTTGATTGATTGATCGACTTTGTTGCGGGTTTGAGTTTGGTTGAGACTTGAGAGAAGGTACATTGTAGCTCAACTATTCTAACTTGTCGTTCAACTCTTCAATGCCAAACATGTTCAACTCTTCAAATGCACAACTCGGTCTAATATGCCCAATGCAAGAATAACATGGTGCGGGGTTTGTATCTTAATGGCTCGGCATAGCTCGGTTTTCCGAATAATGTGTGGTCGTTCCACAAATACGAACAAAGCTCAAAAATTCAATATGGAGGGCTCAAATACATGGGTATTATAAACAACCCATCATAGTTTAAATATACTCCAAGAACCCAACTCAAACGGTGGGAGAATAGCCCAATAGATTGATGAATGGCTCGATAGGATCTCGGAATTCACTGCAACCACCTTCAAATTTGATAATATAATACGAGATAATTTTATCGTCAACTAAGCAAAATTCCAAATTAGTAATGAAACCCCTATTAAGGAATACAAAATGATATATTTTTAAAATGATTAAGTCTGATTTCAATAAACCGAAAAATTCTCTAGCAGAAATTATTCCTAGTGTAAGGGGCATTAAGGAAAAAAAAATCTTTACGTTTTCCTGTAGATCCCACATGAGATTATGGAACTATAGGGAGTTTTGGGAAGCTACGGGAGGCAACACTGGATCTCCTGTGAATAATTTTCCTTCTCCAAAAAATTTCCTTCCTCTGTAACCTTCTCCAACCTTTCCAGGAGCTTTAACTAGCTCTGGTACCAAATGTAATTTCACAATCAAGGACAAAAGTCTGTAAATTATATTAATGTCAAATCAATCCAAGATACAATGGAGTGCTGCAATTCTTATAAGAATTGTAAAACATATGAATACAAATATAATTGTTACAACTTCCAAAATACATCCGGGAAGCACATAATTGTTATAACAATCATAACAATTATACCTGTGAAAATAAAAGACAAATATGGTTAATAAAACCATATAAAAATAATTAATTTATAACAATAGTTAAATAATTAACTATACAATGCATAATTAATAAAGGTGAGTAATAACTAACGTAACTTTGCTTATAGAGGCAAGGAATATCACCTAAGAACCACCAAGGTCGTAGATCAAGCTATAAATCAAGAAAAGAACTAGTCATGAAAGAACTAGTCAAGTCCATAGATTTAGGAAAGAACTAGAAATCAAGGATCTAGTCAATACCATAGATCAAGGAAAGAATTATACCTAAAAACTAGATAATATCTCCTAATATCTAAATAAGATAAAATAAATATCCACACAGCTAAGTGGGTGAGGATAAATACAATAAAAGTAAAAAAGTACCTAGGTGAACATGAGCTAAGGTAAATAACTACTCTAATAAGGCCAAAGAAGTATAGGAGGAAATTCTTTGAGTCCTCCAAATTAAACTACTTCCATGGACTATGTGTGAAGAGATATTTGTATCATCCTAGTTTTATGGATGATATGGACGAAGTAGTATACAGAGGCACACCCACCGTAAAATCCAAGATTGTAACTTCTTCATAGAATTCTAAGGACACCATGTCCTATAAAAAGTACTATGTATGGGGTTATTATACTGGTCTAAACCACTTGTCGTATATAACTAAACCGATCCGGTGTAGAATCTATGTGTTAGTATGTAAAAACCCCAAAATTATGCCCCCCGTCTTTGGGGACACATGTGACATCATGGATAGGAGAAATGTGGACCCAAAAGAGGATCAATCAAATGTACGTTGTAACCTTGGAAAGTGGTTGGTAGAAACCAAGGCACACACAAACAAGAAGGCTAGCTAAAGAAAAGTTTAAACATGCATGTATATAGAAAATAATGTGTAATCCACACAAAAATGAAGTAATATAAAAATGCAAGAAGTCAAATTAAGCCACAAAAAGTGGGTTGCAAACATGGGACATCACCCATGATGTCACAAAACACGCAAGTCCATCATGTCCGCAAATAAGAAAATAAGTGTGCACACCAAACAAAAGGGAAAGGCTTGCATACAATAGAAAAAAATAGTAGACAATGTAACAAATAAGTATGGAAACAAATATCCATGCATACCAAATGTTGCACATGAAGCACTGTTAGTATGTTAGAAAGATAACTAGTATTTTAAAATCATGTATAAACAAGTTATGTAAAGTTCTAAGTACAAAATGAAACAATAACACTTGTAAATGATGAATTTGGATGCCCCAACGACCACCGTAGGAAGGGTAGAAGAAAAGAATCCATGTTGCATGTAAGAGACTTGTATCTATGATCAAAACTAGAAAAATGTGTGAATGCACATGTGTATGAAAGAGAAAAAGACATACAAGTAAGCTAACTAACATGTGTAATAAAGCGAGCATGAACAATAAAAAGTAAGCAAGAATATTAGCAACCATAATATATGCAAAGGTATATTGTGGATGGATGGAATGGAATGAAAAATGGAGTGATAGGAGGCATGTGCCCCAAGTGAATGAAAATGCATGTAGTGAGGTTCATTTTGTTTTCCTCCTTAGTAATCAAGAATGAATGGAGAGTGAGAGTGCATCATTGGGAAATGGTCGAGTAGTGTGTGTTGTGTCTAACTTGCTTATGATGAATGTGTAGGTGTAGTGATGAGATATGACCTAGAAATGGTGTGTGTGTGTACCCTATAGCCAAAGCATATACCAAGACCAGCTTAAAGTATAAGTGATTATTTATCTTAAGCAAGTATCACTATAAGATGAATGGATGATTAATGATTTATCGTTAAGTGTATATCACTACAAGATGAATGAATGAGTGATTATTTATCACTAAGAGTACATCACTAAAATATGAAAATAGGGATTGGTGGCGTAAAATAAGGTGTATACCAATGTAAAATAATAGAATAGTTGATGATTTAGCCTAAGGTGTACGTCACTAGCCTAGGAATGTCATGTGATGAAAGGTCGAATAGTAAATGTATGATGAATGTAAGGTCCATTTGATTTTTAAGCCCTTGGAATTGAAGTATGGATCGAGGAACTAAATTGCATCATTGGGTAGTGAGTGCATTATGGAGAAGACAACATAATGATGAAATATGACTATGTGATGAATAGAAAAATGTAAATTCATGATGCGTAGAATGCAAGGAAATATGTGTAGAATATAAGATGAATGTGAATATGTGATATATATAATAAAAATGTGAGAGGTGTAGAATTTGTAAAATGGCATGTGATGTATGTATATAGGCAAGGAATGTAGGGTGTAAGATGATGTAATAGTAGATTCATATCCAATGAAGACTAGTTGCCAATGTAAAAAATGTTGTAGACTAAGTGTAGAATATATGGTGTATGATGCATGATGTGTGATGAAATGAAATGTGTAAGAATTATAGTGTAGTGTGTGGGGTTCACATGTAGTAAGACCTTAACGTCCAAGTGTGAAGTGAAGTAAAAGAGTATATCATCGTGTAATGACACTATAACATATGAATGTATAAGAATGTAAAGGATGATGAGTGAGACTATGCTTTAAGATGAGGTGGGGTGATGTGAAGTGTTATGGCCCCCAATTATGTGACGATGAATGAATTATCCAATGAATGAATGAATTATTCAATGATGTAAAGTTCACCAAAATTATTAACTAAAATACACTAACTATGTAATATGGGGATAGTTAATTTTAGCTATGAACAACTGTAAATAAAGTAAATAAATGCAGTAAAAAACTATGTAAACAATCTAAAGAAAAATGAAAAATGAAATGATGACCCTAAAGAACTAACTCAATAGAAGATAATCACGAGACAATGTCACAATGATGACTAGAAAATTTAGAAGTGGAATGACTATGCGAAATCCTAAGAAGGATGGATTTGGGGAATCTAGTTGTCTTCAGCAGTTGGCTTGGAGAGAGACCGGAGCACTGTGGGTGCCTTGGTCTGTGAAAAATATTTAAAACTGGTCTTTCAAGGCTAGGAGGTGATAAGGAAGTTTCATTGTGTTTCGTATCGTTTGTCGTTCGACCCCAAGACCACCAAAACAAGCTTAAAACCCTAAAAATAAAAATTCATATGAAGGGGTTAGAATGACCTCAACTTCCACAATAATGGGATTACTAATTGAGTGTTGTACTACATTTCAAACACAAATGCAGTTCTAGTGATCATGTGCATAGTGCTCTCTTTTTCTCTTGTACCAGTCACACTTTGTGGAAGTTTCATTGTGTGTTGTATCGCTTTTTCATTCGACCCCAAGACCCCAAAACAAGCTTAAAACCTTAAAAAATAAAAATTCATATGAAGGGGTCAGACTGACCTCAACTTCCACAATAGTGGGCTTACTAACCGAGTGTTGCACTACATTTCAAACCCAAATGCAGTTCTAGTGATTGTGTGCATAATGCTCCCTTTGTTCTCTTGTACCAGTCACACTTTGTGAAGTAGGGAGCAATAGCTAAATGTAGAAAAATGTAATAATATGTGTGCATCAAATAAAATAGAATCCATCCCCCTATGAAGTGTGATGTAGATATCCTAGCCTTGTGACTTGATGATAGAGCTATGTGGATGTAAGGGATGTCTAATGCACTAGATGGATGCAACTCTAGATGAGTGATAGTAATGAATGATGTTAGGTCTCTCATTATGGTATCATAACTTTATATTTATGAGGTTTTATTGATCTAATTTCATAATTTACCCCAAAAAGGCTGACCATAAGATAAATATAGAACTCAAATGACTAGAAAGAGCCCAAAAAGAGGTGAAAAAGTGTTAAAGGATTGGGGTGCCTCTGGTGGGACTAGGGCAGCTATAGGCACCCCATTACTAATCTGGGCACCCCAGTCGAGGATAAAATGATGCAGGATGACAAAATATTTTTGGCATATGAGTGCAAGTGGTTGGTAATGAGGAAATAAAATAAACAAATATGACCAATAAATAGGGATTAATTAGTACTTTATTCACTCAAGAACCTTCTAAATAGTAGTATGAGACCAAGATAAATAATGTCTAAAGTGCATGATTTTGTGACTACAACTTAAATCATGATCTAAATGACAGATCTCATAATCTAGCAATATGACACACACCAATTTATGAGTGAAAGTATCCTTTGTATGTCCTTCCACCTCACAATCTGTACACCATATTTCACCGCTCATCTCATGAGATGAATTGGCCAATAGTTTCTCCAAATATTTCACCATAGATGCAATATGCGCCTCCAAGAATGGGCTAAATATAATTTCTATGCTCTCAACTACCTTAGCACGTAGGGATGCCTCAAAATTATAGTGTCAATCTATAAATTTATCATGAGAGAGAATCCTTCTAAAACGTGTTATCAAACCATTAACAAACAACTATTAATGTTGGATATGGTGAATATCATACGACAACTTTGATAACAAGGTTTTAAGCCCGCATCATACTTTCTTATGCTTTCAACCATTCACCGATTAATCTCCTTCGATGTGTAGATATTTTTTTCAAACTCGGCTATATGGAACTCATCCAAGAAAACATCACGCAAAGTGCGTTGTAGTTTACAACAATCTAGTTAGGATAATACTTCCTGTACAGCTATGCTTGTGCCCTTGTAATGTAGTAGAAATATGAATTTCCTTTCACCCGTGAGATGTAATTCCCTTAGAGCACCATAAGATCTCACACATGTGAAAATTCTCTACTCCATCCTCAATACCTCTGTACTGGAAGGAAAAGATACACATCGTAATAAACATGCTATGGTTGGTGCAGACCTTTCCCACCAGACGAAGAACCTATATTAACACCGGTGTTTCCTTAGCCACAAGAACCATCATATCCTCTAGATCCTGAGACTTCAGATCCTCTTGATTCACCTCTTGTAGTAGGAACTAGACCAAAGGACGAGATACTCTGTGTTCCAACTATTATACTAAAATAAACTCCCGCAGTATACAAATTTGTGTTACTCCTAGATGTATTACCAACATTCTGTGTGCCCATGCTTTGTCAAGATGATGTTCCGAAAATATACCATGAATTAGACCACAAAACAAAGAGGATGTCTATGTAGCTATAGATGATTGTGTTTTCTGATGAAATCCTACCCTTAAAGAAAAATTAAATCTACTTGTTGTTAATCTATCGCCAATACTAGCCTATTTATCAATAACTATTTCAAGCACTTAAACACCAAGCACAAGGGTGAGGTTTCCAGGTGGGATCAGATGTGTGCCTACGGTCCTTATTCTTTCTTCTTCTGATGCACTTTCATATGAATCCTTACATGATTCTCTTTTGTGCTTGCCTAAATAGGGGAGTACCTATTACTCGGGTTCCATGTCCTCCACATGAACCTTGGATCCTTCATTCTTCACCTATCTCCACAACTCCATAGACTCATCAATTCCACACTTCTTTGTTATTTCCCTTTCCCATGCTTCATTATACTTAACCCACCATTCTTCTCTTTCATTTTCTGCCATTATGTCCGTTATATTTAGCCACACCTATTCCTGCCCCCATGCACGGTGGAGGTTTAGCTAGCCATAGGTCATTCTTCCAAATCCAGAGTCACCAATAAGATGTTAATTGCTAAATGGATATAGCGTGTAAGTAAGATCCTATGGGTTCATGTAAGAGTTGGAACTGTGGACAAGAATAAGTAGAAATAATGTACTCCAACATGTAACTATGCAAAACACCACTCCACCAATGGAAATCAATGCATTTCTAAGTCACATCAACATCATACAGAGCTTGGTAATCTTCTTGTGTCCAAATAATTGATCTTTACCTCTAATTCTAATTTTATGCATACAGTACGAGTCAGTTGTACAACTATATAGGAAAATTAAAATATAAGTTCTCATAGAGTTCATAATACAAATGTTCTTCAACCCATGTGTGAGCATAAAAATCAAGTCCACTATTATATCTATGAGAAAAATGGTTTTCTAAAAACACAACCCAATTCTCAATACTTGTCCAAAGTAAACCCGATACCTCTTCATCATGCAACATCCTTACAACAACTTGAAAATAGGTCCCAAAACAACCAAAATGTAGTCTTTATTTCTTACTTAAACGTTAAATACGTTGGCCCATAACACAAATAGATCTAAGTTCTCACCAAGCGTGTAAAGATACCATTCCTCTTTTTATACCAGCTTTGTTAAGGTGTTAGCATGATCATACAAGTATTCCATATCCATAACAATTAATTAAAGGTAAATCATAACAAGAATTATATCACAACCATAGTGCATAATGAATCAAACAAGGATCAAGACTAGATTTCTGATATAATAATTAGTAACAAAGACATCAAAAATAAATATCCATCCACAACAATCCATTATATTAATCCATCAAGACACATAAGATGAATACATTACAATTACCATCACAAAGTCATGCGTGCACAATCATACCAATGTCATAAATTTATAACAATCCATTATGTCTCCAAACCATGGAAATAAATACACACACACACACACAACAAATATATATATATATATATATATATATATATATATATATATATATATATATATATATATATATATATATATATATATATATATATATATATATATATATATAGTGGGACGTTCCTTCACTTCCCATGCACTCTAAAAAAGGCTGCATGCTAAAAATAACCATGCGCTACTACAAAAACAACTAAGGAAGCATGTAGGCTTCACCTAATAATAAATTACATATAATTAATCTATATATAATCCTATTATTAGTTAAAAATTCATGCAGGATACTTGATCTCGCCAATTGCTCCAAAAATAACCATTGCTTTGTCAACAAGTCTTCATGTTCTTATCCAACGTATGCTTAGAACTCAATCCTATTATTATCCCATAACATGCGAATGGATAAGTCCCAAACTTCGAATTCTCTTTGGTTCACATTTTATCCGCTAATCTTTCAGGCACCTATATGCCCCATTTTTGTGCACACCATCCTTATGTGCTTCTAACACTTAGGTATTACTTTTTCTAGTCAAAAAAAATGATTAAGCTTAAATTTAAATACAAAATCATAATATGATGTTATATTAGTAGTAAATGAATGCAATAAGGAAATACAGAAATATACTAAAGTAAACTAAGTAATAAATAATAAAACCCTAATGTGAAAATAAGGGTAAGATGCCTTAGCTGATTCGTAATGTTGCTAAAGTTGTACAAGACTGGAAACTGAAAAAGATGAAGTGGTGATCGTTGCCTTTGGAGTATAGGAAAATATATATCTAGATAATTAAGTTGGGTTGGGGTTCCTGGAGAGGGATAAGGGTGCCCATGGGCACCCGTGTACATATTCTGGGAACCCTAGTCTACAAAAATTCATAGAAACCCAAATTATCAAGGTCATAAGATGTTTTCTTATACTCTCCTTTTTCCCTATGAGTTTTCATAGTGATTGTCAAGGTCGCAATAAACCTACAATGAAGAATAGACCTACAAATCCCTCAAATAGACATCAAATCCCAAAAATAAAGATGTTGAATGAGGGGTCAAACTATCCTCAACCTCCAAAATGGTGGAATTACAACTCAATGTTTTACTATGTCTCATACCCTATGTAGTTCTCTCTTTGTGTGTGTATGGAAATTTTCCCTAGGTTTCTCTTGTGCTAGTCGCTCTTGGATAGTGATCAAGTAACTAGATGTAAAGAAATGTAGTAAATGTGTACATGGAATAAAATGAGCTTCCCTCCTATGAATTGTATGTAAATGAACTACCCCTTATGTCCCTTGTGATGGAGCTACATGGATTTAATAGATCTCTTAGATGTCTTGATGGATGCAACCTTAGGTGGTGATAGCTAATGCTTAGTTCTTGGTCCTTTATTATGATCACATAACTTTATATTTATATGATTCCATTACATTAATTTTGTAATCAAGCCCTGAAAAGGATGACTCAAAATATAAGATGATCAAACAACTAGAAATGACCCAAAAAGTGTGTGTAAACTACAAAGAGGATAGGGGCACCTAGATTAGACAAAGGCGCTTGAAGCGGCATCTTGGTCTAGGCGCTAGTGTCTAGGATCAAAATTCTAAAGACTAAAAATGAATATTGAGTAAGTAATTGCAATAAGAGTGAAATTATCAATAGATAGAAATTAAAGGTGGCCAATTACATGGGTTAATTAGTACCATTTTAACTTTGGAATCATATGAATAGTAGTATTTTATCGTGGATTATATAATTAATAAAATTACGTGAGTTTGTGTCTACAAAACCCTAGGCTTCATTTTCCTTTTATGGTTTCTTATTTTCCCCTCTTAGCATTAGATTTATGATTTATCCATATTGCATGATTTATTTTAATCATTAGGTCTAGATTTATTGGAGATTTCATGTGAACATTTTATGGAATCAAAGAAAGTAACGTCACTTACACCTATAAGGTGAAATTATTGTTAAGAAATGATATTTCTATTCATATTCATATTCCTTTTACTCAAATTCATGTGTGTTTGCAAAAACATTGGTGATTTCTAATGACATTGATTCTTATTCTCCTGTTTATGTAAATATAGATAATGCGTAGAGGATATAGAAAAAAATGTTAATGATATTTATAGATTTACACAAAATGTTGTCAATATAATTAATGTTAATAATTGTAAAGAACATATTCTATTTTTTACGAGAATGATATAGTTGTATTTTAAGTAATACATTAGATTATATCCTCCCATGAATAATGTAATTATAGATATGGGTAAATGTATATCAAAAATATATCTAAAGAAACTAATCATGAAGAGGCACATAATGAATGTTTTAATGATTTTTATTTGCCTTTTAGAAAATTACATTGTAAACTATGTAACCATTTCTCATACTTGGGATTATACCAAAATGTAACACATAAAACATTAGATAATTCTTACATGGTATAGTTCACTTGTAGAAAAATGATTCTTTTATGACAAGAAAATTGGAAAAACAAAACATACCTTTATAGTGGATTGAGGAGTCCATGGAAAAAGTGAATATTTGTGTCGGTGGTGCCTTGGTATTTTTGGTATGTGCCTATTTTTACAAGGTTATGACGACAAGTTTTATGGATGTAACTATTTAGTGGCAGCCTAATAACACACCCATGTCAACAAAACTGTCCTCTAATCCTATTTACCATTTTCTATGACATAAGTGCCACTTTCGCACTTTGAGAGTAGGGTTTCGTGCCAATAATTTTTTTAATTATGGTTTTCGTAGCTACTCTTATGTAGTATATATAATTTTTTCAATTTTAACCTTTATTTTTAATTGTTTTTACAAATTTTCAATAATATAGGTGTTGTTTTTCATTTTTACTTTAATTTTTTAATACAAAACTAAAAATATAAATATAAATATTTAAATTTTAAAAAATACCTCTTTGTATAAACAAGTGAGCTTGACACAATCAAGTTATCTCTCGAAAGTGCACCCTGTAGAGAGATGGCTGCAGGTTTTCTAAGCTTACACAAATGATCTCTCTCTTTCATAGATACAATGGAAACACCTCAGGTCTGTGGGTATACCTATTTTGAGGTGAGTCTTCGGTATCAAGGCCGGTTCCTTATTGGTGTATCCTAAACTACTTTCTAGGAGTTTGAGAGTAAAAGATGATTGTAAAATTATTAAAACTAAGGTGATACACCAAATTTATATGAGGGCTTTGACTTGAGTATATGCTTGAACCGATTTGGGAAGGATTCTTGATGCACGAGCCAATATTTTTTCAGCAGAATATCTAAGGGCAAAACACTTTATTGTACTGAGGGAGGATCACAACAGTACTAATAAGTTCACATGCACATTAAAATTAAGTAGAAAGGACTGAAATTTGCAGCAGGGTAAGGTGGTTGATCAGGGAATTTGCATTCACAAGATTAATATAACATACACAATACTACAAAATAACTTGGAAAGGCAGAAAATACTTCACACTCAGAGGGAAAACTGGCAAAATTTTCTTTAGTACTCATATATCTAAAATTCCTCCAAGAATCCCCTTTGTGCTTTGCAAAGGCACACAATATATAGCAAAATAAATTTCACCCCCTTCCTAAAAATAGCCTAAGGCTTGTACTTGCCCATGCATCCTAATTTTATCCTTTATTTAATAATAAATAAAAGGATAAAATAATACAAACTAGAGCATGCAGTTACAAATGGGCATTAATAGCCTTGTTTACAATGCAGTCAAACTGAAGTTGACTGTTCTATTTTTAATAAGGAAAGGGTGAATAATTTGCTAGAAATAAGATTGCTTACTAGGCAAGTCTCTCTCCATTGATCATGCAACTATGTATCCTTCTCTATTTTGTCCCGTTGTGGAAGCATGTAAAAATACTTTTGTGTGAGAACAAAATAATTACAATAAATGTAATATTTGCAAAGTATATACCTCCATTGTGGGGACTACCTGCCCATATGCACATGCTCGATATTTGACATCTCATTCTAAATGGTCACATGAGTGACACTCTATGAATCAATTCTAGCTCCTCTCTAGTTTGGGGACAACTTTTGCATTATACTTTGTTTTGCCACCTTGTGGATTTAACAAATACAAAGGTCAATCATTTTATTTGACCACCTTGTGAACTTTAAGCATGACATACTATAGTCCACCTTTGTTATATACATGTATTGTATAACTTTTGGCCTTTGCAATTTGGATAATACTTGGTGAATAAGGTTTAAACCTACCTTTTGAGTGATCATTATTGATGTGATGGTGGTTGGCTCCTTTTATTTATTTGATTACATAGACTATGGTTTCATACTTTAGAAAGTCAATGTAATGATTTAAATTGTGGACATGTGGGCTTGCCCCTTCCCCATGGTGACTCACCCCTCATACGCTTTGTCGGTGGCATTTGTAACTTGAGTTGAGTTTGTTGGAAATTTGGTGATCATCTTGGACCCTTGATTTCTGTACCTTTTGTATCTGATGTTGTTGATCCTTGACTGTGATTAGGGTTTTAAACCAGAAATTAATGTTGTCGGTGGCAATCAACTGTGGTTAATCGCTTTGATCTTTGAGCTTGATTCTCAGCCATTGATACTCATACTTGATGAAGCATGATCGTTGATCTCAAATAATGGTTGAGTTAGGTTGAAATCTACTGAGGTGAATGAGTTAAAATTCTTGAACCCTTTCATTTTGATCATTTTTTGGATTGCTCACAAAGAGAAGTGAAGCCCTGGAAAATTTTCTTGGACGCCATTGATGATTGATTTTGAGCTCGGTTATTCAAGATTTTTGCTCGACCTTCTAAGCTATATTGTATTTACATTTTTGTGTTTTTTTCGAGGAGATGGACATGGTATTTTTCTTGGCCGCCACTGTCGTGAACCTGAATTTTTTACTGTGTGTTACTCTCGGCCTTCCAAGCTCAGTTGCGAGGTTTTTTGGTATAACATCTTGGCATTCAAGATTTCCATGTGAGGCATTGTGGTCATGACCGCATTTTTGCAAACTCGAGCTTGAACCGTATTATTCTTTGGTCTTTGTTAGTTTTCTTCAAATTGGCCACCCTTATTGTGGGTTTCAAGCTCTATGTGGCCTCTATCGAGTTTGGTTCTATGTTCTTGTCATCACTTTGTTTAATGAAGATAATGGTAATTTTGATCTTCTAAGTACCACTGTTACTATTACTTATCTTAGATGTTTTCTTTTGCATTTTCATGTGACACACTTGATTTCTTTGTCGTTTTTAGTTGAAAATGTGTTGGGTTGTCCTTTTTGATGAACTTAATGGCTACTTGAGGGTTGCTCGATTTGATTTAAATAGTAAGAACTATTTCTTACCCCGATCTTTCCTTTAATACCCATTAATGGGTCTCTGCAATGAAGAACTAGGATCTGTTATTTTTTTTTAGTTCTAGGTATTTGTATTTTCTTTGATTTTGAAATTTGGGCTTGTGTATCGTTTATTCATCTAAAATCATCACTCGGCTCTAGGAGACTTTGTTATTTGTGTAGACATGTTGCCAAGAGAAAAAAATCATGGGTGAGTGTTTTCCTTTTCTATCGGGCCGTTCCCCTTTCTTTCGAGTCGTAATAATGAAAACCGTTGTTGGGTACTTGAACTTTGATGGATTTCTCATTTCAGACTAGGGCAATATGTTTTTTCTAATGCTTGACCTGTGGTAAGTTAAAATTCTATCTCGACATTTTGATTCAAACCCGATCTACCGATACTCATTCGTGGACTATTCAATTGTTGACTTGTTGACCCAGTTCTCGCACTTCTCTCTCGATGTCTATTTCTATAGAGGATTTTTATTTACTTCATTTTCCCAAAGCTCCTTATTTTCATATTTTGGTACTACTGGCTTTCTCAGGGTTTCGATACTTGAAAAATGTGTTTCTTTCCTTCGTGTTTTCCTTGATATATTCTTTAGAGGCTGTTCTAAATACATGTATTCTTCATCTTTCATAGCTCTTCAAGTTGTATTAATTTGACATTTTATTTCAGGAGTACCTTCTTTAAGAATACTACTCTGTTCTTGATTGAGAGTTGCTTCTTTTATTAAAGTCTTGAGTTATAACCATATTCTTTAATCTGATCCTGAATTGATATACCTATTCTAAAAATATAGTTATACCTTAAATCAGGGTTATTATCTCTTTCTAAAGCCCTTTATAACTATAGATTTTACTTGAATTACTTCTCACTTTTAATGGCATCATGAGATAGCTCCTTTGTTCACTTGTAATGGCTTCGATATCCTTTCTGGTTATTATTTTCTTTAATATTTGAACTTTGAACTATTATTTTTTTAAAGGAGGCTAAACATGCTTATTTTTGAAAGTTTGTGGTATTTGAAGCTTTGTTTGTCATTTTCTAAAATGGTTTCTCAATCTTACACTTTGTTGTTATGAAAAATTATGAATCTTGTATTTAATTTTGATCAAGACATACTGTGGCATGTTGAACACTTGATACTTGCTTCATTTTGAAAAATTGTAGTTTTAGGATGGTTGTATTTGTAGGATTATCTAGCAATTTCATTTCTCAGTTGTTTAAGCTATAAAGAATGCTAAAAGTACTTCAATCTGATGAATGAAAGTATAGTCCATTTCTTTTCTGCATTATATATTGTATTTCCTTTCATTACAACTCTGATATGTATGCTGGAAAGTCATAAATGTCCATTTTACATGGCGAAGCCCTTTCAATTTTTTTTTAAAATCTTTTCTTTAATGCATTTCCAGAAATAGTAGTTGTATTTTCTGATCCAGAACACAAAAAGTAACACCTTTCTTGATGAACTGATATAGCAAATTGAGAGTTGAAAACATGTTAGTTGTTTATTTTGATCATGTGATGTTTTTCTACTTTCTGTATCACTTATTTGATTTGCATAGTTCCTTTAAAGCATGTAGTAATTGAAAACAACATGATGAAAAGTTGTAAATGTTCATTTTACATGGCGAAGCCCTGGCAAAATTTTCCTAGAATCTTCTCTCTCATCTATTTCAGCTGTAATCCCTTCTTTCCATTTAGCTTCAGCTTCTTGAAATCTGATTCTTCCTCTTCTTTGTAACTAAAACAAGTGTTTATATCTTCCACTCTCTCTTTTGCACTGAAACTTCTTCCATTTCAGAACAACTATTGGAACTTTGAGTTACATTCTTCTTTTTCTTGCATGCACTTATGACTTGTCTATTTTTCTTTTGGCTGCAACCTATACCTACACACTTAGGAAAATAGTTAGAAAATAATTAGGCTTTTTGGCCTCTCTTGTGTCCATGTTTCTTATTCTCTTTTCTATATTTCTTCTTCCTGAGTGAGCTATGTAATCTGATCTTCAAATAAATTACATCTCCTATTGCTTAGAGATCCATATGCATGAATTAGGACAGTGTAGGAATATGGATTAACCCTGAGCTCTTTATTGATGATTTCCTTATTTTTTTACTTTTCAGGTACCATGCCTTGAGGATGAAAGGAGCTAGCAAGGAGATGCTCTGCACAATGAAGAATATACAAGGCAATGATGGGTTCACTCATACTCCTTTGCTTTCTATTTCATGCATGTGTACTTCTTACTTTAGTAGATGTTCTTTCCTTTTCAGTCACATCTCACGGCTTGTGTGGGAAACATTTGACTCTCCTTGTGAATAAAACATTGAATTCTAGAAAATGAGTTGTGTATTTCTTGTGCATT
This sequence comes from Taxus wallichiana var. yunnanensis, assembly GCA_018340775.1. Lineage (NCBI taxonomy): Eukaryota > Viridiplantae > Streptophyta > Pinopsida > Cupressales > Taxaceae > Taxus > Taxus wallichiana. The sequence continues at coordinate 816,382,648 of CM031243.1, read as the reverse complement.
CTAGCTTTTCTGTATGGATCATATGATGAACTAAACAACTCAGTAACATAATTGAATGTCTTAATCATGAAGGAAAGAACATTAATAAGGGCTTATAACATTCAATAATGAACTCTGATTTGTGTAATCTGCATTTCTGTTTGCTACTTCAAAACTTAACACTTCACCTACTCTATAATTTGGTGTCTTCAACAAGAAAACACAGTTGTCCTTTGGGGCTTTGTGTTCTTTTGTTGAAGATGGAAAGAAATTACAGACTATGTGATCTGTTCTATTTTGAGATAACACACATAACTACTAGATTTCATTTAATCTTGTAACTAATTCAACAGTAACAAATAACATAATGACTTCCTTAGCTTAGGTATACTTCACCCAAGACTTCTCATCATAACGATGAAGTTTTGAGTTGCCCATTTTTGCACAAGTGCAAAAATTGTCAACATTTCTTGCAATCCTACGTGGGAAAGCTTCCTGCTAGCTTGTAGACTAGTGCCTTACTCTTGTCCATTGGGCATGGAGTCAAAGCATATAACCAAAATCTACCTTTTCTAAAAAGTCCAACCCTTCCAAAAAAACTAAAGCTAGGAAAGGATCTGATAAACAGATCATGTGCATGAATGCACTTATTGAATTGAAAAACAATGCAATGTGCAGGAACTGCACTTATTGAAGGGAAATCCTACTCTAACAATCACTATAAGATTTTCAATAATAATGTTTGAGAAACATACCATTCACAGGAATGGGAAGTTCCTCTCCATTCAGCTTTGAAAGCTGAAAAGCATTGTGTTCTTTGCAAGTTGAAATCATGTAAGGACCACTCCAGAGTGTATCAAACTTTGAGTGTCTTCCTAGCTTAGCACGATCAACATCCCATTTTAACACAATATCTCCTTCATTGAAGACTCTAAATTTGGATTTCTTGTCAAAAGTCTTCTTCATTTGTTTCTAATTCTTTTCCATATTTAAATGAGCTTGATCTCTTAATTCTTGTAATTCCATTAACTCTACATAACGAACCTGTAATGGTTCATTCTCAAGCAACTCCATTTGATGTAGCAAATCTAATGCAGTAACTCAACTGAAATAGGCATTCTTGCTTCTTTTCCATACACAAGTCTGTATGGTGAATTGCCAACTGATCTTTTAGGAGTCACTTTGTCAACCCAAAGTGTTGAATTCAACATTAGGTGCCAAGCTCTTTGATTATCCTTGAGCATTCTTCTGATGATCCTTAACAGATTTTTGTTAGTACTCTTAGCTAAGCCATTACCTTGTGGGTAATAATTAGATGAAGAGCTTAAATAGATTCCATGGTCAACAACCCAATCTGTTATCTTTGCACCAAGAAATGCTAAAGCATTATCTGATATGATAGTTGTTGGAACACCAAATCTACACACTATACCTTCATAAAAGGATAGTATCAAAGCTTCATTAGCATCTTTCAAGGCTATTGCTTTAGTCCATCATGTAAAATAATCTATAGTAGTTAAGATCCACTTATGTCCTTGTGAAGAAGGTGGGTTTATCATGCCAATAAAGTCAAGACCCCACTTTGCATAAATAAAAGGTTGATCAGCTGAAATAGGCTGCAAGGGAAATGAAGCTAGACGTTCTTTTCCAACAAAGAAAGCACATTTCTTACACTTTCTAATCCATTCAAAATAGTCTTTGAATATGCTAGGCCAATAGTAACCTACTTTCATGATTTTTAAGGTTGTAGTACATGTTTGAGAAGTGACCTCCTGCAGGTCCTTCATGGAATTCTGATAATATTTTCTAAATTTTATCATAATCAACACATCGCAACAAGATCCCATTTATATCCCTTTTGAACAACACACCATCAATGAAAAGATAAGGAATAGCTTGTAATCTGAAATATCTTCATTTATTCTTATCCATACCTTCCAGATAGGTGCCATGCTGTAAGTAATTAACCAAATCAGTCATCCACCTTGATTCTTGGATCTCTCGAGCAAGTTCAAGTTGCTTGATTTTCTTGTTGGACCATAATTTCTGATTGCTTTGATATGCAATTTCAGCATGTTGTTTTGAATCATCTAGTTTTGCAGCTTGTTGTTTTTCCATATCAGCAATTAGATGTTCACATAAACCTTTACCTCAAACCATCTTAGCAACCCGAATATCAACATCATATTCCATAACCTTCATTATCCAACTTTGCTCTTTTTCTCATTCAATTCTTTATTTAAAAGGAAAGCTTTCACACTTGGATGAGAAACAAGAACATGAATTTTATTGTTTGAAAGCATGTACTTAAAATTATTTAGTCCTCTGACTACTAAAAGTACTTGTTTTTCAAGAAATGTGTACCTTGTTTCATAATCATGCAAACTCTGTCCAAAGAAAGCAATTGGCTGCTCAATATTTTCATCATTAACCTAGTTAAAATAGCTGAGATTGTTTCAGCTCCTACAAGTGCATACATTGTAAAATCTTTATCAAAATTTGGATTTGCAAGAGTAGGAGCTGAGAGATAGCTGTTTTGATTGCTTCAAAACCTTCTCTCCCTTCGCTTTAGTCCAAGAGAAAGTTTTCTCTTTCTTTAACATAGTTGTTAATGGTTTAACCAATGCTATGAAATCTGGAACAAATCTTCTAACAAAGTTGATTTTTCCAAGAAAACTTTGTAATGCCTTCTTATGATGAGGTAATGATAGTTGTGATATAGCTTTGATTCTGAAAGGATCAATTGCTAAACCTTTCTTAGAAACAATATGGCCAGTAATTTACCTTGATGTACTAAAAAGATCGACTTCTTGGGATTCAAAGATATTCCAAACTACCTGCATAGTTGAAAAGTCTGCCTTAAATGCATTAGATGTTCTTCAGAATCTTTTGAAAATACAGTCACATCATCTAAATAGACAAGGATGCATTTATTTAATAAGTTGAAAATCCATGTCCATTGCACGTTGAAACGTTACACCGGCATTTGAAAGACCAAAAGGCATTCTTTTGTAAGCATAAGTACCCCACTTGGTGGTAAAATTTGTTTTATACCTATCTTCTTCTCAGACTAAAATCTGATTATATCCATTGATAACCATCTAGAAGAGATAGTTTGTCTGAACCTGAGACTGTTCTCAAAATTTGATCCATGTTCGGTAGTGGGTAATGATCTTTTAATGATGCTTTATTAAGATCTCTGAAATCCACACATAATCTGATTTCTCCATTCTTCTTCCTTACAGGAACAAGATTGGCTACCCAACTTGAATGCTTAACTGGAAAGATAATACCTGATTCAATCAACTTGGATAACTCTTTCCTCATAAGAGGTTCTATTCTGGGATTTACAGGCCTTTGTTTCTACCTAACTGGTTTAGAATTTGGCTACAATTCAATAGTATGTTGTGCTAAACTGGGATCAAACCCTTTCAGGTCTTGGTATCTCCAAGCGAAAAACATCTTTAAATTCTCTACAAAGATTAATAAATGACTATTTTTCAGCTAAGGAACATACCTTTCCGAGAAGTAAATTTTTCCCTTCATCAATTGAAATCTCTTCATAGTTATCAACATGTTGACAGCTTAGTTTTATCTTTTCTTAACTAATCATCAGTACTAAAAATGTCTTCCAAAGTGACAAGACCTCGAGGTAATTTATTTGTCTTTAGTTGAACAATCTGATCACCATATAAATGTTGTAACTTATCCTAATTTACTATAGAAAATTCAGCTTCTTCTACAAAACCTATAGATTTGATCATCATTTTCAAAAACCTACCAATTTAAATCATTATCAGGTATTGAGGGCCTAACAATTAGCTTAATATGAGGCTGAATTTTGTTGTTTTCCATCTGTTCCAACACTTCAAAACTAGCACCAACTGCTGCAAGTCTATCTGCATGCTTGTTTTCAGCTCTAGGAATAGACTGAATATTAATGGCATTGAAATCTTCCATTAAGTCTAAAACTCTATGTCTGTAAGACTTCATTAGTGGATTCTTACAAACATTGAAGTTTTTTACTTGATTGATAACCAACTCAGAATCACCAAAGATTTGTAATGTGTTGATACCTTTCTTTCTAGCCCAAAGTAAGCCATGAATTAATGCTTCGTATTCAGCTACATTACAAGTGCATGTAAATTGGAGACTCAAAGATGAGAAATACCTTTCATTTTTGGGGAGTGAGCATCAAACCTTGCTCCTGTCCTTTCTTGTTCTTAGCTCCATCAAAATGAAGCTTCCAAATCCCTTCTGCTGAATTTTTGTTTTAGACAAAGAAGGGAAGTGGTGTATTTTCTTCATGCATACAATACACACCAAAAGATGTTCTTCAACTTCCTTAAAAGGATCATGAGCATGTTCTTCAACTATATTTTCATCCATAAATATGTTAGAAACACCATCTAATGTTGAAACCTGAGCTATATCATCAAAATCAGATTGATCTAATGCTGAATAATTAGCCACCACATTTGGAGAATGAGGCTCAATGTGAAATCTGGCCAATGGTTCTGAATTGATAGTAACCTTAGTACCATAACGTGTAGTAAAAAATAAGGACCAATCCGAAGAGAGATAACCTCCTATTTTCACTGTGAAATCTCTAGATAAGCACAAGGCAAAGTATGGAGGTAGATCCACAATAGTAACATCTTGCAGAATAGAAACATTTGGGCAAGCATGTAGAGTTACCTCTAAATCTCTAATTACCCCAACTATATTAGTTGCAGTCCCATCAAGCTGTAAAACACTCCTTTCTATAGGCTCATACTGCAGGCCCAATTTTTCTACAATTGCTTTTGGCATAATTGTGCTACTTGCACCACTGTCCACCATGCAATTATGAACTAGATTTTCACCAATAATCAATGATAAATAAAATGGTGGTGGTTTCTTGATGTCATGAGCATTCAAAACCTTCTGAACCATCCACTTAACTTCTTTAATGTGGTCTTGCTCAAACGTTCCAAGGACCATGTCTATCTTCTGAACTTCCTTTTCTGTTGTATTTTGAAGAAATCTGTAGCTTAGCTAGTTCATGAGAAAGTAAATCTTGTTGTCTCAGGAATACTTAGAGCGTCCCACATTGAGATGTTAACATTATGCTTTTTCATTACATCAAAATGTTAAAAGAAGCAAACTATTTTAGAGACAAATCAACTGTCTTAGAGTAGGCCTTAGCGAAAAATGATTCTGCTTTAGCTGCCTTGGATATCTGAGGTACAAATAGTCTTTCTTTGGATCAGGCTGTAGCTATTTTTTCTACTCTTTACTAGCTGAAACACTTGTTGTTCTTTGAGGGACAAGGGTTAGCTGGTTTTTGGGGCTATAGATGTTGTAGTATTAGTGACGGTAGGAAATAGGCCTATTTTGTTGTTTTTTACTTTTAGTAGCTTTTTCTTGAGCTCTAGTGGTGACTGCAATGAATTCATCCTCATTGAAACTGACTAAATTCTATTTCGGATGCTTTCTGAACGTGAGTTTCTTGCTGCCCACTCTCCATTTGAGGCATGAAAAATGCTTCAGATTGAGGTTGTGCAACAAGATTCAGGTTCAGAAAAGCATTTGGGCAATTAACAGCTGAATGAGGTTGGTTGCAAGGCTAGACACCACTCTTCATGTAGCCATGTTGACTGGAACTAAGGCATTAGATGTACTAGGAACATTTGGATCAAACTGTCTTTCTGATAAGGTTGCCTATAATTTTGATTCTATTGGTAAGGCTACCTATTTTGTTGATTTTGCTGATAAAGAGCTTGATAAGGTCTGCTAGGCAATGTAATTTTATTTTCAATTGATGTCAACTTATTTCCCATAGTTTGCAAAGCTTTAAACATCATCTGAAGATGGGGCTGCAATAGGCTCTACAATTGAAATAGGTTGTGGAATAGGGGCTAAATCTTGCCAAAAATGGCATTGAAGGCCTTGGTGCTAATTTTCCAACTTGAATAAGGCTGTTTTCAGCTTTTATAGCAATATCGTAGGCATCAGGAAGAGTTTCACCTCCCATATATTGAATCATAGTTGAAATATCACTATTTAATGCTCTGAGATAATAAAGGAAAGCATGATCAACTTGAGGCTTAACACTTGTTGGGATTCTTTCCCAAGTTCTAGCAAAAACGGATATTGAAGCTAGACATGTACTCATGAGGGGATCTCTTTTAATAGTAGACAATTGTTCAATGAGAGACAAATGGTCTGAATTATCTTGGAACTGTTTCAAAATTTTTACCTAAGTCATCCCAAGTTCTTATGCTTCCAATCTCTAGATTTCTATACCATTGCAAAGCCTGTCCCTTAAAGGATGCAACTAAAAGTCTTAAAGCTACATCCTCATGAGTGATATTGTGGACTGCACATAAGGTAGAACATCTTTAATATGTTCAGCGGGTGTAACTTGATTTTCACCAGTGAATGATGGAAAACTCTTCATGGCAGCATTAGGAATATCATGATAAATGTAAATTACTAATGGGCTGCCATTAGTAAAGGGCACAAAATTTCTAGGTGGTTGAAGAGCCATTTGAAAAACTGGGATATTGATTGAAAAATTGATATGTGGTGAGGGAATGTTAGGAGGAGGGTTACCAAAACCAGGTCTATTATAAGGTAAAGTATTACCAACTCTTCTCCTTCTAGTAGAATTCAAAGGTAAAGAAACAAACTCAGAAGGAATTCCTCTTACCGATGATCTTGTAGTCACTTTAGGCATGGAACATGCTTGTAATACTAGTCTGAAATCAGCTATGCGAGTCACCAAAAGATGATAAAATCTTTAAAATAAATTAGCTTGCAGTTTTCCTCCGAAAGTGACTTTAATTTGCTCTAAATCTATTGTAGATCTGCTGTAGGTCTAAAACTTGCATGCAGATCTAATTCGTTGTCCCACCGGGTGTGCCAAAAACTATTTTTTTTCAAAAGTGCACCCTGTAGAGAGATGGCTGCAGGTTTTCTAAGCTTGCACAAATGATCTCTCTCTTTCGTAGATACAATGGAAACACCTCAGGTCTGTGGGTATACCTATTTCGAGGTGAGTCTCTCGGTATCAAGGCCGGTTCCTTATTGGTGTATCCTAAACTACTTTCTGGGAGTTTGAGAGTAAAATATGACTATAAAATGATTAAAACTAAGGTGATACACCAAATTTGTATGAGGGCTTTGACTGAGTATATGCACAACTGATTTGGGAAGGATTCTTGATGCATGAACCAATAGTTTTTCTACAGAATATCTAAGGGAAAAACACTTGATTGTACTGAGGGAGGATCACAATAATACTAATAAGTTAACATGCACATTAAAATTAAGCAGAAAGGACTGAAATTTTGCAGCAGGGTAAGGTGGTTGATCAGGGAATTTGCATTCACAAGATTAATATAACATACACAAGACTGCAAAATAACTTGGAAAGGTAGAAAATACTTCACACTCAGAGGGCAAAACTGGAAAAATTTGCTTCAGTACTCATATATCCAAAATTCCTCCAAGAAGCCCCCTTGTGCTTTGCAAAGGCACACAATATATAGCAAAATAAATTTCACCCCCTTCTAAAAATAGCCTAAGGCTTGTACTCACCCATGCATCCTAATTTTATCCTTTATTTAATAATAAATAAAAGGATAAAATAATACAAACTAGAGCATGCAGTTACAAATAGGCATTAATAGCCTTGTTTACAATGCAGTCAAACTGAAGTTGACTGTTCTATTTTTAATAAGGCAAGGGTGAATAATTTTCTAGAAATAAGATTGCTTGCTAGGCAAGTCTCTCTCCATTGATCATGCAACTCTGTCTCCTTCTCTATTTTGTCTTGTTGTGGAGGCATGCAAAAATACTTCTATGCAAGAACAAAATAATTACAATAAATGTAATATTTGCAAAGTATAAACCTCCATTGTGGGGACCACCTGCCCATATGCACATGCTCTGATATTTGACATCTCATTCTAAATGGTCACATGAGTGACACTCTGTGAATCAATTCTAGCTCCTCTCTAGAGTGGGGACCACTTTTGCATTATACTTGGTTTTTCCACCTTGTGGATTTAGCAAATACAAAGGTCGACCATTTTGTTTGACCACCTTGTGAACTTTATGCATGCCATACTATAGTCTACCACCTTTGTTATATACATGTATTGTATAACTTTCGGCCTTTGCAATTTGGATAATACTTGGTGAATAAGGTTTAAACCTACCTTTTGAGTGATCATTATTGGTATGATGGTGGTGGCTCCTTTTATTTATTTGATTACATAGACTATGGTTTCAGACTTTAGAAAGTCAATGCAATGATTTAAATTGTGGACACGTGGGCTGGCCCCTTCCCCATGGTGACTCACCCCTCATACGCTTTGTCGGTGGCATTTGTAACTTGAGTTGAGTTTGTTGGAAATTTGGTGATCATCCTGGGCCCTTGATTTCTATACCTTTTGTATCTGATGTCATTGATCCTTGACTGTGATTAGGGTTTTAAACCGGTAATTAATGTGGTCGGTGGCAATCAATCAATGTGTTAATCACTTTGATCTCTGAGCTTGATTCTCGGCCATTGATCCTCATACTTGATGAAGCCTGATCATTGATCTCAAATCATGGTTGAGTTAGGTTGAACTCTGCTGAGGTGAATGAATTAAAATGCTCGAACCCTTTCATTTTGATCATTTTTTGGCTTGCTCGTAGAGAGCGGTGAAGCCCTGGAAAATTTTCTTGGATGCCATTGATGACTTGATTTTGAGCTCGGTTCTTCTGTATTTTCTTGACCTTCTGAACTATGTTGTATTTGCATTTTTGTGTTTCTTCTAAGGAGGTGGACGTGGTATTTTACTTGGCCACCACTACCGTGAACCTAAAGTTTTGACTGTGTGTCACTCTCGGCCTTCCAAGCTCTGTTGCGAGGTTTTCTAGTATAACATCTTGGCATTCGAGATTTCCATGTGAGGCATTGTGGTCATGACCACATTTTTGCAAACTTTGAGCTTGGAATTATATTATTCTCTGTCTCTATTAGTTTTCTTCAAATTGGCCACCCTTATTGTGGGTTTCAAGCTCTGTTTGGCCTCTTTGAGCTTGGTTTTGTGTTGCTGGCATCACTTTGTTTGATGAAGAGAATGGTAAGTTTTGATCTTCTAAGTACCACCGTTACTTGTCTTTGCCACTTCTACTTCAAAGTGTTGATAAACATTTTCTTTTGCATTTTCATGTGACACCTTGATTTCTTTGGTCGTTTCGAGTTGAAAATGTGTTGGGTTGTCCCTTTTTGATGAACTTGATGGCCACTTGAGGGTTGCTCAGATTTGATTTAAATAGTAAGCACTATTTCTTACCTTGATCTTTCCTTTAATACCCATTAATGGGTCTGCGAATGAAGAACTAGGATCTATATTTTTTGAGTTCTGGTATTTGTATTTGCTTTGATTTTGAAATTTGGGCTTGTGTATCGTTTATTCTTCTGAAATCATCACTCGGCTCTGGAGACTTTGCTATTTGTGTAGACATGTTGCCAAGAGAAAAACTCCATGGGTGAGTGTTTTCCTTTTCTACCGGGACTGTTCCCCTTTCTTTCGAGTCGTAATAATGAAAACCATTGTTGGGTACTTGAACTCTGTTGGATTTCTCTTTTCAGACTAGGGCAATATGTTTTTTTAATGTTGACCTAGGTGGTAAGTTACACATTCTATCTCTGACATTTTGATTCAAACCTGATCTACTAATACTCATTCATGGGCTATTCAATTGTTGACTTGTTGACCCAGTTCTGCACTTCTCTCTGATGTCTATTTCTGTAGAGGCTTTGTATTTACTTCATTTTCCTGAAGCTCCTTCTTTGCATATTTTGGTACTTATTGGCCTTTTCAAGGGTTCCGATACTTGAAAAATGTGTTGCTTTCCTTCGTGTTTTCCTTGATATATTCTTTGGAGGCTGTTCTAAATACCTGTATTCTTGATCTTTCATAGCTCTTCAAGTTGTATTAATATGACATTTTTATTTCAGGAGTGCCTTCTTTAAGAATACTACTCTGTTCTTGACTGAGAGTTGCTTCTTTGATTACATTCCTGAGTTATAACCATCTTCTTTACTCTGATCCTGAATTGATATACCTATTCTGAAAAGATAGTTATACCTTAAATCTGGGTTATTATCTCTTTTTGAAGCCCTTTATAACTGTAGATGTTACTTGAATTACTTCTCACTTTTAATGGCATCATGAGATAGCTCCTTTGTTCACCTGTAATGGCTTCTGATATCCTTTCTGGTTTTGATTTTCTTTAATATTTGAACCTGAACTATTGTTTTTGAATAAAGGAGGCCTGAAACATGCTTATTTTTGAAAGTTCATGGTATTTGAAGCTTTGTTTGTCATTTTCTAAAATGGTTGCTCAATCTTGCACTTTCCTATTCTGAAAAATTATGAATCTTGTATTTAATTTTGAGCTCTCGAAGACATATTGTGGCATGCTGAACACTTGATACTTGCTTCATTTTGAAAAACTATAGTTTCAGGATGGCTGTATTTGTAGGATTATCTAGCAATTTCATTTCTCAGTTGTTTAAGCTATAAAGAATGCTAAAAGTACTTCAATCTGATGAATGAAAGTACAGTCCATTTCTTTTCTGCATTATATACTATATTTCCTTTCATTACAACTCTGATATGTATGTTGGAAAAGTCGTAAATGTCCATTTTACATGGCGAAGCCCTGTCAAAAATTTTCCAGAATCTTTTCTTTAATGCATTTCTAGAAATAGTAGTTGTATTTTCTGATCCAAAACACAGAAAGTAACACCTTTCTTGATGAACTGATATAGCAAATTGAGAGCTGAAAACATGTTAGCTGTTTATTTTGATCATGTGATGTTTTTCTACTTTTTGTATCACTTATTTGATTTGCATAGTTCCTTTAAAGCATGTAGCAATTAAAAATAACATGATGAAAAGTTGTAAATGTTCATTTTACATGGCGAAGCCCTGTAAAATTTTCCCAGAATCTTCTCTCTCATCCTTGTTTCAGCTGTAATCCCTTCTTTCCATTTAGCTTTAGCTTCTTGAAATCTAATTCTTCCTCTTCTGCTGCAACTAAAACAAGTGTTTATATCTTCCACTCTCTCTTTTGCACTAAAACTTCTTCCATTTCAGAACAGTTATTGGAACTTTGAGTTACATTCTTCTTTTCTTGCATGCACTTATGACTTGTCTATTTTTCTTTTGGCTAACTTGTACCTACACACTTAGGAAAATAGTTAGAAAATAATTAGGCTTTTTGGCCTCTCTTGTGTCCATGTTTCTTATTCTCTTTTCTATTTCTACTTCCTAAGTGAGCTATGCAATCTGATCTTCAAATAAATTACATCTCTTGTTGCTTAGAGATCCATATGCATGAATTAGGACAGTGTAGGAATATGGATTAACCCTGAGCTCTTTATTGATGATTTCCTTATTTTTGCTTTTTAGGTACCATGCCTTGAGGATGAAAGGAGTTGGAAGGAGATGCTCTACACAACAAATAATATACAAGGCAATGATGGGTTCACTCATACTCCTTTGCTTTCTATTTCATGCATGTGTACTTCTTACTTTAGTAGATGTTCTTTCCTTTTCAGTCACATCCCACGGCTTGTGTGGGAAACATTTGACTCTCCTTGTGAATAAAACATTGAATTCTAAAAATGAGTTGTGTATTTCTTATTCATTCTAGCTTTTATGTATGGATCTTATGATGAACTAAACAACTTAGTAACATAATTGAATGTCTTAATCATGAAGGAAAGAACATTAATAAGAACTTATAAACATTCAAGTAATGAACTCTGATTTGTGTAATTTGAATTTCTTGTTTTCTTTGCTTCAAAACTTAACACTTCACTTACTCGGTAATTTGGTGTCTTCAACAAGACAACACAGTTGTCCTTCGAGGGCTTTGTGTTCTTTTTTTGAAGATGGAAAGAAATTGTAGACTATGTGATCTGTTATGTTTTGAGACAGCACACATAATCGCAGATTTCATTTAATCTTATAACTAATTCAATAGTAACAAATAACATAATGACTTGCACAAGTGCAAAAATTGTCAACAACAACGACATATTGTTTTCTAACTATACTAGTTAGAATTTAAGATTTTGAGTGTTAGAAAAAAATATTTAACATCCTATAAGTTTTGTTTAAATAATTAAATAAAAATTATTCTATTTTCAAAAAAATTAGTAAAAGATATTTTTGCTACAACATTAAAAATAAATCACGTATTTAAAAATATTTTTCTAATAATTATATCTCATTATCATAAATGCGAGTGTGTTACGAAAAAATATAATAAAAAAATTAGTGTTTTTTTAATTCAAAAAAATATAACAGTGTTCTAAACTCAAAATCATTTGTTGTGTTTATTTACACTATTGTAAAATTTTAAACGAATGTATCACTTATCATCACACAACCGTACATAGAGTCTCATTTTAGAAAGAATACATGTCACTTCTATTGGTGTAGGTTATTTTCCATGTATTTATTTTAAATACATGGAATACCTCCACATAGGTGATTCACCATGCTTAGGTGTCCTAGGGTGTCATTATGGCTCTTACACACGTCATAGAGCATCATTGGAGTTACATTTGACCGGCTATTTCGGGAATGTAACTCCCACTTCTCAACGGCTACATTTGTGGGAGAGTTACACACCCAACTACTATTTGTACACCCTTTCATCTTGAGCAACACATGGGAATAGAATAGAGTTTGGTCTTTTCAAATTTTGTTTCCTCAATGCATGCACATTGCTTCCATGAATGATTTCTTTCTTTGATCTTGAAGCTACATCGTTTTTTGGTTGAGTGCAACGTTTTGGTGCTCACGGATTCCCTCCAGATCTTTGTCATTCCTCCGACATGGTATCAGAGCTCGGGGATCAGAATCGTGTTGCTCACCTCGGTTGCTTACTACTCTCCGCCTCGTAGTTTCTTATGCAAGTTCCCATTCTATTTTGTGCTCTACTTGCATTTTATTATTTAAAAAAAAAAGGAGGTTCTTGTGTTTGGCTTTATGCTGGTGTTTTCTATGTTGAGAGAAAATTGTAGGTTCAAGGTGCTCCTTCATGGTCTGATCGATCCTGATTGCTGGTTACCGATCTCCTTGCACTTTGTGGACGTTTCATTGCATTGCTCAACCATTTTTTCGGCCGACCTGCTCCTGCACGTGGCCTCACACCACCACCAAACCTCACTGCCTCTAGGCACTTGGATCCTGCTCTACATGGCCTTCCCGATGTGTTCCAAGTAACCTTTCCTCTGGTTGTTGTGGTTCATGTTTTCATTGTGTGCACGTGTGAACGTGTTTTTGAAGCTTGAGTTTTCCGTTTGTGTGAACGTGTTTTCACTTGTATGCTCGGTGCTCTGTTCGATCTCTAGGCACTGGTTCATGTATGCTTCGTTGAGCATTAGAATTGCACCCTATGTTGTTTACAGATTGCTCTCACTCAGTGTTTTAATTTTGTGCGAGACTTTTCTCTACAGTGTGGCCACCACGTATCCTGTTGGGCCATTTTAGACCTCTACACAAGGGTTTAACCTAAACATCTGCATGTTTTTTTTTCCTATGATCTCATGGTAGTTTTGGCTATGCATCTGGGATCTTTTTGCGTGTTGGGTGTGGTATTTTGTGTGTTAGGCGTGGTGCTCCAAGATCATGCACTATTTGCTATTATTTGCATCGAAACGGTTCTCGATCAAACTCGCTTGTTGTTGTTTGCACCAGAATCTATTCAAGCTTTTGCCTGACGTTAAAAAATTACTGTTCACATTTATTTTTGCCTATGTGAGACCTCTACTCCACGTGATTCTGGCTGTGAAGGGCTTGGTGTATACGTTGGTGGAGGAAATGTGATTCCCGAGCCTTGTTCAATGTTGCTCGCCCGCATTCTTCCTTATTTCTATTCCTTGACCGATTTCTCACCCTTGACCGGGTTCTTAGTCCTTTTCACCGACTTTGAAGATTTTGTGCCTCGTAGCATCTCCCGGCTCCAATCCATCGAGTCGCTTCCCACATCTCCACGTGGCCCTACAGAAATCCTATAATGTTTTTTGTGGACTCTACCTTGGTGGTTTCAACCTACTCATCTGCAAACACAATTGCTCACCAAATGGTCCAACAACCCCACCTTGCACTAGGATGGGCCCCATGCCATTTTAAACTTGTTTGGAGGTTAAAACAAACCTCCTTTTTAATGTTTTGAGGTTAAAAAACATTCACATGACATGTAATTGATTTTTAGGCTATAATTTTGCTTGATTTATGTCCTTCATTCATTCAAGCGTTGAAGACGAGGGTGAGGTCTGGGGTTGGAAAGAGGCTAATCCCCCTCACAAGAAAAACAAACCCTACCTAAAATTTGATGCCATTTCCAACGAGCAGTCACACAATACCCTTTGCACTCATTTTGAGCACTTTTTTAATGCGTTTGCAGCGTTTAGTGGCATTTTCCATTAGTTGCGGGAATCGTTTTAATGCCATAAATTTTGACTCGCAGCTCGTTTTTGAGCGCTTCTTTAGTCAAAGTTACATGATTTTTTGCACATTACGTGATGACATTGTCAATTTTGTAAACACACTACTTTATAAAGTGCCACATTCTGGGGGGTTGACTGTACTATTGGGCTTTCACTCGTAGACACATTATCGGTTGAGTCCGACGTCTTGCTTTTGTGCATCTTGCATTTTTCACCATGGAGAGTGCTCTTTCTAGAATTGAGCATTGTAGGATTGCTTTACAGCCTCACCACTTCTCACTGGGAGAGGGAACTATTCATCTTGGCGTGCTTCCATGGAACACTACTTCACCCACGAGGGTCTTTTACCCTTCTTGCTTGGGCTAGTTCCTACACCCACTAATCATCATCATTTTGAGGACTTCCTGGACACTTGTGACCATGTATTTGGTCACATGATGATGCATATCTCTCATTCTCTTTGGTTTCACGTGGCACAATCAGATCCACCTCACCGTGTCTGGAGCATTCTTCAGTCCCTCTATGGAGACCCTTCACACACTACATTTGTTGTTGTTGCTTTGTCGATTTAGTTGTCTCCTCCATTTCTTCATGTGATGGTAGTTCCACTGACATAGACTCACTTGATTCTACTTCTGATGACGAGGATTGTGCACCCAGTTCTGATGCAGAGAGTACTACAGAGGACTCTTCTCCTCTTTCTCTCACTATTCCATAAATTGTTACCACATCCCACATCTCATCGGATATATCGAGAAGCCTCATACAGCAATCACACCCGCCTCCTTCCCACTTCCAGCATGCAGGCCCCTTCCACTCCTCTACCTTTATTGGATGACTCATGTCTATCTCGACATCGCTCTTGTTTAGTGAGCCCCCACATTAGGACAAGTATCTGCCTAACCTTAGTCGTCTTTTTGTAGAGTCTACTTGTGATGCTCTATAGGTCCCTCATCCATCTATAGGTGTTTTAGAGGAGTCCATCATCTCCATTGTTAGGAGTTCCCCTTCTGGGACTCTTACCACTTCCACTTTTCCGGAGACCTTCATTGATCCACCCTCAGCTGTGGATCCATTTTCTATTGTGGAGGATGTTTTGTTCCCTTCACATCACTTGGACATCCTTTCTGTGGGTGTTCCTCTTCACTCTGACAGTTCTACACACGTGGCATTACCTTTAGTTCCTTGGCACTCACTCGTTAGACCTATGTCACACTTTTGTGCACCAGACTCAGAGTTCTTCATGTTGCTGCCTTTAGTTTCCTTTGTGGAGTGGGAGGACTTCTAACACATCATTTTTGTCCTTCTTAAGGGCAGGAATAGAGTTTGTTACAGGTGGCTCTTCTTCAGCCCAGAGGCAGAGGATCTCATGATTGAAATTCTTTTGGGAGACCTCCTAGAGCTGCAGAGTTCAGATCCATCCATGGCATCTTTTGCATTCCTCTCGTCTCCCTCTTCTTCTCTCTTCTTCTTCTTTCTGAGAGATTGCCTCTTTGTACATGGGTACCTCGGGACCCATCCTTCGCCCATCTCTCTCTTAGATTAGAGAGTGGACTTGTCTCTCTTTTGGGGGGGAGTTTTTTCCCACTGGGTTTTCTCCTTTTACTCCACTCTTCGATAGCTTCTTGTACGTGGGTACCTCATTAGGATTCTTGCTGGGCCCACTTCTCCTTTTTTCATCTATGTCTCCACCTAAGCTATGCTTCAGGGGGGTGTTGGTGTAGGTTATTTTCCATGTATTTATTTTAAATACATGGAATACCTCCACATAGGTGATTCACCATGCTTAGGTGTCCTAGGGTGTCATTATGGCTCTTACACATGTCATAGAGCATCATTGGAGTTACATTTGATTGGATATTCCAGAATGTAACTCCCACTTCTCGACGACTACATTTGTGGGGGAGTTACACACCCCACTACTATTTGTACACCCTTTCATCTTGAGCAACACATGGGGAATGGAATAGAGTTTGGTTTTTTCAGCTTTTTTTCCTCAATGCATGCACATTGCTTCCATGAATGATTTCTTTCTTTGATCTTGAAGCTACATCATTTTTCGGTTAAGTGCAATGTTTTGGTGCTCACGGATTCCCTCCAGATCTTCATCATTCCTTCGAAAAATTCTCTATATAAAAGTGGGTAACATGTAGGTAAGAAACTAATGATCACACCTTATATTGTTCCTTGAACTCACTCGTTAGACCTATGTCACACTTCATGCACCCGGACTCGAGTTCTTCATGTTGCTTGCCTTTAGTTTCCTTTGTGGAGTGGGCGGACTTCCAACACCTCATTTTTGTCCTTCTTAAGGGCGGGAATAGAGTTTGTTACAGGTGGCTCTTCTTCACCCGGAGGCGGAGGATCTCATGATTGAAATTCTTCCGGGAGACCTCCTAGAGCTACGAGTTCGAGATCCGTCCATGGCATCTTTTGCATTCCTCTCGTCTCCCTCTTCTTCTCTCTTCTTCTTCTTTTTGAGAGATTGCCTCTTTGTACATGGGTACCTCGGGACCCATCCTTGGCATCTTTCTTAGATTAGAGAGTGGACTTGTCTCTCTTTTGGGGGGGAGTTTTTTCCCACTGGGTTTTCTCCTTTTACTCCACTTTTCGAGAGCTTCTTGTACATGGGTACCTCATTAGGCTTCTTCTTTGGGCCCACTTCTCCTTTTTTCATCTATGTCTCCACCTAAGCTATGCTTCAGGGGGAGTGTTGGTGTAGGTTATTTTCCATGTATTTATTTTAAATACATGGAATACCTCCACATAGGTGATTCACCATGCTTAGGTGTCCTAGGGTGTCATTATGGCTCTTACACATGTCATAGAGCATCATTGGAGTTACATTTGATTGGCTATTCCAGAATGTAACTCCCACTTCTTGACGGCTACATTTGTGGGGGAGTTACACACCCCACTACTATTTGTACACCCTTTCATCTTGAGCAACACATGGGGAATGGAATAGAGTTTGGTCTTTTCAGCTTTTTTCCTCAATGCATGCACATTGCTTTCATGAATGATTTCTTTCTTTTATCTTGAAGCTACATCATTTTGCAGTTAAGTGCAATGTTTTGGTGCTCACGGATTCCCTCCAGATCTTCATCATTCCTTTGAAAAATTCTCTATATAAAAGTGGGTCACATGTAGGTAAGAAACTAATGATCACACCTTATATTGTTGATGTTCCAATTATTCATAAGACTATCTAAAATAACGACATTTGTATGTATTCTCCTAATATAAATACCTTGGAAAACCAAAACGATATTTGTTCATATAAAGGATCTAATAGAATTCATCTTGATGTCCTTAATGATGTTGACATAGATCAATTTAATTTCTTATCTAAACATTGTAAATTTTTGAAATAAATCCTCACCATATTGGTAAGATAATTGATATTATTTTTAAATCCAAAGCTCACAAAAATCAATTAGATAAACCTCAAGTGGAGGCTTATTTTAAAATTATTGATCAAATTTATGCTTTGTATACCTCTACCCCACCTACATTTGAAGTGAAAATTCTTTCCAACATCTAAATCCTACACTAACTATATTTACATCTACCATTCTAACGAAGTGCCGAATATTACTCGTTGAAGTTTTACATCTATTCTACGTAAGTTACAATTAGTTTTACACTAAATTTTATGTAAATGCATACAATATTGCACACCCAATGTTACGAGTACCCATTGTAAACATATTTCATTGTCATTAGAGTCATTAATATATAATATTAATAAAGTGATGGGTCAAATAAAAACATGGGAGTATCACAAAACTACTTGTCACATTTTGTACACAAACAAATTATCTCACGAAGCGTTGAAGAAAGACATATCAACAAAGAAAAGTTATGTTATTTGTTCATTAAACCCAAAACCAATGCACCCTTAATATTAAGTTGAATAATATCCTCAATCCATTGGTGTAACCATGAATATATGAACATTTTTTTAGATTATGTGGTGGATAGTTTTGAGCAACTTCTTTTCAAAAATTTTGAGGTACCATGTTATTTCTCAAGGAATATTTATTACGAGTTCATCCAAAATGATTTTTTTGATATTCAAGAGTTCTAGGGAAAATGAAAATGATCTCCTTAGGAAATAACAGGGCCACAATAGTTACAAAACCAACCAATTAGACTCCTTGGTTACCCATCTATTCAACATGTTTCAATACCTTCACTTGTGAAGTACACCGTGTAGTTGAGACACTTAAATATATTAGTTCTATTGGATGCAAGCTTAGGTGATAGTAACGTGAGTGGGTTTTTGGAGCTAAATCCTAGACACAAGAACCTAGCTTGGATGCTAGCACCCGTGCCCTTGTTCCCTTTGGGTGCCCCTAACCTCTTGCCACCTTAATCACTTTTTTGGGTCTCTTTTATATTTTGGGCATATTATTTTTTTATGGGTTTTCCTTCCAGTTTTCAATTAAAACATTTAAAACAAGGGAAACATATAAATACATAGCTATGTGACCAAAATAAAGGACCAAGCTCTAAGCATTTCTACTATCACCTAAGATTGTGTCCAAAGCACTTAAAGGCATCCATCTAGTATCCATTCAAGGGAAAATGGACTACATTTTCTACATACAATGCATGGTAAGGGGAAGTCTATTCTATTCCATACATACATTTGCATCTTTTAAAAATCTTAGCCACTATCTAGTGCATCTTGCATAAGATAATCTAATGGTATGATCCTTTCCCACACTCAAAAGAACTACATGGAGTTATAGATGTAGTGCAACACTCGATGGTAATCTCACTCTATCGGATGACTTTTGAGGTCATTCCAACTCCTCATATTACATCCTTATTTTTTTGAATTTGATGTGGTATTGTGGGTTTTGCATCGGAATATTTATTTGGTAGGTTACAGTACCTCAGCGATCATATTATGACACATAGGAGATCAAAAGTGAATATTTACAAAACTTGTGCGACACTCCAAAAATCAAGTTCTAACTATTTTTGTAGTCATAAGAACCTAGTAGAGGTCATCAGTGCCAAACCTCCCTTCCCTATCATGGGAAATCATTTCCACCTTGTTTCATGATCTGAAAAATTCATTCGAGAAACAATAACACATATCACTTCATGTTCAATAGTTATCCCATTCTCGCATTAATCTCAAATCTAGCACAAATCAACTAAATCCATTCCTCTCTCTTTTGCACTCGAGGATTCATATTTTATTAGCTTATTCTCTCGTGTTACATATGTATTCTAGTATTTATTTATCATATGCGACTATGAAATTAAGGTCTTACAAAAATATCATTATAGTTAAATCATTTGGTGATCCCATAACTCAAACCCAATCTAGCTTCTAGGCATATTCTCATCTTCTTAATATGGCTGAAATTTATCTCCCCTTTTTTGATGAAGACCTCCGTGATATCAATGGTCATATTTCTAAAAATTTGCATGATTTAGATCTTATTTTATTCACTTCTTGTGAGGAGGTCACCAATCTAGCTGATATTAACCTTCCCACTTCTAATGTTAGTTTTATTCATATTCCAACACAATCACTTTCTTCTACCCTATCACATACTTCTACTATTCTTGCGTCTATTTCTACTTCTCCAAACAACTTCACTATGCCTTGTATTTGTCACACTAAACAAGTCACTTCTTTTGGTACTCAAGATCTTTCTTCTCTCTATCAAGACTTAAAAGTTCAAAAATTTTAGTTGCAGTAGGCTATTTCACTCTCCTCTCCATCTCTTGAATCATTTTTACTCCTACACTATCCTTTTGCACATGCCGTTTCTTCTTATACACTTTCTATCAATGTTTTCATCCTTAATTTGACCATTTTCAATGGTAATGGTGACCCTCAACAACATCTTTGATCTTTCCATGTGGAATGTTTAGGATGATCATACATTATTGGCTAATATATTTCTTAGGAGTCTTCAAGATTATGCTATAGGTTGGTTTTATGATCTATATGTTCATTCGGTAACATCTTTTACGTATTTAGCTGATTTTATTCATTCTCACTTTTTAATCAATATCGACACTAAGATGTATTAGGATTAAATCACAAAAAAACAAACAAAGATCTAATGAACATCTAGTTGAATATGTATTATGCTATAAGAACAACCTAGCTAAGATGAAAAATGTACTCACTGATTCCAAACTCCAAGATCTATTTTTTAGAGTATGTAACCACTGCTTTCACAGAGAATGTTATCTTTGAAACATCTCCATTTTTACCAACTATATAATATGCTCAAAATGCGTGAAGTCAAATTACTTTCTATGGGAAAGCTCAAATATCAAGATTCTTCTTATTCCTCTTCTTATAGTAGGTTTCAATCTAAGTTAACATTCAAACCTTCTCCTAAACCTACTAAAGCAAAGGAAAATTTCAATACCATCTATCCTCCTGAAAAGATTCAATGACAACCTCCAAAGCGTACAAATTTACTAAATTGCAATACAAACCTTGTTTTCTACTTCATCATCTTCTTGAAAGAAATATCATTACTCTTCCACCACCTCTCAATATTGATTCATCTCGCCTCAAAGATATCATTATGACAAAAATGCTAAGTGTGATCATCATCAATGTATTGGGCATTCCACAGTCGCTATTCCAAAGTAAGGCATCTTATACAAGATATCATTGAAAATAATTCACTAGATCTCCCTCCTCCATCGTCTTCTTCTTATCACCCACCAATAATAACATTAAGATAAAAATCATTAATGACCCTTTTCCTAAGTATGATGCAAAAATAATGACTCTCTGGAAAATCATACATACCTTGATGTGTCCCCTCCTTCATCGAGGCCTCTTGATTTTCTTGTCACTTAAGCCGACACATCTCCACCAAGTATTACATTTTTAGATCAAGATTATCATGATACCTTTATATTTGATTCATTACACATCAATTATTCTATTGGTTCATAAAATTTCAATAATACCATGATTTATCTCGAGGCTCCTTTTTGTATGTGTGCTCTCACACACTTCTTCTTGCTATCAAATTTCTATTTGTTTTCTATTTCATATCCAGCTCCTAAATATTTTGGATACATTCTGCCACCCATTATAGTTGGACTTCTAACCATGCTTGTGTCATTCACTATGGCATATTCAATCAAAGGTTGTGACATGCTATTAGGTCTCCAAAGTGGTTCCACACTTCTCAAGCTATTCCATCCATGAATAATACGTGTCTCATGTTCATAAAAATAAACAAGCTATCGCTCTTAAAGACATTCCACCATGCACAACATTACCTCTACATGATCTTAATGAAATTCTTCCACCAACTACTATATCTAGGCCTCCGAGGCCTCTCAAAACTAAGGTATACTCAGCATCAAGTTCTCCTATTTGCACACTTCCTACTAGATGATGTTGTCATCCTCATAGGTCGACAAGTGCTTTACATAGGTACTCCTCACATCCTTCACCTCATGTGTCTTCTTAAAATAGTTTCTCATCACCTCCTTCATCACACAAGTCTTATTTATATATGTCTTCATCACCTCCTCTTCCTCATAGGTTTACTAGACATCGTGTTCATCGCTTGTTTCTCTACATCGGCTACCTTCACATATACATAATTATTTTCCTATGACACTGATTTTAGAACATTGTCACACCCCTTTATCTCATTGGACATTGGTTAGAGGACCCTTTCCCTTAATTTTGATTGGATATCATACTTTTCATCACCCACTTGGGGGCATTGTGTTTTATTACCCCATTCACTCATTTCCATTTCTTTCTAGTCTCTACACATACACATTATTCTTCGTGGTTTACTACAATTCTCTATTATACACATTGATGCACAACTTCTATATTCACTACCCTATGACCCACTCTAGTTGCATGGTTCATAATTGATTGTTGAAGGTCTGAATCTTAAATTAATCTCACCACATTCCCTCTAGTATGCTCTATGCTTCATGATCTATATTTTTAGCACACATTAATCAAATCATTTCCTAATGTCACACTCTTGTTTTATGATTCATTCTTTAGTTTTAGGGATATTTTATAAATCAACTTCATCTCATACTCATAATTTTCCATTGGGGGTACGTTACTCAAATTACATTATCATTGCATACGATTTGATCTCATTCACACCGATAGCATATTTCATATCTTGGTGAAACTTTATTATTTCTTGCATATATGAGTTACATATTGCACTTTTCTTACTATGTTAGCTAGATTTCCAGTATATCATTCTCTTTTCTATATACACATGCATGTTCACGCTTTCTCTAGTTGAGAATGTACACATTTTATAGATCCTTACATGATGCAATGATGATTGGAAGTGTACCTCTTACCAGTCCCATTAAGGCTCCTTGGGGCATACAATTTCTCACACATTCCAGGTGTTATTATTTCATTATTCACTACTTCCTTTTTTACAAGTTTGACATACTTTTTATCTTTTTACATGCTAATTGGTTCTTAAAGTGAAAATTTTTCCTTGTGGGAACTATTTTCCACCATGGTTTTTTATTACATCTTGTTTTTTTTTTTGCTTTCTATTGTATGATATTGTTTGTGGGTTGTACCATATGTCTTGTTTGATCACTACTTTTATTCTTTTGTCCACTTATGCCCTAATTGTCTTGTGACATTGCGAGTGATATCCATGTTTGAAACCCAATTTTACAATCTATCTTGTATGAAAATTTTCTTATTAATTTTTTTTTCTATGACATGTTTGCTAATTTTTCTACTAGCACATGTATCTAGCCACTTTGTTTGCATGTGACTTGGTTTACCATTTCTACCATGCACATTCCCTACCCCTTGTAGGTATCAAAATAACTTCAACATTAGATCCTCTCTTTAGGCCGCATACATTAGGTGAATTAGTCACCCCGCATGACGGAGAATCTTAGAGCTACAGGACATACCCGCATAATACATGAACAAAATAGTCATACAGGTCATAGAATGATCCAAAATCTGACTTGGGTCCTTAGTACATCATAAACAATAGAAGCCAACATAAGAAAATAATGAATAGGCACCCATGTCCTCCCCTTGATACTAATGTACTAGAGGCACACATAACAATATTCTTGGATCAACAGAGTTCACAACTATTTTCGAGCACACTCCTCTAGCAAGAAGAATGCAATCTATTTCTATTTCAATTGGAATAGACATTACATTCAGAATAAACCATGAAGAATAGGAAAAAACACAATCACATCATCTCATGCAATGGTTTATAATTAGGGCACAGTCATAGAAGGAGAGTAACACTATACCTCTCTCCCCAAAACTTGTTCTTTTAGTGGTAGATCTTCCAAAAACTCACTCTTGGTGTGAGATCACCAAAAAAACCCATTCTTGGAATGAGATCTCAAAATAATATTGCTCATATAAAAATTTTTAGGAAATTTTATATCCTTTTCACTCTTCACAAATAAGGTGCTCTCATTTTAATACTTTTACATACTTTCACGTGCTTTACATACTTACGCAAATTTTTCATATGCACATCTTTGAGTACTACTTCTCTCTTATTTTGCAGATCATTCATTTAAATTCAAAAAGAAGAAGACTTCAATAAGGTACAAAAAAATAGGTATAATGTAGTAACACACATAAACATACACCCTTAGGGTCAGGTTTTCTTTATTAGCTTCCACCCTTCATTTTGCATTAATTACATGTTTTACTTGTATCTTTAGCACGCTATTTACATCACATTCTATATGGTAATCAAGTATTCATATAATATCTACTTAGGTTATCAAGTTTCACTCAAAAACATAAAATGGGGAAAATGTAGACACAAATGTATGTAATTGGGTACATTTCTAGGTCATAAATACATACTAGCATTCATATGATTCTAAAGCAAGAAAAATAGTCATTTATGATTGTCTCTAGCCTCTTAACTTTTTTAATTTCTTTCTATTTTCTCTTTCATAACTCAAAAAATTCAGATCTTTTCTTTTTTATTTGTTATGACTTTAGAAACAAACACTCAACCAAGACACCATCATTCAGTGCCCTTGTCCCCTTTAGGTGCCTCTAACATCTTTCCACCTTACTCACTCTTTTATCTTTTAGACATCTTATTTTCTTATGGATCGGCCTTCCATTTGTAAATTAGGAAATTTAAAACAAGGGAATGATATAAATACATAGCTATGTGACAAAAATAAAGGACCAAGATCTAAACATTACTACTATCACCTAAGCTTACATCCAAAGTCATCAATATAACATCCAATTAATGGACAAGGGACTGTATTTTATGCATACAATACATTAGAAGGGGAATTCTATTATATTCCATAAAAACATGTCCATACTTTAGCAAACCTAGCCCACTATCTAGTGCATCGTACATAATGACATCCTAGGGAATGATTCATTCACACAATGACAAGAAATACATGGAGTCTGAGATGTATTTCGACACTTGATAGTAAGCTCACCTTATCGAATGATCACCGGGTCAATCATAATCCCCATATTAAATATTTATTTTTATGGATTTGATGTGGATTTGTGCATTTTAGAGGTGAATATTTATTTTACTGATTACATGTACCTCGATGATCATATTGCCTTTGGGACACACAAGAGATCAAAGGTGAATACTTGTGACACTTGCACGATACTCAAGAAATCTGATTTTGACCATTTTCATAGTCATGGGCACCCATTAGAGGTCATCACTGCACAAGCACCCTTTTCCTATCATGGGCACCTATGTCCATCCTATTTCTTATTCGTAAAATTTATTCGAGAAAAAATGACACGAGATCATTTCTTGTTTTAAAAGTTTTCCCGATCTGCATCAATCCCGGATCAAGCACAAATCAGCTAAGTCCATTCATCTCTCTTTCACTTATATTTTCATATTTTATTAACTTATTTCTTGTGTAAAATATATAATCTACCTTTTATTTACCATATGTGACTCTGCAATTAGGATTTTGCAAAAATCTTACTTTTTGTTAAATCAACATGTTCTCTATGTAATCGACACACCCAAAACCAATGATTTTTGTAAGATCATGACTTATGAATCTTCATCTTAGTAAATGAGTGTTATGAGGCCACGAAGGAGGAGGAAAAGATAGATTATTAGAAATAAAGAGTTTCTCTAGAAAGTGAAAATGTTAGATAAATATTTCTCTTGCATTATCACTTCATAACAATCGAAAGGACATTTTTAATTTTGTGTTGGGAGTTAATTTCCTCTTTTTCTGATGTATGCAACCTATAAATTAATAATAATATATAAAATTATTTAATTGTATATGACCTTTACAATATGTGTCCCAATTTATTCTTAATACGTACCATATTTTTCCTATTATGAAATGTTACTTATTTTCATTTCATTTAGACATTTTTGTTGTATTGGTTTAAATCTTATATTACTAAAACATGTCAAAATGTGATTGTAATAAGACTAAATATTTAAAAATCTGTTAAAAACGGATTTTTTAGTTGGAGGAAATTGTGACATATTTAACACTCAAGTATCATTACATTAATTAGAACAAACATTTGTATTAGTTATTAATATATAGTTTGTAATAACACTTACATATTTCTTTTCGATAATATCAAATATTTTTTATTGTTAATACTCATGCATACGGTTGAATGGTTATTCAAAATAAAATAGTATTGGAGTTTATTATAAAAAATAAGACCTAATGTAATGATCGTAAAAATTATGTTTATTTGTTTAACTTATTATTTGATCTATGTTTGACTATTGTTTTTGACACATACATTAATTTACTATTAATATTCCTCTTTTTGTTTGATGTGTTTGTGTCTTCATCTTTTTTCTTTTAAAACTTTTATTTTTCTATAATGTTTGAATGATTATAAATTAAATAAAAATAAACATAAATTTAATATGGAATTTATATATTTTGTTTCAAATATTAAGTGTACATATATTTAGATAGCCTCACAACTAATTTTTATATATTTACATACTAATGTATTATCTTGAGTAATATGTGTGTATGCGGTCTTCAATAAATGTTGGAGGAGGTAATTGAGATTTTGGAGAATTTAAAATAAGCCAACTATGTCCCATGGTTGAAATTTTTTATCCACTTCGAATCAACTCACACTAAATGTGATTTTTGCCACACGTGAGAGGCTAAGAGGCAATCTAAAACCTTCCATCATACACTTACAATATTTTTAAACATGCTTTTAAGCATGAAATTACTGAACATGAAGCTTGGCATGGGTTGCGGAACTACAACTTGTTATTCTCAGTCCTCTATTAGTCTCATTGAATTTTGGGAAGGTGGATGTGTCAAATCCTCTTGACACTTTTTAAATTTATCTTCATTGATATTTATTGGAATTAATTGGAAATAATCTTACTATTGACAATTTTTGCACTCGTGCGAAAATGGGAAACTCAAAACTTTTTTTTTCGATGAAAGGAATTGATGAATGAACCTAACTAAGAGGGGGAATTTCCAGTTAAGTGAATCAACAAGGAAAATTACAGCTATGTGTGTGATTTCCAAGTGCAACACCTCACATATGTTGTTATCCCATGATCACCTTCATCAAATATGTACAAAATATTTGAAGAACTAAGCACAACCTTGAAGAAGGTGGAGATAGAGGAAGACCTAAGAATTTGGACTCGAAACATCAAACAGTTTTGTTGTTTGCATTGCTGGGAGTTCATTTTTAAGTTACATGTATTTTCAATTCAATCATTTCCTATGATTAAGTATCATTAAGTACGTATTGATTTGTTTAATTCAATGTACAACCATTACAAATCATAAAAGTTGATAGTAAAAGGAAGTACACAACTCAATTATAGAAATAATATAATTTATTCATCAAGGACATTTAATGCTTCCCACACGATCTATGGGATGTAACTTACAACTACTGAAATAAGAGATACATGTGTATAAAACTAGAAGCAAAGGAATGAAGAAGGAACCCATTATTGCCTTTTGTTTTCCATTAGGTATTATTTGTTTCAGCTCCATCTTATCTCGCATAAATCCATTGAAATAATGCACTTGAAAGAGAAAATAGATAAAATGCATCAATTCTTGAGCTCAGGATTCAATCTGCATGCATGTGTTTCTAGTTTCAGGCAAGTGGACCTCTTGAAATTAGCAGGTATAAGATACATCAAGTAACTAACACGAACAAAAGAAGTATCTTACGTAAAGCACATATGATTCCCATAATCATGAAAAAAAAGAAAAAGAAAGAAAATAAAGACTATGGAGCATAAGAGAGGACAAAAAGCCTATTATTTTCTAACTGTTTGATTAAGTGTGTATGTGCAGGTTGTAGAAGAAGAACATTTAATTTCAGTATTATCAAATACATATTAAAACTCGTGCAAATAATTCAACCAATTATAGCTACGAAGAAGAAAGAGTTTGAATAAAAAACAAAATCAAATAACAGATTTTCATAGGAAATGCATAGTTCTCAAAGATACAAAAGTAAGATTCTATTAAGAATATCAAGATCAAGAGAATTACATCTTTCCAAATCATTATGAATCAAAGTACAGGTTCACAGTTCTATTTTTGAAGAGCCTAAAATATATGTAGCCATAACGAAAGATACAACACTTTATAGATAAATTATGAAATAAGGATGCAATTCAAGAATAAGGAGCTTTTCACTCGAAGTATGACTATCTATAGAAGTATATCATGTATTCATTTTTCATCTTACAATAGTTTATCAAATTCAATCTGCAAATACAAATGCATGTCCCTGAAGTAAGGAAGAGATTAATCAAACATGCGGTTTTCATCAACACAAAGCTTACTAAAGCAAAGTTCAAGTACACAAATTCCCAGGGTTCTATTAAACTGAAAGTGAAATCAAACTTCTATAACTCAAGGTGAATTATATGCATGAAAAATAAGGTATAACATAATTTGATTTTACAAGCTCAAGAGCATAGCAAGAATTTCCATCTCAAGTAATATCAAAAGCTTTCAAAAGCTATGAGCTTGCAAGTGCTAATTTTACGATTCACCTTTGAAAATATGCTAGTACTTAGGAGTTGTAGTAGTTTTAATCAATGAATGAAAACTACATTTTTCAAAGATTCGGAAAGAATGAAGATGAACATCACTACTAAAGAGATGTTTAATGCTATTGAAAAATCATCAAGATATCCATGTAATTAAGAGAGACAAAATCAAAGCAGTGAAGAACCATGTTCACAAAGGTTCAGGAAATAATAATTCATAGAGTGTCACCATTACAAGATTGCAATACAGATATAGAAAAATTTCAACTCAAATTGAAGGTATGCTGAAATAAAGGAAATGGTTCTTCATAGTAAAGGATTGCTTTGAGAACACATGACCAAGTCCTTTTAAATCTAAACATTGATACAAATTAAAGAATATTAAAGACTTATTTTTCAAAGTATAGTATTAAAGTTCAAAAGGTCACCTACAATGAAGCAAAGATTCAACACAGATCTTCAACTTAAAAGGTACTACATTTTGCAAATGCAATGTATAGAACCAACATAAAATTACAACCAAGATTTTGTCGTGATTGTTATCCAATAAAAAGAAGAAACGCAAAGACCACTTCACCAATTAAGGAAGTTGAAGCTCTAATAGTCATATCGGGATATATACTTCGATAAATACAGTAATCCAAATATAGATCAAGTTATATGCATAGTCAAACAAGGTTCAAACATGCTTTAATGACGGAATTTTTGAAGACTTAATCGAAAACATAGTACAAATGTTCAGGCTACCACCACTTAGTTACATAAGTAAAGTAAAAAATTCAAATGAAGAAACAATTTTGCTAAACAACTTGGAAAAACCATCAAGATACATGTCACATGTGCACTTTGGAAATATGTCTGATTTAGATTCAAGAAGAAATAAATAAATCTAATGCATCAAGGCTACTTTTAGAAACACAATGGTTGAGTATAGATTTTTAGAGTAGTGAATCTTCAAAGAAACAAGTTAAAACTTTTATATGCTTCATGGAATTTTCATGCGTAGAAAATATCTATATCCAATCAAATTTTTAGGATATCAAAAGCTTTAGCAAGCTACAGGTAGAAGACATGTAAGAAGAAAATACAAAATGAATGAAAGAACCATCTTTAATCTTTGCAAGTATGATTGAAAATAGAAACAATTCATATAAGTTATAGGGTTCATCTCAAAGTACAACTAAATCAACAAGATCATCAGAAATTGAGTACAATGACAAGTATGAAATGAATGAAGCTCACCAAAAGTTCCAAAAAATGTATTACAGCTTACCTTGGCATGGCATTGAGTCTAATTGAGATTGGTTGCAGTTAAGAACAAACATGCAAAAGTAGAATCTATACAAAGTTAAATACTTAATGTGAAATTAGATACGGTTTAATGTAACTAGAAGTTGTATTTTGCATGAAATAAAAATTATTTTCTCATCATGATAGAAACATTATGCATTAGTAAAACTATTTAAGAGAAGATTAAAAGCAGCAGATTTGGAGATCTGAATATGAAGGCATTCATTTTTGACAAATTTGCAACATAACCAAAATATCCAAATATAGAGCTAGAGAATGACAAATTTTGTAGTTGTGTAAATGATGATATGCTACAAATTCAGGGGATAGTTACTTGAAAACCATCAATACCAATGCAAAGATAAGTGAGAATTCATATCTCTAAACAATAATGAAATAAGGGTTTTGCAATATTCAAGACACATTATAGATGAAATGGAGTAAATATTAAACTAACTAAATAAAAATAGTAATGCCAAGGAAGCTTAATATGATCAAGCAAAGAAATATGGAAATCCAAGGCTATGATTCAAGAATAGAGATACATTCTCCAAAAATTTCAAGAAAGTACAATGTTAAGGAAAAAATTCAAAAGTAGAGCTAAAGGTGTACGAATGCTCAAATGACAAGCAATTGAATCACACAACAATACAAATAGTTGCTAAATACAGAAAATGAACCTATAATAGTCACAGATCCGGTAGCAAATAAGTGAAAAGAAATATTTTTAATGACAACCCATTAAATTGATAAAGAAAATCGAGGACCTCTTAGGTATGAAATGGAATCGGATCAAATTGAGTGAATTGGGTAATGCACAAGAACTTCATTAATGACATCTACCAATTTAGAACACCCAAATTTGGGTATGAACATAAATAACAATAATGAAAAGCCATTACAACTTTTACAATGAAAACAACAAGCTAGAGTGTCGTTTTGACTAACAAGTCTTCGAAATGGCCTCACGGAGACCCCAACAATGATAGCTACGGTGGGTAATGTTCAAACCCAGATCTCCATCAAGATTGTAAGACATAAGAACAAAGTGACCACTCGAAATGAGTTCTAATCTTGTAAAGAAATGGATGCGTGTAAGAAACACAAAAGAAATGCAAAGTTTTATAGAATATCAATCCTTATGAATCTAGAAGTAAATTAAGCAAGTTACAATGCTTACTAACCTAAAATATCACCTTATGTAACAATGGCGGAAGAATAAAAAATGACTCATAATGCATAAAATATTTGACAAAACTCTTAAAGCAACCAGGTCTGAGAACTCTAAGAACAAGTAATGATGTCCATGGTTATCATAGAGAACCCAAATATTTTCACCCACAACTCATTTGAGTGGCTGATTTTTTTGAGTTATAGAAAAATAGATCTCAAGAAACACCAAAAAAATGGATGTCATAGAGACCAAAAGTAGGGCTTCGAGCTTCAAGCACTCATCAATGGTGGTCATGAAATAAAATGGCCAGGTCTTCGCCACTCAAGAGAGCTGGTTGAATGAGAAAAATGATTAGAGTTGAATTATTTTATCTCACCCCACTCAATCAGAGTTAAAGATCAACGACCATAGATCAAAGGTACAAAGGAAATGATGCTCATTCAAAACCACCAACCCCACCGAAGGTTAGTAAACTCACCATAGTAATACGAAACAATATAGATGATGCAAATCATGCGATTACAAGATCAAATGGTTAAAAAGAGAAACATCCAGCTAACCACAATGTTACCTAACTCACAAGGAGTTAGAATCAACGGTGAAGATCATTTAAATACAAATATTGACAGCTAGAGATCAAATAACTATTTTTATGCAAACCATAGTTAATCACCAACATATCTAAGGATGAGTCGTCGTGAGAAGGGGGCCGCCTAGGATAATTCAAATAATTATTGCATTTGAAGTTATCTAAGGTATAAATCTCATTATTTGATTAAACAATAAATTTTTTTAGTTCATTGATGTGATCATCAAGCCGCTATTGCGAGAAGACATTCAACAAGCAAAGACCATGCCATGTGACCTAGCCACATCGGAGGACATTGATTAGTCATAAAGTCGAATACTTTTTGAAAAATTATTACCACCAATGATCATGTGCATGGTTGAATAAAAAAGGGGCCCAAAATTATACTATGGAATGATTTGAGACCAATGATCGTGAAAAATGGGTCTAGCAATCAAAAGATCATTAACCAACTAAACATGTATGACATGGTCAAGTCAAAAATGACCTATGCTTAGGTGGATAAAGGTTAAGTTATTTTCTTACCTTAAATTTTTGAAAACTTACCTTATTTTTTGTTAAATACCCCATGATTTTGAATGAAAATTATATGCCAAGATTAATAAAAAGGAGATGTATCACTTGTAATCAAATGTATAAGCCATGGAAAGTAACAAAAAGGGGAATGTTTTCTTTTCCATTCTTAGAGTTAGCCAATAAGGTGAATAGGATTCTCTTGCATGATCTCAAATAATCGATTATTATAATCATTCAATTGAAGACAAAAGAGGTGGTCCCCACATATTAAGGATAAAGTGATTGTTCAAACCTTACCTTTTGCAAGAAATTACCTTATTTTTACAAAGGAAGGATACTATTATGTGCACATGGACAAGTGGTCCCCACAGTGGAGGAGTATTTTTGTTAAGTGTTGAAGATTAAAGGCATTATTTTTGCACAGAATGTATTTTTGCATGCCTTCACAAGAGGAAAGAATAGAGATAAAGCCAAAGTACCCTTACAAGTGGGTGAATGCGCAAGTGCTACATTAGGGATTAAATATGATTATTTAATCAAACAACAAGAAGACCAAGTTGCATGCACATTGGAGATGACTTGAAAAACAATAAAAGATATTATTGGATAACTTTTATTCACCCAAGCATATTAATTTAATTAAAAATAGAATAGTCAAATACACTTTGACTAGAGTGTATTTTTGTAACTAAGGCTATTAATGCCTCATTGTAATCAACATGTCTATTTTTATTCCTTTATTTATTCATGATAAAGGGGTAAAATTAGCATGCATGGGTGAGTACAGATGTAGTATATTTTTAGGAGGGGTTGGGTGAAGTATTTTTTCTATATATTGTGTGCACTAGCAAGGAACAAGGAGGAATTTTGGATACGTGGAGTTCTTTAGCATATTATTTTCCAGTTTTTGCCTTGAATGATAATCAATTACTACCTTTCCAATTATTTTTCGGTGGTGTGTATCTTTACATTAATTCTTGTGAATTTCAATTCCCTGATTAATTATCTTACCTTCTACAAATTTTGTTCTTTCTATATATTCTTAGTGTGCATGTTAGCTTTGTGTTGCTATGATTTTCCCCTCAACACAAAAGTGTTTGCCTAAGGATCAAATTGAAACCCATTGGTTCATGCTTCCTTAATTTTTATTAATTATATTGTGCATGTACTCATTCAAATCCCTCAGCAGATTTGGTGTATCATCCCATTTTCATTCAGTTACAACAATATTTTTACTCTCAAAATACCAAAAACATTGTTTAGGATACATAAATAAGGAACTGACCTTGATATCGAGACTCACCTCAATAATAGATATACACATAGACCTAAGGTATTGCTATTATACCAAGGAAGTGAGAGATAAGGAAATCTTAGAACCCCTGCTATCATCTCTCAACAAGGGTGCACTTCTAAGAGATAACAATTTTTGCATGCCCGGTGGGACACAAATAATATATGTAGCAAATTATAACAATTTATAGAAAATTTTCAATGAAATAACATCACTTTTAGAAGAACAAAGTTGTAGAAATCCATTAAAAATAAAAAGAAAATATTTCGTGACTCGATAAGGCTAATTTTAGACAATTTTACAAAGATGTTCCATGCCTAAGGTGACTACGAGATCAATGGTAAGAGGTATTCCTCAAATTTTTTATTCTTTACCTTTGAATTCAACAACAACAACAAGATTTGACTATACATTATCTTACAATAGGCCTAGTTTTGATAACCCTCATCACCATCTTTCACCATGTGTTATTCTTTTTGGTCAAATCCCGGTAATCATGTAGCAACCACCACCACCACCTGAATGTTTTTTACCTTTACTAATGACAACCCTTTAGGAATTCAAGTCTATCATTATATACCTCCAAATTACTACTGAAAGGTTTACCTTCATTTACTGGTGAAAATCAAATTACCCCTAGTGAGCATATTAAAAATGTTGCAGCCCTTTGTGCAGTCCATAACATTACTCATGAAGATGTAGCCTTGAGAATATTAGCTACATCATTTAAAGGGAAAGTTTTGCAATGGTACAGAAATTTACCGATAGGGAGTATAACAACTTGGGATGAATTAGGAGATCAATTGCTTAAACTGTTTCAAGACAATTCGATCATTTATCCCTCATAGAGCAATTATCTAAAATCAAAAGAGCTCTTCATGAATTTATGGCCGTTTAATATCGATTTGCTAGAACTCGGAAAGAATTCCACCGTGTTAAGCCTCAAGTTAATCATACATTCTTATACTATCTTAGAGCTTAAAATAGTGACCTTTAAGCCATGATACACTATATGGGAGGAACTACGCTCCCAACAACTTATGATATTGCTATTAGGGATGAAAAAAACTTATTCAAGCTAGTAAATTAACCCCAAGGCCTTATATGCCTCTTATAGTAGATTTGGAACCTATACCATAGCCTATTACCATAATAGAGCCCATTGTAACAACACCATCACATGATTTATTTAAGCCCTTGTTGATATGGGAAATAAATTAAGGTCAATTGAGAATAAACTAACTCAACCTATGAAGCCTTACCAATCTTAATACCAAAAAATTAGCATAATACACAACCTTATTAGCAGAATTAGAATTATAAGAAGATATATAATCCATGGAAATTTTATCCTAAAGCTCCTAGTTAATCTAGTGCTCTTATTCTAGTCAACATAGCTTCAGAAGAGTGGTTTTTACCTTGCAATCAACCTCATTTAGCTGTTAATTGTCTAAATGCATTCTTGGATATAAGCCTTGTTACACAATCTCAATCTAAACCATTAGTTATGGCTCAAATGGAGGGTGGGCTGAAATATACTCACAATTAGAAATCACCTAAAAAAAACTTAGTTAGTTTTGGAGAAGAATATTTTATTGCAGTTAAAACTAGGTCTTAAGAGAAAGAAAACTAGCAAAATAGACTGTTTTACCTATAGTTACTAATAAATAAGTAAATGCGAGTAAAAAAATAGTAATCAACTCTGTTGTTCCTTAAAAAACAAGCGAGTTCAGCCCCTAAAGATCAACAAAAACAATTGCAGCTTGATTCTAGAAAATTATCCGTACCTTAGATTTCAAAAGATGGTGTAAGCAGAGTCAATTTTACTAAAGCTTATACTAAAACTGTAGAATAATTTTCAAATACTGTTGCTTCTTTTAATATTGTTGAGATAATGAAAAACTATGATATTAATATTTCATTATGGGATACTTTGAGTATTATTGGACAATAGGACCTACTTGCTCATAGACTTGCTAAGTTACATATTTCTTCAAAACTAGTAGAAAAGGAAGCTCAAAAAGTAGATAGGGTAGTTGGTTCAATTGAGAAAGATCACATGAAAGAGGTTAAGTGGATGGTAAAAAAGGTTCTAAATGCTCATGATATTAAAAATCCACCACCCTTTTATCTATATTTGATTATTGGAGATCATTTAGTTGATAAATGAATGGTTGACAGTGGTGCAAGCAACACAGAATGCCTAAATAAATTGATGAATAATTCATCTTGTAGTATGAACCTACAGAGAAAAGTGTGTAGTAGATAGATGGTTAAAAAACTAATACAATTGGTTTCATTACACATTTGGAGGTAACAAGACAAATGAAAATAAAATTACGGCCTTCTTCACACTTGACGTCCCGAGGTCATGCCGGGATAGCCAGTGTGGAATGGAAATGGATGTTTGTTTGGTAGTGATGAACAAGATAATGTGGTAACCTTGTGTATTTAACATGCAACATCGAGATCTGTGAGTCTAAGGCAAAGAGAGTTATCCTAACTCGAAGTGGCATAATCGAATGGTTGAATAAAATGACTACTCGGAGGCTCCAGTCAATATCAAGATCTACCTAGATTTTGTTTACTGGTTGTGGAACACGTGGAAAGTGACCTGCAAGATGCCTCGTATAGATTTTAAGATAAGGTCATGGAAGTGAGAACGAGATGCGTGATGAATCCACAAGGTCTACAGGAGGTTTTCAGGTCTAGTCTAGAAGCCTTATCCTAATTGGCTACTATGTTCAACATGGAAATTTGTGCAATAGTGCCAGGTGGAAGTGGCTATTATCTAAATACTAGTGCACGTAGACCAATGTTGACATTTAATTGGTTAACAAGCTCATTGGGTTGTGCAGACCTAGGGATCACAACCCTAAATTCATGGAGGTTGTGGTCTCTATATGATCATATGTGTAATCAAGCAATTTTTCCAGAGCAATCCAATAATCATAGGCTTGATGAGCTGTAATATTTAGTGTGCTCAATTGTTCTATCTTATCGTAATACCTAACGGTGTGTGCAAAACTAACAAGTGTAAACATGTATCGATGTCAGTCAACAACTTAGGTCTGTTGGGTTATGGGACCAATGGATCATAACTGAACATTTTCCCTTGTTGTGGAACTTTGATGGTCATGTAAAATTGAATTGAATTGATTTGAAAAATCAAACTTATTATCAAAGGAAATCTAAACTATGTTTTTGGTATTTTCACAACATATCTAAACAAAATAATGAAAGTAAACTAATCTAGCAAAATTAAATTATTATTTTTAATCTTTTATAGGATTTTAAACAATACTTCTAATCTAATAAATGAAATTAAATACAAGTAATCATTCAATTGTAGCTAATTACCTGTGCAACTATGTGAATCTAGATCTAAAACAACTAAAATAATTTAATCAAAATCCCTCAACCCTACCTTATAGGTAGAGAAAATATCACAGCTCCAGAGGAACTATTGTTCAGTACAACATCCTTGGTAATGTTAAATAAAAATATTTCTAATGATTTGATCTATTTGCAATTTATTGATTATATGAAATGAAACAATTATACTACTCTATTTTATATGGATTTGAAATGAATATGACAAAGTTGATAACTTAAAGAAAGAAGCAAACAAACAAATAATTCCAACCTCGGATAAGAAAGAGCTTTGTTAAATGTGGTTGTATTGTATTTATCCTCAGTTTATCCTTCCTTTATATATATGTCCATATGAGTTAAAGGAATTGCGAATGAAAAGGAAAAACAAGAGAATGCACTTGATCAATGGCGGTTTGAACACAATCTTCTTATAATGCAGAGTGCAAGAGGGATAACATAAGTGATCGGGGCTTGATATGCGATTTCCAACAGGATTGTGGCAACAATACTATGCAAGATACACAAAAATATCAGGCCATTTTCTTGAATACAAGAATTGAATATATACGAATTGGCTTGGATGTGCCTTCATACACAAGAAAACCTAGGAGTGCCAAAAATTACGTGAAGAGGTAGTTGAAACTAATTAAATATATTTAAAAAAGAAGAGGGAAGGAATACCATGTAATAAAGAGTATTTTTAGGAAAATTTTCTCAAAAATGCACCTTAGAAGTCAAGTTAAATGAATCCTTGCGTGTTTAAATCACGCATGAAAGGTTTTGAAAAAACACAGAGGACCGCCACCATACCTAGACAAGTAGTTCCTAAACTACCACCTAGGCGGGGTGGTGGTTCTAACACTAAATGCTAAAACATGCACGAGAAAGGAGTGGAAAGCTAGAAGAAAGCGTGGACAAGATAAGTACAAGCATCTAGGATAAAAGATACACTTAAATGAGTTTAGGAACTAGAACATATTTTGGAAAGACACAAATCATCATTAGGGACTTCAGAACCATTTTCCTATAATGTAGCACATGAAAAATCAGATGCTTACATATTTCCCCCTTGGAGAATCATCTTAGCCACAAAGATGCGGAAAATGAAGAGTATGAGTATGGCATTCCCAAAATGGGGAGTTAGAAGTTTATACTTGACACACCTAGGTGTCATAAAGTAACCATCCAAACTCCCACTACCTACAAAATGAAAAGAATACTCAAGTGCAGATAGATAAAATATCAGAAAATAAACTCTAAATCAAAATGACAAGAGGATTTATGATTTATGTAGGGACAAGAACTTACCCGCACTAACGCTCTTGTACTACAAACACATTCACTCAAAACAAAAGTATAACAACACTCACACACACACACACACACATCAAACAAACCCATTTTTAATGCATTTGTGCATATCGACTTAGTGATTTTTGAGCTCTAGACCTAGGATGACCGTTTTCATCAAAAGGATAGTCAAAACGTTCGTTGCAAGATAGTGATCTTGCCTCCATGACCAGAAGATTCACCCACGCTCTCTAAGGTTAGTTTATCTCACTTGTTTGTTTTTAAACCTAAATTGTAAAAAAATTCAAAACATTTACTTAGGAGGGGTCATGTTTTAAATGAGTCTCTAGGGGGATGCCTACATGGTAGTCATTTATTACATTAAAAATGGTCAATTTTTGCATTTTTGAGAATTTTTAGGGTCGCAAAACCGTATCGATGAATCAATTCAGACCCCTACCCTAAGTACGAAATGGTCACAAAATTGATGCCCTACCAGGGTAGTAGTCTTAAAACCACCAACCTGCACCGAGTGGAGGTTCGAACATAATGCCTAAAACTCACGCCAACTTACATATTTCTAGATTTTTGATGTTTTTGATGTTTTTGATGAGCTTGTTTCTTGAAATGTGTCACTAAATTTCTCTTTTCCATGTTTTGGTGGATGTACAAGAAGGAATAGTATATCCATTGGAGTCATGAGAGGGAGTGTGAATGAATACCATGATTTTGGATCAGTTTACTTAGGATGAGACCGATACTCTTTGCAGAGCGGTATATGGAGGATTGCGTGGGTGCCCCATATTACTCCAACCAGTCACATATTGTGTCACTTATTCTCTTATTGTGATGTAGACCAGAACACTTTTTGGTTTCTGGTGTTAGAGGTGGGTGGATGATTACACTCGAGGACTTGTATTGGATACTCGAGTTTTGATACTTGGGAGAAGACTGAGCTTGGAGATAGTAGATCTAGGCTCACGATGACTAAGTGCGCTACTACCTATATGGGGGATGTCATAGGTTCTTTTTGTTCAAAAATGGGATGAAGGTCTGATCTATTAATATTGCTCACATCCCTATTATCTACAAGGCCATCATGGGTATTTTGGCCTTGTGGATGATTGGGGAAAAAGGAGGAGATACACTACTATCTTTGCTAGGCTCACGACACTAAAATTTTCCTCTGTAATTTCTATTTCATTAATGTATGATGTTGTTAAGTATAATTAGTAGTAGCGTCGATAGAAGATAACGGCGTATTTGTCGATGCGGTGCCGCCAATAATGTGGAGTACGGTAACAATCAAAGTACAATAGGAATGTTGTAAAAGTAAATATTTGTCGTAAGTGGTCCATAGAATGTTAAAATGTCAAAGTTTGGGTAATTAGAGAAGTAGGGTCTACGTGATTAGGAATTAGAAATATTATATTGGTAATAAGGACAAGGAGTGAGGTCATAAATATTTTGTGTATTTTATTTGTAAAAAGTCTAAAAATGTGGAACCCATGTAAAATGATAAGGTTTATCTTATCTTAGAAGATAAGCTTACATGTACGAGATAAGAGTTAAGGTATGGAATATGATTTGTCGAGTGGATCTCTTATCCTATCTTAGAGATAAGATGGATAAGCCTGGAAGTTCTATAAATAGAGAGGCTACCCCCTCATTTAGCATAGAAAGAAGTAGTGAGAAATATTGTAGGAAGTGTGCGAAGGAAGCCATCAGTTTAAAGGTGTGTTGAAGAAGCCATTAAGAGGTGTAATTGTAAAGTTTCTCCCATAGTCTTGGTGAAAGGCAAGTGAAGTCAATAACACTTGAAGTACCTCATGGGTGAGATTGTAACAATTTCATGTTAATATTATAATTTACTTTGATATTTCAGATTTGTCATCATTCCGTCTTATCATAGTCGATGGTATTCTTGTGTTATGTTGTTGTTTTGTTTCCAGATTACATCCACCAAACTAAAGGTTGTGCATTAGTAAATAATCATAGCACGAGGAGTTCCCGGTGAAGAATTATCATAGTGCCGGATTGGTGATGACATTTTGGTTCCGTTGCCGGGACCATTCCTCGTTGGTGGATTTTCTGGAGAGATATTCCCACTTAGTCAAAAATCAATTAGAGGGTAACCTTGTTTTTACTGTGCATAGTAGTTACCATGGTAAAGTCATTTTTGCCATGAATAGTAGTTACCATGGTAAAGTCATTTTTGCTGGGAATAGTATTTACCACAGTAAAGTCACTTTTTACCATGAATAGTATTTACCGCAGTAACTTCACTTTTTACCGTGAATAGTGTTTACCACAGTAAAGTCAGTTTTTACCGCAGTAAGTCAAGTTTTACCATAGTTTACCGTGGTCATTTCTATTTTACTGTAGAAAGGTGTAAAGTCACTTTCTAGTATAGTGATTCCAATTATTTGTGCACATAAGTCTTGTTGATTGTACTTGTGGGTTGGTATTTCACGGTGGTTACTTTTGAAAATGGGAAAGATTCCTATTTTTTCAGCTCAATCTAATGAAGATGCTTCTTCTTTCATTCAAGAGTTTAAATGATCTTGTATTTGTAATGGCATCATAAGAAGGGAACAATGGACTGAATTTTTCCTACCTTTTTGGATGGTTCAAGCACTTAGATGGTTTGAAACACTAGGTGATAATGTGAAAAATTCATGGGATTTATTAAGCTGAAAGTTTTCTTGAAGAATTTGGTGAACAACGAAAATATGAAGATCTCATGATCAAGATCACAAAGCTATCCCAAGGAGAGAAGGAGAAGATAAGGGATTATCATGCTCGTGTTCTGTAGAGCTAAGGAGGAAGCTCGATGCCCGATCCGGAAGGAAGGACTAGCGGATGGGTTGATGAATGGCGTGGATAATCTCCTCTCTGTAAGCACTTCATTCTTGAGATGAAGCCGAGATCGACAACAAGTGAAGTATGACCACCCAGGCTACCATTGAACAAGTAAAGGATATTGCAAGAAGGTAAGAAGAAAGCATGGAAGAGGAGCCCAAAGAATTATTGCTAAAGTAGAGCCTACACCAGCACCTTTGGTCAGAATCCACAACAACTCCCGGTGAGCACAAATATTTCTCCTAGTACATCTACCGAATATGAAGATCTGCTCAAAAGATGGGTTAGTTAACTATTAATCTTCTTGAGGAAAGGAATTTAGTTCTCGGGAGGAGATAGAGGTCCAAAAAGAAATATTTCTGAAGTTGTTTGTTATGGTTGTTATAAAAGGGTCATTATAAGTATAATTGTCCAGATAGAGCTTCTACATCTGGTAAAGGAGATAATGATAAAGGAAAAGCACCTGTGAATTCTTTTGATGTAGTAGATAAGAGTAGAAATAATGAAGTAGATGTGTTTATAACAAAAAGAAAGAAAGAAAAAGATAATCAAGATGGAAATGATCCTAAGAAGATGAAAGAAGAAACTAGTAAGAAACATAGGAGAAGAAAGTTGGGTGTGCAGGATTTTCTGATTTCACAGGGGTAAGGACCATACTCCATCTTGGAAGATCTGTCCAAAAGGCCTGCAAATATTACATATGGTCAACTCTTGGCTATGTCTTCTGAGAAGAGGCGGGAGTTGCGAGGTGGACTCAATGCTCAAGAAGGAAGGAGGTTGAGGTCCCCTGTTGGAGGCGAGGCGATCCCTATGCTCCACAAGGTGAGGTATTATGTAATGGTATTTTAATTCATGATGTCTTAGTTGATGGAGGTGCTGCGCTTAATGTAATGACCGAGTTTGTAATGAATATGTTGGGTTTAAAAATTGATCACCCTTCAACACTTATGTTAAGGTCATTAAATAAAGGAAAAACTAAACCAAAAGGTGTAGTTTCAAATGTGGCAATATCTGTTATGGGTGTGGTATGTGTGGTAGAATTTCAAGTGATGAAAATTGGTGCTGTTGCGTACCCAATGCTGCTGGGAAGACCATGGCTAAGGAGAGTTCATGCAAGAAACTACTGGAATGAAGGTTTCATGACACTTGGACGTGGTAGAGAGAGGGTGAAGATAAATGTGATCCCTCGACATCATAAGGTAGAACCTATGGATTCAAGTGATGAAACTGATGATTGGACATCCTCTTATTACTCTAGTACCAGTGAAGTGGACACTGAAGATGAAGAAAGTGAGGTTGATGTTTCAGTCATGGATATCCTTCCAGTCACACCAACTCATGACCCCATAAAATTATCTGAAGAAGAAGTTGATGATCGTCTCCAACAAATAAAGATTGGTGATGTTGTGATGGAGAGTGAGAAGGAATCCTACCTCCAGCTCTTTCGAAGGTACATACACCTATTCACTTTTGATTACAAGGAACTCCGTCAAGTAAGTTGGGTAGAACATTCTATTGAGCTGGTAGATGGTGCTAAGCCTATAAAGCAAATGCCATATAGAATGAATCCTAATTTTTCCAAGACTGTAAAAGAAGAAATAGATAAGTTGCTTGATGTAGGATTCATATTTGCTGTGGAGAATTCAGAATGGGTTTCTCCCATTGTGATCTCAATAAAAAAGAATGGGAAGCTACGCATTTGTGTTGATTACAGGAAGCTCAATAAGGCAACAAAGAAGGATCATTACCCTCTTCCATTTTCGATCGATCTTGGGCGAAGTAGGCCGCCAGAGTGCTATAGTTTTGCTGATGGATATAGCGGCTACAACCAAGTTCGTATAGCAGAGAAAGATCAGCTGAAGACCACGTTCACCACTCCTTGGGGAACGTTTGCTTATAGAGTTATGCCTTTTGGGTTGTGTAATGCTCCAGCAACATTCCAACGTTTGATGAATAGGGTGTTCGAACCCTACATTGGGACCTTCATCAGAGTATTTCTGGATGATTTTTGCATCTATGGGAGCAAGTTGGACCACCTGCACTAGATGGAGACAACATTTCAAAGGTTAGATGAAGCACAAGCCTCACTAAACCCTACAAAGTGTGTCTTTGGATGTTCTAAAGGCATTTTGTTAGGGCATGTTGTATCCAGAGAGATGGTATTGGTGCACTTGATCCGATAAAGTTTCAAAAATCAAAGATTTACCATTTCCTCTTAATAGAAGTAAGCTGAGATCATTTTTAGGCCATGTGGGTTACTATAGAAGGTTCATCAAGAATTTCTCAAAGATTGCCATGACCACTAACCCAGTTCTTGAAGAAGGATGTTGCTTATGAACCAGGAAACAAGGCGCATGAAGCTTTTGGACAACTGAAGGAAGCCCTGGTGTCTTCACCTGTTTTGAAGAATCCAGATTGGAGCAAGCCATTCATTGTGTACACTGATGCCTCAGATGCAGCACTAGGTAGTACTTTGAGCCAAAAGGATGAAAATGGGAATGAACATCCAATTTACTTTGGGA
Source organism: Taxus wallichiana var. yunnanensis (assembly GCA_018340775.1). Taxonomy (NCBI): domain Eukaryota; kingdom Viridiplantae; phylum Streptophyta; class Pinopsida; order Cupressales; family Taxaceae; genus Taxus; species Taxus wallichiana. The sequence goes on along the minus strand of CM031243.1, from coordinate 816,339,185 downwards.
GCAGACAAATGAGCAGTGCTGAGGTAAACTATACTGTAATTGAAAAAGAGGCTCTGGCTATCATTTTTGCTGTAAAGAAGTTTAGAAATTACTTGCTAGGGCAGAAATTTATAGTTGTAATGGATCATCAGGCTCTGAAATATATTGTCAATAAGCCTAACCCATCAGGGAGGATAGCAAGATGGATAATTTTGCTACAAGAATTTGAATTTGATATTATAGATAGGCCGGAGAAAGAAGCATGTCAATGCGGATGCACTCTCTCGAGCCTATGATGGTTTAGGATCATCTTGTGATGATGATGATTTTCCCGATGCAGCATTGTTCTCCCTTGACACAATCCCTAGTGAATACATAGATATTTGGAATTATCTGAATGAATTCAAGTTTCCTGATGGTGCCAATGCAAAGACTAAGAGAAAGATTACTCAAGCCAGTCGTCCATATTCTATTCTGCATGGAGCATTATTTCGAATAGGACCTGATGGACAGTATAAGAGGGCAGTTGGACGTGATCAAGGAAAGGAGTTGCTAGAAGAATTCCACAATGGTACATGTGGAGGGCACTTCTCTGGACAACTTACAACAAGAAGGATCTTGGATGCAGGTTATCACTGGCCCACTCTTTTTAAAGATTGTTATAATTATTGTAAGACATGTGATATTTGTCAAACACATGGTAACCGTAAGACTTCATCAGCTCCATTATGTCATATTCTTCCCCTTGGTCCCTTTGAAAAATGGGGAATAGACATTGTAGGTCCACTTCTAACTACATCACGTCAAAATAAGTATATTGTAGTTGCCACATATTATTTAACCAAGTGGGTTGAAGCTAGGCCATTAAAATTTCTTCCATGGATGAAGTGGCAAGGTTCATATATGAACGCATTGTCACCAGATTTGGTTTTCCATTAGAAATTGTAACAAATCAAGGAAGCCACTTCATTAATGAGGTGGTAGAAGCCCTAGTCAATAAGTTTTCTATCAAGCACAGGAAGGCAACAATATACAAGCCAAGCACAAATAGACAAACAGTGGAGCGAACAAATTTTGTCTTTGTGTCAAATTCTAGCAAAAGATGCAGCCTTGCAGGTACATAAATGGGATAAAAGGATTCATGCAGCATTGTGGGCATATAGGGCAACATCAAAGTCAGCAACAGGATACTCCCCATTTCAGTTGGCCTATGGCATTGATCCAGTTCTTCCTATTGAGTTTGATATTCCCACTGTGAGAGTTATGAAAAATGAAAGGATGGATGAAAGTGATTCAGTAAAAGAAAGGTTGGTACATCTTCATTTGCTGGAGGAAATGAGAGAAATAGCAAAGGATACAAGCCATAAGAAGAAAATGAAGTAGAAGGAATACTTTGATCAAAAGATCTCGGTGGTCTCCATTTCATGTGAATGACTTGGTTCTAGTATATGATTCCAGATACAAAAAGAAGACAGAGAAAATTTCTTCCAAAATGGATGGGGCCCTACAAAATAGCAGAAATGTGCATGAAAATGGTACGTGCTTGATGGAGGAATTGGATGGCACTCCCATTACGAAATGGGTCAACCACGACAAGTTGAAGATTTTCCAAGCACCAGAATAGTCTACTCCGAGGACGGAGTAGAAGCTAGGAAGGGGGAAGATGTCGACACTAAAATTTTCCTCCGTAATTTCTATTTCATTAATGTATGATGTTGTTAAGTATAATTAGTAGTAGCGTCTGATAGAAGATAACGGTCGCCATTAGTACGGTGCTGCCAATAATGTGGAGTACGGTAATAGTCAAAGTACAATAGGAATGTTGTAAAAAGTAAATATTTGTCGTAAGTGGTCCGGTAATGTTAAAATGTCAAAGTTTGGGTAATTAGAGAAGTAGGGTCTACGTGATTAGGAATTAGAAATATTATATTGGTAATAAGGACAAGGAGTGAGGTCATAAATATTTTGTGTATTTTATTTGTAAAAAGTCTAAAAATGTGGAACCCATGTAAAATGATAAGGTTTATCTTATCTTAGAAGATAAGCTTACATGTACAGATAAGAGTTAAGGTATGGAATATGATTCGTCAGAGTGGATCTCTTATCCTATCTTAAAGATAAGATGGATAAGCCTGGAAGTTCTATAAATAGAGAGGCTACCCCCTCATTTAGCATAGAAAGAAGTAGTGAGAAATATTGTAGGAAGTGTGCGAAGGAAGCCATCAGTTTAAAGGTGTGTTGAAGAAGCCATTAAGAGGTGTAATTGTAAAGTTTCTCCCATAGTCTTGGTGAAAGGCAAGTGAAGTCAATAACACTTGAAGTACCTCATGGGTGAGATTGTAACAATTTCATGTTAATATTATAATTTACTTTGATATTTCAGATTTGTCATCATTCCGTCTTATCATAGTCGATGGTATTCTTGTGTTATGTTGTTGTTTTGTTTCCAGATTACATCCACCAAACTAAAGGTTGTGCATTAGTAAATAATCATAGCACGAGGAGTTCCTGGTGAAGAATTATCATAGTGTCGATTGGTGATGACAGCTCCCACCACTTCAAAAATTTAGTTTCATGGTCGTATCTATGCCTAGGGGGTAGATATCCTCGGTATCAACTACCTTGAATTTTATCGATTCTCGTGCTATATGGGAAATATTTGAGTCACCCCACATTGTTCATGAGTTAGGTTTATGAGCGGGTCATCCCTTATGGGAGGGGAGTGCTGGTATAGGATTCCGGGGTTGTTAGGGCCGCCATATGGATAGAGATGTCGGTTCTCAAACTTATATATCATCTAGTGGTCTCCTTAACTACAACAGACATTGTGGATGTCCATACCATGAAATGGCATGATTTTGGGGATAGGATGGGACCATAGTGATAGCTTACGCGACCTCTCCGGTCAATTATTTTACAGGATGGGGAAGGTGGAGATTCATCCTTTTTTTTTTGAGTTCCTCAACATTTTAGTCTCCCATATATTGATATGCTTCCCCCAGTGGAATTTGTGTATAGGATCGTTAAGGAGGCTTGAAAGGGCCCTAGAGGAGATCTGGGTTGGACAATGGTGACTCTAGGGGTTCCTATTGGATTTAAGTGAGTCGTTCATGTTTGATGGGTAGTTGGTGCCTATCGTTCACCCTTACTTTGGATTGAAACCACACCTTCTCACAGTGGGGAGGAGGACGAGCCCATATATGTGGACTCCGAATCTAGCGAGTATACGGGAGATGAAACTAGGGAGGAGCTAGGTTGAGAGGAGACTACCGGAGAGGATATTGATGATGATGAGGGAACAAGTGGTTATACTTGGTGAGGCATCTCACATGGAGGATGAGATTGATCCCGAGTGGCATGATACTCGGGATGTTCTCGAGAGCAGAGTGGGAGGAGGTGGTCGAGGAGGAGGAGACACTTGTTTTGAAGGGACCAATTCCTCGCGATGGAGATGGAGATGACAAGTCCATGATGAGACAACATCTCAATTTTGGTCTTGTTAGTGCAAAATCACAAAGCACCACTGGATGTTGATTAGATTTCTAGTTTGATCATACTAGCATCTAGTGTGATTGCACAACATGGAATCCTTTCTCCAAGTGTGGGACTTGCAAAAATGAGAAAGGAATCTCCAGAGAAGGCTGGTTCCTATTCTTTTGTTTAGATGCACACGAAAATGTAGAGGGTTTACTCAAAACCTAATCTAATCTTGCCAAGGAGACAGGGTAAGAAGATGCATAAAAATAAACCTAAGCTAACAGAGGTGATGCACCAAGGAATGAAGAACACCTATCTTGCCAATAAACACAAATCATTTAAATGTGATGCAAGATCATGCACAGATAACAAAATTTACAGTGAAAGATCAGGAGGATGCAAATGAACACAGATAGGGTTGAGAATCATCCACAGACATGCATTACTTGCTCCAAAGATAGATACAATACACTATAAAATTACAAGAGGCAAGATTGCATTACATTTTTAAATGGGAGGTTTGAACTCCACAAATTTGCTCGCAAAGAGAAGAAGGGAGGGGCAAAACAAGAATGTTTGACCTTTAGAAAGAAGCCCCTCCTTAAAATTTATAGGAAGAATGAGAGAGGGAAGAGAGAGGAAATCCAGATCTACCCCAACCACTTCTAGGTTGCATTTAATTCATCTCATTATGGCGGTAGGTGAGAACCCTAGCAAAAGCGGTGAACTGTATTTTGCATTTAAGCTGGTTGTTGAAACGTCATTTCTGGCCATTATCACGCGCCAGAGAATTTTCTTGATTTTATCTTTCAAAACTAAACCAAAATTAAATATTGACCCTAGAATCGTGTATATAATTTCACCATCTTTCCATTGATATAAAGAACGTGAAAATCTGAGCTCTGGATCAAAAGTTATGGCGATCTAAAGATTTAGGGCAAAAACAGGCCAAAACGGATCGGCGGGAAAATATTTGAATTTTTGCCACACTCGCCACTGGATGGCACTTGTCGTCGCTCTGATTCATCTCACGGGATCATCCTTTGAAAATTTCTTTCGGGCCCTTCCTTAATTTCTTGCCACTTGGACACGTGGCACTATTTTATTGGCTCGGGCCTGAGGGGCGCACTTTGTCCTTCGAAAATTTGGTATTTTTCACTTTGGGAAAATTTTCCCATTTCTCCCCCGCGCTCTGCCACTCAAGTGCCACATGGCACGATTTCATTGGACGTGGGCCCTTCCTGACCATTTCCCTTTTGTTTTTGCCTTTGGAATTTTTTTAAATTTTCCCGCCGGCCGATGAGGTGAAGACACGTGGCGAGATTTCATTCGTTGGCGGCTCTTTCAGCTTTTCACATCCCACGCGTCCCTTTGGCCTCGGCTGTCCCAAACCGCGCTCAAACAAATATCTCTAAACCACTCGATTCGGCTTCCTTGTTCTTGTTTGAAGTGAAGACACGTGGCGAGATTCCATTCGCTCTCGGCTTTTGGCTTTTCGCACCCCACGCGTCCTTTTTGCCCAACTGTCCCGGATGAAAGTCCCTTGCTTGGCCGATTCGGCCGGTTTATGCCTCACACGTATTTCCAGCCTAGATGTCCCAAACTGTCTGGGACAAATATCTCCGAACCACCTGAAATGGACTGACTTGCGCCAAACCAGCCGATTCGCGTCCCGCACGTACCTTTGGCCCAGATGTCCCAAACCACGCGAAAGAAGAATAAAGCAATTTTCTTCATTTTTTCGGCTGGTTCGGCTTTTCACGCCCCCACGCGTCCCGATGTCCCAACTATCCCGACTGCTGCATGGACCGCCTGGCGGCTTTTCGGCTGATTCGCGCCCCGACGTCCCAACTGTCCCACAGACCACCTGGACTAGGACTTAGCCGATTTTCTTCATTTTTTCGGCCCCAACTTGGTTTTTTACAATTTTTTCACCTTTTCTAACTCGTTGGGTTTTCTTCTTGGATGGGAGAGTTAGAAGGAAGCCGAGGGGGCCCCAAAAACATGATTTTGGGCCTTGAATCAATCTACTTGCTCGGGACTGAATAATCTGATGCATGTTATCAAAATTACCCTGGGGGGTGAATTTTGGATAACAATTTTGGCAACTCAGCGGGGTTATCTACCTTTAGATGAAGAACGGCCATCTGCTTGTAGCAATCCATTGGGCATGGAGTCCATTTGGTAATCTCTTGGTTGATCTGAAATTTGAAAACCTGTGTCCTTGAGCTATTGAAACATTTGTTGATCTCGGTTCTCTTGCGGCTGCAAATTCTTTCCAGAGCTCAATGGACTGCAAATATGCACATACTAGAAGCAATAGGACATGTGCACAAGCACTTAGGGAAATAAAAACTACTCTAATAGCAGTATAATGTGCATAAGCACTTAGAGGAATGGAAATTCTAAATTAATATTTACAAGGGTGAGAAGCTTTCTTTCTAGTAGCAACGTTTGAGATAGATCCCATTGACTAGAATCTGTAATTCTTCACCATCCAACTTAGCCAGTCGGAAGGCATTGCTACCTTTGCATTCAATGATCATGTATGGGCCACTCCAGATGGCATCAAACTTGGAATGCTTTCTCGGCTTTGCATGATCTGCATCCCATTTCAACACTAGATCTCCAATTTGGAAGGTTCTAGCCTTGGCTTTCCTATCAAAAGTCTTCTTGATCAAGGCTTGATCCTTCTCTATCGCCTGGCTGCATGCTCTCTAATTTCTTGGAGCTCCATTAATTCTGCATATCTAACCTCCATGGGTTCAAACTTAGCCGCCCAATCGTTTTATGAGTTTCAATGCTGGCAACTCGAGTGATATAGGTAGAATTACTTCTTTCCCGTACACAAGCTTGTATGGAGAGCTTCCTGTAGACCTCTTGGGTGTGATCCTATCAGCCCATAGGGCTGATTTGAGCTTTATGTGCCAAGTCCTTTGATTCTCATCAAGATTCCTTCTGATGATTCTTAGTAGATTCTTGTTCATAGACTCGGCTTGGCCATTACCCTGAGGGTAATAATTCGATGAAGTGCTGAGATACACACAATTCTTGACCGCCCATTCAGTGATCTTTGTGCCAAGGAATGCCAATGCATTGTCTGATATGATAGTGGTAGGGGCACCAAACCTTGTGACTATCCCTTCATAGAAATCTAAGATATTAGATTCATTTGCCTCCTTGAGTGCCACTGCTTCGGTCCACTTGGTGAAATAGTCCATTGCTGTAAGTATCCACTTGTGACCTTGACTAGAATGGGATTGATAACCCCAATGAAGTCCAATCCCCAATACATGAATGACTGATTTACTGAAATTAGATGAAGGGGCAAAGTGTTGCTAACCTCTCTTTTCCCGTGAAGAATGCACATCTCTTGCATTTTTGACCCATGAGTAGCAATCATTGAACATAGTAGGCCAATAGTAACCAGCTCTTGTGATTTTGAGAGTGTCACTCGTGGAGCAAAGTGGCCTCCTACTTCCCCATCATGGAACTCACGTAAGATCTTCTCAACTTGACCTGTTCCAATGCATCTTAATAGAACACCATGGATGTCTTTCTTGAACAAGATACCATTAATGAGTACATATGGGATAGCTTGTAATCTAAAGTATCTCCTCTTCACCTTGCTCACTTCTGGAGGGCACAAGCCTGTTTGGAGGTAATGTTCCAAGTCTTGAGTCCAACATGGGATGAGTGCATCATCAGCTGGTTGTTCTTGATCATTCTGTAGTAGTAGGACAGCATCTTCTTCACCTTTTTAGCCGTTTGGTTGTTTGGAAGCGAGCTGCTCACACAAACCTTTGCCATGAACTAGCTTGGTCACTTTGATTTCAATATCATATTCCATCACCCGAGTGATCCAACCTACTCTCTTCTCGTTTCAATCCTTGTTTAGGAGGAAGTCCTTGACACCAGCGTGAGACACCAACAATTGAATCTTATTGTTCGAGACCAAGTGTCTGAACTTCTTCAAGCTCCTGATGACGGCAAGGACATGCTTTTCGATGAAAGAATACTTTATTTCGTAATCTTCCAAGGTTTGACTTAAGAATGCTATGGGCTGTTCTGAACCTTCTCTATTCAGTTGTGTCAAGATAGCTGAGATTGTATCTGATCCTCCGGACGCATACAACATGAAGTCCTTTTAAAATTTTGGGTTGATAAGAGTTGGAGCTTGTGATATTGCATGCTTGATGTTTTCAAAACTCTCTTTACCTTCTGATTTCCATTTGAATGCCAGACTTTTCTTCAACATCATTGTTAAAGGCTTCACAAGAGTGGCAAAATTAGGCACAAATCTGCGACAAAGTTTATCCTTCCTAAGAAGCTTTGAAGAGATTTCTTGTGGTGTGGCAATGGAAGTGTTCGGATGGCTTCAACCCTTTCATGATCAATTATTAGCCCTTCCTAGAGACAATGTGACCAAAAATTTTCCCTCGTGTGCCAAGAATATACAGCTTTGGATTCAATGACACTCCAAACCTTCTACACCTCTGAAACACTTTCCGAGGTGAAAGAGATGGTCTGTTGCATTCTTTGAGAAGACAGTGATATCATCTAGGTATACCAGCACTATATTGTTGATTAAGCCTTTGAATGCCATATCCATAGCTCGCTGACATGTTGCTTCGGTGTTTGACAGTCCAAATGGCATCTTCTTGTAAGCATACGTGCCCCATTTTGTAGTGAAGGCTGTCTTGAATTGATCTTCTTCTTTCACCATTATCTGATTATAGCCTGAATATCCATCTAGCAATGAAAACCTTTCTGAACCAGCTACAACCTGCAATATTTGTTCCATTGATGGAAGCGGATAATGATCTTTGAGTGATGCTCTATTTAGATCGTGAAAGTCCACACACAATCTTATTTCTCCATTTCTCTTTCTTACTGGCACCAAGTTTGCAACCCAACTTGAGTGTTTGATGGGGAAGATGATATTGGCCTCAATAAGCTTGCTTAACTCTTTTCTCATGAGAGGTTCGATATGAGGATTTACTGGCCTTTGCTTTTGCCTAACAGGCTTGGATTCCGGATCTAACTCAATAGTATGTTGTGCCAACTTTGGGTTGAAACCTCTTAAATATTTGTAAGTCCAAGCGAAGACATCTGGGAACTCTTGACAAAGCTAAACAAAATCAGATTTCTCTTATGGAGTACTTACTTTGCCAATTTGCAATGTCTTGCCTTCATCTACTAAAATAGGCTCTGAATCTTCACCCTTTACTTGAATGTTCGCTTTCTCCTTCCGGAATTGATCATTCGGGTTGAAGATTGACTCCAAGGTTATGAGGCCTTTTGGTAATTTGTTAGTTCTTAGCTGCACCACTTGGTCACCATACTGCTGCTCCAACTTGTCTTGATTCCTCGCGAAGAACTCAGCTTCTTCTTGCAGGAAATTAACAATTTGCTGATCATTCTCGAAGACTTACCAACTTGTGTTATTATCTAGAACAGCTGGTCTCACAACCACTTTGATATGGGGCTGAGATTTTTCACTTTTGATATTTTCTACAACGTCAAATGCAGCCCGATTGCTGCCAGTCTGTCAGTGGCTTCATTCTTTTTCTTGGGATGGAATTGATGCTAAAAGCTTCAAAATCTTCCATAAGATCCCATACCTGATTTTTGTAGCACTTGAGCAGATTATTCTTGACAACATGCTGCCCCTTAACTTGGTTTACGATCAGCTCACTATCACCAAATACTTGCAAATTCTTGATGCCTTTCTTCTTTGCCCAGTGCAGTCCATGAATTAAGGCTTCATACTCAGCTGTATTGTTTGAGCAAGAAAACTGAAAATGGAAGGCTGAGTAATACTTTGTACCTTGCAGAGAAATGAGCATAGCTCCTCCTCCTACACCTTGTCTACTCCTTGACCCATCAAAGAACAATTACCATACTTCATTCTTGTCTTTATGATCTGGCTTGGTGATGCTGGGGAGAGGTTGATTCTCTTCATGTAAACAATAAAATCCTAGCTCAGATTCTTCTATTTCTTGATAAGGATCAAAAGCATGCACCTTGCTTGCCCATTCATCAAGAGTCAAATCTGGGATGCTTCCAACGTTGGTGTCAGTTTCATCAGTGCTTGGATAATCCTCTTGATCAAACGCTGAATAGTTGGTATTGATTTGGCTTGGAGTGTAAGGCTCAATATGAAAGTTTGCAATAGGTTCAGATCTGATTGTGGCCTTAGTTCCATATCTTGTTCTGAACAACATGTGTGACCAATCCGCCGAAAGATAGCCTCCAATTTTAGCAGTGAAGTCTCTTGACAAGCATAATGCAAAGAGTGGTGGCAGGTCTATGACTGACACATCTTGTAACACTATTACGTTGGGACATGCGTGTAGTGTGAGGCTCAAACCTTTGATTACTCCAACCATTGTCACTGCTGTCCCATCTAATTACACTACACCCTTGGAGATGACTTCATATTGGAGTCGTAGCTGATGAGCTATTTTCTTGGGCATCACTGAGCTACTTGCCCCGGAATCAATCATGCAATTGTGCACCAACTTGTCTCCTATGATCAATGAAACATAAAATGGAGGGGGCTTCAACATTTTACCTTGCTGTCCTCCATGATTTCCTTCAGTCAAAAACATTTGTGAGTACCTTCTCTTGCATTTGGACTCGTTGATTTGAAGTTGACCAAGACTTCATGGTATCTTGTAGCAAATCTCTTTGGCACGGGATGGATAGTGATTCCCACATTGATATGTTTACATTTGTCTTCTTCATCTGATCAATGATACTGAATGGAGATGAAGTATCCCTCTGTTGTCCCTTGGCCTGCACATTCATTCCTTGCACATGGGCAGCAGCAACTGGCATTTGAGCTGGCTTAGAAGGTGGTTTGGGTTGTCCTTGTGTGTTTGGAACTGTATTTTGCTTACCAACACCTTGTGGAATGGTAGAAGGTTGTGGATCACTTGGAGCCAATGGTACTGTTCTTCACCCAAATTTCTCCTCTTTGACCTTGTGTTGGCTGCAACACTTTGAGAGGGTATTTGATTCATACCACAGAAATCTTCAGCCTGCCAATTGACAAGAGTAGTTTCGTTTGAAGATGTTCCTTGCCGAGGTGCTTCTTCACTACGACCCTCTTCATGGTCGGGCTCTTTATGACCCACCAATGGTCTCCTTAACATAAGAGCCTCGATTTAATGCACCGTTAAAGCACATTGATTGGTTATGTGGTGATCGCATGGGAAACACCAATCATATTCTTGGGCCATGTTATTTTGGACTGACACTAATGCTTTAGAAGAAGATACAACATTGGGGTTGTAGGGATGAAATGGTCTATTAGCGGGAGGCCTTACTTGGCTTTGATTTTGATTTGCAGCCTGAGCTGGTGACCTATTTTGTTGGTATGGGGGCCTAGCCTGGCATCCGTGCTTGAGGCGATACGGTCTAGAACTTTGATCTTGTTGTCTTTTGATAGTAACCAGCTCATTTCCCAAATTTTGCAATTGTTTCATGACCTCTTGGAGTTCATTTGAAGCACTAGATGATGAAGTAGAAGTCTCATTTGAACTTTGATTTCTAGGAATGGGAATAAGAGCCAAAGTGGGTGCTTGACTAGTGCTTGGATTTTCTAAGTTTGGATACAAGGGCATGGGAGGCCTAGGAGCCAGCTTACCAGCTTGAATAAGACATTTTTCGGCTCTAATGGCAATGCTATAAGCAGCAAGTAAGGTTGTGCCTCCCATAGATTGAATTAACATAGAAATATCAAAATTCAAAGCCTTAAGATAGTATAGAAAAGAACCTTCATTGTTGGCACCGATCGCCACCGGAATCCTATCCCAAGACCTTTGAAATCTGAAGTTGAAGTCAGTCAGCTGCTCGTTGGGGGCTCTCTTGATAGTTGTCAATTGTTCTAGTAGAGACAAATTGTCTTCCTTTTCCCCAAACTGCTCATGGAGAACTATGCATAATCGATTCCAATTTGTGATAGAACCACTCCAAGGCTCCTAAACCATTGCAATGCCTTCCTTTGAACGAAGATGCCAACAATTTGACAAACCACATCCATTTCATTTATCTCATGGATTGCAAAGACGTTAGCAATGTTCTTTGACATGATCACCAGAGTGGTATGATTTTCTCCAAAAAAATGGAACATTCTTCAATGCTGCAATTGGGCCGGATTCGTACATTAAGGGAAAGTGGGCTACTGCCGGTGAAATTACAAAGGGATTCGGTGGTTGAGCCATTCTCGATTGGTCCGAGAACCCTTGTTGATGTGAGAAAAGGTCTACCAGGTGGATGTGTAGAGAGAGTTCATTAGGTGGAGATGGTGATCTTTGAGCTCTTCTTCCCCTTTCTTTCTGCCCTCGGAGATAGGTGCGATAAACAAACAATCCTTCCTCCCTAGTTCTTGACTCCGGTCTCGTATTCTTCTCATAAATTTGCTAGGCTTGGACCGCTAAAACCAAGTGGATTATGTCTCTTTTGGAGTCATCGATGTGTAATTTTAAAGCTCCTTCAAAGTTGGAGCTACAACAAGTGCACATCGATCTTGTTGCAATGAAAGTGAAGACCTCTAATGTCCCACCGGCGTGCCAAAACTCATTAGTGGAAAATCACAAAGCACTTTAGATGTTGATCAGATTTCTAGTTTGATCATACTAGCATCTAGTGTGATTGCACAACATGGAATCCTTTCTCCAAGTGTGGGACTTGCAAAAATGAGAAAGGAATCTCTAGAGAAGGCTGGTTCCTATTCCTCTGTTCAGATGCACACGAAAATACAGAGGGTTTACTCAAAACCTAATCTAATCTTACCAAGGAGACATGGTAAGAAGATGCATAAAAATAAACCTAAGCTAATAGAGGTGATGCACCGAGGAATGAAGAACACCTATCTTGCCAATAAACACAAACCATTCAAATGTGATGCAAGATCATGCACATATAACAAAATTTGCAATGAAAGATCAGGAGGATGCAAATGAACACAGAGAGGGTTGAGAATCATCCACAGACATGCATTACTTGCTCCAAAGATAGATACAATACATTATAAAATGCCAAGAGACAAGATTGCATTACATTTTTAAATGGGAGGTTTGAACTCCACAAATTCACTGTTAAAGAGAAGAGAAGAGGGGGCAAAACAAGAATGTTCGACCTTTAGAAAGAAGCCCCTCCTTATAATTTATAGGAAGAATGAGAGAGGGAAGAGAGAGGAAATCTAGATCTACCCCAACCACTTCTAGGCTACATTTAATTCATCAAATTATGGCGGTAGGTGAGAACCCTAGCAAAAAAGCGGCAAACTGTATTTTGCATTTAAGCTGGTTGTTGAAACGTCATTTCTGGCCATTATCACGCACCAGATACATTTCTTGATTTTTTCTTTCCTAACTGAACCGAAATGCAAGATTGACCCTGGAATCATGTAGAGAATTTCACCAGCTTTCCATTGATATAAAGAACGTGAAAATCCGAGCTCTGGATCAAAAGTTATGGCGATCTGAAGATTTAGGGAAAAACAGGCCAAAACGGATCGGCGGGAAAATATTTGATTTTTTTCCTCGCTCTGCCACTTGGATGGCACATGTCAGGCTCGGATTCATCCGCGGGCTCATCCTTTGAAACTTTCTTTCAGGCCCTTCCTCAATTTCTTGCCACTTGGACACGTGGCACTATTTTATTGGCTCGGGCCTGAGGGGCGCACTTTGTCCTTCGAAAATTTGGTATTTTTCACTTTGGCAAAATTTTCCCCTTTCTCCCTCGTGCTCCGCCACTCAAGTGCCACATGGCATGATTTCATTGGACGTGGGCCCTTCCTGACCATTTCCCTTTTGTTTTTTGCCTTTGGAAATTTTTTTAAAATTTTCCCGCCGGGCCAATGAGGTGAAGACACGTGGCGAGATTCCATTCGTTGGCAGCTCTTTCAGCTTTTCGCGTCCCACGCGTCCCTTTGGCCCAACTGTCCCAAAATACCTGGACAAATATCTCTCGAACCACCCGATTCGGCCTTCCTTGTTCTTGTTTGGAGTGAAGACATGTGGCGAGATTCCATTTGCTCGGCTTTTTCAGCTTTTCGCACCCCACTCGCCCTTTTGGCCCAACTGTCCTGCATTTAAAGTCCCCTCGCTTGGCTGATTGGGCTGGTTCACGCCCTGTGTACTTCCACTGTATGTCCCAAACTGTCTGGGACAAATATCTCCAAACCGTCCGAAATGGACTGACTTGCGCCAAACCGGTCGATCCGTGTCCCGCGCATACCTTTAGCCCGGATGTCCCAAACCGCACGAAACAAGACTTAAGTAATTTTCTTCATTTTTTCAAATGTTCGGCTTTTTGCACCCGGTGTGTCCCCGATGTCCCAACTGTCCCTATTTGCTGCACGGACCGCCTGGCGGATTTTCGGCCGATTCGCGCCCCGACGTCCCAACTGTCCCACAGCACCGCCTAGACTAGGACTTAGCTAATTTTCTTCATTTTTTCAGCCCTACCTTGGTTTTTTGCAATTTTTTCACCTTTTCTAACTCATTGGGTTTTCTTCTTGGATGGGAGAGTTAGAAGGAAGCCGAGGGGGCCCTAAAAACATGATTTTGGGCCTCAATCAATCTACTTGCTCGAGACTCGAATAATGATGCATGTTATCAAAATTACCCCGGGGTGAATTTTGGATAACAGTCTTAGGGAGGACCTACAATAATCAATAGCAACAACAAAAACTAATGAACCTACATGGATTCCTAGAGATCCGAGTATGTTGACTCCCTTCACTTGACCTATTAGTTGATATTTCTTTTTCTTTTATTTTTGTAGCTTTCTAACTCATCGCTTTCTTCTTTTCCTCTTTCGCTCACAGACTAATGTGTAGGAGTTTCGGAGGTTATTCCTCGGGTATGTGTTGAAACCTTGCTGATTTCCTTAGGGAAGACTCAAGCTAAGATGACTGCAAACAATATAGAAACTAGTAGCCATTAGGCACAAAGATGTGTTTGCACCCATTTGGAGTGTAGTGGAGATCATGAATTCTCTCTCGTGCTCAGGTTTCGCATATGAGATAGCTAAGTGATTGATGAGGTAGAGTCACTCTCGCAGCGAGACCATATCCAATGGTCATCATCACGAGTAGTCCCACCATCTACTACATTCTTGACATCACAACCTCGGTAGAGAATCCTGGACACAACCATGCACCATCCTAGGGATCCCATAGGGATTGATAGGCCACTTTGGTCCTTTTAGTTTTTAGTTTTTGTATATCTCAGGGCTTATTGCAAGTTTTTTTACAATGCCTATTACATGATGTCATTGTACACAAACTCAATTTATTATGATATATATATAGAATCTTATTTTTTGTTTAGTAATTCATTATATCTGAGTTGAATTCTTCATGGTTTATTTCATATGTGTACTCTAGATGTTTAGAACATCCACTTTTTTATGCTTTTCAGAATATATGCAATGGATATGAATGCTAGCAGAATGGTTTTAATTTTGTATTTTGTAATGCTGATATATGATAATGCAAACACAATGTAATGGTGAACTCTAGTTTCTCTAAACAATTTTTGACACTTCGTATTGTTTTGGAAAAATGTGATGATAAAGTTATTATGATGTAAGGATGAACTTTCCCACTCGAACTCCACACAACCGGTAAAATATGAGGGATCAACACCAAGAGCTAGGAGGGGCATAAGTCACAAAGATATGTTGAATGGTAATTATGAGAGAAAGACAAGGATTTGGCAAAACCAAATTGAGATCCTACCACCTGACTCAATGAAAATTTTCTACATAGCTTAGAATGTGAATTTATTTCTAGTTTATCTAGAATTTGATCCGTAGATGGCCACTTGGTTGACAAAATATGGTTTTGAGGTTTTAGACTGTTTTTGGAATTTTGGACATCTAACTCACTTTGTTTTGATTTATGATTTCACTATATTTGAATGAACTACTATCAAATTTCTAAATTGATTAAGATACCCCTACACCTTTCTCCATGCTACCATTAGGAAGTATGGTCATCACCATGGACAAGGCATAAGTGAGTAAGGGAACTTCTCTCCTTTCCCAACCCTATGCCACTAGTAAGAAGTGTATGCTCAACACCGAAGGTTGGTAGGAAAAGCAATGTGTAAAATAAACTTTTATACCGATTTGCAATTGACAAGTTTATCTTGGACATTTTTTTTCAATGTTCATATTTACAAAGAGATGTATATGAGATAGATGTGACACAATGAAGCTTCTAAAATAGACGTAGATAAAGACACCTAATCTAGAAAACATTGTGAGTAGAGCTAAGTATGTAGGCCTTGGTATGGTTAATGTTAAAGCTTTTCTTTTCTTGTTTGAATTGATGAAATGATTTAGAAATAGTTGATGATACCACGAGGATTCTAAGATATAATGATTTGAATTCTTTGCCAATATTTTCAGAAGTTTTTAGAGATTGCTATAAGAATAAGTCCCTTGATTAAAAATTTACGAACTGGGCAAGTAGATGAAAATGCAGAGCAGATGAAGTATTGTACATGTGGAAATGCAGGTGAATCATGCATAATACCTCTTTAGGTGAAGAGAGTTGATGGATTCAAAAAAATATTCACTCTCTAGTGTACACAAGTGAAATGCCCCATTTTTGTAGTCTTCTATTACAAAATATGGATCCAACCTCTTGGACCTAAACCTCCTACCCTCACCGGTATTTTTTTCTATCCAGATATCAAGTCTTAATACCAAATCTCCCTCATATATTTCATGTTCATAAACCCTCTTATTATACTTTGGGAATATCCGGTCAACATAAGCTCTGTGTTGTTATTGGGTGTTAAGCCTAGCCTTATCAAGGATTTCTACTTGAGAGAGTCATGACTCTCGATAGTATTATTCTCCCAAAATTAATTGTAATGAGATGCAGAGACTAGGTATTTTTACTTCGAGCGATGGAATTGCTCCTGCAATGAATACTAAGGAAAAGGAGTTACCCCCATCAATATTCTTATTGAAATTTGATAGACCCATAAGGCCGGGTACAACTTTAAATACCAATCATGTTTGTTATCGTTGATTGTTTTAAGAAGAATGGATTGTTGATGTGAAATTACAACACCCCCTCAATAACCTGATTTTGGAAGGGGCATCCAGCAAGTAATCTACATAACATGGGACCATCTCTCAAATTGTGGGATGCGAACATGAGATGGTCCTCCGAAGAGGGCCGACTTCCTCTTCCTAATCCTAATGTTAAACTAATTTTAAGGAAGGAAATGTGACTATCTACTTATAATTAAACAATGCCAAGGAGACAGGGAGAGAGAGCATGAAAATAAAGAAATCCTATACCACGAGGTGATAACACCAAGAAACGGAGGTTTTTTTTTTAACACAATCTCAAATTCCTAAAATGGAGAGAGGTGAGTAATGGAGAGGATGGATAAGATGCATCACAGACCAAAGATAGAGTTCACACACACAACACTACTTCAAACCCATTAAACAAAGCTATTAGAACCTGCAATAGACATCGAAATATGCACAAGATATACCCCGAATTGATGAGAGGAAAGAAGAGACAATAAAATAAGGAAGGATGGAAAAATGCATCACAAAACATATTTTATTGCTCCATGAGTTCACACAATACATCATCAGTGGGAAAGAGGCAAGAAAATTCCATTACAAAGCAAAGAGAGGAGGCTTAAGCTCCACATTCAACCCTAGGGAGAAAAGAGAGAGGGGGAAAGAGAGAAAATGACAAAATTTTATAAAAATGCCCCCATTTAAAATATATAGGAAGAATGAGAGAGAAAGGAGAGAAGAACTCGAATCTACTTCAACCGCCCAAAAATAGCACTAAATTCACCTACAACAATGATGATGCGTTCTCTACCGTATAACCCATGCCTCCATTACTGTTCCTTGTTGGGAAAGAAAGGAAGCCCATACTTCATTATGGTGGTAGGTGAGAAGTGTGACAACCTCTAAAATGTCAAGTCGTAGTTAAGTAGCACACGCCGAGTCCTTTTTAAAAAGTCCTTTCTTGCTCAAATACGAGGTAATAGTCAAAATTTATGATCATTTCCAAACCGCTTTGGGTTTGGATTTTATCCATGCAAGATACGCGTGGAATCCCCATGCATTCTTAAGATTTTTCTACATTTTAGGGTCCTGGGAATGCGATGTGCCGACACTTGGAAATTTCTACAAGCCTCGCTTCTACTTCCTTTGTATTATGGCTTAGTCCCTTCTGCTTTGGTGAAGATACTATGTTTGACCCTAGACATGTGGAGGGCCAACACATGTTTGGGACTCGCCTTTGAATTTTAACTTTAAAGGTGCATCGAGATAACAAGTGGAGGCTTCCACTCGACTCTTATACTTTTCAAAGGCCAACGCAACTTTCTCAAGCCTTAGACATGTGGAAAGCCTACACTCATTTGGGGACCTTACTTCTGTCACACACTTTGATGTTGTGCCAATGAGACATGTGGAGGCCTCCGTTAGCATTTTTATAATTAGCCAATTCGGGGCTCTAGTGAACACTACCTTTCTTGGGCTTTTACCACATGGAGAGCATGTGCTCGTTTGGGACCCCACTTCTATCACACCTTTGAATTTTCCCTGATGAGACACATGGAGGCTTCTGCTAGCTCTTATAATTTTCAACGGCAGTGCAACTTTCTTGGGCCTTGGACACATGGAGATCCCACACTCGTTTGGGGACCCATTTTTTTTTTTACCTTTTGAAGGTGTACTGAGCTGACATGTGGAGGCTTCCACTAACTCTTCCCATGCTTAGCTTTTTCAACGGTCGCCTCAAATTTTCTTCATCTCTAACCACATGGAGAGCTTGTGCTTGTTTGGGAACTTACCTTTGGATTTTGTCTTTGAAGTTGTGGCTTGAAGATACACGTGGAGGCTTCAAATAGAATTTTTATACTTAGCCAATCTGGGCCTTGAGTGAAGAAATTATATGCCCCGAAATCCACATGGGGGTCAAGCACATCCCTAGGGTCTCTGCTTTTGTTGCACCTTTTTAAAATATGCTGAGATGACATGTGGCATGTTCTCGTGGCTGTTTTGCTTTTAATGCGTCGGGTCGAATCGCTCTGGGCTCGATTTTGACTTACCGAGATAGCTTTATTCATTTTTTAACTTGAGCTTTGGTATCCTTCAACATTTTTTTGTCCATCCACCTTCCATTTCCATTACTGAGCTTTCTTGTAACCTAATTTATTGGGATCGAATGTGAGTTTGTATGGATAAACATACCTTTCCATTTCTACTGTGTAAGGTTTTTCGGTTCAATTTTTCCCGAGGGGGAAAATTGAATAAAAATTTAGCGACTCGCAGGATAACCTACCTGCTAGGTGGAAAGATCAGTTGCCTTGTTGCATCCATTGGGCATGGAGTCACAAATGATAGCCTGATATCGATCTCGTCCTTGAAACTAAAACCAAAATTTTACAGTCTCTAACCCTAAACTTGAAACCTCTAGCCCGACTACTTACAACCTGTTGGCCTTTAACCTACTCTTTTACTTGCACTCTCAATTTTCATAAGAAAATATTGAAGGTGAGATTTCTGAGAGTAGAAAATTTTCTTGACCTGGATATTTCACCCGCTTGTGGAAATGGACTGTGTACAAGAAACAAAACACCACAACACACTATGTATAAAAGGGAAAGATCATACATGCCCCAAGTAGAACATACAGAGTGTGCACAAGCACTTCTTCTACTGAAAACAAACCTACCTACTCTACACTAACTAGAAGCAAAGGGAACTCAAACAAATCCTGCAACTGAAGGAGAAGTAGCTTCTCTTTCTTAAAATAGGTTGCCATGTATCCAATTTGGAGCTAAACATAACTGCTATTATGAGTGAAAATCTAACAAGAGGTTGATCCTCCACCCAAATCATCAAGGTATCAACTAGAAACAAGACAAATACCTCTTTTAGTTTCTCTACATTTGGATTAAAGAGGCATTAAAGCTGATCCTTGGTACTTTGAAACTCATCCTCATGCTTAGAAGTAAGCATGATTGGTTTTGGATTCTCCCTTAGTTCCAATAAAGCCAAGTACCTGATTGGGTAAGGTTTGATATGATGGATGTGCCCATTGTTCTAAAATTCAACTCCAAGAATGGAGTCTTCCTACGGACCTTCCTGAAAAAAGAGGCTACTTGCATGCTATTATTTTCTTTGCAGTGCTTCTGCAAGAAGTTTATCCTCTGCCTTGATGACTAGTATGCAATGTGTGTCATCTTTATTCCCTTCCTCCTTCTGTGGATAACATGGAAGATTCAAATCTTCTAACATTGGCTCCATTGGGCCTCTATGAAATGTAGGATGCTGCAATTGAATTCTCTCCTTTGTGACAACAGGCTCGTGTGCTCCTGGAAGGTGGATGATGGAGGAGAAAATGATGTGATCTCCTTGGGCTCCTCTCCATCGAAAAAATCCTCCAAGTTAGAAATACAATCTACCTCCTTGTTTCCCTACCGCGTGTACTCGACCTCCTTCGTGGTGTGCTCCTATTCTGTAACCTGATCACCATAGTTCCCCTCATCTTCAAACATGAAGTCTCGAAAGATAAAATTATTCTTTGATATTAGAGTTTGAAGTGGATGAAATGGGAGGAATAACCGAAGGTTCTTCAATGGCCTACTCTATACTTGAAACCTCTAGAACTGTATGATTCTCCTCCAAAACCAGAATGCACTCCTCTTTTGGATTTGGAGTAGCTCTTTCTTCCCTCGCTTATTCTATAACCGAAGCCTCCACCACTTGTGGCTTAACCTCAGCCTCTTCTGTGGACTTGACCATTAAAGGGATTTTATTAATCCGAATCTAAGAGCCAAGCTCACCAAGATTCTAATCATATCTTGTTTTCTTAGCTCTTCTTCTTGCTACTCCCCTTGACTACAATCTTGAGTTTCTTCCTAACATGGGCTCAGGAAAGTAGGAGGAGTGGTGGTTGGGGTTTCCACTAGTTTTTAATTTATTTGTGGTGGAGGGGAAGGTATTTCTTTTAGATCTTGTGGAGGGGACTTGGATTTGGAATGGAAAAGGGTAGAGCAATTAATATGGGATGGGAGACTAGAGGATGGAGAAGGGAAATCAATACTTGGGGAAAAAAGTGAGAAACTATACTCATGACACTATTGCATGATGATCTTGATTGAGAAAGAGGAAGAGAAAAGCTATGAGGTAGTGGACTTACCCATTGATAAGCTTGACTTCATGGTTGAAATGCTGCCCCAACTTGTCAATGGGTAAGTCCACTACCTCATAGCTTTTCTCTTTCTTCTCTCAAAGATGTGTCATGAGTATAGTTTCCACTTTTTTCCTGATCCACTGCTCTGTTGGGGCAGCATTTCAACCATGAAGTCAAGCTTCTCCTACGAGCTATAGTGTCTTGGAAAATGGCCTTCCCATGGACAAGGTGCCCTACAACCAATTCTGAAAGCCTTCATTTGTGTTGTAGCCCTGGATTAAACCATGTCAGCCTCCATTCTTTGAATCTTCTCCAACAGATCAGCATTCTCCATATAATTGTTATCATCATATGCATACCCTTGCTCTTGATAATCTCCATAGCCAAAATGGTTTTGACACTTTGCTCATATGGGTAAGCATGATGGTTGTGAATCTGATCATAATGCTGATTTGGAGGAGATGAGAAATACATTGGAGGTGGACTGCACTGTTGTTGCTACAAGTGTGAATTCCAAGATGGGAATGAAGTCATGATTGCACAACTTCATGGGATGGAAGAAGATGAAAGATGTGGAAAGAAGAATGGGTGGAAATGGATGAGAAAAGGTTTGAACTTTAGAGAATGGGTTGTTGACCAGATGGAGTCACTAGATGTGCTTTACATGTGCCTCCAAAGGCTGAATCTCACCAAGAACACATCAACTTGATGAAATGAAGTGGTAAGGTTCTTCAAACTTGTCCCACCGGGCATGCCAAAATTGTTGATGCAAAATTACAACACCCCTCGAATGGCCTGATTTTGGATGGGGCATCCTGTAATCTACATAACATGGGACCATCTCTCAAGTTGTGGGACTTGCAAACTTGATATGGTCCTCTGAGAAGGATGGATTCCTCTTCCTAATCGTAATGCTAAACTACTTCTAAGGAAGGAAATGTGACTATCTACTCCTAATCTAACAATGCCAAGGAGATAGGGAGAGAGAGATTGAGAGAGCATGAAAATAAAGAAAGCGTAAACTACAAAGGTGATAACACCAAGAAAAGGGGGTTTTTGATCATAATCTCAGCTTCCTGAAATTGAGAGAGGTGAGAAATGGAGAGGATGGAAAAGATGCATCACATACAAAATATAGAGTTCACACAGAACACCACTTCAAACCCATTAAACACATCTCTCAAACCTGCAATAGACATCAGAAGTATGCACATTATACCATGTAATGATGAGAGGCAAGAAGAGACAATAAAATAAGGAAGGATGGACAAAATGCATCACAAAACATATTTTATTTCTCCATGAGTTCACACAGTACATCATCAATGGGAAAGAGGCAATAAAATGCCATTACAAAGCAAAGAGAGGAGGCTTAAGCTCCACATTTGACCCTAGGGAAGAAAGAGAGAGGGGGAGGAGATAAAAATGACCAACTTTTAGAAAAATTACCCCTTTATAGTTTATAGGAACAATGAGGGAGGAAGGATAGAAGAACTCGAATCCTACTTCACCACCCCATTAACCAAAATAAGCTCACACTTTTTTTTGGTCAACTAACACCATTTTTCCCCTCTTGGTGCTTCAATCTGAATTTTTGTATATTTTAAGCACTTAATATCCCTTGAAATAATTTCAATTAGATAGGAAATTTCTTCCCCTTTCCATAAATATAAAGAAGTCCTTCTAACTCCTCATATTTTGCAAATAGCGGGTCAACAGGCCTTGGAAGGATTTTTGCCAAAAGTGGGCCGTGGGCCTAGGGAAGATTTTTTTGCCAATGGGAAAATTGTGGACCGGTAGGGTGGTGGGAGATATTTTGTCATTTTTACACTTTTCACAAAAGGCACAAGTATTAGTGTAGGCCCTTGGGCCTCGAGAAGCATTTCTTATGAAAAGTGGAAAATGCGGGCCAGCGGGCCCGGAGATGTCTTTTTGCCAAACTTGAAGAATGCGCAGCTAGTAGGCTCGGGGATGATTTATCTTGCCAAAACCGGGTCTCGTAGGGCCGCGGTGGAATTTTTCCCAAGTGTAAATGTGGGTCGATGGGTCTCATGGGAGACTTTGGAACTTTTACACTTTTCACAAAATGGCGTAGTTTTCAAGTGCAGCCCCGAGCTCAAGGGGTTCTCGTCGACCATTAAAAATTCATAGACCCACGGAGGGTGCCATGTGCCTCATCGGTGCAACTCCAAGGATAGAATCAAAATGGAGACCCCAAACAAGTGCTAAGATTCCATGTGTCCCAGGTCCGAAAAGGGACAAATTCGATAGTTGAAAAAGTCAAAATGGGGTAGAGCCACGGAAGGTGCCATGTGTTGATTTGACTCAACTTCAAAGATCAACTCAAGGTGGTTCCCCAAACAAGCACAGGCTCATTGCATGGTTAGATTCAAAACAGGGGAAAAAGTGGTCCCAAATTACCTAAGTATAAGAGGGTCAGTAGAAGCCTCCATGTGTCTCTTTAGCGTAACTTCCAAAATAAAATTATGAGTGAGTTCCCTAGAATGAGCGCGAATCCTCCATGTGTCGATCTGCACAAATTTAAGTGGCACGACCCAAAGTAGAGACTCAATTGAGCACTAAATCTCCACGTGTCTAGGGTCTAACATAGTCAAAAAGGGGGACAAAGGAGGCCTGAATCGGCTAAGTATAGAGAGCTAGTGGATGGCGCCATGTGTCTCATTGGTGCAACTTTAAGAGCATGACCCAAAGAAAGACTCCCAAAAGAGCACCAGACTTTCACATGTCCCAGGACCGAAAAGGGAGCAGGGTTGAAGAAACTAAGTAAAAAAGGTAATCGAAAGCCTCCACGTGCCTCATCGACACAATTTCAAAAATAAAATCTGGAGGTAACCCCCAAACGAGTGCAACCTCATCACGTGTCTAGAGCCTGAAAAGGTAAGGTCGACCATTGAAAATTTGAAAATCCTATAGAGCTCTCCACGTGTCTTTTCTGGGACACTTTAAAAGAAAAATCTGGTGGTATTTTCCAAATGAGTGTGAAGCCTCCACTTGTCTCAAGTTAGGCACAATGTCTCCGTCAACAAGAGGGACTCAGGTAGAACACAAAGGAAACATAGGAGCTGCAGAGCCGCCACATGTCATTTTGGTGCAATTTCAATTCCAAAAGGAAGGGGCTAAATCTTCATGACATGTGAGGATGCCATGTGGGTCTTGCATGGATAGAATATTTTAAATATTGTGAGCCCACGTTAACCTCCCGACCCTGATCTTTAGACAGCCATATCTTTCAACCGGGAGATCATTTGACCGAGGAAGGACTTTTTTGAAAGCTCTCAACATCGGCTTCACACTGCCACCATTAATGTTTCAGCCCAACATTTTCAAGGTTGTCAAATTCCCCACCTTCCTACATGATGAAGAATGGGCCTCTTTCTTGTATAGTAAGGGACACCGAAATGGGGGTATGGGTGTTACAAGAGACTTTTCATTATGGATGGTTGATTTAATATCTTCCATGGGTGGTTGGAGTAGAGTTCAAATTCTTCCCTCCTCTCTCTCTTATTCTTCCTATATATTGTAAAGGAGGGGCATTTTCTAAAAGGTTGGTCATTGTTTCTCTCCTTCCCCCTCTCTTTCTTCCTTAGGGTAGAATGTGGAGTCTAAGCCTCTTCTCATGGCTCTATAATGGCATTTTCTTGCCTCTTGCCCATTGATGATGTACCGTGTGAACTTATGGAGCAATAAAATTTGTTTCGTGATGCATCTTGTCCATCCTTTGCTTATTTTATTATATCTTCTTACCTCTCATCATTGTAGGGTATACCATGCATACTCTAATGTCTATTGTAGGTTTTGGGAGTTGTGTTTAATGGGTTTTGAAGTGGTGTTCCATGTGAACTTCATCTCTAGTCTATGTGATGCATCTTTCCATCCTCTCCATTGCTCACCTCTCTCCACTTCAGGTGGTTTGATTTGTGATCAGCCACTTCCTTTTCTCATTGTATCACCACTTAGTATAGGCTCTCTTTCACTCTCTCTCTCTCTCCATGTCCCCTGAGAATGGTTATATTAGGATAGATTAGGTTTCATCTACATTGGAGTAGCTTGTGGCAGGTAGTTAAGGAAGTAGGAACTGACCTTCTCTATAGGTCCATCTCAAGTCTACAAGTCCCACAACTTGAGAGATGGTCTCAAGTTGTGCAATCACACCAAATGCCCACTCGATATTAGAACATTATGGGGTGCTTTGTGATTTTTTAAATCAATAGTTTTAGCACACATGGGACATCACGAGGTTATATTATTTCATCTTTCCAAGGTGTCTCATTATTAACTACAAATTTTAAACTAGCATTATCTTCAACAATTTTGGCACACCCGGTGGGACTAGTCTCAAGCACCTTATCACTTCATTTCATTAAGTTTATGTTTTCATGGTGAGATTCAACCTTTTAAGGCACATGTTTTAACATGACTGACGACTCCATCTGGTCAACAACCCATCCTTTGAGTTGCATACCTTCTTCCCATCCATTTCCACCCATCTTCATTCATATTTATTCTCTTTCCACATCTTTCATTTCTTCCATCCCATGAAGTTGTGCAATCATGACTTCATTTCCATCTTAGGGATTCACACTTGCAGCAAAACAAGTGCAGTCTACCTCCAATGTATTTCCCAACTCCTCCAGATCAGCATTATGATCAGATCTAGAACCATTATGCTTACCCATATGAGCAGTGTCAAAACTATTTTGGCCAAGGAGATTATCAAGAGCAAGGGTGTGCGTTCAATGGTGACGGTTATTGGAGAATGCTGGTTTGATGGAGAAGATCCAAAGAATGGAGGCTAGCATAGTGCATTCCATGGCTACAACATAGATGAAGGCATTCAAGATTGGTTGTAGGGCACCTTGTCCATGGGGAAGCCCTTTTCCAAGACATTACAACCCACCAAGAATATTGACTTCATGGTCAAAATGTTGCCCCAACTTGCGCAATGGACTGAGGAGATTGAGGCTTATGAGTTGGACACAAGACAACCTTGTCAATGGGTAAGTCCACCACCTCATAGCTTTTCTTTTCCTCTTCCTCAATTAGTATCATCAGCAGTAGTGTCATGAGTCTAGCTCCCCATCTTCTTCCCCAAGTGTTGATTCCCCTTCTCCATCCCCTAGTCTTCCATCCCACCTCAATTCTTCTACCCTTTTCCCTTCCAAGTAGTCATCCCCTCCAAACAAACAAGAAGTTCCACTTCCCTCACCACCACAAACAATTACAAATCTGGTTAAAACCCCATCCACTCCTCCTCTTTCCTTCCCAATTCCATGTGGGGAAGAGATTCCAAAGACCTAGTCAAGGAGAACAACAAGAAGAGGAACCCAACAAAGAAGAAATGATAGAAAATATGAAGAGTTGGGCTACTAGATTTGGGTTTACAAAGATCCCCTTGATGGTTAAGCCAACAAAGGAGGTCAAGGTTGAAGAGCCAGTGGTGGTTGAGGCTGAGTTTGTAGCAGAAGAAGAACAAGAACAAGAGGAAGAAGATCAACAATTTGTTTTCTCTGAATGCAGTGTCCATAATGGAACTTTTTCTGAAGAGGATGTTGATCTAATCCAAGCTACACAACTAGTTAAGAAGAAGAACAACAGCTCCAAGTCCCATTGAAGAGGAGCAGCTGGGAGAGATCAAATTAGAGTTGAGGCCACTTAGTGAAGAAAGCATTATTGAAGATTTTTTTTAGTTTCATTTAAGGGCTCACATGATTTGATTATAAACCCATGATGGGAAGGACCATATTGGGAGGCTCTAAGTGTGTTACCATAAAAGAACCTTCAGCTTTTCCTCCCACTTCATCCCCTTCGAGCTCATGTATGTTTGAAGAAGAGTTTTATCTTTCAAGTTCATGTTTGAGGATGAGGGGTCCCATGGTGGCAAGTTTCCATCAAGAGGACACCATGGAGGAGCATCGAGCTGCATGCCTTAAGGGTACAACAAGGAGGAAAATTGTCTATCATACTTGGGATTTATTGATTTGATAGAGAGAGCATATCCAGGAGATAACATCATTTTCTCCTCCATTATCCACCTTCCAAATATGAGGCTTCACTGAAGGATAGCATTCAAGTACAACAACTTATTCATAACAGCCCTCTAGAACCAAGGTTGGAAAGATATAAATCATCCATGTTTTTCACAGGGTGATTTGGAAGGAAACCCAAAGGAGGATGTCATCATCTCTCTCACACCATCCACTGGAGGAAGGTCCACAAAAGGAAGACTCCATTTTCCTCCCATTTCAAATTCAGAACCATGGGTAAATGTCAAGGACTATTTTGACCATGCGAATCAAGTACTTGGCTTCAGAATGAAGGAGCCATGGTGAGAAAGCCAAAACAAGTCATTCCCACTTCGGATGAGGATGAGTAAATGTAAAGTACCAAGGATCAGTAGAATATCTCTCATCTTGAAATCCAAATGAAGAGAAACTAAAGAGAGGAATTTGTCTTCCTTCCAATCCACACCTTGATTATTTGGGTGGAGGATCGACTTCTTATCAGTTTTTCACTCATAGAAGTAGCCATATTCAGTGTCAAATCATTTGCATGGATGTCCCTTTTTGAAAAGGGAAACTACTTCCCCCTACCAGGTTGTAGGATTTGTTTAAGTCCCCTTTCTCTCTCGGTTAGTGTAGGAGTTAATTTAGTTTTGGATTTCAGTTCAGAAAAGTGATTTTACACACTTTGTATGTTCCAGTTGGAGCATGTATGATTTCTAGTTTTGTACATATTGTGTTGTGGTGTCTTGTTTAAAACAAGTCATTGCCCAGTAGCATTTGGTGAGGTCAAATCTAGTTCAAAGCACCAGGGTAACCATGGCTCATGGATCGAATTTTCAAAGCTTAGATCAGGTTTTTATTTACCAAGAAGAATCCATGCTCATATGGATGCTTCAGGAAACTCTTGTCAGTGTTTTCACCTACAGCACTTGATCCCCATGTCAGTCGCCATTTTGCAAAATGCTATTTTAGGTCAAATAACACCATTTTCCCCCTCTTGGTGCTTTAATCTGAATTTTTGTATATTTTAAGCTTAAGCTCACCTGAAAGCATTTTTGTCAGATAGGAAATTTCTTTCCTTTCCTAGAAATATAAAGAAGTCCTTCCAAATCCTCCTATTTTGCAAATACAGGGTTGGCAGCCTTTGAAGGATTTATTACAAAAAGTGGGCCGATGGGCCTAGGGAAGATTCTTCACCAATGGGAAAATTATGGACTGGTAGGTGTGATAATTTTTCATTTTTACACTTTT
Organism: Taxus wallichiana var. yunnanensis; assembly: GCA_018340775.1. Taxonomy (NCBI): domain Eukaryota; kingdom Viridiplantae; phylum Streptophyta; class Pinopsida; order Cupressales; family Taxaceae; genus Taxus; species Taxus wallichiana. Next base: position 816,311,240 of record CM031243.1, on the reverse strand, counting down.
CACAAAAGGCACAAGTGTAATTGCGGGCCCACGGGCTTGAGAAGGATTTCTTATGAAAAGTGGAAAATACGGTATCGATGGGCTTGGAGATGTATTTTCACCAAAAAATGGAGAATGCAAGCTGGCAGGCTCGAGGATGATTTCTCTTGCCAAAAATGGGTGATAGGGGCCCCCAAAGTAGATAATGGGCTGATGGAAGTCTCGTGAGGGCTTTTTAAACTTTTACATGTTTTGCATAATTCCACATTTTTCAAGTACGGGGCCGTGAGCCCGCGAGGCTCTCATTGGCCATGTTGAAAATTCACAGACCCACAAAGGGTACCACATGCCTCATCAGCACAACCTCAAGAATAGAATCCAAAATGAAGACCCCAAAAAAGCACCAAGCTTCCATGTGCCCCAGGTCTGAAAAGGGACAGAGTCAACAGTGGAAAAGTCAAAATGGGATAGAGCTAGCGGAGGGTGCCACGTGTCGACTCAGCATAAGTTCAAAGATCAACTCCAAAGGAGGTTCCCCAAAAAAGCACAGGCTCGCTGCGTGGTCAAAGTGAAAACAGGGGAAAGAGCGGGCCCAAATTGACTAAGTATAAGAGGGTCGATGAAATCCTCCACATGTCTCTTTGTCACAACTTCAAAAGTAAAATTCAGAGCGGGTTCCCTAAATGAGAGTGAAGCCTCCACATGTCAAATCGATGAAAATCCAAGGGAGACTCAAGTGAGCATCAAATCTCCATGTGTCCATGGTCCAAAAGAGTAAAAAAGGGGGACAGAGCATGCCCAAATTGACTAAGTATAGAGAGCCAGCAGACGATGCCACGTGTCTCATCGACACAACTTTAAAAGCATAACCCAAAGGAAGAATCCCAAATCAGCATGGGCCTTCCACATGTCCCAAGCCTAAAAATGGAGTAGGCTCAAATTGTTTAAGTACAAAAGGTAAGTAGAAGCCTCGACATGCCTCATCAGCACAATTTCAAAAAGAAAATCCAGAGGGCCCCCGAACGAGCGCAGATGTGCCACGTGTCTAGATCTAGAAAAGGTAACATCGGCCATTGAAAATTCCAAAATCTTATGGAGGTCTCCATGTGTCTCATCTGCACAACTTCAAAAACTAAATCTAGGGGAAGTTTCTTAATGAGCATGAAGCCTCCACATGTCTCAAGTTAGGCACAATGTCTCCTCCAACAAGAGGGACTCAAATAGAACACAAAGGAAATAGAGGAGCCCGCGGAAGGCACCCAATGTCAGTCATCACAATTTCAAGTGTGAAAGGAAGGGGCTGAATCTTCCTGATGCGTGAGGTTTCCATGTGGGTCTTGCACAGATAGACTCTTTTAAATATTGTGAGCCCATGTTAAACATTTGGCCCTGATCTCCAGACAGCCATAAATTTCAACTAGGAGATCGATTTTGAGCGAGGAAGGACTTTTTGGAAAGCTCTCAACATTGGCTTCTCACCTGCCACCATTAATGTTTTAGCCCAAAATTTTTTAGGTTGTCGAATTCCCCATCTACCGCCATGATGAAGAATGGGCTTCTTTCTTACCCAATAAGGGACATCGATGGGGGCATGGGTGTTACAATCGAGACTCTTCATTATGGTAGGTGGATTTAATACTCTTCCAGGGGTGGTTGGAGTAGAGTTTGAATTCTTCCCTCCTCTCTCTCTTATTATTCCTATATATTGTAAAGGAGGGGAATTTTCTAAAAGGTTGGTCATTTTTCTCTCCTTCCCCCCTCTCTCTTTCTTCCTTAGGGTAGAATGTGGAGTCTAAGCCTCTTCTCATGGCTCTGTAATGGCATTTTCTTGCCTCTTTCCCACTGATGATGTACCATGTGAACTTATGGAGCAATAAAATATGTTTTGTGATGCATCTTGTCCATCCTTTGCTTATTTTATTATCTCTTCTTTCCTCTCATCATTGCAGGGTATACCATGCATACTCTAATGTCTATTGCAGGTTATGGGAGCCTTGTTTAATGGGTTTCTAAGTGATGTTCCATGTGAAATTCATCTCTGGTCTGTGATGCATCTATCCATCCTCTCAATTTCTCACCTCTCTCCACTTCAAGTGGTTAGATTTTTGATCATCCACTTCCTTTTATAGTGTATCACTGCTTAGTGTAGGATATTTTTCACTCTCTCTCTCTCTCTCCTTGTCCCCTTGGAATGGTTAGATTAGGATAGATAGGTTTCACCTACACTGGAGTAGCTTGTGGAAGGTAGTTTAAGAAGTGGGAACCAACCTTCTATGGAGGTCAATCTCAAGTTTTGCAGGTCGCATAGCTTGAGGGATGGTCTGATGTTGTGCAATCACACCACATGCCCCACTCAAATCTCAGGACATTCGAGGGTGTTTTGATTTTGCATCAACGCACCCCAAAAGAGCATTGAATTTTTCTACAATAATGATGAGTTCTACTACAAAACCCATGCCTCCACTACTGTTCCTTGTTAGGCAAGAAAGGAAGCCCATACTTTTATGGTGGTAGGTGAGAAACCTGATAGCCTCAAAAATTTCCAGTCGTATTTGAGTAGTAGACATCAATAACTTTCCAAAAATTCCTTTATTTCTCAAATTTAAGGTTCCAGTCGAAAGTTATGATCATCTCCAAACTGGTTTGGGTTTGGATTCTATTCGTGCAAGATCCACGTGGAAGCTTTGTGCATTCTTAAGATTTTGCTTCCTTTTAGGGTCCTGGGAATGCGACGTGTCGATACTTGGCACCATCTCGTGAGCTTGCTCTACTTCCTTTTGTTTTTACTTAGTCCCTTCTATTTGGCAAAGATATTATGTTTGACCCTAAACACGTGGAGGGCCAGCACACGTTTGGGAATTTCCTTTTGATTTTACCTTTGAAGGTGCGTTGAGTTGCCACATGGAGGCTTCCGCTAACTCTTAGAATTTTCGATGGCCGGTGTAACTTTCTCGGGCCCTACACACATGGAGAGCCTATGCTCAATTAGGGACCCTACTTCTATCACACCGATGAGACATGTGGAGGCCTCCGCTAGCCTTTTTATACTTATTTGATTTGGGCCTCTAGTGAACACTACCTTTCTCTAGCTTAGACCACGTGGAGATCCTGTGCTCATTTTGGGGCCCCGCTTCTATCCTCTAGTTGTGCCGATGAGACATGTGGAGGCTTCCGTTGGCTCCTAGAATTTTCAATGACCGGTGTAACATTCTCGAGCCCTAGACACGTGGAGATCCTGCGCTCATTTGGGGACCCGTTTTTGTCATACCTTTTGAAGGTATGCTGAGCCGAATGATACGTGGAGGATTTTGTTGGCTCTTCCCATACTTATAATTTTCAATAGTCGGTTCTACCTTTCTTGGGATCTGACCATATGGAGTGCATGCACTCATTTGGGAACCTTCCTTTCGATTTTATCTTTGAAGTTGTGCCAAAGAGACATGTAAAGGCTTTTGTTGGCCTTTTTTATACATAGCTTATTCAGGCCTCGAGTGAACAAATTATATGTGCTTGAGATCCACGTGGGGGTCAAGCGCATCCCTAGGGTCTCCACTTTTGTTGCACATTTTGAAAGTGTGTTGAGATGACATGTGGCACCTTTGGTTGCTCTTTCACTTTGCTTTGAGTTGACTCACTTTGGGCTCTATTTTGACTTACTGAGTTATCCTTTTTCATTTTTTTACTTGAGCTTTGGTATCCTTCAACATTTCTCACGTTGGCCGTCCACCTTCCATTGTAATTGTTGAGCCTTCTTGTAACCTAATATTTTGGGATCGAATGTGAACTTGCACTACTGAACCAACCTTTCCATTTTTCCTATGCAAGGTTTTGTCTAATGGATTTTTCCCGAGGGGAAAAATAGGATAACATGGATTTCAACGTTTTATTTTTTGCCTCATCCTATCCATTTTCCTGAGGTTAATAAAGAGAAACCGTGTGATGATTCATCTTGAATTTATTACATACTTCATATACCTCTTCATTCTTTAAAGACATCCAATTATCAGAGATAATGACTTGTAGGACATCGTACCTACAAATGATTTGGTTCAGAATGAACTTAGTGATTACAAAACCCTGTATTGTGGTAAAAGGAATGGCCTCTACCCACTTTGTGAAATATTATGTGGTCATGATTATAAAGTTATGTCCGTTATTTGATGAGGGAGAAAAATTCCCTATAGAATCTATACCCCACGTGGAAAGGGCCATGATGTCGTAATTGGTTGTAGAGCCTGTTCCGGTATATGGATCTCATGGGAGAAATCTTGGCATTTATGCAACTTGTGTACAAACTCTAATGTGTCATGCTATAATGTGGGCCAAAAGTATCCCATCTGATGTATCTTCCGAGAAGTGACATGGCCTCTAAAGTTACCTCCACATACTCCACTATGTGATTCATAAAGAATCTTATCAGATTATTTTTTGTTAACGCATCTTAATATTATTCCATCAAAGGCCCTGTGATAGAGAACTTATTCAAAAATCACGTACTTAACGATGATAATGCGTAAGTGTTCCTTTTTTGGGATGTAACCCCTTCAGGTATGCCTTGTCCACAATGAAATTGATTATGTCAGTGTACCAAGGGAACATAGTGATTGGGGACTTGATCTCTACATGGTAAACACACTCATCAAGAAATTCTAGATCAACTAGGTCACCTCACCATTGGGTTATCAACTAACCAATCTACAATAATTTTTCCTTTTACAGACTTCTAATTAACAAAGGTCAACTCAAATTCACCCATTAGCATTATAAAGTGCCTGAAATTTTTAGATAGTGAACCTTGACTTAGATAAGTCTGCAAATGATTGGTTTTGACTATCAATCTTGTTTCTATGTTTAACATATAATGTCCTAACCTTTTTTTTGTAAACACTATAGCTAGAAACTCATTTTCTTCCTACATGTAACGCATCTCGTAATCAAGAAATGTTTGAATTATAAAATATATTGCATGCTCATGCTTATTATCATCTTCCTGAGATAACATGCAAGATAGTGAGACATCCATTTTCCTTGAATATTGAATGAGAGGCCGGTCTGACCTAGTAGGTATAAGTGTAGGTGGAGAGAGTAAGATTTGTTTTATTGATTCAAATGCCTCATTGCATTCTTCTATCCAATCAATGTAATAATCCTTCTTTAATAAATTGTTGATTGGATGAATAACAAAGGTTAGATCAGGGATAAAACATTAGGTTGCACTAAGTTTCCCAAGAAAAGACATTACGCTAGATTCATTTGATGGTGGGGTCATCTCCAGTACTGCTCGGATTTTGGCCTGAGATACATAAATCCCTCATGAAGATATGATGTATCCAAATAATTTTCCTCCTATTACACAAAATACTTATGTTTTTGGATTCAACTTGACACCATATTCGATTAACTAAGAGATAATGATGTGAAGCACCCCGGGGTGATAACAATTTTTCTAGCTTTGGCTAAGAGGTCATCAACGTAAGACTCCACAATCTTGTAGATAAGATCATGGAAAATATACATCATGGAACATTGGTAAGTTTCCCAAGAATTATTTTACCAAAATGGCATGAAGACATAACAATAAGTTCCCCAAGGAGTAATGAAAGTTTTCTTATTCTGATCCTCCTCAGAAATCCTAGTTCGGTTGTATGTCAAAAACCCATCCATGAGAGACAAAACTCATAATAAACTATCACATCAACAATAACATCAATGGAGGGTAGTGGGAAATCATCCTTGGGACACCACTTTGTTAATGTCCCAAAATTCAATACAAATGTGGATCTTCCCATTCTTTTTGAGAACATGAACGATATTAGACACCCATTGAGAGTAGTCAACTAGTTTCATGAACCCTACTTGGAAGAGTTTCGTCACTTCTTATTTCAACATAAGAGCCACCATTGGCTTCATAGGCCTTGAATTTTGTTTAATTGGTTTGGCATCTGGCTTGGTGATGAGGTTATGAACCGTAACATTAGGAGAAATTCCTGTGATTTCTGTGTAATTAAATCCAAAATCTTTTGAGTATTATTTGAGAATCTACCTATGTACCTCTATTTCCCCTGGAGTTAGAGAGGATCCCAACTTCAGAATTCTTGGTTCTTCCTCCATCCTAATGTTTATATCGATATTTCCCTTGATTAAGGAGGCATTAAATTCCTCAAACTTAGTTGGGGCTGGAGGTAACTCTAAATCCCCTTCTTCTCCCACCTCATAAATTTCAAGACCTTCCTCAAAGGAAGACTCTATCATGGGATTTCCAAAGTAGGAAGAAGAATGTGGGATAATGGAGAAGTCAACCTTGTGATGAGAAAGGTACAATTCCGCGTAGGCGTTCAAATACCCAAGACTTGTTTTATCATTATCAATGTGGTATAAAATTATAGAATCATCCTTGGCTTCTATGTGTGTCAACATCGGGATTACCGGTATTTTGTGAACCAAAGGTTCAACATGCACCGATACCGTGAAACTTGTATCTTCTAACTCACTATTTGGATTGAAGCGGGAAGTAGTGTTATCCAAAATTCACCCCTCAAGGTAATTTTGATAACATGCATCAAAATATTCAGTCCCGAGTAAGTAGATTGATTCAAGGCCCAAAATCATGTTTGGGGGTCTCTTTGGTTTCTCTCTAACTTCCCCATCCAAGGAAAAAATCCAACGAGTTAGAGAAAATTGAAGAAATAAAAAAATGGAGTCATGGGCTTGTTTTAATGCATTACGGGTCTAGAGTTTGTGGGTCGTACTCAAAGCGGGTTGTATCGAGGTTTGTCGTACTGAGTTTGGGACCGAAATACAATTTTTTTAGCTAAGTCAAAACTTTTTGTCTCGGGGGTCCGCGGAAAGTTGGGATGTCGGTGCGTGTGGGATGCGAATCGATCGATTTGCCACAAGTCATTCTATTGCGGGTGGTGCAGAGATTTTCATCTGGGACAGTCGGGACAAAAGTACGCGTGGGACGCGCAGCAAAGGAGAAAAGGCCACAAAAGGGGACAAGGAAGCCCAAATCGGTCGATGTAGAAGAATGTGTCTAAGACAGCTGGGACACGCGGACCTGATTTTTCCACAATATCCGCAACTCAAAGGAAAAGTCAACGTTTGACTCCCAAAACTTCAAACGGCCATAACTTTTGACTCCGAGCTCCATTTTCACAAAATTGGACTTTCTAGAAAAGCACGACGCGTCCTCTACGCCAAAATTGGATTTATTAATTTTAATGAGGGTAGATATATTTAAGTAAAAGAAACATATTCAGCTCCAGTCAGTTAATGCTCTTTCCCGTCAAATGACAGAAAACATCTGCTATACCCAAAATAGCGGCTTGCACTCAGAAGGTCATAACTTTTGCATTCAACAAAATCACACAAAATTGGTACCATTGGAATCATGTCTCTGAGCCCGATGAAAATAAATCAAGAAATTCCATATTAGAAAATAAATTGATGGGGATTTTCTATAAAACATGGCCGGATTCATGACAATGTTTTATTTAGTGGTTAGGAGTGCAATTAAGAGGCATGGTCATCATTCTTTCTCTGTTGAAGCACCTGGACTATATGGAGAGAATATTTAAAGTAACATACAATCATTTCACTCCATTTAATTTCTCTTACAAGTTTTTTAAGGATAGATTTCGGGATTTCCATTTCCCCTTCTCTCTCTCTTCTCATTTTTCTATAAATTGGAGTGTTGGGCTCATTATAAAGGGAGATTTTTTTAGTAGCAAAGCTCTGTCAATGTTGATTTGTGAAGCCAATGTCCTACAAGCCCTTATTTTGGACTCCTTGCATGGTGATCTAGGCCCTTATCTTGTAACAGATTGAACTGTGCATATCATGAAGCAATAAAATATAAGTTTGTGGATGTATCTTCCCCTGCTGTGTTTTCTTGCATTCTTCTTGCCCCTTCAACCTTGATTACAAGTGTATTGTGTCTATATTTATACTCTTAAAAGGATCCATTATTATGGTGCATGTATGAAACATTGTTGTGAATGCATTTTCAGATTGTGGAGAACTATTATCACCCCTTCTAGTATGCACTTTACTCCTAGTTTTCACACATTGGAAGGCTACTCTCACACCCTTCATTTTTAGTGTATCACCACTTTAGTGTAGGCTTTAATTATATGTATTCTCTCTCCTTGTTCCCTTGGAAAGTTAGATTATAATAGTTAGTTTACCCTACATTAGAGTAGATTGTGGCAGGTAGTTTAGGCTCAAGAACCAGCTTTCTCTGGAGGTTTATCTCAAGTAGAAAGTCTCACAACTTGGAGATAGTATCCATGTTATCCAATAACATCGTGAGTTGAAGTATATGCACTTGTGTAAACATAAGGGTGCTGTGATTCAATGATAACAAGTATAAGTTATTATAGAGTCCACAAGAAGGCTTTGTTCTTGTGGAATTAATTCAATCGATATGACATCAAAAACCTTTTTCAGATTATGCACTACCATTTTGTAGATCTGTAAATGTTTATCCCTAGTCTCATATACCTCAGATACTTGGTTTGTGACCAGTTTAGAATCCTAGCACTCTAATGTTTCTAGCACCCATCCTTTTGGCTACAATGAGGCCAAGAAGGAGGGCTTCATACTCAGATCCATTATTTATAAACTCAAAGTTTAATTTGAAGGTGAATGACATAATATTTTCCTTGGGAGAGGTAAGGATCACACTTTCCCGGTGCCAAAATGACACCTTCCTCCATAAAAATGGAGAGTACAACAATTACTTGGAAAAATAGATGTAGGATCATTCTTTGTATATTCTTTCTTTTCTTTTGTTACTTCCACCATACAAAATCCATCTGCTTGAAGAGAGCCAAGTCCTAGGGCATGTCCTATGCCCAAAGAATCAAATGGGAGGAGAATAGGTAGATCCTTCTCCAACAACTCGAAACTTTTTCCTTTGGTTCCTAATGATACTATCTTTATGATGATGGTTTCATCCTTAACCATTGGAATACCCTCGATCAATCATGTGACTTCTAACTCTGTTGTTGGCACCAGTTTTGTTTCTGGTTTTCAACCAACTTGTTTGCTAAGTTTATTTGTTGGAAGTTTGAACTCAGAATAGACTTCTGGTCTCTTCTTTAAATTTTCTAGGTGTATATTGAAAGGTTTTGGGTCACCTTACGCTATGATGACCTTCCCTAAGCACATGAATATCACTTCCTAAAACAACTTGGAAGGGATTGCCTTTATGTGTTGTATCCATGGGTGGTCGAGAATCATATTATAGTTGGTTTCCTGATCTATAATATAGAATTCAGTGAGAAATGTCTTGGTTCATAAGGTAATGCGTAACACTATGGTCCCTATCAAATTTTCTTTAAGGCTGTCATAACCCCTTAGTGTATTTCGTGTTGAGAAACTATTTATTTCTCTATATCCTAGTTTTTGGAGGAAAGTGAAAGGGAATATATTAACTACTGCCCCATCATCCACCATCACACATTACACATAGTTATTGTAGATCCATACTTGTAAATGCAAGGTTGGGTCACCTCTACGTGCAATTTTGGCATCCGTTGGCATTTTTCTTATGTCGAACACAAACCCATCATCCCTCTTTGACTTCCCAAGAGGGTAGACATCAAATTATATGTGGTTTACTTTCACTTCTGGAGGAGGAGTAACATTGATCAAATGATCAATACTCAATGCTTCTAAAAAAGAAAATCTATTAGCAGGGGAGTTCTTCAACGGATCTAAGAAGGAAATGTGAGGAAAGGTCTTCGTTAAGTCATTGATTAAGTCATATGCTCTTACTAGTTTGGAAAGTGTTTGTTGGATGTCCTATGCCATGGTCGTAAATGGGTATTAGCTCTCACGAATAATCCTTAGTTCTTGTGACAACGTTAATATGAGGTTCGATGTCCAATTTTACTAATCCCATAATTTTTGTTTGTTTGCAACCATCCAAGGGAGGTGCCACTTGTGGGTTTGATGAAGTTGAGGATTCATGATTGTTGCTTCCTATTACAATCCCTTTGTTTGAACCATTGGGATCTATGGTACCATCTTTTGGGCAAGTAGGGAGAGGAATGTTAAAGATCCTCACTTGTGTGTTCTGAGGAGAAACCGGTCTTGCATACGTGTTTTACGTTGGTGTTGTCAGATTTTCCAAAACAATGTCTATAAAGATTTGTCTTTGGTCTTCTGGAAAATGTTGTAGAAATTTGTTGTAATTGTGGCATGTTCTAGCGTCATGCTTACGGAACCTATGAAAACCGCAATAAAAATCAGTATTATAATCTCGAGGTCTTTGGTTTGCATACTGCTGTGATCTGAAACCACGATCATTGTTTAATTGCAGATTGTTATAATCAAAATTTGGGAACCCTTGCCCTTGATTTTGGAATTGGTTTGCATACCCACCATGGTATTGACTAGGGACTTGATTCGAATTGTCTTTGTTGTTAAGCCAGATGTTGTTCTTGAGGATGATTAAATTCCACAACGTTGACTGAATGTGAAAAGGTATTATTTCTTTGATTATTTCCATTCATATTATTGTTGTTTTTGGTAGGGTTTTTATTGGGAGAGATAACAACATTGGTTTTCTTTGGCTGATCGGTAACACCACCATTTGTAACCCCACGATTCTTATTAAGGACCTTTGGTCCCTGATTTTTTTCTTGTTGTTGGAGTAACCAGAGTTACCTTGGTTAAGACTAAATAACCTCCCATTTGTTCTGTAGGTATTACGACCATTGTCTATAGTTGCTTGACCAATTCGTAGAGTTCCCTCTAGTACGGCTTCATAGCTCCTTAGTGGGAATTTTCAGACTTCTTCCTTTGTCTCCCTCTTAAGGGAATGAAGAAATAAGTCACAAAGTTTTGTCTGATCCATGTTAGGAGTGTTTATAGAGGAATAAATGACCTTCCTCAACATTTGAATGAAATAAGAAACATATTCATTGTGCTCTTGTTTGATATGAAGGAATTATGTCATTCCTATCCTTAGAAGTTTTTCCATATCAAAATCCTTAATAAACTATGACACAAGTTTCTTGAAGGAGTTTATCAAAGCCTCCACTATCCTGTAATACCAATCGAGAGTGATACCTTCTAATGTCTTAGGGAAAATATTTGTAACAATTACATCCCACAGAGCAACTCTCGAATGGCCATTGCGTAAGATTTGATATGTGTGTTAGGATCTCCCTCCCCTTTGAACTTCGGAAGATTAGGAAAAGGTCTTGGGAGCATGACATTCTATATGGAGAAGTATAGAGGCTCCTTAGGATATTCAGAATAGGTCCTCATTGCGTATGTTTCAACCATTCAAGATCCTTGTTGGGGAGGTGGAGGTTACATCGATTGTTTAAATGCTGCATTATATACATTTGTTGGGGCATAAAGAATCCCATGTGGCCGACCATATAAACTTGGACAAGTTTATAAATCACCTTGTGGTGATTTAGAATACATGTGTATGTAAGGGGGTTGATTGTTTTGATACGGATTTGAAGGCACAAATCCAGGGAATGTTGCACTTCTAAAAGGTATGGTGTTTGAGAATGCACTTGTGAATGGTGCTTGTTGTGGATATTTGTATGTGGTGTGTGGGGGCATACCCAACATGCCCATCCCAGTTAGCAAATGGCTAGAGTTTGGAGCACTAGTATAAACTAGTATTTGTCCATAGTTTTGTCCATAGTTCGACGGATAGTGAAAAAATCTTACTTTCCCAACATATGAATTTTGAGTGTTTTGGGAAAGTTCTATCTCTTTAAATTTCTCCACTAATGCAAAATGACGTCACACATTGATGGGGTTGTGTTTTGTTTTGGTGCTTGTTGTTCAAATTTTGGAGGTTGTTGAGGATTATGGTATCCTGCTATAAATTGTTCGTTGTTCTATAACCCCTCGTTGGAAATGTTTTCCATTATTGTAGGGGTAGTGTTATTCTTTGGGAGAGATACATCAACATGTCCTTGTAAGCTATCAAAATCTTCATTTATATTTTGGAAGCATTGTTCAATTCTCACATATCATGATAAGTAATCCTCATCTAGAGGTGGGAGTTGGTTTGACTACATGCTAATGGGTTTTCTGAACAAAACCCGAGGAGATGAACCTACCTCCTAGTTGAAATTCATGTTGTTAGAAGTTTAATGCTTAGGAGGATTTTTCCACATGATTTGGTCAATCTCCTCAATTGGTATAGAGGAACCAACATTAGCTCCCTGAGGAAGAGGATTTTCAGCCTCAGCAGTTGAATAGTTACCTGCCCATGTAGATAGCGAAGGTGACTATTTTTTCCACTTGTTTAATAGTTGCACGCATTGAAACCTGACATGGGTCAATGGTATTCATTGTATCCTGACATATTAAAGGTTATAACAATACCCGAAAAATAATGGGAAAGAGGAAGATGGATGAAGAAAGTGGAAATGTTTAGAGACTAGCTCTTCACATCATGTTCACCAATTTGTATGAAAGAAAATAAACACACAAACTTCTTCACACCCAACCTCCCAAGTTTTTTCTAGAACAACCAGTATCGAATGGAAAGGTATGTGTGTGTGGTAGTGATGAACAAGATAATGGGGAAAACTTATGTCTTCAACAGAAAATATCGGGATCTTCAAGTCTAAGGAAAAGAGATCCTTCCTAACCTGAAGTGGCATAATGGAATGGCTAGATAGAATGGCTTTTAGAGGCTCCAGTCAATATCAAGCTTTTTTGAGATTCTATCTAATAGTTGTGGAACACACAGAAAGTTACCTATGGATGCCTCATATAGATTTCCATACAAGGTCATGGAATTGAGAATGAGAGGCATGATGGATCCACAAGGTCTATGGAGGTTTTCCACTCTAGTCCAGAAAACCTTAGCCTGATCAACTATTATGTTCAACACGGAAAGTTTTGCAACAATGTCGGTTAGAAGAGGTGATGATAAAAATGCTAGTGCACATAAACCAGTGTCGATGTTTAATTGGTCAACAAGCCCATTGGGTTGTGGGACCTAGGGATCAAAATCGTGAATTAATCGAGAATGTGATCTCTTTATGGTCATATGCGTAATCAAGCCCTATTTCCATGAGAAATATAATAATCGTAGGCTCAATCAACTCCAATTTTTAGTGTGTTCAGTTATTATATCTTCTTAGAATACCTAGCAGGTGTGCGTAAAACTAACAAGTGTAAACCCGTATCTATGTTGGTTAACAACTTAGGTCGATTGGGTTGTGGGACCAAAGCATCACACATGAACATTTTCTCTTTTTGTGGACCTTTGAGGGTCATGATGAATTGAATTGAATTGATTTGAAAAATCAAAATAATTATCAAAGGCAATTTTTACTATGTTTTTGGTATTTTCACAGTATATCTTAACAAAATAATGAAAGCAAACTAATCTAGAAAATGTTAATTTTTTTATATATTTTATGGGATTTTAAACAATGTTTCTAATGTAATAAATGAAATTAAATACAAGTAATCAACCAGTTGTAGCTAATTACTTGTGCAAGTATGTGAATATAGCTCTAGAATAACTAAACTAATTTAATCAAAACCCCTTAACCCTACCTCAGAGGTAGAGAAAAAATCACATCTGAAGAGGATATATTGTTCCCTATAACTTCCCTGGTAATGTTGAAGAGCAAGCTTTCTAATGATTTGATCTATTTCCAATTGATTGATTATCTGAAATGAAACAATTTTACTACTCTATTTGATATGGATTTGAAATGAATAAATCAGAATTGATAATTTGAACAAATGAATCATACAAACAAACAATTCTAACCTGGATAAGAAAGAGATTTGGTAAATCTAGTTTTATTGTATTTGTCCCTTAGTTTATCCTTTCTTTCTCTTTGTGTCCATATGTGTCCAAGGAATTGGGAATGCAAAGGAAATAGTAGGAGAAGGTGCTTGAGCAATGGTTGATTGAAGGAAGTCTTGTTGCAATGCAGGTGGAAGAAGGATGACACAAGTGAAAAAATCTTGGGTATGCAATTTCCAGCAAGATTGTGTCAACAATACTATGCAAGCTACACAAAAATCACAGGCCATTAATTTGCTTGAATACAAGCATTAAATATATAGGAATTGGTTGGGATGTACCTTCATGTAGAAGGCAACATGGGAGTGAAAAATCATTGGGTGAAGAGGCAATTAAAACAAATTAAATCTAATTAAAAATAAAAGAGGGAAGGAAAACCATGAAATCAAGACTATTTTTAGGCAATTCAGCTCACAAACGCACCTTGAAAGTCATATTAAGTGAAGCGCCACATGTTCAAATAACACATGAAAGGTTGTAGAAAAAAATACATAGGATCATCACCCTACCCGAGCGGAAGTTCCAAAACCACCACCTAGGCAAGGTGACATTTATGACACTAAAATCCAAAACATGCACAAAAAGGAGAGGGAAGATGGAAAATATCATGGAAAAGCTAAGTACAAACATCTAGGCTACAAATATACACTGCGAATGAGCTTAGGAACTCAAACACCTTCTGAAAGGACATGAATCATTATTACAAACTTTTGTAACAAATTTTGGACAATGTAGCACATGCAAAATTGGGTGTGTACAGTAAAATTATATGATTGTCTAAATGTTTCCATTCTTCAAGATGTAACAGTTGTCGATTTACCTCCCTATTTTGCTTTATGTTTATCAAAAGATTTTAAAACAAATATGGGAGGTTATATTTCTTCAGATTATTCATTATTATTCTTTAGTACAAGGTATGGAACTTAAATTATAGTCAATGCAAAATTGGGTGTGTACGGTAACATTACATGCTTGTCTAAATGTTTGCATTCTTCAAGATGTAACAGTTGTCAATTTACCTCCCTATTTTTCTTTATGTTTATCAAACGATTTTACAACAAAGATAAGAGGTTATATTTCTTTAGATTATTCATTCTTATTCTTTACTACAAGGTATGGAACTTAAATTATAGTCAATTCAAAGTCTTTTGCTAGATTTCATATTAGAACCTCATGCTTAAAATGTTGTAGCAAATTATGTAGCCATAGATCAGTATGATTTTGACATCACAACACATGTTTTTGCATTAGATGGTTTGTCTAATTTGTTTATGGATGAAAAAAGTCAACAAGAACATTCTTATGATCCCTTCAAGGAAGAAAAATAAGATTTATTTGGTGTTTATTGTTTGCAATAAGAAAATTCACTAATCCCCTTATTGTCCAAAAAAACAACAGAAGGTTTATGGAAGCTTCATTTCGATGGAGCAAAGAACAAAAAGAGGAAAAGGTCCATGTTTGATTCTTACTTCCCCTCCAAATGAAAGGTATTTTTCATCTCTAATTCTGTAATTCTCATGTACTTGTAACGTAGCTGAATATGAAGCATTAATTCACGACCTACAATGTGCCAAAAAGAGATATCAACATGTTACAAGTTTTTTGTGATTTAGAGTCAGTGATTAATCAATTAAAAAAATGTAATGTGTGTAATAATTCATTGCTAAAATCTTACAAGCATAGAATTTCAGACTTAATGGATTATTTTGATGCTCTTAATATGTAATCTATTCCAAGAGCTAAAAATAATCATGCGAGATAGACTTGCAAAACTGGTGCTATCTTTTAAATGCTAGAAAAATTAAGAAAAACAAAGTATAACCTCATATAAAGTTGATTATCAGACCTTCGGTGCCTAATAATGAAGAAAAATGGCCAAATTTTGAAGATGATGAATAAATTTTGTAGATTTTTACATCAAGAAGCTAAATTTTCTGTAGTTAATCAAGGAAAAATGCAACATTTATATGGTGACCAAATTGTTTAATTGAAGACAAACAAGCTTCCTCGAGGAATTGTCACATTAGAATATAGTTTTAGTTCTAATGATCAACTAAGAAAGGATAAAGGAAAGATCTCAACTCACGTAGATAACTACGAAGAGATCTTAGTTGATGATGAAAATAAGTTATTTATCGAAAA
Organism: Taxus wallichiana var. yunnanensis; assembly: GCA_018340775.1. Classification (NCBI taxonomy): domain Eukaryota; kingdom Viridiplantae; phylum Streptophyta; class Pinopsida; order Cupressales; family Taxaceae; genus Taxus; species Taxus wallichiana. Next base: position 816,295,306 of record CM031243.1, on the reverse strand, counting down.
ATATGTTCCTTAGCTAAAAAATAATCTTTCATCAATTTATGTAGAGAATTCAAAGATTTTTTTCTTGGAAATAACAAGATTTGAGAGGATTTGATCCTAGTTTATTTCAGCATACCATAGAGTTGCAGCTAACTTCTAAACTAGTTAGGTAGAAACAAAGGCCTATAAATCCTATGATTGAACCCCTAACGAGAAAAGAGTTATCCAAGATGATTGGATTAGGTATTATTTTTATAGTTAAGAATTCAAGTCTGGGTAGCTAATCTTGTTCCTATTCGGAAAAATAATGGAGAAATCTAGCTATGTGTGGACTTTATAGATCTTAAAAAAGCTTCATTAAAATATCATTACCCACTGCCCAATAGGGATCAAATTTTAAGAACAATTTTAGGTTCAGATAGGCCATCCCTTTCCGATGGATATAGCAGATACAATCAAATTCTTGTGCATGAAGAAGACATATACAAAACAACCTTCACCACAAAGTGGGGTATTTATGCTTATAAAAGAATTCCTTTTGGAATTTCTAATTTTGGTTCAATGTTTCAACATGTAATGGACATGGATTTTCATATCCAATTAAATAAATGAAAACTATTTTATTTAGATGATGTTACTATATTTTTGAAGAATTCGATGATCATGTTATACATCTAAGGCAGAATTATTAGCTTTGTAGATAGTTTGGAATATCATCGAATCCAAAAAGTCTATCTTTTCAGTCAATCAAGGTAAATTTATTGAACATAATGTTTCTAGAAAAGGTTTAGCTATTGATCCTTTCAAAACTAAAGCAATTTCACATCTATCCTTGCCTCATCATAAGAAACATTACAAAGTTTTCTTGCAAAAATAAACTTTTCTAGAAGATTTGTTCTAAATTTCGTAGCATTGTTTAAGCCATTAACAACCATGTTAAAGAAAGATAAAACTTTATTTTGGACCAGCGAAGGAAGAAAAGGATTTGAAGCTATCAAGATAGCTATTTCACAAGCTCCTACTTTGGAAAATCCAAATTTTGATAAGGATTTCACGATATATGTACTTACAAGAGCTGAAACCATTATATCCATATTAACTCATGTTAATGATGAAAAAATTGAGCAACCAATTGCTTTCTTTGGTCATATTTTGCATGACTACGAGATGAGGTACACTTTTCTTGAAAAACAAGTACTTGTTGTAGTTAGAGGACTAAAAATTTCAAGTACATGCTTTCCAGTAATAAGATACATGTTTTAGTCTCTCATCCAAGTGTTAAAGGATTCTTGTTGAACAAAGAACTTAATGATAAGAGGGAAGGTTGGATTACAAAGGTTATGGAGTATAATTTCAACATTCGTGTTGATAAAATGGTTTGCGGTAAATGATTATGTGAACATGTGATTTCTAATATGGAAAAATAATAGGATTTGTAATTATAAAATTCATTACAACATTTTGATATTAAGTATGAACAATCAGAAACTTTATTATAGCCTAAAAATCAGCAACTAGAACTCAATCTAGAAGTTCAAGGATCAAGTTGGATGACTGATTTGATTAATTACTTATAGACGATACTTATCCGGAAGGTATAGACAAGAATAAATGAAGATATTTCAGATTACAAGTTGTAGCTTATGTTTTCATTGATGGTGTGTTGTTCAAAAGGGATATAAATGAAATCTTGTTGTGATGTATTGATTATGATATAGTGCATCAATTATTATCCAAGTTTCATGAAGGACCTATAGGAGGTCACTTTTCATCATGTATTACAATGATTAATATCATGACATCTGGTTACTCTTGACCTAGCATATTCAAGGAATGTTTTGAATGGATTAAAAGGTGTAAGAAATGTGCATTCTTTGTTCGAAAATAACATTTAGCTTTGCTTCCTTACTGACCTATTTTAGTACATCAACCTTTCATGCGGTGGGATCTTAACTTCATTGACATGATAAATCCACCTTCATAATAATGACACAAGTGGATCTTGATTACTATGGATTATTTACCACATTGGAATGAAGCAATTGCCTTGAAAGAATCTAATGAGACTTCAATCTTATCATTTTATGAAATTATAGTTTGAAAATTTGGTGTTCTAGCAACTATCATTTTAGCTAATTTTTTAACGTTTCTCGGTGCAAAGGTAATAGATTGGGATGTCAAGAACGATATCTATTTAAGTACTTCGTCTAATTATTACCCACAAGGTAGTGGATTAGCCGAAAGCACTAAAAAAAATCTTTGGAAGATCATCAGAAGAACACTCAAGGACAATCAAAGAGCTTGGTATATGATGCTAAATTGAGCACTTTGGCTTGATAAAGTGACACTTAAAAGATAAGTTTACAATTCACCATACAAGCTTGTTTATGAACATGAGGCAAGAATGTCTATTTCAGTTGAGTTTCCCACATTGGATTTAGTACATCAGATGGAATTACTTGAGAATGAACCAATGTAGTTTCATTATGCAGAATTAATAGAGCTACAAGAGCTAAGAGATCAAGCTCATATGAACATGGAAAGGAATCATAGACAAATCAAGAGATCATTTGATAAAAAGGCTAAGTTCAAAGTCTTCAATAAAGGAGGCATTATGTTAAAATGAGATGTTGATCATGCAAATCCAGGAAGCCCATTGAATTTTGATACAATCTAGAGTGATACTTATATGATTTCAGCTCACAAGGAGCACAATTAATTTTAGTTTTTAAGGCTGAACGGAGAAGAACTTCCCATTCCTATGAATGGTATGTTTCTTAAACACTCGTTATTGAAAAATACTACATTTTTGGTTAGAGTAGGATTTCCCTTTCAATAAGAGTAGTTTATGCACATTGGAATCTTTTCAATTTGATAAGTGCATTCATGCACATGATATAGTTTATTAGATCCTTTCCCAACTTTAGTTTGTTTTTCGAAGGTTCAGTTTTTCAGAAAAAGAAGATTTTTGTTATATGTTTTCACTTCATGCCCAATGCAATAGAGTAAGAAACTGGTCTTAAAAGCTAGCAGAATGCTTTCCCGTAGCATCTCCAAAAATGTTGACAATTTTCACACTCATGTAAAAATGGGCAGCTTGAAACTTTGTTTCCAATGAAAGGAATTGATGAATAAACCTAACTAAGAATGGACATTTAGTGTAAAATTATTTTTTCGAGTTAAGTGAATCAAGAAGGTAAATTGTAGCTATGTGTGTTGTTTTCGAGTGCAACACCTCACATATGTTTCTATCCCTTGATCGCCTTCATCAAAGATGTACAAAATCTCCATAGAACTAAGCACAACTTTGAAGAAGGTGGAGATAGAAGCTGACCTAGAGAAGTTGGACTCGAAACAACAAAAAAAGTTGTTGTTTGCATTGCTTTGAGAGTTTATTTTTAAGTCACATGAATTTTTAATTCAATCAATTCCTATGATTAAGTGTTATTAAGTATGTATTGAGTTGTTTAACTCATTGTACAACCATTACAAATCATAAAAGATGAAAGAAAAAGGAATTACACAACTGAATTATAGAAATAATATCATTTATTCATCAAGTAAATTCAATTTTCCCACACAAGCTATGGGGTGTAATTTACAACTACTAAAATAAGAGATACATGTTTATAAAACTAGAAGCAAAGGAATGGAGAAGAAATTCATCATTTCCTTGGGTTTTCCATATTTTTTCTTCTCTGAATTTTGAGCTCCATCTTCTCCACATTACTCCATTACAATAATGTACCTCAAAGAGAAAATAGATAAAAGGAATCAGTTATTGAGCTCAGTATTCAATTTGCATGCATGTGTTTCTAGTTTTAGGTAAGTGGATCTCTTGAAATTAGAAGGTATAAGATACATCAAGTAATTGATACAAAATAAAAGTAGTATCTTACAGAAGCACATATGATTCCCATAATCATGAAAAATCAAAAAAAGAATGAAAAGAAAGACTATGGAGCATAAGAGAGACCAAAAGTCCTATTATTTTCTAACTATTTGATTTAGTGTGTAGGTGCAGGTTACAAAAGAAGAAAATTTAATTTATTTATTATCAAATATAGATTGCAATCAGTGCACAAAATTCAAATAATTATAGCTACAAAAGAAAGAGTTTTAAGAAAAACATAATCGATTGCAAATTTACATAGGAAATGCAAAGCTCTCAAAGATACAAAAGTAAGATTATATCGAGAATATAAATATTAGGAGAATTACATCTTTCTAAATCCTTATAAATCCAAGTAGAAGTTAACAGTTCCAATTTTAAAGAGCCTAAAAGATATGGAGCCATAAGGAAAGATACAACACTTTATAGATCGATTATGAAACAAGGATCAAATTCAGAATCATGAGATTTTTCACACAAAGTATGACTATCTACAGAAGTATATCATGTCTTCATTTTTCATATTACAACAATTTCTTGAATTCAATATTGTAAATACAAATTCATGCCACTAAAGTAAAAAAGAGATTAGTCACACAATTTTCATCAACACAAAAATTACTAAAGTAGAGTTCAAGTATACAAATTCTCAGGGTTCTATGAAACTGAAAGTGAATTCAAACTTCTATAGCTCAAGATGAATTATATGCTAGGTAAATAAGATACAATATAATTTAATTTTAGAATTTGAAGACTATAGAAATAATTTCCATCTCAAGTAATATCAAAAGATTTTAAAATCTATAAGCTTGTAAGTACTAATTTTACTGTTTGCTGAAAAGATGCTTGTACTTAAGAGTTGTAGCAAATTTAAAGAATGAATGACACTTAAATTTTTCAAATATCCTGCAATAATCAAGAAAAACATCACTGCTAAAGAGACGATTAATGCTATAGACAACTCATCAAGCTATCCATGCAATTAAAGAGAGACAAAATAAAAGTAGTGAAAAATCATGTTCATAGAGGTTTAAGAAATCCCAATTCACAGAGTGTAGCCATTACAAGCTTTTAGTCTAGATATACAAAACTATTGAGCTCAAATTGGAGGTATTGTAAAATAAAGGAAATGGTCCTTCACAGTAAAGGATTTCTTTGAGAGCACATGACTGAGTCCTTTCAACAAAGAACATTCATACAAATTCAAGAATATTAAAGACTTATTTTTCAGAGCATAATATTAAAGTACAAAATGTGACCTACCATGAAGAAAAGATTCAACACGGATCTTTAACTTAAAAGGTACTACATTTTGCAAATGCAATGTATAGAACCAACATAAAATTATAACCAAGATTTTGTGGTGACTATTATCCAATAAAATGAATATCACCAAAGACAACTTCATCAAGTATGGAAGTCAAATCTCTAACAATCATATCAGGCTATATACTTCAATAAATGTAGGAGTCCAAATATAGATCAAGTTCTATGCATAATCAAACAAGTTTCAAACATTCTTTAATGATGACATTTTCGAAGACTTAATCAACAAACACAAGTACCCATTTTTAATCTGCTACAACTTAGTTACAGAAGTAAAGTACAAAATTCAAATGGAGGTACAATTTTGCTAAACAACTTAGAAAAACCATCAAGATATAGATCACATGTACACTTCTGAAGTGTGCCTGATTCAGATTCAAGACAAAATAAATAAATATAATGCATCAAGGATAAGTTTAGAAACACAATGGTTGAGTACATATTTTCAGAGTAGTGAATCTTCAAAGAAATAAGTAACAACTTTTAAATGCTTCAGAGAACATTCATGTGCAAAAAAATCCATATTTAGGTCAAATATGTAGGATATCAAAAGATTCAGCAAGATACATGAAGACATGTAAGGAGACAATACAAAATGAGTGAAGGAATCTGTTTCAGTACTGCAAGCATACTAAAAAAAAATATGTAATTTGTAGGGTTCATCTAAATTGTAGTGCCCACTTCCCTCTGACACCTTTTTTATTATTGTTTTGATACTATCGACTGCACTTATGGATATATTATAGTTTTGATATCACATGTTAGTAGAGATTAGAGATACTGAACTGTTATTTATTTGATTCTTATATAATGCATATGGACTACCGGATACATTTGATGTTGATATTGATATAATTTTGACATGGTTACTTATCTGTAATTCTGACATGTGATATATTTAGTCATATTGAGTAGATCTTGATAATTGGATTAATGTGATGATCGTTTTGACATGAATGAAATGTGGAATAGAAATGTGCTAGAAATTGTAAGTGATATCGTATTTGCATAGATGATAATAATTCATATATAGTTGATTTTAGATTTATATCGCATATTTTGGCATGAATGTTTTAATGCGGCCACGAGGCCGAAGGAGGTATTCTCTGTTTTGCAGGTATATTATATTCACAACAACATCGGGGAGTGGAGACCAACCACATCGGAATTTGAGAAGAATCCAACTAGGGTCACCATGGCAACATGTAATTGTGTGTGTGTTAGAATTATTTGGTTAAGGGAAAATTGTGACCTAGGGGTCATGTGTTGTTTTGTTTTAAATTTCCCTTTCTATTATGATTAGTATGTGTTTTCTCTTAGTAAGTGAAATTTTACTTGTTTTATTATTTAGATTCTTGGAATTGTGTTTACCCCTTTTTAGTCATGGGTTGTAGTGTCTTAATTAAGTTAATTTGAATTTGTTTTAAACTAATTAAAAGATGTGACCAAAGGGAGTTCATTTATTAGGCTTGATTTACTTTGGATTTTGTGTTGAGTGATGTGTGTTTGAGTTTTGAGTGTAGCACACTCTACCCCACATGGGAAACTCGAATTTGGCCTTAGAGGCCAAATTTGGAAGCTTGTGGGACAAGTCAAACTTGTCCCACACCTCTTAAAATCCCATGCCAACCCTACCTATGGGTTGGGAGGTCAAATTTAGGGTCTTTTAGGTGTTTTGGGGGATGAAAAGGTAAAATATTAATTACACTTTCTTTCAAAAATTTAATTTTGTCCTTTGGGGAGTGGGCTTAGATGGAGTGTGTAAGGTGCTTGTCATTCCTCCAACCACTCATTAATGGTGCATTGGAATATGAGGTTGACCAAGTGATGTGGAGTGGAGGGAAAATGAGGTGGCATCCTACTTGGAGCCACATCATCCCTCCCTCTCTTTTCTCTATTTATTGAATCCTTTTTGCTTGTTTTGGGGTTACATGTTCATTTTTAGTCTCTTGTATTTTTGGAGAGTAGAGGATTTTGAAGGAGTTTGTGGATTTTTGGAGCTTGTGGATGCTTGCTTGATCTTTGGAGGGGTTTGAAACTTCATACTTGGAACAAGCTCTACCATGGAAAGGTAGGAGCTTCACCTTTGTTTATATTATGTTATTGTTATATGTATGTGTGTATATGTTGTGTTGAATGTTGTTGTTTCTTTGAAATGCTTGTTGGGTATGGGTAGAATGCCTAAGTTGGGAGTGGGAGGAGACTATGGGGAGTTTATTTGAGGGAGGCATAAGAGATCATTTTCTTGAGGAGGGAGTTTGGGTTGGGTGCCCACCTAGTATGAGAAATGCTTGCATTTTCTTCTTGTTCTTACTTTGAGGGAGCCATAAGAGTTGAGGGAGGCATAAGAGTGGATGGAGGGATAAGGGGTACTTGAGGGAGGCATAAGAGTTGTTAGGGGTATTGTGTTTTGCATTGGAGGCTTTTTAGGTGGCACCCATTCCCATTGGGAGGCATAAGTGGCCTCCCCATAGGTCTTACTCTTTTGGCTTTCTTGATAAGCCTTGTTATATTGTTGTTTTGATTGATCTCTTATTGTTGAGTTGTTGTTGTGTTTTTATGTAAATAGAGTGAATGTGAAATTAGTTGTTAAGTATTGTGGAAGCTAGTAGTTTCCATGAGTTGAGATCTTCTCCTATTGTGATGTGGTTGGGGCTCGAGGGCCAAAGGAGAGGATAACTTCTCTTCTCCTTTGATATCTTGGTTGGGTGGAGAGTGTTGCCTCTTCCCCTATCTTGTTGTGAATCAAGAAAACTATTGGAGGAGCTACCTTGTTGGTGTTTGTAGAATTGGAGCCTTGTTGATGACAATGTGAAACTATCTTGTATTTTTACCCACCTAGAGTGGAAGAAATTGTAATATTGCTTTGTATTTTAGCTTCCATTATTGTAGATTGTTCCCACTTTAAGTGGAAGATGTTGTATTAAGATTTTGAAGGAGAGTTGTATTGATTTTCATTATTAAGGTTGTAATGTAGATGAAAATGAAAGTTGAAGGAAAGACAATTTATTCTCCTTTTTCACTTGGCTTGTAACCTCATATGAGTGTGTTGATCTTGTTGGAATGTTAGTAGTTCTTACTCTAAAACTTATTGGAGATATTGTTGAAACTCTCTTGTGGAATGTTGGGAAATTTTCTTGAAGAAATATTAAATTTCATTGTGTTACTTAAAAGGCATGTATTGGAAAAGTTAGAATATTAGTGCATTTTTTTCTTGTATTGTTGATGGAAAGACTTAAGTTTTAAATAGTCTTCAATATGCCAATGAAGTAATTTAAGTTCTAGCTCTAGTATGTTTTCCTCATTTAAGAATTTATTGTAAATCCATTTGCAAATTATTAAGGGAAATGAAATCAAATCTATTTTAACTCCCGTACAATACCTATTAAATTGTGGAGAAAGAAATTTTAGTGCAAAAGCTCTAAACTTACTACTATACATGCTTACCTATATTTCATTAATGCTTGATAAGGATACTAATATCATTAATATTATTCATACTAAAGTAATATTAATATTAATAGATTTATTATTATTAAATTATATTAATATTAATATACTATTAATATTTTTTAATATTAATAAAAATATGCTAATATAAACTATAGCCAAAGAAATAATATTAAATATATAAATAAATAAACCTATGTATTTATATGTAATTTATAAGAAAAAGTTTATAAAAGTGAAAACTTTTAAAAAGGTAAAATGTGGAAACTTTTATTCATAAAAGTTAAAACTTTTAAAAAGTAAACAAATGGTTATAGCCACAGTTAAAACTTTTTAAAAATGGTGGTATTTACCATAGGGAATAATTATTATAGTTTATAGCCAAAAAAATTTCCACCGCAATTTCTGCTCCACCGTGGTAGTTTAGAACCCCCCCCAAATTAACAATAATGAACTCACTTTATACCACAAAAAAATCAGAAACCTATGTATTTCTTTTTACATAAGACTTTGGTTTTGCAAAACATAAGATCCACGGCCTTGGTTTTCCCATTATAGGAGATAAACAAAATATTATATATATATATATATATATACATATATAAATACACACTTTCATACTTATATGAAAACATGAATCCAAATCTTAAGAAAATGGGAAAAAACCCATTTGCCCATTTGGGCAAATACAAGAAAATGAACTAAATAAAATGAATAAATACACAAACCCACACACACACACACACACAATAAGAAGAAAAAAAGCATGCTCATTCCTTCAAGTGCTTGCAATGGCCTCCAATGGCCTCCCTTCCACCTCCAACAACCCGCAAAAAAAAAAAAAAAAGGAAAAAAATAAAATGAATCAAATGAAATGAGAAAGAAGCTTTCATAAGGATGCTTTAGGGTTAGATTGCATATTTTCTAATCAAGGGTCCAAATTTACTCCATCCAAGGGATGAGATTCATCCCTACAAAAAGTAGGTGGAGAGTGGGTGAGTGGAAATTACCCTTTTTAATTTAAATGTCTTAATTTTAAAACATGAGTTGACTTTTAAGGGGTAGCTTTATGGGGTAAGGGATGTTTATTCTAACCCCATGTAAAATGGACCTTGTTATTTGTTTGAACCTTGTGGAATTAAATACCTTGGGTATTTAATTATTATATTTTTTATCCCTTTAACCCTTTATATTTAATTGTGGAATATTTAACTATAATAGGAATTTAATTGTTTATTAAATTAACGCTTAGAGTGAACTAAACCTTGCTTGGACTAAATCTACTTATTAGTCTTAATGTGGGTTTAATAATTGGTTATAATGGAAAGTTTTAATTATTAAATATAATTGACCTTGAAGCATTTCATGACAACTATATGTTTCAAACCTGTATGCGGGCATTCTTAAAAAAATAAAAAATAAAATTAAAAATAAATTATTGCATAATTTTTCTAACTAAACCTAGGTTGTTCTTTGGTCTCGTGCGAGAGCATTTTTTAAAGCGGGCATTACTTTGGTATCGTAGCCGTGGTTCAAATCTTGGACCCTTGGGCACACCTAGAAAACATGAAACATAAACATTTAACCTAGTGCAAGTTGATTCTTTTAAATCTATAAAACCACAATGTTGATAATTATATGAAACAACAAACTTAGAAAACTGGCACAAGACCTAGAACAATGAACTAACTCTCGCCTTGATCTATGCAGGAGGTGCGGATTAGGCGAGGGGTCTTTTCATATAGACCTAGATATACCATCACTAGAGTAGGCTGTAGTGGCCATTCTACCTCAGATCTTACAGACGCTTCAGACGTCAATGCTACTATATGTGGAGAGCCCTTGGGAGGATGATTTGTTAGACATGATTTGGAGCCGTCAGTAGATGCGCAGGTATCCCCTCGAACACAGCGAGGAGCATAGGGTAGAGAACTTCCACGCAGAGTCAGCTAGGGTAGAGTCACCACAGAGAGGACATGGGGACATGATCTCAGGACATAGGGACAGTCTCGAAGCCTAGACAGAGGGAGGAGCTTACAGAGAGACCTAGGGGTCATCACACATCAGCTGCAAACCATATCAGGGAGATCCTGAAGCTACGACCATCTCACTATTTGGGTGATACAGGTTTTTCAGGTAGAGGCCTGGTTGGTGAGCTTGAGCGGATGCGTCAAGCTCTATCCTTATACTAGCAACATGAAATCTCATGTTGTGATCCATCTTCTAAGGGATGGAGAAGGAGTCTGGTGGAGGACCAACGAGAGCAGAAGCTCCATGTTGACTTGGAGACAGTTACCTAGGATCTATTTGAGGAGTGTTTTAGGAGCAGGTATTTTCCCAGAGGTTTATACAGTAGGGGATAGACGAGTTTCATGACCTCCATTAGGCATCGATGATAGTAGTTGAGTATGAGAGTCAATTTTTAGACCTACTCCAATATGTCAACTATATACAGGATGAGTAGGTATGGATTCACATGTTCATTCGGGGCTGAACTTGGATTTGGGTGGCACGGTGTGCATTCACTACCCATAGACATTAGCAGAGGCCATGGAGAAGGCCTATATTACAGAGGAGACATGGGGAAGATGCAACAGGCTAGAGACAGAGTTCGAGCCATATCCAACAGATGCAGGATGGTAGGTCGAAGGGGTCAGTTCCTCCTCCATGGGGTGGAAAGTGTTCAGGGTAGGATTCATTCATTTAGGCCACCACAAAGTAGCAGCAGAACAACAGACCCCCCACCTTAGTGACCTCCTCGGAGATTTGATGCGAGAGAGGAAAAAGTATGGGGCCTCTTCCTAGGGGTCCCATCAGGACACAAGGTGCACCGAGAGCTCATTCAATAGGAGCTCATCGTCGAGACCTCAAGGCGATCCATAGCCGGATCATCAGGATCCATAGCTCAAACATCTAGAGTACCGACTGAGCTACTTCCCACTAGAGAGGACCAGGCAAATTTGTTATGGTTGTGGTGTTGTTGGACATCATTGGAGAGATTTCCCATAGAACCCTAACAAGGGTAAGACAGAGCTCAGAGCCTACTATTGTTGGTGATATGGCACGGAGTCATCGGATCTATGCAGTGGTCGAGAACTGCCAAGATGAGCACCAGAGTACCATGATTGAGATGACAGGTAGTATTGGTGGTATTTCCACCTCTATATTATTTGATTCTGGTTCTTTTGATTCATTTATTACACCATCCTTAGTAGAGTGTTGTAGGCTAGTGACAATTAGGCAGGGGCCATAGTTGGGACGTTGAGATGGCTTCTGGAGCCAAAATTTCTATAGACTCCTTAGTTAAGGAGTGTGTAGTGGATTTGGGACCCTTCACCACTACTTTGGATCTTCGAATCCTTCCATTAGGATCTTATGGTGTCATTTTGGGTATGGACTGGTTATCTACTCATAGAGCTAGAGTGGACTATTACCATAAGACTATTACTTGCATAGATGATCTTGGAGTGGAGTTAGTGATATCGGGGTTAGGAGACCCATTTCCATTCACACCATCTCCGCTATGCAGCTTAAGCGGTGTGCGCGATGGGGTTATTAGTTGTATGCTATTACAATTAGTGAAAATCGAGGATGAGTCTAGTGGACCATCCCTTGATGACCATCCCATCTTGAGAGAGTTTTCTGATGTGTTTCAGGGAGCTACCAGGGTTACCTCCCCCACATGAGATAGATTTCCATATAGATCTAGTTTCGGGAGCAGAGCCTATCTCACGAGAACCCTATCGGATGACTACTCCTGAGCTATGTGAGCTCAAGTTGCAGATCGAGGGCCTTCTAGGAGAAGGGCCTAATCCATCCTAGTGTATCCCCTTGGGGTGCACCAGTGATCTTCATGAAGAAGAAGGATGGATCTCTTCGGTTGTGTATTGACTACCATCAGCTGAATAAAGTAACGATCAAGAATCGTTACCCCCTTCCACGCATTGATGATTTATTTGATCAGATGAAGGGGGCTACCATTTTCTCCAAGATAGATCTTAAGTCAGGGTACCATCAGCTCAGGATTATGGAGACGGATATTCATAAGACCACGTTCCATATGAGATATGGCCACTACGAGTTCACAGTGGTACCTTTCGGTTTGATGAATGCCCCCAGATGTTTATGAGTTTGATGAATGGGGTATTCAGGACTTTCCTTGATCGCTTCGTGCTCATATTCCTTGATGACATTTTGGTTTACTCATGTACACATGAGGAGCACCTTCACCAGGTTCTTCAGTGTCTTCGTGAGCAACACCTTTACTGGGAACTTGGAGAAGTGTGCGTTCTTTCAGATTGAGGTGCAATATTTGGGCCACATCATTTCTAGGGAAGGTATCATAGTTGATCCTTCCAAGATTCAAGCCATCATGGATTGGCCAACACCCACTAGTGTGACCGAGGTGCGTAGCTTCATGGGTCTAGCAGATATTATAGGAGGTTTGTTCAGACTTTTCTCGGATTACGCACCCCATCACTTCCCTTAAGGGAAAGGGAAGAAGTTTTTATGGTTAGATAGATGTGAGTAGGCCTTCAGTACATTGAAGGAATGCCTCATAACAACACCTATTCTTGTAGTGCTAGATCCTCAGGGTGAGTTCTACGTTTGCACAGATGCTTCTTTGGTAAGACTTGGAGGTGTGTTGATGTAGGAGGGTAGAGTAGTTGCCTTTGAGTCTCGTAAACTCAAAGATTATGAGCTCAATTATCCAACTCATGATCTTGAGCTTGTAGTAGTTGTACATGCCTTAGTGTGGTGGAGACATTTTCTTCTTGGCCGGAGATTTACACTTAGGACTGATCACTTGAGTCTTCACCACCTCTTCACGTAGCCCAATCTCAACGCTCATCAGCGGCATTGGATGGAGTTACTTTGTGAGTATGATATGGAGATAGAGCATGTGAAGGGGAAGGAGAATGTGGTTGTAGATGCCTTGAGTAGATGGAGACATGTGGCTATGGCCACCTCAGTGGGCATAGATTTGGAGTAGGATCTTGCAGCAGCTTCCTCATGATAGTTTCTACCTTACAGCCATAGTAGAGATTGAGTCTCAGAGACCCCTTGAGGGAGATTTGATGGATTTTCATTAGAGGCAGATGGTCTTCTCAGACACAGAGGTCGGATATATGTTCCTAGAGATGGAGGCTTGAGATAGGACATTTTGACAGAGGCCCATCATGCACCTTATTCAGCCCATCCCGGGGTGAAGAAGATGCACGCCACCTTGAGATAGTTGTATTTTTGGAGAGGACTTCGAGAGACATTTGGCTTTGTTTGTGTCACATTGTTTAGAGTGTCAGAGGGTGAAGGTCGAGCATCAGCATCCAGCTGGCCTTCTCTTTCCTCACACCATACCGGAGTGGAAGTGGGACACCATTTCCATGGACTTCATCGTTGGGTTACCTACGTCGAGATACCACCACGATGCCATCATGGTCACGGTGGATAAATTGATGAAAGTAGCTCATTTTTCTCCGTGAAGACCACCTATACAACTAGTTCTATGGCACGAGTATATCTTGATGAGATTGTCAAATTGAATGGGATTCTGCGGAAGATCATTTGTGACCGTGATCCTCTTTACACTTCCCATTTTTGGACTACCATGTAGTATGCCCTCGGGATGAGGATTAATTTCAGCACAACTTATCACCCTAAGACAGATGGATAGACAGAGAGGGTGAATCATATTTTAGAGGATATGCTTAGGATGTACGTTATGGATCATCAGGTGAGATGGGAGGAGTACCTGTACCTGGTGGAATTTGCCTACAATAATAGTTTCCAGAGTTCTATAGGAATGGCTCCTTTTCAGGAATTATATGGTAGAGAGTGCATGACACCTCTTAGTTGGGACGAGGATTGAGAGAAAGGGGTTTCCTTGGGCCAACATTATTATAGGATATGGAGCAGCAGGTTACCTTGATTAGACAGAGATTGTAGGAGGTGCAGGACAGATAGAAGAAATATGCAGATCAACATAGGACAGATCGTAGTTTTGAGGTGGGCACGAAGGTATTTCTTCATATTAGACCACATAAGAGCCCTATCCATTACGGAAAAGGTTTTAAGCTTGCTCCTAGGTTTTGGGTCCCTTTGAGATCTTGGAGCACATCGTCCCTTGGCCTACCGTCTAACATTGCCACCTAGCTTGTCTCACGTCCGTGATGTGTTTCACATTTCTGTGATTAGGCGATATATTTTTGATCCCTCTCACGTACTATATTGGACCATATTGCAGGTGCAGGATCGGGGGTAGGTGATGTTGGTAGCTTGTACATTATAGAGCACGAGGACCACGGGCCTTCATGGCAGAGAGATTGATCATGTTCGGTCCAGTGGGACAAATATGATGAGACTATAACTACTTGGGAGGATGCTACTTCATTACGAGTGTAGTTTTCACACCTGTTCCAGTGACTTCCAGGAGGAAGTCAAGCCTAAGGGGAGGGGGATGTAGTGCCCACTTCCCTTCTACACCTTTTTATTATTTTTTTGATACTATCATCTGCACTTATGGATATATTATAGTTTTGATATAGCATGTTAGTAGATATCAGAGATACTGAACTGTTATTGATTTGATTCTTATATGATGCATATGGACTATTAGAGACATTTGATGTTGATATTGATATACTTTTGACATGGTTATTTATCTATAATTCTGACATGTGATATATTTAGTCATATTGAGTAGATCTTGATAATTGGATTAATGTGATGATCATTTTGACATGAATGAAATGTGGAATAGAAATGTGCTAGAAATTGTAAGTGATATCATATTTGCATAGATGATATTAATTAATATATAGTTGATTTTAGATTTATATCACATATTTTGGCATGAATGTTTTAATGTGGCCATGAGGCCGAAGGAGGTATCATCTATTTTATAGGTATATTATATTCACAATAACATCGGGGAGTTAGAGACCAACCACATCGGAATTCAAGAAGAATCCAACTAGGGTCACCATGGCAACATGTAATTGTGTGTGTGTTAGAATTATTTGGTTAAGGGAAAATTGTGACCTAGGGTCATGTGTTGTTTTTTTTAAATTTCCCTTTCTATTATGATTAGTATGTGTTTTCTCATAGTAAAGTGAAATTTTACTTGTTTTATTATTTAGATTTTTGGAATTGTGTTTACCCCTTTTTAGTCATGGGTTGTAGTGTCTTAATTAAGCTAATTTGAATTTGTTTAAACTAATTAAAGATGTGACCAAAAGGAGTTCATTTATTAGACTTGATTTACTTTGGATTTTGTGTTGAGTGATGTGTGTTTGAGTTTTGAGTGTAGCACACTCTACCCCACATGGGAAACTCGAATTTGGCCTTAGAGGCCAAATTTGGAAGCTTGTGGGACAAGTCAAACTTGTCCCACACCTCTTAAAATCCCATGCCAACCCTACCTATGGGTTGGGAGGTCAAATTTAGGGTCTTTTAGGTGTTTTGGGGGATGATAAAAGGTAAAATATTAATTGCACTTTCTTTCAAAATTTAATTTTGTCCTTTGGGGGAGTGGGCTTAGATGGAGTGTGTAAGGTTCTTGTCATTCCTCCAACCACTCATTAATGGTGCATTGGAATATGAGGTTGACCAAGTGATGTGGAGTGGAAAGAAAATGAGGTGGCATCCTACTTGGAGCCACATCATCCTTCCATCTCTTTTCTCTATCTATTGAATCCTTTTTGCTTGTTTTGGGGTTACATGTTCATTTTTAGTCTCTTGTATTTTTGGAGAGTAGAGGATTTTGAAGGAGTTTGTGGATTTTTGGAGCTTGTCGATACTTGTTGGAATTTTTTTGAGCTTGTGGATGCTTTGGATCCTGGAGGGTTTGAAACTTCATACTTGGAAAAAGCTCTACCATGGAAAGGTAGGAGCTTCACCTTTGTTTATATTATGTTATTGTTATATGTATGTGTGTATATGTTGTGTTGAATGTTGTTGTTTTTTTTGAAATGCTTGTTGGGTATGGGTAGAATGCCTAAGTTGGGAGTGGGAGGAGACTATGGGGAGTTTATTTGAGGGAGGCATAAGAGATCATTTTCTTGAGGAGGGAGTTTGGGTTGGGTGCCCACCTAGTATGAGAAATTCTTACATTTTCTTCTTGTTCTTACTTTGAGGGAGCCATAAGAGTTGAGGGAGGCATAAGAGTGGATGGAGGGATAAGGGGTACTTGAGGGAGGCATAAGAGTTGTTAGGGGTATTGTGTTTTGCATTGGATGCTTTTTAGGTGGCACCCATTCCCATTGGGATGCATAAGTGGCCTCCCCATAGGTCTTACTCTTTTGGCTTTCTTGATAAGCCTTGTTATATTGTTGTTTTGATTGATCTCTTATTGTTGAGTTGTTGTTGTATTTTTATGTAAATAGAATGAATGTGAAATTAGTTGTTAAGTATTGTGGAAGCTAGTAGTTGCCATGAGTTGAGATCTTCTCCTATTGTGATGTGGTTGGGGCTCGGGGGCCAAAGGAGAGGATAACTTCTCTTCTCCTTTCGATATCTTGGTTGGGTGGAGAGTGTAGCCTCTCCCCCTATCTTGTTGTGAATCAAAGCAAACTATTGGAGGAGCTACCTTGTTGGTGTTTGTGGAATTCGAGCCTTGTTAATGACAATGTGAAACTACCTTGTATTTTTACCCACCTAGAGTGGAAGAAATTGTAATATTGCTTTGTATTTTAGCTACCATTATTGTAGATTGTTCCCACTTTAAGTGGAAGATGTTGTATTAAGATTTTGAAGGAGAGTTGTATTGATTTTCATTATTAAGGTTGTAATGTAGATGAAAATGAAAGTTGAAGGAAAAACAATTTATTCTCCCTTTTCACTTGGCTTGTAACCTCATATGAGTGTGTTGATCTTGTTGGATGTTAGTACTTACTCTAAAACTTATTGGAGATATTTTTGAAACTCTCTTGTGGAATGTTGGGTAATTTTATTGAAGAAATATTAAATTTCATTGTGTTCCTTATAAGGCATGTATTGGAAAAGTTAGAATATTAGTGCATTTTTTTCTTGTATTGTTGATGGAAAGACTTAAGTTTTAAATAGTCTTCAATATGCCAATGAAGTAATTTAAGTTCTAGCTCTAGTATGTTATCCTCATTTAAGAATTTATTGTAAATCCATTTACAAATTATTAAGGGAAATGAAATGAAATAAATCTATTTTAACTCCCATACAATACCTATTAAATTGTGGAGAAAGAAATTTTAGTGCAAAAGCTCTAAACTTACTAATACCGTTACCTATATTTCATTAATGCTTGATAAGGATACTAATATCGTAAATATTATTCATACTAAAGTAATATTAATATTAATAGATTTATTATTATTAAATTATATTAATATTAATATACTATAAATATATTTTTATAGTAATAAAAGTATGCTAATATAAACTATAGCCAAAGAAATAATATTAAATATATAAATAAATAAACCTACGTATTTATATGTAATTTATAAGAAAAAGTTTATAAAAGTTAAAACTTTTAAAAAGTAAAATGTGGAAACTTTTATTCATAAAAGTTAAATTTTTAAAAAGTAAACAAATGGTTATAGCCACGGTAGTGGGTATTTACCATAGTGGATAATTATTATAGTTTATAGCCAAAAACTTTTCCACCGCAATTTCTGCTCCACCATGGTAGTTTAGACCCCACCCCCAAATTAACAACAATGAACTCACTTTATACCACAAAAAAAATCAGAAACCTGTGTATTTCTTTGTACATACGGCCTGTGCAAAACATAAGACTGTGGCCTTGGTTTTTCTCTGTTGAAATTATATATATATATATTGCTTATATTTTCAGTTTTCGGGTTCACCCATTATAGGAGATAAACAAGAATATTAAATATATATTTACACACACACACACACACAATATATACACATACAAACTTTTTCATACTTAAATGAAAACATGAATCCAAATCTTAACCTTGATGAAAATGGGACAAAAACCCATTTGCCCATTTGGGCATATACAAGAAAATGAACTAAATAAAAAGAATAAATACTTTTTGAAACCCCAATGAGGGTATAAACCAAATAAGAAGAGAAAAGAAGCATGCTCATTCCTTCAAGAGCTTGCAATGGCCTCCAATGGCCTCCCTTCCACCTCCAACAACCTGCAAAACCAAAGAAAGAAAATGAATCAAATGAAATGAGAAAGAAGCTTTCATAAGGATGCTTTAGGGTTAGATTGCCTATTTTCTAATCAAGGGTCCAAATTTACTCCATCCAAGGGATGAGATTCATCCCTACAAAAAGTAGGTGGAGAGTGGGTGAGTGGAAATTACCCTTTTTAATTTAAATGTCTTAATTTTAAAACATGAGTTGACTTTTAAGGGGTCACTTTATGGGGTAAGGGGATGTTTATTCTAACCCCATGTAAAATGGACCTTGTTATTTGTTTGAACCTTGTGGAATTAAATACCTTGGGTATTTAATTATTATATTTTTATCCCTTTAACCCTCTATATTTAATTGTGGAATATTTAACTATAATAGGAATTTAATTTTTTATTAAATTAACACTTAGAGTGAACTAAACCTTGCTTGGACTAAATCTACTTATTAGTCTTAATGCGGTTTAATAATTGGTTATAATGGAAAGTTTTAATTATTAAATATAATTGACCTTGAAGCATTTCATGACAACTGTAGTTTCAAACCTGAATGTGGGCACGCTTAAAAATAAAAAAATAAAAATAAAAATTATTCCATAATTTTTCTAACTAAACCTAGGTTGTTCTTTGGTCTCGTGTGAGCGTTTTAGCAGGTGTTACATCAATTTACAACAATATCAACAAGAACATCATAAATTGAGTACAATGACAAGTATTAAATGAATGAAGCTCTCCGCAAGTTCCAAAACCAGTATTAAAACTTACCTGTGCATGGCATTAAGTCTAACTGAGATTGGTTTTAGTTATGAACATTTATAAAATAATCTATACAAATTTCAGTACTTAATGTGAAAGTAGGTACAATTCCATGTAATTGGAAGCTACTATTTTGCATGAAAGTACAATTATTTTATCATCATACTAGAAATGTTAGGCATTAGTAAACACTCATTCAGGAGAAGATCAAAAGCAACAGATCTGGAGATTTGAATATGAAGGCATTCATTTTTGAAAAATTTACAATAGAACCGAAATATTTGAATACGAGCTAGAGGATGACAAACGTTGCAGGTTTGTAAATGATGATATGTTAGAAATTCAAGGGATAGTTACTCAAAACCATCAATACCATTGCAAAGACAAGTGAGAATTTAGATCTCTATACAATAACAAAAAAGGGTTCTACAATATTTGAGCCACATTATAGATGTAATGGATTAAGGATTCAACTAACTAAATATAAATAGCAATGCCCATGAAGCTTAATATAATCATAGTCTAGATGTAGCAAAGAAATGTGTAAATCTAAGACTAGGATACAAGAACAAAGATACATTCTCCAAACAGTTCAAGAAAGTACAACGTCACATGGGACAAAACTCAAAAGCAGAGCTAAAGGTGTATGAATTCTTGAATGGAAAGAAACTGAATCACATAATAATACAAATAGTTTCTAAAAAGAGCATACAAACTCAAAATAATCATTCTTGAAAATGGCGATCCATCAGCTGACAAAGCAAATCGAGGATTGCTTAGGTATGAAATGGCATCTAAATTGATTGGATAAAATTGGGTATTGCACAAGAACTTAATTAATGAAAACTACCAATTCAGAACACCCAAATTTGGGTATGAAAATAGATAGAAATAATGAAAATCCATTACACTTTTGATGATGAAAACAACAAGCTAGAGCGTCATTTTGACTTACTAATCTTTGAAATGGCCTCACATGAGCATCCCAATAATGATGTCTATAATGGGTAATGTTCAAACCTAGATCTCTAGTTAAGATGACAAGACATAAGCACAAAATGACCACCCATAATGACTTCGAGCTCGTAAAGAAATGGCTATACGCAGAAATAGAAAATAAACACGAAGTTTTATAGAATATTAGTCCTTGTTTAGCAAGAAGTAAATTAAGTAGGTTACAATGATTGCAAACCAAAATCTCATGTGCAAAAATGGAATAAGGATAAAAATGACTCATAATGCATAAAATATTCAATATAACCCTCCAAATAACCATGTTACGAAACTCGAAGAACAAGTAATGATGCCCACGCTTATCATAGAGAACCCAAATACTTTCACCCAAAATTGATCCGAAAATAATCGATTATTACTATCTGATCTCAGACCCTCATAGCCTTTAAATATTTTCCGATGATTTTCTCCTTTTAAGTAATCAATTTAAAAATTAATGCAAGACAATAAGACAATTACACAAAGATTGATTACGGAGTTCAGCAATTGCCTACGTCTCCGGTTCGTGGTCGAACCGTTCCACTAGTAAAAACTTGTAAGTTACAATAGTACTTTCATAAGAAAACCTAATGGATTTTTACTTGTCTATCAGTACACCAATTCTTCAAAAACTTCCGATGATCAGTCGAATTGTTCTTCACCTTCTTGATGCACAATATCCTTCAGCTTCGATCGGCCTTCCCGACACTATCAATGTGACGCTAGCACTCCAGTCGACAATCCAAGATTTACAAGTAATTGGTGTGGCTCAATGGGCCTATTGGGTAGTTTATAATTTACTCCCAATCACAAATATTTCGTATACTATTTCCTAAAATAATAGGCCAATAAACAATATTTGTGTACACATCTCATAATTAAGCTTAACAAATAATAAGCTTCTCAGGCCAATGTGTCCACCTTTCCGCGCTCTAGCAATGAGAGCTTCTCCATTGCACCGGTGTGTGTCCCCACAATAAGGTTAACAAATAATAAGCTTGGGGTGTCTCCACAATAAGCTTAACAAATAATAAGCTTAGGGTGTGGGTTTACAATGCTAATGGGTTCCCTATTTATACAAAAAATAAGGCCCTTAAAAAATGTAATATAATTTATCCTAAGGCTATTTTTAAACCTTAGCCATACATAGAAATTGGGATAAAATTTTCAAATTGACGGATTGCATAGGAAATGGGATTAATACCCATTTTAGCCGATTTGCATTTTTTAATGGGATTATATCCCAAAGTGGCGGATTAGGTAAGTGGGTATATCCCACATTTTGTGGGTTGATAATACCTTAGGCTTTATTAAGCCTTTTACACGCATGTGAAGTGGTCAAAAGACCACGTGAGCATAACCACCCCAACCTTGATCACCACATTGATTTCCATGCATGGATTTGCATGCCCCCACCACCACTTCCCTCCTTCACAAATGGACTTAGCATGTGGTGGTTTAATACTAATGTATAAACATTAATATGTATAGTTTGTGGCATAATGCGTGGTATGTGGAATTTGGGAATAATGCGTGGCAAATAATTACAAGGTAATTTGAAATTCGACCCACATGAAATATGGCAAATAAGACCACCTGTCGACCTACGATTGGAAAATTGAACGAATTTGATGAGTGGTGGCTTGTGGACCCACCACGTTGGCGATAATACCATAGTCCACACGGCGGTCGGGCTCCCCTCTCGTAACAAAAGTTGAGCCTCTTGCTCCGACACCCTATTCCATTTCATGATTTTCGAAGACCGGTGGATAAAACCCCTTCAAAATTTTCAACTCATTTTGCCACATGTTGCAATGCAATTGGTCCAATATTGACCAGTTGACCAGAGTTGACTTTCTCGTTGACCGAACTTTGACCGGACATAACTAGAACTCCCGATGTCCATTTTTCGCGTTCTCACAATTGTTGGAAAGCTCTCGAGATGATATTCTACACTGATACCATTTCGGGATGTTTAGGGAACTTTCAAAAATGATCCCCTGATCACACTTCCCCATTGAGAAAGGTTTTTTGTCCCAAAAAGCTTCCATACTATCCCTAATCTGAAAGAATCTACTGCCGCCTCAAAAGTGCTGTTGTAGTAGACCCTTGGGTCTTCTCCTCCAACCTTCTCACTTCAACAACTCTGATCTGATCCTAGGATGTGTGGGTTATGGGTCCACGACGCTTCCGCTGCGCCACTCTGATATTCGAAGAAGACCTCTACGCCTCCGCTTTGTGGTGCTAAGTTTCTGAATGAAACCTCAATGCTCCTTCTGTGTGGTGCTAAGCTTCTTGATATTTGACAACAAGGATCTTCTTTGACTCTATAACACAACTCCTGGCTCCAAGTTGATTCCGCAGAATCCAAACTGGTTTGAAGGAACTCCATGTTACGTAGAGCTTTGATTGATCCGATGTCAATGATGGACAATGACTTGTCACTTTTCAGACCTCAATGCCTCTGATGCATGATGCTAATCCTCTTTCAAGACCTCAAGCCTCTAATGCATGATGCTAAGCCTCTTGCAAGACATCGAGCCTCCAATGCATGATGCTAAGTCTGTTGATCAGCTACCATTCGTATGTGTGGTCACAATGCCTTGACACCGAATGACATTCCAAGCTAATCTTTTGAGAGATTTACTTGTTGACATACAATATCAGGTACCACTCTACTACATGGTCACAACGCCTCTACACAGAATGAAGTTCCAACATGACATCAATGCTAATGATGATTCAACTACCATTCTTGCACGGTCACAATGCCTCTACATAGAATGAAGTTCCAAGCTTATCTTTTTAGAACTCTATTGTCTGCACAAATGGCATATCAATCTTCAAGCTTTATATGAGTTAATTCTTATATCCAAGCTATAACAGGTACTCACAAGCTGATTAGGAGATATGTTTGGAGTATTAATCAAATTTTCTAAGTAAGAAAATCCACTGAGTATGGTAAACCTTTCTCTCTACATTTTCTCACAAAATTTGATCTCCAAACTTAATACTACATAATATTCATCAATCTAAATTATGTAATATATAGTTGAAAAATTGTTGACTTACCCATTTGAAAGGACTTTCACTTTCAGGTATTACCTGGTCCTGGGTTGAATTGTCAACTGGTGGTAAAGTTGAAACCTCCTTTGCCTTTACAATAGGCCTACATTCCATCTTTGGCTTGCCATTACTCTGATGGTGAGATGGATGCAATGTCCAACAATTTTCCACCCGGTGCCCATTCCTCTGGCAATGAGCACAAAAATTCCTCTTAATCTCCTCCTTCTGGGATGAGGAACTCTTTCTACCATTTCTCGACTTTGCATGACAAGATTGGTCTTTCTGATTTGCCTTGTTCCTGATGAACGACATCAACTTCTTCATCAGTTTCCTTCTCTTCCAGCATCTAGCCACATAATGATTATGCAATCCATAAAAGTACATGGAAAGGCATTCCACATCTTCTGAAAATCATAACCATACTTCTTAAGCTGAAAAAGTGGATCAGAAGTTTTATTGTGCTTACTATTATGGTAAGAAACTAGAGGTGGAATCTCATTACCTTTTCACTGATTTCTCTTACCACATCTTCCCTATGAAACGAAGCACAACTTTCCTACTCAGAATCATCTTGCAAGACTAGTAGGGTATTCTCTTTGCTTTCGGAAGCTTGTCTCCCGTCAGCGTTCTTGGAGCATTCTCCAATTTCCATTCCCACACTAGGAAAACCCAAACCTAAAAAATGAGGATGATCCTCAACTTGTATTGGGTTAGCAATGCCCTACCATTTTTCCCAAGGCCTCTTCCATCAAATCCCATTTTATCTAGTAATTTGGATCCAATGCCTCTAGTATGCTTTTCAAACAAACCAAAGACTTCATTACCTAAATTTGAAACCGAATGGGAGGAAGAAGAAGATTCCCGTGGTGAACAACTTATAGTGCAATCATTTGCCATGGCCTCTGCATCTGAAGTTGAAGGTATTTCCTTCCTCTGATCACCACATTGCAACCTTGCCAAGAGCTCATCCTTGGTTTTCAGTTCCAATTTCAAACAAGCATTCTCCTCTTCCAGGGAGTAATACATTGATCATAGGAGAGAGTTATCTTCCTGGATCTGATGATTATAAGCTTCAATTTCCTCGAGCTTTGCCTATTTAGACATCTTTCCCATAGTGTACTTGTACCCTGTTCACACAAACTGAACCAACTATCCAATCTTGAAGCAATCACTCTGTTAATCAGATTTACTGAAAAATAAATATGGAGCTAAACCAGCTCTGATACCAAACATGATCCGAAAATAATCAGATTATTACTACCTGATCTCGAACCCTTGTAGGCTTTAAATATTTACCGATGATTTTCTCCTTTTAAGTAATCAATTCGAAAATTAATTCAAGACAATAAGACAATTACACAAAGATTGATTACGGAGTTCAGCAATTGCCTACGTCTCTGGGTTCGTGGTCGAACTGCTCCACTAGTAAAAATTTGTAAATTACAATAGTACTTTCATAAGAAAACCTAATGGTTTTTTACTTGCTTATCAGTACACCAGTTCTTCAAAAACTTCCGATGATCAGTCGAATTGTTCTTCACCTTCTTGATGCACAATATCCTTTGGCTTCAATCGGCCTTCCCGATGCTATCAATGGGATGCTAGCACTCCAGTCGACAATCCAAGATTTACAAGTAATTGGTGTGGCTCAATGGGCCTATTGGGTAGTTTATAATTTACTCCCAATCAAAAATATTTCATATACTATTTCCTAAAATAATAGGCCAATAAACAATATTTGTGTACACATCTCACAATTAAGCTTAACAAATAATAAGCTTCTCAAGCTAATGTGTCCACCTTTCCGCGCTCTAGCAATGAGCTTCTCGGTTGCGCCGGTGTGTGTCCCCACAATAAGCTTAACGAATAATAAGCTTGGGGTGTCTCCACAATAATCTTAACAAATAATAAGCTTAGGGTGTGTGTTTATAATGCAAATGGGTTCCCTATTTATACAAAAAATAAGGCCCTTAAAAAATGCAATATAATTTATCCTAAGGCTATTTTTAAACCTTAGCCATACATAGAAATTGGGATAAAATTTTCAAATGGACGGATTGCATAGGAAATGGGATTAATACCCATTTTAGCCGATTTGCATTTTTTAATGGGATTATATCCCAAAGTGGTGGATTAGGTAAGTGGGTATATCCCACATTTTGTGGGTTGATAATACCTTAGGCTTTATTAAGCCTTTTACATGCATGTGAAGTGGTCAAAAGACCACGTGAGCATAACCACCCCCACCTTGATCACCACGTGGATTTCCATCCATGGCTTTGCATGCCCCCACCACCGCTTCCCTCCTTCACAAATGGACTTAGCATGTGGTGGTTTAATACTAATGTATAAACATTAATATGTATAGTTTATGGCATAATGCGTGGTATGTGGAATTTGGGAATAATGCGTGGCCAATAATTACAATGTAATTTGAAATTCAATGCACATAAAATATGGCAAATAAGACCACCTGTCGACCTATGATTGGAAAATAACAAATTCGACAAGTGGTGGCTTGTGGACCCACCACGCCGATGATAATACCATAGTCTACACCGCACCGGCTCCCTCCATAACAAAAGTTGAGCCTCTTGCTCCGACGCGCTATTCCATTTCACGATTTTCGAAGATTGGTGGATAAAACCCCTTCAATTTTGCCAACACCTTTTGCCACTTGTCGTAGTGCGATTGGTCTAATATTGACCAGTTGACCAGAGTTGACTTTCATGTTGACCAAACTTTGACCGGACATAACTAGAACTCCCGATGTCCGTTTTTGCTTCTTCTCACAGTCATTGGAAAGCTCTCGAGATGATCTTCTACACTGACACCATTTAGGGATGTTTAGGGAACTTTCAAAAATGATCCCCGATCAAAAACTCATTTGAGTGGCTAAGTTTTCTAAGTTATAGAAACAAATAGCTCAAGAAATACCATAAAAATGGATGTCACAAAGACAAAAAAATAGAGCTTCGGGCTTCAAGAACTCATCAATCGCAGTCATGAAATAAAATAGCCAGGGATTCGCTACTTAGGAGAGCAGGTCAAATGAGAAAAGTGATTAGGGTTGATTTTTTTTAGCTCACCCACCCAACTCAACCATAGTGGAGCCTACCTCAATCAGAGTTAAATATCGATGGCCATAGATCAAAGGTAAATATCAAACGACACTCATTCAAAACTGCCAACCCCGCTATAGATTAGTAAACTCACCACAATAATACAAAATGAGATGGAAAATCCATATCATGACGATACATGATCAAATGGTTAAAAATATAAAATCTTACCAACCACAATGTTACCCTAACTCACCAAGGGTTAGAATTGACGACGAAGATCATTTAAGTACAGAGATTGAAGGCTAGAGATCAAATCACCATTTTTTATGAAAACCATAGTCAATCAATGACATAACGGAGGGAGAGTCATAGTAATAAGGGGGACAACCTTAGATAATTTTAAAAATTATTATATTTGACCTTATATAAGGTCTAATTTGTATTATTTGATTGAACAATAAAAATGTCAGGTAATCGATGTGATCATCAAACCACGGTTGTAGAGAAGACATTCAACAAGAAGAGACCATGTCATGTGGACCAACCACATCATAAGGGGTGTTGAATAGTTAGCAAGTCAAATACCTTTTGAAAAATTACTACCACCAATGATCAGGGGCTTGAAATTATACTATGCAATGATTTGAGACAAAAGATCATAAAAAAGGGGTCTAGCAATCAAAAGCTCATTATCAAACTAAACATGTATGACATGGTCAAGTAAAAAATGACCCATGATGGTGGCTAAAGGTTAAGTTATTTTCTTACCTTAAATTTTTAAAAACTTGTCTTATTTTTTGCAAAATACCCCATGATTTTGAAAGAAAATTATATGCCAAGATTAATAAAAAGGAGACCGCATCACATGTAATCAAATGTATACACCATGGAAAGTAAAAAAGGGGAATGTTTTCTTTTGCATGCTCAGAGGTAGCCAATAAGGTGAAGAGGATACTGCTACATGAGTTTAAAGAATTGGTTATTATAATCATTCAATTAAAGAAAAAAAAGGTGGTCCCCATAGATTCATGATAAAGTGATTGTTCAAACCTTACCTTTTACAAGAAATTACCTTATTTTTCACAAAGGAAGGATACTATTATGTGCACATGGAAAAGTGGTCCCCACATTGGATGAGTATTTTTACTAAGTGTTGATTATTGAAGGTATTATTTTTGAACAAAATGTATTTTGCATGCCTTCACAAGAGGACAGAACAAAGATAAATCCAAAGTACCCTTGCAAGCGCGTGGATGCACAAGTGCTACATCAGAGATTAAATATGATTATTTAATCAAACAATAAGAAGACCAAGTTGCATGCACATTGGAGATGACTTGAAAAACAAGCAAAATTTATTATTGGATAATTTTTATTCACCCTTGAGTGTATTAATTGCACTAAAAATAAAATAGTCAACTACACTTTGACTAGAGTGTATTCTTGTAACTAAGGCTATTAATGCCTCATTGTAATCAACATGTCTATTTTTATTCTTTTATTTATTCATGATAAAGGGGTAAAATTAGCTTGCATGGGTGAGTACAGATTGTAGTCTATTTTTAGGAGGGGTTGCGTGGAGTATTTTTCGTATATATTGTGTGCACTAGCAAGGCACAAGGATGAATTTTTGGATAAATGAATGCTAAAGCATCTTCTTTTCCATTTTTACCTTGAACGAGAATCAGTTATTTCCTTTCCAATTATGTGCAGTGGTGTCTATCTTTACATTAATTTTTGTGAATTTCAATTATGTGATTAATTATCTTACCTTGTTGCAAATTTGGTGCTTTCTATACAATCTTAGTTTGCATGTTAGCTTTGTGTTGTTGTGAGTTACCCCTCAAAACACAAGTGTTTTCCTTATGATCAAACTGAAACCCATTGGTTCATGCTTCCATTATTTGTTCTTAATTTTATTGTGCATATACTCACCAAATCCTCAACAAATTTGGTGTATCATCCCATTTTCATTCAGTTACAACAATCTTTTTACCTTGAAAACCCCAAAAAATTTGTTTAGGATACATCAAGAAGGAACCGGCCTTGATACCTGAGACTTGCCTCAATAATAGGTATACCCATAGACCTGAGGAGTTTCCATTGTATCTACAGAAGTGAGAGATAAGGATAGTTTACAACCCCTATTTTCATATCTCAATAAAGGTGCACTTCTGAGAGATAACACTTGTTATATTCTCTTTAACTCATTGAGCTACATGCTCTTGGTTTTTTTACAAACAAAAATATAACAATAAATAAAACAATTTGTTTTCTAGCTATCATTTGTGTATCCCATGTTAAATGAGGTCCCACCCAAGTAATCTCCTTCATATGAAGATTTGTTTTAGAGTGGCATCCTCTTATATCATCTAGTTCACAACATACATGTTGATATTGGTGTATCCACTTATTAGGATTTCATGTTCAACTCCTAGCATCCATCACATTTTGTTTACACACCCTCAACATCGTCATGTGATTTTGGTGACTTCTCTTATTATTATGTTCATAAAAAGACTTGCATCAACTATATTAATGAAAAATCATGTCCAAACTCAATGTAAACAATAATATGACACTTGATGAAGTAGACATTCTTGGCCATTGTGATTTTAAAATCCACTAGAAAATTATACCCAAAATGATGTTCCATATCAATTGTAAGAGTTTGCATAATATTTCGTTGAGTTTAATCAAAATTTAACCATCGTATCGCATATGAATTCTCTCATCTTTCCATGAATAACTCGCTTATTAAATAAACAAGAAGAAGAACATGATACTCTTTTTGGAACTTTACACATTTCTTCAAAAATTTAATGTTCCCTTCGTGACCTTTTTGTACCACCTTTGGGTTCTCCTAATGTATTTATTAAACCATTATCTATGATTGGTAGTCAAATTAATATAATGTATATAAATGCACTTTTGTCATTGGAAAATGAACTTTACCTCATAAATAACGTGATGTGGCAAGTGTAAATGCATACAACTCACATAAGTTTTGAAGAAAAGAAATGGTAATTCCTACAGACATATTTTTGGTTTCAAAGAAGGTTGTCTTAATTTTTAATACACAAGTAACATACTATCATATATGGTAACGGTTTTACTTCATGTAATAACTACCTTTCCTATATGCAATGTGCAATGGAAATGATTATCGGGACATAAAGAAAAGGTATGTGAAATGAAGTGAGAAGAATGAAAAAAGGAGATGGAAAAAACCATTTTAAATGAG